>CM038675.1:327459128-328140795 GCA_021605145.1 Aegilops bicornis
TAGCTTTATTAAAATCAAAGAACAATTACATCGTTCGCGAGTTGGCCAACAATGAACTCAGGAGGTTCATTTGTCCAACTATTATCACATTTATCACAATAACTAAACTTTGCTAGCTCATGAGCAACATAATTTGCATCACAAAAACAATGTCTAAAGATAAACTGATCCATCTTGTTAGATGGGAGATTTGAAAAGAAAGGAACATGCACTGCTTTAATAGATAAACTGATCCCTCTTGTTAAATGGGAGATTTGAAAATAAAGGAACATGCACATCTTTAGAAATAAAGAAACTCCGGGGCTGTTATTGTTAGCCGCTTTGGGATATCATGATCGCCAAGCATAGAGTAATGTAATGCCGCTTGAGTAATTAGTTAGTGTTATGCCGCTTGGGCTGCGTGTATGTCACAAGTTCTCTCTCAATCAATGAAAATGATAAGTCTTTTGCTTTGTTTTAAAAACACTGATTATTCATAAAGTTGGATTTTATTAAATCAACTAAAACTCACTATTCAAGCAATCACTTCTTCTGTTGCAGTTGGAACATATTTAATAAAATATAAGAGCTCAAAACATACTACCAACCACCATCTCTCTTAACAGTTTTGCACACATATAAGCAGTTTAAACATTATTTAGAAACCACACATGTCAGGCCTCGAACTTCTGTTGCAGTTGAACATATTTAAACCACAGAGTAAGACCTCAAGCGTCTGCTGTTCTGCCAAATGAGGGCTTACAAAGGATATTCAAATCCCAGCCAGATAAATCACGGATATTACAGAATGGGGCGTCTTCGTCACTTCCCTTCAGGTTTCAGCCAACCACAGTGAAGTCCTTGGGAGCAAAAAGCACCCTCACATCAAACTGGCCATACTTCAACACTGAATCATCAGGAGACCTAACAGCCCCAACATCTCCTTGCTCAAAAGTCCACCGAAAAGCGATTCCTCCAATGTTAAGCAAACATTCAGTTTTCCCTTGGCCTTCACCGCGACGACATGCTGGAGCAGCTTCTCGTTACCAGAGAATTCGCCATCAAACAGCACAATTTCATGGGCAAAGCCACTGATGAATGCGGCGAATCGCAGATGGTGAGGGTGCTCAACCTTTGCAAAGACCTGTATCACAACCTCCACACTCCCTGCCAGCAACAGGTAGTCCATGACCAGGCTGCAACGGCCGCCTGTTATCTGCCCATCTATCATCAAATCTAAGTCATACTGCCCCTCAATCTCAGCATACGCAAGAAGTAATCGCTTGTCGGATGATCCATCTCCTTCGCACTTCTCCCAAAGATCAACTTCTAGTAATGCCTTCTCCCATATGTACATTCCACGGCAAGGGCTACAAAGAGGCAATGCAAGGGAATCCTATAATTAAGCAACATTAGTAAATGTCAGAACACAAAGAGATAGATTAATCCATTTTTACATGCATCAGGGATACGTGTCGATAGAATAATGAACTAAATAAGACATGCATGATCATGTTTAAATTAAAGTTCAGCACTGTTTCTAAGTAGAGAGCACATATATTGTTTCGTTTCATTCCAAATGTATGGCATTCATGCATTTTTCACTCTTTCCCTACTCATTCATATATCATGTCAACCGCCTCAGCATTCATGGTAAGCATTCACATATATCAGGAAGACCGAGCACGTCATGATCATCCCCACATATCGTGCTGTTTGTTTTATTTCTAGTTAGTAAAATAAGCCTTACAAACATTAATATGATTAATAGGATGGCCAGTTTTTTATGTTACTGATGATACAATCATATCAACTTCTTGGGATTTAATAGCATGCTAATTCCTAGGGGTACACCTTGTGCAAACAAAAGGAGGAAATATTATATTACGCTTAATAGCAAGATGACTAGTTTTGCATGTTTCTGTAGAGTTCTGCATCTGTTGGTTTAAATCACAGAAAGCTTCAGACATCTGACGACATGTTGATGTGATCACAGAATGCTTAACAACATGCAACGCGATGAGCTGGCGCTCAAGAAGATATGAAGGGGCAACAACACAACAACATACGTGATGACCTATGACCCAGTGACTCTTTTATTAGCCAGAGGTAGTATTCTGACGACGGAAAGGATAACTGAACTCCACACAGGTATAATTACACCACGAACATAGAAAGAAGTCTAGCTTTGATGAATTACGTACCTGGTCAATCACGAGAGCGTCATCTCTGCAGGGACGGTTAAAGACAGGATTCCGTAGTGGCTCCAAGTCATCCCGAACAGCAACTACTCCATAGACACTAACCGGATTGGCCTCAGAGCAAGTTACCTTCAGTCCAAAGATCTGTATCATCTTTCCCGGATCACGATACCCAAGAGTTGATTTAGCTGCACATACAAAGATGGCAAGAATAAGTTGCTACATACTCCCTCCTTTCCGGTTTATAGGGCTTATCTCAAAATTTTAGTTTTTCCATTTTATAAGGCTCAATTTGGTTGTCCCCAATCACATGTTCAGATTCCAAGGTACATTAAATCATTGCATGTAAGTATTAAGAGAAAATTGACCAATGCATGTAATTTATGCATGCATGCATTGCAATTAATGCATTGGTAAACATACTTTTTTGAGGAAAACAAAAGCATTAATTGGGTGCTTTTGCAAACTACAAAAAATATTCCACCACTCACCATCTACCTTGGTTGATGAGATTTTTGAATTGAGCCTTATAAACCGGAAAGGAGGGAGTACATACTCCCTCCATCCGGAATTAACTATCGCTGAATGAGAGGCATCAAGTAGTACTAGCTTACTACTGGAAGTAACATGTGTTTTATATTCACGGTGTTGGCAGTGATCCCTCCTGATGCACAACCCTGACGCCTCAGGGAACACTTTGGAAGTAACATGTGTTTTATATTCACGGTGGTGGCAGTGATCCCTCCTGATGCACAGCCCTGACGCCTCAGGGAACACTTTGAGAGGACAAGCGGGGAGAAGGGTATTCTCATCTCCACTCGCTAGAATCTCATTACACATCCTCTTGAATTCAATGTTCCCTTTGGTGTATGCCTCCATCCATGCTGCGTCTACTCGCCTTGCTTCTTTCCTGGGGAAGTTCTTACCTGAAGAATCAAGTAAGTGCAGACTGTAGAATCAATCGGCAGTTATTTTGGGCACAGCGTGCTCTGGAGAATAGTAGTACGTACCTGGGCAATTCGTCTCCTCGTCGTCATGGCGGTGCATGCTCGTCGCCCTCGCTTGTATACTCGGGATCATCGACGTCGAACTCTTCCCAGCGAATGAGAGGTGGCTCTTCACTGCCCAACAGGTAGTCACGTATACTGAAGTCGAGAGGCTCCCCCTCTTCTTCCTCCTCCTCCGCCTCGCGTGTATCATGGGGACGCTCTTTTTCGGTATCATGGGGACGCTGGGGCATGGGACCGGGATCTGAGGGGAGCTCGAGGCTGAGCAGATCCTCGGGGTAGCGGCCGTCGGGAAGGGCAAGGGCAGGACAGTGTTGCTGCTCCGTCGTGAACATTGCCATACTTAGGTCGCGCTTAACACGCGGCGAACTATTAAAGAAAGTAATACAGACCGTTTCTTCCCTTGGGGGCACGAGTGCACCTATTTGTACGTACGTAATCATAGCGGTCGCTATGTGGACTCCGGACTTGAGTCGGGGCTCATTGCAGCGGTTCCATAGGGGGCGGTATTCCGAAGGTTTCATGAAGCTTCGGGGGCGTTTTTCCACTTTGTGTTTTCCTTTTCTAATTTTGGTTTCTTGTTTTCCTTTTCGTCTTTTTTTCTTCTACAGTTTTTTCTAGTATCTTCCTTCCTCTTTTCTAAAATCAATGAATACTTTTTTTAAAAATGTGAACCTTTTTTTAATGTCACTAACATTTTTCAATTGTTTTGAATATTTTGAAATTGCAAATGGAATTTTAGAATTTGAGTACATTATTGAAATTCATGATTTGTTTTCATTTTTAGAAACATCTGCAGACATTTTCCAAAATTCTAAGATTTTAAAATTCACTCCCATATTCATGAACATGGCCATGCTTAGGTCGCGCTTACCACACGGCGGACTATTAAAGAGAGTAATGCAGAACGTTTCTTCGTTGGGGGCACGAGTGCACCTATGCCTATTTGTACGTAAGCATAGCGGTCGCTATGTGGACTCCGGATTTGAGCCGGGGCGCATTGCAGTGGTTCCATAGGGAGCGGTATTCCGAAGGTTTCATGAAGCTTCGGGGGCGTTTGTCCACTTTGTGTTTTCCTGCTGTTTTTTTCCTTTTCTAATTTCGGTTTTTTGTTTTCCTTTTCGTCTTTTTTTCTTCTACGTTTTTTTCTAACATTTTTTCTTTCCTCTTTTTAATTAATAAATATTTTTAAATTTTTTAACATTTTTATTAATGTCAGTAATATTTTTCAATTTTTTGAACATTTTTAATCTGAAAATAAAATTTCCAAATCTGAGCACATTATTAAAATTCACGAACACTTTCTTACAAACTGCATTTTATAAAAATCCGTGGACATTTTCCAAACTTTTGTGATTTTAAAATTCACGAACATTTTTTGGTGATGACCCCGGTTTTAGACGGTGGGGCGTTGCGATGGCATCCCGCGTTATTGAGTTTGTAGGTGTGGAGTAGTGACTTTAGGTTGTGTGATGTATATTTTTTCCCAAAGCTTTGTTGAATAATTAAACAAATATGATTGTGTGCATCTTTTGTTGGAGAAGCCGAGAGTTTCAACTTCCTTTTCTATAAAAAAATGACCATTCGTCCTATAAACGTGGATTTCTTGTTCAAATTGGTTGTAGAAGACTCTTGCTAAGGCCGTGGACACTGATGCTTTTTCTAAGATCATCTTCAAGATCCGCACATCTCCTATCCCCTTATGTCTTACAACTACTCACCCGGGAACTGAAGATATTTTCTTTGCCTGTCATCCTTGGCATGTGCGCCTTGTAAGTGTTACAGAAAGAGAAGTGCTATGCACACGACAAACTACAGACGATGCACGCATGATGGTTAAATCTGGCTCGACATACGTATGATTAAGCAAGTTGCCGGCCGCTGGATTGTTGTGTCATCCATAAATCGTGCAATTGTATCGTGCATGGAGCAGTTTCGTTACAGAAACTTACTTTTGTGTTTACGTTGTACTAACATTGTTGGATCTCTGTCATGTTGGCTCTATTTATAAAGTCGGACTCCCAACTATTCTCTACAAAAATCTCGGTGGATATATGAACATGTTAAACACCAAGAAGATGGCGCTGCTTTCTTTTGAAAATGTTTATGTTTATCTAATTAGGTAGGCTAGCCCTTTGGCTACTAGTATAATGTGGAGGTAGAGGGTGACGCCTGCCCACCATCATCGGATCACGCATTTGCCAAATTTATCCACTATCTTGGAAGCTTAAATTAGCATTTCCTTTTGTACTAGTGACGATGATCCAACAGTATGTGCCGCCGCTTGTAATGTACGAGATGCGCGCATGAGAGCACTCCACATTTGTTCACATCGTGTTTGACCCTGCGCCCCTTCTGACTTCTCATCTCTCTCAACCTTCAGCAACTTGCACAGCCCCTTCATCCAACGCAGACCATGGAAACCGAGAACAGATTATCGAGTCAGACATGCACTGTACACTGTCCAATTAATCGTCTGCCGGCGATCCACCCCCGTCCACCTATCGATTTGCTCCCCATTCTGTCACTTCTTTGACCATCCTTCCGGCCGCATCCTTCTCGGCAACCATAAATACCCTACATCCATAGTAACAGCTCGCTAAACCGATTGTAACACCAATGGCCGCGCCCTCCCTTCACACGTATCTCCTCCTCTTCTGCAACGCGATCGCGCTGCTGCTCGTGGTCGTGCCCCCGTGCGCGGGGCTCGGGCTCGACACGGTGAGGGGCTTCCTCACCAGGGAGGAGGACACCGTCGTCTTCAGCCTCATCGAGAGGGCCAAGCACCCGCTGAACCTGCCGGCCTACGATGATCGCCCGTGCTTCGGCCCCGCCGGCCGCCATGGCCGCCGCAACGGTTCCTTCGTCGAGCTCTTCGTCCGCGAGTCCGAGCAGATCCAGGCCAAGGTGCAGTAGTCCGATCGTTCGTTCTCGATGGCATGCATGCATGATGCGATTCTCCTTCCTGATCTCTTGTTCTCTTTCTTTGACTCTGGTGCCTGGTAGCTTTCAGTTCTTCTCTTTTCAACGCTCACTTGTCAATTGTTTTGGCCTGAGGACGACCTCTGCTGCAGTTATGGTCTGAGATGTTTTGACTTGAGCGTCTGAAAACTATGGTCAAACGTTAAATGCTCCCGGGAAGGTGTTGACTGAAAGCGATAATTAATATGCCCTCTGGTTCAGAATATGATCATATTTTATGCAAAAAAAAACTGGTAATATCAATTTAACATTGTTCATGCTTGTAGTTTCATGCATAATAATGGTGGTCAAACTTAAAAATGCTTGATTGACGGAAACTCTAAACTGGACAGAGTATATATATTGCAAAACCAGGCACTTCTTCCAATCAATATTACTTGTCGCAGCTTTAGTGCAACTTTAGTAATCCGGAGAAAGTAGTTGGTTACTTTAAGCAAAGAAGACAGAGCGTAAGTATATTGCATTGGATTCGATTCAAGGCAAAGCTATACCACACTCCGGGTCCTATTTTCTAAATGATGAAGACACGTTGCCGTTGTGCTAGTGCTACGACTGCAGTACTTAAGCCACCTCACAAGTAACAAACCTGACGAGCTGTGGAACGTTTTTGCGCAGGCAGGAAGGTACCAAAGCCAGCAGGAGGTCCCTTTCTTCCAACCCAGAGTGCCCTTCACGCTGGCGCCTCCATACAACTTCACCACCGTAAGCTTCCATTCCATGCATGCATCTTACATTGCCCAACAATGAACAAGCTCTGTCGCCGTCTTGCCAAAACCTCGTGCTACCGAAATTCAATCCAGGATCTGCATCCCGCGGCAGCGTCCGTGAACGTGAACGACGCCATATGGGGCATGTATTTCAACGAGCTTCTCCCTCAGCTGGCCAACAATGGCAGCGATGATGGCAACTACGCTGTGACCGCCGCGTCGGATCTCGCGTGTCTGCAGGTGATATGGGACGCCACATTGCATGATTTTCTATGTAGACCCCAAATGCGCTTGATGATACAGTCCAATTTTATGATGAATAACTCATCCTTCTCGCAGGCGCTCTCGAGGAGGATCAACTACGGGAGGTACGTGGCAGAAGTGAAGTTCAGAGGAGACCAGCAAAGATACACAGCTTTGATTCGTTCAAAGGTATGTGCTTCATCGATCGTTTCATTTCATCGCAAAAAGTTAAACCAGTGTGGACATGATCATGTAGTATAACTGTTTTTTTAAGATGATTATAAATGGTCACCAGAATATATGGTCCATGTAATAAGAACAGTAAAATCTCTCGATTTTTGTGCAGGACAAGGATGCTCTGATGAAACTGCTGACGTCTCAAGCTCAAGAGGATGTGGTGAAGAGGAGGGTGGAGAAGAAGGCCATGGTGTTCGGCCAAGATGTGACCTTGGATGCACCAACTGAAAGTGGTGATGACACCAGCAGCCAATCCAGTTTCAAAGTTGCCCCTAAGGTGGTTTACGAGTTGTATGACCGATGGGTGATCCCCCTGACAAAGCAAGTGGAGGTCGAGTACCTTCTCCATCGTCTCGATTGAGCCGAGCCGAGACTCTATCTCAGCAAAGCTAACCTAATTTGTTCACAATTGTACACACTTTGTATTGTCGGTACATAATTATCATGTGAAGGGAGACAAACACAATAAGAAACATGCATATTTGTGAAGCTCGCGATCTGTTCAGAATGTTCCAACAGAGTGGATTGATGACAGTTAAAGCTAGTGGAACAATGGCCAAAATATGCTTTGCATCTCTCATGTGCAAAGTACCAAATGGGAAGCCATACGAGCTTCTCTCAGCATGAACCGCTAACAGTTGCTAAGTTCTAGAATTGAGTCTACCAAGCCCAGGCTAACAGTTGCTAAGTTATACTCCCACCGTCACATATTAGTTGTCACTGAAACAGATGTATCTCGACATATTTCAGTGCTAGATACATCCGTTTAAGCGACAATAATATGGGACGGGGGGAGAATTGAGTCTACCCAGCCAAGGCCAACAACTTGCGTATAAGTTAGCCCCAAAATAGAAGACGTCCTACTTAAGTTCTGCGATTCCTTTGTATGCTTACTTATGTTTTGGCATCTCAATTGCATGCACTGAGAACTCAGGCTTGCAAGTTTGATTGGTGCCTTCTGCCTCCGAGGTGACTCTCGAAATCAGATTGAGACGTGCACTTAGCATTGCAGATATCGCACATCCATCTTGACGCTTCAGTTCCCTTGCCATCTCCCTGCAGAGCTTCTACGTTCTGTTGGTGCCTTCTGCTTCGGAGGTGACTCGAGAGGTCAGATTGAGATTTGCAGTTAGCACAGCAGATGCTGCACATCCATCTTGACACCGGTGTCTGGTTATTGTCCGCAAGCTGGGGCATTTTCTTTTCATGCAGCCTTGCTTCACTTCCCTTGCCTTCTCCCTGAAAAGCTTCTATGTTCTCTTGGTGCCTTCTGCTTCGGAGGTGACTCGAGAGGTCAGATTGAGATTTGCATTTAGCACTGCAGATGCTGCACATCCATCTTGACACTGGTTTCTGGTTATTTTCCACAAGCTGGGGCATTTTCTTTTCATGCAGCCTTGGTTCACTTCCCTTGCCTTCTCCCTGAAAAGCTTCTATGTTCTCTTGGTGCCTTCTGCTTCGGAGGTGACTCGAGAGGTCAGATTGAGATTTGCATTTAGCACTGCAGATGCTGCACATCCATCTTGACACTGGTTTCTGGTTATTTTCCGCAAGCTGGGGCATTTTCTTTTCATGCAGCCTTGGTTCACTTCCCTTGCCTTCTCCCTGAAAAGCTTCTATGTTCTTTTGGTGCCTTCTGCCTCTGAGGTGATTTTCGAGGTCAGATTGAGATGTGCAGTTTGCATCGCAGATGCTGCACAACCATGTTGACACTGGTTTCAGGTTCTTGTCCGCAGGCTGGGGCACTTCCCTTTCATGCAGCCTCGCTTCAGCTCCCTTGCCTTCTCCCTGCAGAGCTTCTATGTTCCTTTGGTGCCTTCTGCCTCTTAAGTGATTCTGTAAATCTGTTTCATTGTAGCAATTCGCGTCGCAGACGCTGCAAATCCATGATGGAGTTTCTGCACTCCGTTTCCTCTTCACCCCAGAAAGTGCCTGTTTGTGCCGCTTAGCCTGCTTAATAGAGCTCTTATTAGCATAAAATGGCATGACTAATCCCATTCTCGTCTACAACATACAGATCATATCGATTGAATATGAAGATATTACCACCTTTACCAGACAAACGTATACAAATTTCTGTACCACGAAAGATCTGCATAGATTAGAGTGAAATTCCCCTGATGTAACTAAAAAGGCAGTATTCTACTTAGAATGCACTTTATCTTGTTCTCTTCTCTATCATTCAACTTATGGTGTCAAGAAATTGGCAGTCTGGCACCATATGCAACTAGCAGATATATGTAGCTTTGTTTTACAGTTGAGCGTTTAAGCATTAATTGTTTGTAATCATCGTATTTAGAGAAGAGTATCTACAAGCCCCACAGTGTATTTTATCCACAATCTATACATTGAGGAGGCCCAGTTCACTTAACATATAAAAATGTCAAAGTGACATCATACGTAAATTATGTTGCTTGTTTTCAGAGCAAAGCACATCCTAAAAATTTCAATCGCACTAATTGTAGAGCACTGTCACAACTCACAAGACAAAGATTAGTCAGAAAAGTATTTAGATTAGATATTTGAAAATGATACAGGAGAAGTAAACTATTAAAACTTTAACTACTAATATCTTTCAAGATATTCAGATTACATACTTGAAAATAAAATGTGTGAATTTGTCTTGAAAAGTACATTCACAGTGCACAGTTTTCTTGGAGCTATAAATATAATGTGGTGGAAAACAGTGGTTACAAAATGAGTTTTCAAGACTGTCGTCCAAAAGGAGTTTCTAGGGAATCAAATGGGATAGGAAGTGTCAAGCATATAACAACCATTAAAGGCCCAGGATCTACAAACCGTTGTAGCTCAGTAAGAATAAGGGTCACTTTTACTTGGAAATTGCACTGTGTACCATGTATTTGCGAGAAATGACGGGTTTAAACAGATTTGTAAGTATGATCACACTACACCGCATTTCACGGCAGAAAATCCTACAAAGTGCAGGTGAAACCATATTCAAATAATGATTTTGATTGTACAATATGGTGCGATGTGATGTTTTCATAAAACCTGGTCCAACCTGTCATCGGTCATTAGTAGAATTTACTCATTTTCAGATGAAAGCATAGTTATCACTTCTATTGAAAGTCATAAGTAGAAACAATGGGAACTCACAATTTTTCACAGTACAAAATCAGTATACTGACCGTCAAACAATTACAGAGGCTAGTTTCTCACAGAGGTCAATATTGCACAAATCAAAGGGCAAATGCCTCATAATACAGATGTACGATCAATCTTTTGGATTTTATCACATGAAAGATGCATAGAACAAATTAATTGATGCTTAGAGCCCATACGGCAGTTAGTCACATAACAGGTATTCACAAATTCAGTAGTTTCTACAAGCTGAATTTATGCATGTTAAGGATGCATAATGTCATAGTAAACTGGATTCGGTAAAGAGAAAAAGGACAAAATCTTAGCTGAGACATAGGTGGCTCCAAAAACACACCTAATATCTGGGATGAACTAGAGCCTTAGCTTTTACTTAATGTTTACTCCCTCCGTAAACTAATATAAGAGCATTTAGATCATTAAAGTAGTTATGTAAACGCTCTTATATTAGTTTACGGAGGGAGTAATAAATATGACTTAGGAACAGAACAAACTTTTAGTGATTTAGAGAGTAGATGGGAATTAAAAAAAATCTTGAAGATGGCAGCATCCCAGCTATTCAAAACATAAGATGAATCAAATGTAAAGGTGTACAAAATTGAACATATAAAGGATAAACAGCCGCTCACCCTGACGATTGGTTCATCCTCGCTCGCTGGCCTGCACCATGGAGGTCGATACCATTCCTCAATCCGATCTTTAACGGGCTGTCTCGGAAGTGACACGGGCACGTCCAGTGGCTCATTATGCGGCAAAGGGGATGTGCCATGGCGGGGAATTGTGATCTGCCCGAACCTGGCACCAGCATCACTGTACAAGAGTTCGCGCCGGAATTCAGGCTCCAGCTCCTGCTGCTTGGCTAGTTCGGCCACAATGATTCGCTGGCGGATTTCCTCGCGCAAGAGTTCCCGGCGGAGCTCTTGTATCGTCGTCTGCGCTGCATCCCCAACGCAACCGTTGTTAATTTCTTCAAAGTGCTCGAAATTTCAACTAAATGTTGCACGACCACTAAATCCCCAGCCTGCCACGCATTATCAATTCCTCGAATGGATCAAAACAGGTGGCGTTTTTTGTCATGCTCTTGAATCTTGATCCAATGGGTGTGCGAGACATAGGGAAAAAAGAAAATAATCACAAGTATTCAGATCCTAAAGACAGGGAGCAGTTCTTGCGTCTCTTAAAGAGAGAGAATAAATGCAGGCGATACTGGTGCCTAACAAAACAGGTAAAAATCCCCTATTTTCTGAGAACAAGGACAACTTCTACTGATTCCAAGCTCCAACCGCACAACTGAAGAACAAGAGCTAGTTCCGAATTTCCGTTACCATCAGGGGAAGAGGTGGGAATGCCGTAGATGTCGCCGGCGTCGGGTCGATGAGCGGCTCGGCGGGCGAGTTCCATGGCTGGGGCAAGGGTTTGGTGAAAGAGTGGTTTCTCTCTCCGCATCACGCCTCCGCACGCCGGCTTCCACTTCTTGGCTTTGTCGCGTTGGTCCCCGTGCGTGCGTTTGGTTCCTCCGAGACTACCCTTCGGTTTCCCAATACCAAACATCCGATGCGTGGGCTTTAATTAGGACTTCCAAATGATCCATATAAATTTGGAAATGCTAATGGGCGAACGTTAGCTGAGAAGGCAGTTCCAGCGAACGCCCCGCACGGTCATTGTATCCTGATCACGTAGATGGCAAAAGTAAATAAATAATCATTGGGAACCTTTCCTATACATGGAAAATTTCATGAATTTCCCTAAAAAACGCGTAGCAATTTTAGTTATTTCGGCATGGCAAATGAGGCGATCATTGGCAAATTTGAAACTAGCGAACGTTCGCTAGATAAACACGTCCTCTAAATTAAATGCAGATACATCTAAAAAAAATCCGTGTATCAACTCGAGGAGTTGTATTTACAAAGGACGGATCACTACGACTTTTCAACTTGAATTTTGTAAATAAAATAGGTCAGCATTTTTGAGCTAACAACTCAAACACGTTAGGTCCCATAAGTCAGACTCTCAATACATGGGAAAAATGTTGGATACTTGGCGCCATTGTTGTACACGAGTCATGTGATCGTATTTTCAAACACCTTGGGTCTCAGATGGGAGTCTCTTCGTCCGTGTCGCCCTCCCTGACGACTCGGGGGGCGAAACCGTCGCGCTGTCGGCCGTCCTCCACTCCCTCCCCTCGTCTTGTCGCCGCTAGAGGCACCAGTCAGTGAAGTTGGGTGGGCTCCGGTGACAGCGATGGCGGGGCATTTTCCTTGGCTGATGCTAGGAGGTAGGGGCTACGCAACTCTGGAGCATAAGGCGCTCGGTTCGATCGCGAGGCAAGATGCGTGGCAGTTCCGAGCGTGTAGCTCGTTCGGCAGGCGTGGTGACTGCGCTAGATGAAGGTAGCGGCCTCGGGAGATGCGTGATGACCCACAACTATAGGGGATCTATCGTAGTCCTTTCGATAAGTAAGAGTGTCGAACCCAACGAGGAGCAGAAGGAAATGACAAGTGGTTTTCAGTAAGGTATTCTCTGCAAGCACTGAAATTATCGGTAACAGATAGTTTTGTGATAAGATAATTCGTAACAGGTAACGAATAACAAGTGTAACTAAAGTGCAGAAAGGTGGCCCAATCCTTTTTGCAGCCAAGGACAAGTCTGGACAAACTCTTATATAAAGCAAAGCGTTCCCGAGGACACATGTGGATTATCATCAAGCTATAGTTTTCATCATGCTCATAAGATTCACGTTCGTTACGTTGATAATTTGATATGTGGGTGAACCGGTGCTTGGGTGCTGTCCTTACTTGAAAAAGCCTCCCACTTATGATTAACCACTCTCGCAAGCATCCGCAACTACGAAATAAGAATTAAGATAAATCTAACCATAGCATGAAACATACAGATCCAAATCAACCCCTTACGAAGCAACACATAAACTAGGGTTTAAATTTCTGTCACTCTAGCAACCCGTCATCTACTTATTACTTCCCAATGCCTTCCCCTAGGCCCAAATCATGGCGAAGTGTGATGTAGTTGACGCTCACATAACATCACTAGAGGAAAGACAACATACATCTTATCAAAATATCGAACGAATACCATATTCACATGATTACTTATAACAAGACTTCTCCCATGTCCTCAAGAACAAATGTAACTACTCACAAAGCATATTCATGTTCATAATCAGAGGAGTAATAAATATCATTAAGGATCTGAACATATGATCTTCCACCGAATAAACCAACTACCGTCAACTATAAGGAGTAATCAACACTAGTAGCAACCCATAGGTACCAATCTGAGGTTTTGAGACAAAGATCGGATACAAGAGATGAGCTAGGGTTTGAGAGGAGATGGTGCTGGTGAAGATGTTGATGGAGATTGACCCTCTCTCGATGAGAGGATCGTTGGTGATGATGATGGCTTCGATTTCCCCCTCCGGGAGGGAAGTTTCCCCGGCAAAACAGCTCCGCCGGGGCCCTAGATTGCTTCTGCCCAAGTTCCGCCTCGAGACGGCGGCGCTTCGTCCCGAAAGCTTTCTTATGATTTTTTTTTCCAGGTCAAAACCCTCCATATAGCAGAAGATGGGCACCGGAGACCTGACAGGGGGCCCACAAGCCCTAGGGGCGCGCCCACAGGCTTGTGGCCTCCTGGTGGGTCCCCTCTGGTATTTTCTTCGCCCAATATTTTTTATATATTCCAAAATAATTCTCCGTAATTTCTCAGGACTTTTGGAGTTGTGCAGAATAGGTCTCTCAGATTTGCTCCTTTAGGTCCAGAATTCTAGTTGCCAGCATTCTCCCTTTTCATGTAAACCTTATAAAATAAGAGAGAAAAGGCATAAGTATTATACCATAATGTGTAATAATAGCCCATAATGCAATAAATATCAATATAAAAGTATGATGCAAAATTGACGTATCAGCTCCCCCATGCTTAGACCTCGCTTGTCCTCAAGCGGAAGCCGAAATCGATAATCATGTCCACATGTTTAGAGATAGAGGTGTCTGTAAAATAAGATACAGACATGAAGGCTTCATGATCATCTTTAGAATAGCAACATATATTGTCATATAATTTCTTATGCTAAAGTAGCAATTCATTCACAAGGTTAAGTATGGAACAAGAAATTTATTGAAAACTAACAACCTATTGTTTCAGTCACTGGAGCAATTGCAATTTATCATAACGTAGGAAAGAGTCAATGTAAGAGCTTTTCAGCAAGTTCACATACTCAATTACCATTTAGTCTTTCATAATTGCTAACACTCACGCGGTACTTATGAGATCAAAGTTTCAATCATACACAGAGAAAGATAGGGGCTTGTGGTTTCGCCTCCCAACATTTTACCTCAAGAGTAATGTCAACAATAATAGTTTATGAATATCTACATCCGAGTGGATATATAATATATCTGGATCTCCCCCCAACATATAGTGCTTGCCAAAAGGAAAAAGTGTAAAAGAATAGGTGATGATCACCATGACTCTTGCATAAGGTAGAGGGTAAATAAAAGATAATCCCTTCGCAGAGGGAAGCAGAGGTTGTCATGCGCTTTTATGGTTGGATGCACAAAATCTTAATGCAAAAGAACGTCACTTTATATTGCCGCTTGTGATAAAGAACTTTATTATGCAGTATGTTGCTTTTATTTCTTCCATATCACAAGTTCGTATAAAGCTTATTTTCCTCACACTATTAGATCATACATATTTATAGAGCAATTTTTATTTATTGCACCGATGACAACTTACTTGAAGGATCTTACTCAATCCATAGGTAGGTATGGTGGACTCTTATGGCAAAACTGGGTTAATGGATTTTGGATGCACAAGTAGTATCTCTACTTGGTGCAAAAGATTTGGCTAGCAAGGGGTGAGAAGCAAGCTCAACATGTTGGAGGATCCATGACAATATAACTTCTATTCGGATATAAAGAATCATAACCCATTATGTTGTCTTCCTTGTCCAACATTAACCTTTTAGCATGTAATATTTTAATGAGTGCTCACAATCCAAAAGATGTCCAAGATAGTATATTTATATGTGAGACCTCTCTTTCTTTATTACTTCCTATTAATTGCAACAATGACTAAAACTATGTTTGTCAACTCCCAACAAATTTCATGCGACATACTTCTTATATGTGAAGTCGTTACTACCCATACATCATTATATAACCTTTTTATTTCTTTCATTCATTATTTATTTTTCTCATGATCATAGCAAGAAAGCAAAGCCCTCAACTCAAAACTAATCTTTATTATATAACTCTCGGACTCGATTACACAGAGGGAACACAAAGCAAAACTCAAAGCTAGATCATAGTAAAACTTTATTCTACTAAACCGGGATATAACCAAAAGGATCGAACTAAGAAAAACAATAAAGGTAAAGATGTGATGGTGATACGATACCGGGGCACCTCCCCCAAGCTTGGCAGTTGCCAAGGGGAGTGCCCATACCCATGTATTTAGGTCTCTTTCTTCGGAGGTGTTGATGTTGGAGTTGTTGCATTCTTCTTCTCCAGCTTGCGTCTGAGGCTAAAATTTTCCTCCCTCAGATCCTCATTCTCAAGCTCAAGTCTCATTATCTTTTTTCATAATGCCGCCTTGCTGTCCTGCAAAAAACGTGGTGGGATAGATTGGACCCTAGGAAGGCTTGACTTCTTGAATTCCACATGCATATCGCCAAGTTGAGGTAGTGGATGTTCATCTTCGTTAGAACTATCATCCCTTGTTCTCTCCATGTCGGAGTCTTCCTCCTCCTCCGTAATCCACCCATAATGCTCCACCTCCCCATAAACCTTTGGGTTGGCAATGAAATCAGCGACATAGCTATCTCCCTCCGAATCTTGAGACGACATATTTTCATACCTGCCAGGAAAACAACACGAAACAAGAGTAGATGATTTTGCCGTGGTACGGTGGTCAGAACATTCGGGAGATTATATAATTATTTTTTACGACCAAAAGAAGTGTTCCACAAGAAAATGGAGTCCGGAAGTCACACGAGGTGGCCACAAGCCAGGGAGGCGCGCCCCCAGGGCTTGTCGCCTCCTCATGCACTTTTCGGGCTACTTTTTATTTTCCTAATTTTTTAAATATTCCAAAACAGAGTAAAATTGCCATTGGAAAAGTTTTGGAGTCGTTTACTTACCGTACCACATACCTATTCCTTTTCGGAGTCTGAAACGTTCTGGTAGGTCTCCCTTATGTACTCCTCCGGTGTTATGGTATTAATAATATTTGTCTCAACATTTATGGGAGTACATGAGATATAATGTTTGATTGGTTGCCCTTTTACCACCTTTTGCGTTGGTGCCTTCGGCGTTGTTGATTTTGATGGCACCGGAATGGTAGACCTCCTCGATAATATAAGGACCTTCCCATTTGGAGAGAAGTTTTTCTGCAAAAAATCTTAAACGAGAGTTGTATAGCAAGAGAAGGTCACCTACATTAAATTCATGCTTTTGTATCCTTTTGCCATGCCATCTTTTAACTTTTTCTTTAAACAAGTTAGCATTCTCATAGGCTTGGGTTTTCCATTCATCAAGTGAGCTAATGTCAAATAACCTCTTTTCACCGGTAAGTTTGAAATCATAGTTGAGCTCTTTAATTCCCCAATAAGCTTTATGTTCTAGTTCAAGAGGTAAGTGACATGCTTTTCCATAAACCATTTTATATGGAGACATACCCATAGGATTTTTATAAGCAGTTCTATAAGCCCATAATGCATCATCAAGTTTCTTAGACCAATTCTTTCTGGATCTATTAATAGGCTTTTGTAAAATCAACTTTATTTCTCGGTTACTCAATTTTACTTGACCACTAGACTAAGGATGATATGGAGATGTAATTCTATGATTGACGTCATATTTAGCAAGCAATTTTTGGAAAGCACCATGAATAAAGTGTGAACCACCATCCGTCATTAAATATCTAGGGACCCCAAACCTCAGGAAAATAACTTCTTTAAGCATTTTAATGGAAGTGTTATGATCAACACTACTAGTTGGAATAGCTTCTACCCACTTAGTAACATAATCAACAGCAACCAAAATATGTGTATACCCATTAGAGGAAGGAAAAGGTCCCATATAATCAAATCCCCAAGCATCAAATGTTTCAATAACAAGTGAATAATTCATAGGCATTTCCTGACGTCTACTAATATTACCAATCCTTTGACATTCATCACAAGACAAGACATACTTACGAGCGTCTTTGAAGACAGTAGGCCAATAAAAACCTGATTGTAATACCTTGTGTGCAGTTCTATCTCGAGCATGGTCTCCTCCATAAGCTTCGGAGTGACACTTGTGTAGGATTTGTTCCTGTTCATGCTCAGGTACACAACGTCTAATAACACCATCTACTCCTTTACAAAGGTGTGGGTCATCCCAAAAGTTATGTCTTAAATCATAGAATTTTTTTTTCTTTTGCTGGTATGTGAAGCTAGGTGGTATAAATTTAGCAACAATGTAATTAGCATAATCAGCATACCAAGGAGCACTACGAGAAGCATTTATGAGAGCTAATTGTTCATCAGGAAAGCTATCATCAATAGGTAGTGGGTCATCAAGTATATTTTCTAATCTAGACAAGTTGTCTTCTACGGGGTTCTCAGCTGCCTTTCTATCAATAATATGCAAATCAAATTCTTGCGGCAAGAGAACCCCATCTAATAAGTCTAGGTTTAGCATGTTTTTTTTCCATAAGGTATTTAATAGCAACATGATCAGTGTGAACAGTTACTCTGGAATCAACAATATAAGATCCGAACTTATCACAAGCAAAGACAACTGCTAGAAATTCTTTTTCAGTAGTAGCATAATTTCTTTGAGCGCTGTCTAAAGTTTTACTAGCATAATGGATAACATTTAATTTTTTATCAACTCTTTGTCCTAGAACTGCACCTACATCATAATCACTAACATCACACATAATTCTAAAGGGTAGGTTCCAATCGAGTGGTTGAACAATAGGTGTAGAAATCAAGGCTTTCTTAAGAATTTTGAATGCTTCTACACAATCATCATCAAAAACAAATGGAACATCTTTTTGCAAGATATTAGTGAGAGGCCTAGAAATTTTAGAGAAGTCTTTAATAAACCTCCTATAGAAACCAGCATGACCAAGGAAACTTCGTATACCTTTGATATCTTTAGGACACAACATCTTTTCAATAGCATCTACTTTAGCTTTATCAACTTCAATACCTCTTTCTGAAATTTTGTGCCCCAAGAAAATACCTTCATTAACCATAAAGTGGCACTTCTCCCAATTCAAGACAAGATTAGTTTCTTCACATCTCTGCAGAACTCGATCAAGGTTGCTTAAGCAATAATCAAAAGAAGTCATACATCTTTTCACAATCTTTTCACAAAAGTCAGAGAATATAGCAGTCATACATCTTTGAAAGGTAGCAGGTGCATTGCATAAACCAAAAGGCATACGTCTATAAGCAAGGTACTGAAAGGGCAAGTAAAATTAGTTTTTTGTTGATCCTCTTGTGACACGGGTATTTGAGAAAAACCAGAATAACCATCTAGAAAGCAAAAGTGTGTATGTTTAGATAGTCTTTCTAGCATTTGATCAATAAAAGGTAGAGGGTAATGATCTTTTCTAGTAGCTTTGTATAATTTTCTGAATCAATTACCATTCTATAACCTGTGACAATTCTTTGTGGAATTAATTCATTCTTATCATTAGGAACAACAGTAATACCTCCTTCTTAGGGACACAATGAACATGGCTTATCCATCTACTATCAGCAATAGGATAAATTATACCCGCTTCCAGAAGCTTTAGTATTTCATTTCTTACCACTTCCTTCATCTTAGAGCACCTCTAGCAGACCCCGCAAAAAGCCCCGACCAGCTGAAGGAAATATGCCCTAGAGGCAATACTAAAGTTGTTATTTATATTTCCTTATATCATGATAAATGTTTATTATTCATGCTAGAATTGTATTAACCAGAAACTTAGTACATGCGTGAATACGGAACGAGTAAAGAGACTTGCCAGTAACAACATTGAACTAGGTATTGAGATACCGACGATCGAATCTCGGGCAAGTAACATACCGATGACAAAGGGAACAACGTATGTTGTTATGCGGTTTGACCGATAAAGATCTTCGTAGAATATGTAGGAGCCAATATGAGCATCCGTGTTCCGCTTATTGGTTATCGAATTGGAGAGGTGTCTCACCATGTCTACATAGTTCTCGAACCCGTAGGGTCCGCACGCTTAACGTTCGATGACGATTGGTATTATGAGTTTATGTGATTTGATGTACCAAATGTTGTTTGGAGTCCCGGATGTGATCACGGACATGACAAGGAGTCTTGAAATGGTCGAGAGGTAAAGATCGATATATTGGAAGGTCATATTCGGACATCGGAAAGGTTTCGAGTGATTCTGGTATTTTTCGGAGTACTGGAGAGTTGCGGGAATTCGCCGGGGGAAGTAGTGGGCCTTAATGGGCCATACGGGAAAGGAGAGAAGGGCCTCAAGGGGTGGCCGCACGCCCCCCATGGGCTGGTCCAAATTGGACTAGGAGGGTGGCGCCTCCTTCCTTCTCCCTCTTCCTCCTTCCCTTCCTTCTCCTAGTTGGAATAGGAAAGGGGGGCGAATCCTACTTGGACCGGAGTCCAAGTAGGACTCCCTTGGCGCCGCCTCTAGGGCCGGCCTCCTCTTCCTCCCTTCTTTATATATCGTAAGGGGGCACCCCAAAGGGACTCCAAGATTTTTCTTAGCCGTGTGCGGTGCCCCCCTCCACAGTTACACACCTCGGTCATATCGTCATAGTGCTTAGGCGAAGCCTTGCGCAGGTAACTTCATCATCATCGTCGCAACACCGTCGTGCTGACGGAACTCTCCCTCGGCGTCAACTGGATCAAGAGTACGAGGGACGTCATCGAGCTGAACGTGTGCTGAACACGGAGGTGCCGTACGTTTGGTGCTAGGATCGGTCGGATCGTGAAGACGTACGACTACATCAACCGCGTTGATATAACGCTTCCACTTTCGGTCTACAAGGGTACGTGGACACACTCTCCCTGCTCGTTGCTATGCTTCTCCTAGATAGATCTTGCGTGATCGTAGATTTTTTTTTTGAAATACTACGTTCCCCAACACCAGCAACATAACCGCAAAATGCATGTCGGCGCGGAAAATCCTGCCCGAAAAGACCCCGCGAACGCGGCCGGCCCGTAATTTTGTTTGAGGGGCGCGGCAAAATCTCGGTCCCAACCCGCGAATACATAGGTTTCCACCTCGCCCCGTATCGCAGTGAAGCGGTTGTCGGGAGGGACATTTCAGCCCGCGCCCTTTTTCCCCACCTCCTTCCGCTACCATGTGCCATTGGTTCCGCCCGTCCGCCGCCGGTGATTCCAGTCAAATCTGCGGGCGGAATCGCATCGCGGGGGCGTCCCCCACCGCACCGCCTCCCGGATCTGGTGAGAAGAGCTGCCGACCACCGTCGAGCCGCCGGTTAGTGTTTTCTTGTGCTTTGTGCCGAGCGCTAGGGCTGGGTGTTCGGTATAAACCAAAAATTCGATTTCTATCATTCAGTTTTTTCACAAATTCGGTTAGCAAAACCAAAAACCGAAAATGATATCTGAAAATAACTAATTGAAAATTTGGTTAACCTATTATTCAGTGCGGTTTTCGGTTTAATACCGAAGTACAACGCTTTGACGTTTTGTGCCTGAATGGAAGCAGCGACAACCTTTTATATAGGCAAAAGTATTTGGCTCATCTCCTGGGTCGAGCGAGGTGGGACTAAAGGAACTTGTGAGCAGTGTGCTCGCACGACAGGACACACCACGACAGGATACCCTTCACCAAAAAAGCCCACGTGAGTTGGGCCTTGCATGCTCAGGTACTCAGGTAGGCCCACACGCGAGACGCGCGCGCAGTGCGTTGGTCATTTGTAGGCGATCGTGGCCTCGTGGGCACGTGCTAAAAAACAGAACGATCGTGGCGTGACTCCCGGGAGACGTTTGTTGTGCCTAATTTTACTCGCGGGCGAGCTCCAAAAAAACGATCGTGGCGTGACTCTGGGAGACGTTCGCTGTGCCTACTTTTGCGTTGCTCTTTATGCTGACTCAGTGTTATTCGGTTTTTTGCTCGGTTAACAGAGAAAAAAACCGAACCAACCGAATTATGTTCTGTTAGTAAACCTGCAAACGAATTTTTCTGTGATCGTTGAAAAACCAAATATTCGGTTTATTCGGTTTCGGCATCGGTTCGGTTTTTAGTTCGTAGGTTTTTATGCCCACCCCTACCGAGCGCTATGCATAGTTGGTTGACGCGGCGTGCGATTTTCGTTCATGTAGATGGAATTGAGCCCATGTGAGAAGTTTTTGCTCGACGATTCGTCCGATTCGGATGACTCGGATGTTGAGACGCTGCTTGCAAACTGTCGACAACAGACGCTGGTGATGGCTCTTGTCGTGAAGGAGAACAAAGACAAGAACCGAAAGAGGCGGCCAGGATCGACCATCGGCCGTCTTTGCATTCCTCGAAATCGCCATCTCAGGAACAAGATGTTGATGCAAGACTACTTCACGGAGAATCCAACATATCCACTGCACCTCTTCCGGAGAAGGTACCGAATGCGCCGATCCCTCTTTGTGAAAATTGTTCAAGCTTGCGAGGATAATTTTCGGTATTTTACTCAAAGAAGAAATGCCGCGGGCTTGAAGGGATTTAGTGCATATCAAAAAATCTAGGCATCTATGCGGGTGATTGCATATGGCGTTGCGGCTGACTATGCCGATGAGTACCTTCGCATTGGTGAAGATACCACAATTGAGTCAGTGTGTAGGTTTTCCAAAGTGATCATCCGTGTCTTTGGTCCTGAACATCTTCGGGCACCCAACGAAGATGACACAAAGAAATTGATGGCATCTAATGAGAGGAGAGGTTGGCCTGGCATGCTAGGTAGCATTGATTGTATGCATTGGACTTGGAAAAATTGCCCGAAGGCATGGCAGGGAATGTATTGTGGCAAGTCTCGTGATTCAACAATTGTGCTAGAGGCCATAGCATCCGAGGACTTATGGATTTGGCATTGCTTTTTCGGTATGCCGGGTACTCTCAATGATATCAATGTGTTGCAACGGTCTCATTTGTTTGCTAGGCTTGCTAGTGGTGATGCTCCTGCTTGCAACTACACTATCAATGGACATGAATACACAAAAGGGTACTATCTTGCAGATGGTATATACCCTCTTTGGTGCAGATTTGTCAAGAGCATCAAAGAACCCAAAACTAGAAAACAATGTGAATTCGCAAGGGTGCAAGAGGCAGCCTGAAAAGACATTGAAAGAGCATTCGGGGTTCTGCAAGGTTTGCCATTGTTCGTGGTCCTACTCATTTTTGGGACAAGCGAACCTTGGAAAACATCATGACATGCTGTGTTATCCTTCACAATATGATTCTCGAAGATGAGAGAGGCATGAACTTGGAGTTCTTCTACGATAATGTGGGTAGCCGTGTCAAACCAGCTAGAGACCGTAACCACATTAGAGCTTTTCTTCAGATATACAAGGAGATTGAAAATGCAAACACCCACTTTCAGCTTCAGGAGGATCTCATTGAGCACCATTGGCAAAGGACTGGACAGTAACAAACTCATTTTTCTGTTCATTTTTTATCTAATTCATGTGTTATTTGTATGCGGGACAAGTTTTATATTGCATTATTTAGTTTGCTTCGGTGATTTGAATAATTATTTGTAATGTGGATGCTTGTTGTATTGTGTTGGTATTGATAATTTTTCTGAATAATTATTTTGTAGTGTGGATGATTGTTTTATTTTTGTGGTGTGGTATTGATATTTGCGGACCGGCGACATCGGCACAAGAGTAGACCCCGCAAAGCCGACCCATAAAAGAGTATATTCCGCGAATATCCTTTTATACGAGTCCATTTTATGGGTCTCTGCCTTCAAGTCGTCATACCCATAATCCGCTTTTCACGAACTGCAAACACATTTTGCGGGTCGGCGGGATGCGGGGTCAGCTAGAGATGCTCTTAGGATTTAATCGTCGTTGGTGGTCAACAACTGGTTTAGCATCAGGCTGCATATTAATTTTGTGCTGACATAGAGTGGGACTAATGCCCTTAAGATCATCAAGAGTATATCCAATAGCGGCATAGTGATTCTTCAGAGTATTCAATAATTTCTTTTCTTCATTCTCTGAAAGGTTAGCACTAATAATAATAGGATATATCTTGTTTTCATCAAGATAAGAATATTTGTATCAGGTAATTGTTTAAGATCGAACACATGATCACTCTTGGGTGGTAGTGGATCTCCAAGAGTTTCAACAGGAAAATTGTGTTTCAAAACAGACATCTATTTAAAGAAAATCTCATCTAGTTATGTTCTTTCATTCATAAACATATCATTTTCATGGTCTAACAAATATTGTTCTAAAAGGATCAGTAGGAGGCATGGCAATAGAAGCAAGACCAATAATTTCCTCTTTACTAGGCAATTATTTATCATGGGGTTGTCTATGAAATTTGGAGAAATTAAACTCATGAGACACATCCCCAAAACTTACAGTAACAATTTCTTTCTCACAATCTATTTTGGCATTAACGGTTTTCAAGAAAGGTCTACCAAATGGACAAAAATCATCTTGTGGGGAACCAAGAACTAGAAAATCAGTAGGGTATTTTATTTTCCCACATAAGACTTCAACATCTCTAACAATCCCAATTGGTGATATAGTATCTCTATTAGCAAGCTTAATAGTAACATCAATATCTTCTATTTCAGCAGGTGCAATATCATTCATAATTTCTTGATATAAAGTAAAGGGAATAGCACTCACACTAGCACCCAAATCACATAAGCCATGATAACAATGATCTCCTATCTTAACAGAAACAACAGGCATGGCAACAACATGTCTATGTTTATCTTTATCACTGGGTTTGGCAATTCTAGCAGCTTCACCACAGAAATAAATAACATGCACATCCATATTATCGACCAAGAGATCTTTAACCATAACAATACTAGGTTCAACTTTAATTTTTTCAGGGTGTAGGTGTTCTAGTATAACTCCTACGAACCACATTTTAAGCTTTAGCATGTTCCCTTATTCTAACAGGGAAAGGTGGTTTCTCAATATAAGCAGTAGGAACAATAGGATCAACATTATAAGAAATAGTTTCTTCTTCAACTGTAATAGGTTCTACTACTTTCACTTCAATGGGAGGATGATATTTAAACCACTTCTCCTTAGGGAGATCAACTTGAGTAGGAAATGATTCATAGAAAGAAGCTAATATCTCAGAGTCAAGTCCATATTTAGTGCAAAATTCATGAAAAGCATCGGTATCCATAAAAGATTTAACACAATCAAACTTGAGATTTATACCTGACTCCTTACCTTCGTCGAGTTCCCAATCTTCAGAGTTGCATTTAATTCTTTCCAATAAATACCATTTGAATTCAATAGCCTTCTTCATAAAAGAACTAGTACAAGAAGTATCGAGCATGGATTGATCATTACGAGAAAGCCAAGCATAAAAGTTCTAAATAATAATTTCTCTTGAGAGCTCATGATTGGGGCATGAATATAACATTGATTTAAGCCTCCCCCAAGTTGAGCATACTTTCTCCTTCACGAGGCCAAAAATTATAAATATAATTCCGATCATGATGAACAAGATGCATAGGATAAAACTTATGATGAAATTCTAATTTCAATCGGTTGTAATTCCAAGTCCCAATATCATCGCATAGCCTAAACCATGTCAATGCCTTCTCCTTCAAAGATAAACGGAAGACCTTCTTCTTGACTTCGTCCTCGGGCAAACCTGCAAGCTTAAATAATCCACAAACTTCATCCACATAGATTAGATGCATATCAGGATGTAATGTTCCATCTCCTGCATAAGGATTAGCTAGCGGTTTCTCTATCACACCCGAAGGAATTTCATAATAAATATTTTCAGTAGGTTTAGTAGGTTGAGGAGCAACTTCTTGCTCTACTGGTCGAGGTGAAGATACCTTGAACAAGCCCCTCAAAGGATTATTTTCCATAGCAACAAGTGACAGTAAATTTCAGCACACTATATAAAATTTTCCTTACCAAAGGCGCTTCACTCCCCGGCAATGGCGCCAGAATAGAGTCTTGATGACCCACAAGTATAGGGGATCTATCGTAGTACTTTCGATAAGTAAGAGTGTCGAACCCAACGAGGAGCAGGAGGAAATGACAAGTGGTTTTCAGCAAGGTATTCTTTGCAAGCACTGAAATTATCGGTAACAGATAGTTTTGTGATAAGATAATTCGTAACGGGTAACAAGTAACAAGTGTAACTAAAGTGCAGAAAGGTGGCCCAATCCTTTTTTTAGCAAAGGACAAGCCGGGGCAAACACTTATATAAAGCAAAGCGCTCCCGAGGACACATGTGAATTATCGTCAAGCTAGTTCTCATCATGCTTATATGATTCACATTCGTTACTTTGATAATTTGATATGTGGGTGGACCGGTGCTTGGGTGTTGTCCTTACTTGGACAAGCCTCCCACTTATGATTAACCACTCTTGCAAGCATCTGCAACTACAAAAGAAGAATTAAGATAAATCTAACCATAGCCTGAAACATATGGATCCAAATCAGCCCCTTAGGAAGCAACGCATAAACTAGGGTTTAAGCTTTTGTCACTCTAGCAACCCATCATCTACTTATTACTTCCCAATGCCTTCCCCTAGGCCCAAATCATGGTGAAGTGTCATGTAGTCGACGTTCACATAACACCACTAGAGGAAAGACAACATACATCTTATCAAAATATCGAACGAATACCAAATTCACAAGATTACTTATAACAAGACTTCTCCCATGTCCTCGGGAACAAACGTAACTACTCACAAAGCATTTTCATGTTCATAATCAGAGTAGTAATTAATATCATTAAGGATCTAGACATACGATCTTCCACTGAATAAACCAACTAGGATCAACTACAAGAAGTAATCAACACTACTAGCAACCCATAGGTACCAATCTGAGGTTTTGAGACAAAGATCGGATGTAAGAGATGAACTAGGGTTTGAGAGGAGATGGTGCTGGTGAAGATGTTGATGGAGATTGACCCTCTCTCGATGAGAGGATCGTTGGTGATGATGATGGCTTTGATTTCTCCCGGAGGGAAGTTTCCCAGAATGAGCAGCTCACTGGGCCCTAGATTGCTTCTGCCCAAGTTCCGGCTCGAGGCGGCGATGCTTCGTCCCGAAAGCTTCCTGATGATTTTTTCCAGGTCAAAACCCTCCGTATAGCAGAAGATGGGCACCGGAGACCTGACAAGGGGCCCATAAGCCCTAGGGGCGCGCCCCCTGGCTTTTGGCCTCATGGTGGGTCCCCTCTAGTATTTTCTTTGCCAAATATTTTTTATAATTCCAAAATAATTCTCCGTAAATTTTCAGGACTTTTGGAGTTGTGCAGAATAGGTCTATCAGATTCGCTCCTTTCCGGTCCAGAATTCCAGCTGTCGACATTCTCCCTTTTCATGTAAACCTTGTAAAATAAGAGAGAAAAGGCATAAGTATTTTACCATAATGTGTAATAACAGCCCATAACGCAATAAATATCAATATAAAAGTATGATGCAAAATGGACGTATCAATGCGCGGTAGGGTTCTCCGCCCAGATCTGGTGCTCCCTTCGCTGGCGACCGGAAAAACCAGATCGACCGTTGCTCGCGCCCATCCACAGCAAGCCTCTTGCGCAATGGCAGGAGGATGGCCACTGTTCTTGGGCGCCGACCAATCTCGTCGGCGGTGGATCTGACACACGGCAACCGCGGGCCAGGTGGGGCAAGATGCTACGTCTCGAGCTTGCGTTGGTTTTCCCCGAAGAGGAGAGGATGATGCAGCACAGTAGCGTAAGTATTTCCCTCAGTTTTTGAGAACCAAGGTATCAATCCAGTAGGAGGCCGCGCACAAGTCCCTCGAAATGATAGCTACTCGCAACCAACGCGATTAGGGGTTGTCAATCCCTTCGCGGTCACTTACGAGAGTGAGATCTGATAGAGATAATATTTTTGGTATTTTTGGTATAAATATGCAAAGTGAAAAGTAAAAGGCAAAGTAAAAACAAAGCAAATATAAAAGTGATGGATATTGATATGATGAGAATAGACCTGGGGGCCATAGGTTTCACTAGTGGCTTCTCTCAAGAGCATAGATATTCTACGGTGGGTGAACAAATTACTGTTGAGCAATTGTCAGAATTGAGCATAGTTATGATTATATATAGGTATGATCATGTATATAGGCATCACGTCCGTGACAAGTAGACCGAAACGATTTTGCATCTACTACTATTACTCCACTCATCGACCGCTATCCAGCATGCATCTAGAGTATTAAGTTAGAAACAGAGTAACGCCTTAAGCAAGATGACATGATGTAGAGGAATAAATTCATGCAATATGATAAATACCCCATCTTGTTATCCTCGATGGCAACAATACAATACGTGCCTTGCAACCCTTTCTCACATCGGGTAAGGACACCGCAAGATTGAACCCAAAGCCATGCACTTCTCCCATTGCAAGAACTACCAATCTAGTTGGCCAAACCAAACGGATAATTCGAAGAGACTTGCAAAGATAACTCAATCGTACATAAAAGAATTCAGATAAGATTCAAATATTATTCATAGATAAGCTGGATCATAAACCCACAATTCATCGGTCTCAACAAACACACCACAAAAGAAGATTACATCGAATAGATCTCCACGAGAGAGGGGAGAACATTGTATTGAGATCCAAAAGAGAGAAGAAGCCATCTAGCTACTAGCTATGGACCCGAAAGTCTGAAGTAAACTACTCACACTTCATCGGAGAGGCTATGGTGTTGATGTAGAAGCCCTCCGTGGTGGATGCCCCTTCAGGAGCTCCTAACAGCCCCAAGATGGGATCTCGTGGATACGTGAAGTTGCGGCGGTGGAATTAGGTTTTTGGCCCTGCTCGATCGTTTGGGGGCAATGAGGTATATATAGGAGGAAGGAGTACGCCGGTGGAGCCGGCGGGGGCCCACGAGGCAAGGGGCGCGCCTTTGGGGGTGGTGCCCCACCCTCGTGACCGCCTCTTCGTTCCTTGGAGTAGGGTCCAAGTCCCTGGATCACGTTCGTGAGAAAATCACGCTCGAAGGTTTCATTCCGTTTGGACTCCGTTTGATATTCTGTTTCTTCGAAACACTGAAATAGGCAAAAAAAACAGCAAATCTCGGCTGGGCCTCCGGTTAATAGGTTAGTCCCAAAAATAATATAAAAGTGGAAAATAAAGCCCAATATAGTCCAAAACAGTATATAAAGTAGCATGGAGCAATAAAAAATTATAGATATGTTGGAGACGTATCGTGCATCCCCAAGCTTAATTCCTTTCGTCCTCGAGTAGGTAAATGATAAAAAGAGAATTTTTGATGCGGAGGATACTTCGGCATAATTTCAATGTAAATCTTCTTAATCATGGTATGAATATTCAGATCCGAAAGATTCAAGACAAAAGTTCATATTGACATAAAAATAATAATACTTCAAGCATACTAATCAAAGTAATCATGTCTTCTCAAAATAGCATGGCAAAAGAAAGTTCATCCCTACAAAATCATATAGTTAGGATATGCTTCATTTCCGTCACACAAAGATGTTCCCAACTTCTACCCCCGATGACAAGCCAAGCAATTGTTTCATACTTAAATAATCTCAAACTTTTTCAACCTTCACGCAATACATGAGTGTGAGCCATGGATATAACACTATGGGTGGAATAGAATATGATGATGGGGATTGTGTGGAGAAGAAAAAAAAGGAGAAAGTCTCACATTGACGAGGGTAATAAAAGGGATATGGAGATGCCCATCAATTGATGTCAACATGAGGAGTAGGTATTGCCATGCAACGGATGCACTAGAGCTATGAATGCTCAACAAAAGAAAACTAGTGGGTGTGCATCCAACTTGCTTGCTCATGAAGACCTAGGGCATTTGAGGAAGCCCATCGTGAGAATATACAAGCCAAGTTCTATAATGAAAAATTCCCACTAGTATAAAAAAGACAACTTATGAGACTCACTATATGAAAAACATGGTGCTACTTTGAAGCACAATATATGAGACTCACTACATGAAGAACAAGGTGCTACTTTGAAGCACAAGTGTGGAAAAAGAGGATAGTAACATTGCCCTTTTTATTTATTTTCTTTTTTGGGCCTTTTTTTTTCTTTTTGGCCTTTCTCTTTGTTTTTTGGTTAATGCTCTAATAATGATGATCATCACACTTCTATTGATTACAACATAAGGATTACAACTCGAAACTAGAACAAGATATGACTCTATATGAATTCCTCCGTGATGTACTGGATGGTGCAATGAATCAAGAGTGACATGTATGAAAAATAATGCATGGTGGCTTTGCCACAAATACGATGTCAACTACATGATCATGCAATGCAATATGACAAAAGTAAAGTATGTCATGATGATGATGAACGGAACGGTGGAAAGTTGCATGGCAATATATCTCGGAATGGCTATGAAAATGCCATAATAGGTAGGTATGGTGGCTGTTTTGAGGAAGATATAAGGAGGTTTATGTGTGATAGAGCGTATCATATCACGGGGTTTGGACGCACCGCGAAGTTTGCACCAACTCTCAAGGTGAGAAAGGGCAATGCACGGCATCAAGAGGCTAGCAAAGGCGGAAAGGTAAAAGTGTGTATAATCCAGGGACTCAACATTAGTCAAAAGAACTCATATACTTATTGCAAAAATTTAGAAGTCATCAAAAATCAAGTACTACGCGCATGCTCCTAGGGGGATAGATTGGTAGGAAAAGACCATCGCTCGTCCCCGATCGCCACTCATAAGGATACACAAGCCAGGTACACTTCATGTTTCAAATTTGTTACACAACTTTAACCATACATGCATGCTACGGGATTTGCAAACTTCAACACAAGCATTTCTCAAATTCACAACTACTCAACTAGCACGACTTTGATATTATCACCTCCATATATCAAAACAATTATCAAGCATCAAACTTTTCTTAGTATTCAACTCACTCAAAAGAAAGTTTCACATATCTTGAATACCAAGTATGTTAACATTAAGCAAATTACCATGCTATTAACGACTCTCAAAATAATCTAAGTGAAGCATGAGAGATCAATAGTTTCTTTAAAATAAATCCACCACCGTGCTCTAAAAGATCTAAGTGAAACACTAGAGCAAAAATTATCACGCTCAAAAGATATAAGTGAAGCACATAGAGCAAAACTATCAAGCTCAAAAGATATAAGTGAAGCACATAGAGTATTCTATCAAATTTCAATTCATGTATGGCTCTCTCAAAAGGTGTGTACAGCAAGGATGATTGTGGTAAGCTAACAAGCAAAGACACAAATAATACAAGACGCCCAAGCAAAACACTTATCATGTGGTGAATAAAAATATAGCTCCAAGTAAATTACCGATGGAAGTGGATTTAAAGAGGGGATGCCTTCCGGGGCATCCCCAAGCTTTGACTTTTTGGTGTCCTTGGATTATCTTTGGGGTTCCATGGTCATCCCCAAGCTTAGGCTCTTGCCACTCCTTGTTCCATAATCCATCAAAAGAATTCACCCAAAACTTGAAAACTTCACAACACAAAACTCAATAGAAATCTCGTGAGCTCCGTTAGAGAAAGAAAACAAAAGACTACTTTAAGGTACTGTAATTAACTCATTCTTTATTTATATTGGTGTTAAACCTACTGTATTCCAACTTCTCTATGGATCATAAACTATTTTACTAGCCATAGATTCATCAAAATAAGCAAACAACACACGCAAAACAGAATCTGTCAAAAACAGAACAGTCTGTAGTAATCTGTAACTAACGCAAACTTATGGAACACAAAAAATTCTACCAAAATTATAAGACCTGTACAATTTATTTATTGATCATAAGCAATTGGAATCAGTATTTTATCACATTCTGGTGATTTTTAACAATTCGGGCACTGGGCGCAAAGTTTCTGGAAATTACAGCAAGATCAAATAATTATCATCCAAGAAGATCCAATAGGTTCAACTTGGCACAAACACTAATTAAAAGATAAAACCACATCTAAACAGAGGCTATATGGATTATTTATTCCTAAACAGAAACAAAAGCAAAAAAACTAAAAATAAAATTGGGTTGCCTCCCAACAAGCGCTATCGTTTAACGCCCCTAGCTAGGCATAAAAGCAAGGATAGATCTAGGTATTGCCATCTTTGGTAGGCAATCCATAAGTGGCTCTCATGATAGATTCATATGGTAATTTTATTTTATTTCTAGGAAAGTGTTTCATGCCTTTCTTTAAGGGAAATTGGAATCTAATATTTCCTTCCTTCATATTAATAATTGCACCAATCGTTCTAAGGAAAGGTCTACCAAGAATAATAGGACATGAAGGATTGCAATCTATATCAAGAGCGATAAAATCTACGGGCACATAATTCCTATTTGCAACAATAATAAAATAATTAATTCTTCCCATAGGATTTTTAATAGTGGAATCCGCAAGATGCAAGTTTAGAGAGCAATCATCAAAGTCATGGAAATCTAGCAAATCACACAAAGTTTTGGGAATAGTGGAGACACTAGCACCCAAATCACACAAGGCATGAAACTCATAATCTTTAATTTTAATTTTGATAGTAGGTTCCCACTCATCATAGAGCCTCCTAGGAATAGAGACTTTCAACTCAAGTTTTTCTTCATAAGATTGCATCAAGGCATCAACAATGTGTTCGGTAAAGGCCTTATTTTGACTATAAGCATGAGGAGAATTTAGCACGGATTGCAACAAGGAAATACAATCAATTAAAGAGCAATTTTCATAATTAAATTCCTTGAGATCCAATATAGTGGGTTTAGCAACATCTAGATTTTTATTTCTTTCAATCCCACTTTTATCAATTTCATCATCAAGATCTAAAAACTCAATTCTTAGAACGCCTTCTAGGTAAAGGAAGATCATATTCAGTTTCATCAAGATTCATATTGCAAAACAAAGATTTAATAGGGGACACATCAATAAATTTTAGATCTTCATCTCGATTTTCATAGGAATTAGAAGAACACGCTTTAATAAAGGCATCTTTGGAAGCACGCATCCTAGCGGTTCTTTCTTTGCACTCATCAATGGAAACTCTCATAGCTTTGAGAGACTCATTGATATCATGCTTAGGAGGAATAGATCTAAGCTTTAAAGAATCAACCTCAAGAAAAAATCTATCAACGTTCCTAGCCAAATCATCAACTTTAAGCAATTTCTCTTCAATCAAAGCATTAAAATTCTTTTGTGAATTCATAAACTCTTTAACACTATTCTCAAATTCAGAGGGCATCTTATTAAAATTTCCATAAGAGTTGTTGTAGGAATTTCCATAAATATTAGAAGGATTACTAGGATAAGGCCTAGGATTAAAATTCCCTTTATACACGTTGTTACCAAAATTATTCCTACCAACAAAATTAACATCCATAGATTCATTATTATTCTCAATCAAGGTAGACAAAGGCATATCATTAGGATCAGAAGAAACACTCTTAGTAGCAAATAATTTCATATGTTCATCCATCTTTCCAGTCAAAACATTGATTTCTTCTATCGCATGCACTTTTTTATTAGTAGACCTTTCAGTATGCCATTGAGAATAATTAACCATAATATTATCTAGGAGTTTAGTAGCATCTCCTAAAGTGATTTCCATAAAAGTGCCTCCCGCGGCCGAATCCAAAAGATTTCTAGAAGCAAAATTTAATCCGGCATAAATTTTTTGTATAATCATCCATAAGTTCAAACCATGGGTAGGACAATTACGTATCATTTATTTCATTATCTCCCAAGCTTGTGCAACATGTTCATGATCAAGTTGCTTAAAATTCATAATATCGTTCCTAAGAGAGATAATCTTAGCGGGAGGAAAATACTTAGAGATAAAAGCATCTTTGCACTTGTTCCAAGAATCAATACTATTTTTAGGCAAAGATGAAAACCACGCTTTAGCACGATCTCTAAGCTTAAAAAGGAAATAGCTTCAACTTAACAATATCATTATCGACATCTTTTTCTTTTGCATATCACATAAATCAACGGTTATTCAGATGAGTAGCGGCATCTTCACTAGGAAGGCCGTGAATTGATCTTTCATAACAAGATTCAACAAAGCAGTATTGATTTCACAAGATTCAGTATTGGCAAGAGGAGCAATCTAAGTACTAAGGAAATCATTATTATTGGTATTGGTGAAGTCACACAATTTAGTAGCATCTTGAGCCATCGCAACAAACAAGCAATCCAACACACGAGCAAACAAGCGGACGAGGAAAAAGGCAACGGGAAAAAGAGGAGGGGATTGGGAAAGAGAGGGCGAATAAAACGGCAAGGGTGAAGTGGGAGAGAGGAAAACGAGAGGCAAATGGCAAATAATGTAATGCGAGAGATAGGGATTGTGATGGGTACTTGGTATGTTGACTTTTGAGTAGACTCCCTAAGAACGGCGCCGTAAATCCTTCTTGCTACGCCTCGAGCTTGCGTTGGTTTTCCCCGAAGAGGAGAGGATGATGCAGCACAAGAGCGTAAGTATTTCCCTCAGTTTTGAGAACCAAGGTATCAATCCAAGAGGAGGCCACGCACAAGTCCCTCAGACCTGCACAAAACGATAGCTACTCACAACCAACGCGATTAGGGGTTGTCAATCCCTTCACGATCACTTACGAGAGTGAGATCTGATAGAGATAATATTTTTGGTATTTTTGGTATAAAGATGCAAAGTGAAAATTAAAAGGCAAAGTAAAAACAAAGCAAATATAAAAGTGATGGAGATTGATATGATGAGAATAGACCCGGGGCCATAGATTTCACTAGTGGCTTCTCTCAAGAGCATAGATATCCTACGGTGGGTGAACAAATTACTGTTGAGCAATTGACAGAATTGAGCATAGCTATGAGTATATCCAGGTATGATCATGTATATAGGCATCACGTCCGTGACAAGTAGACCGAAACGATTCTGCATATACTACTATTACTCCACTCATCGACCGCTATCCAGCATGCATCTAGAGTATTAAGTTAAAAACAGAGTAACGCCTTAAGCAAGATGACATGATGTAGAGGAATAAATTCATGCAATATGATAAATACCCCATCTTGTTATCCTCGATGGCAACAATACAATACGTGCCTTGCAACCCTTTCTCACATCCGGTAAGGACACCGCAAGATTGAACCCAAAGCCATGCACTTCTCCCATTGCAAGAACTACCAATCTAGTTGGCCAAACCAAACGGATAATTCAAGAGACTTGCAAAGATAACTCAATCATACATAAAAGAATTCAGAGAAGATTCAAATATTATTCATAGATAAGCTGGATCATAAACCCACAATTCATCGGTCTCAACAAACACACCGCAAAAAGAAGATTACATCGAATAGATCTCCACGAGAGAGGGGCAGAACATTGTATTGAGATCCAAAAGAGAGAAAGCCATCTAGCTACTAGCTATGGACCCGAAGGTCTGAAGTAAACTACTCACACTTCATCGGAGAGGCTATGGTGTTGATGTAGAAGCCCTCCGTGATGGATGCCCCCTCCGGCGGAGCTCCAGAACATGCCCCAAGATGGAATCTCGTGGATACAGGAAGTTGCGGCGGTGGAATTAGGTTTTTGGCTCCTGTTCTGATCGTTTGGGGGTACGTAGGTATATATAGGAGGAAGGAGTACGTCGGTGGAGCGACAGGGGGCCCACGAGGCAGGGGCGCGCCCTAGGGGGGCGCCCCCACCCTCGTGACCGCCTCTTTCGTTCCTTGGAGTAGGGTCCAAGTCCCTTGGATCACGTTCGGTGAGAAAATCACGTTTCCGAAGGTTTCATTCCGTTTGGACTCGTTTGATATTCTGCTTTCTTCAAACACTAAAATAGGCAAAAACAACAATTTCGGGCTAGGCCTCCGGTTAATAGGTTAGTCCCAAAAATAATATAAAAGTGGAAAATAAAGCCCAATATAGTCCAAAACAGTAGAAAAAGTAGCATGGAGCAATAAAAAATTATAGATACGTTGGAGACGTATCACAAGACAACAGCCTCATCCCGTGCGTGGCGGCGCCATAATTCTCTGACGATGGTGGATTGTGATCTGATGGTGATTCGGCTGCGTGGCTGCTCCACGGCGGGGGCACCCCTGTTGTTGCGGACGTGAGCGCCGATCTCGCGCAGCCCACATGGGCTTGGGCGGATCGACGACTCTAGGACGTGCCTGCATGCTGGCGCGATGGTGCCTGACGGCACCGGCTGCTATGTACCATGGTGGTGCCGGCACCTGGCGTTGCAGCGGCAGGCTGGATCGGGGCGGCGTGGGGGCCTGCTACTGTGATGTTTAAGGTGGCGGTCCTCGTGCTCTTCTGGCATCACGTCAACGGCTTGCATGATCGGTCCTCCTCGATCTGGCCAACGACGTGTTCCAGATAGGGCCGATGGAGATCTTGCTCATGATATCTGGATCGGTTAGATTTCGGTCGTGCACGTCCATATCAGCCGAAGAGGTTTTTAGGGCGTGGCGCAAAGCTCTGTTGGTTGATGACACCTTGGGACATGCCGACTTCTCGATTTCGATGGTGGAGACAATGGTGGATAAGGTCATGATTGCCGAGATCGGAGGATCAGTTAGACGGGCAGGGCCTTGCTGGCGATGGAGTCAGCCAGGTGTCACATAACTCTTAGGAGCAGCAGTGATAAGTGGGGGTGGAAACACTGGCGGATTTCATGGTGGTATTCCTCGGAAGCCGATTGTGACTTTCAGAGTGAAAACCTAAGGTCTGACCTTCATTGGTTGTCCCTGACAATTACCTTGCTGAAGGAACTAGAATACCCCGCATGTTGCTGTGGAAATTTCATAGTGTTGTAGAAATATCGAAGGAAAATTCATCGAGCAGCAAATAGTGAAACTATGACATGTAGTCTATATTGTAGTGGAAAGGTCTACCATTACTGTAACGAATACAAATCAAAGTGACTATCATATTAGATAGAAATACTGAAATTTTGTTTTGGAAAAAGAAATTGTCCAAAAGAGTACTAATGAGAGTTCTTCTCAATTTCAAATGTAGGTGTTCACTCAAGATGACTGTTAGGGCATATTTCTCCCTTAGTGGTTTTAGTGATTGATGATAATGCTTTTGCAGACTAATCGTGTGCATTGAGAATTTCAGATATTTGATCATATGGCACAAGACGATTCGAGCCCCTCGGAGTTCAGAGTGAAAACGGATTTTGTTTCCTACGTTTCTTTTTCAGTGGACTTCAGTCGTAGGAAAACCATACTATCAAGAGGGGGTCCGCTTCGGAAAGGTTTGGGTGAAATCATCACGTACACGTTCTATTTTGCACCCTCATTGTCTTTCCGCTTCGATGGAGTTTTCCCTCTGTTTTGCTGAAGGGCCATTGGAGTGTTGCCAGTGGTAGTACGCTCGTGACCGGGGTAGTACCGCTTGTTAGCGGTAGTACCGCTGCTAGTACCGCGCATACTACCGCCATCTACTTGGGTCTCGATTCTTCGTGTCAGGTTGCACGGTAGTCCAGCGGTAGTCCCTCTGGCTCACTTCCGTGGAACCCCCTTTTGAAGGAAATATGCCCTAGAGGCAATAATAAAGTTGTTATTTATATTTCCTTATATCATGATAAATGTTTATTATTCATGCTAGAATTGTATTAACCGGAAACTTAGTACATGTGTGAATATGTAGACAAAACAAAGTGTCCCTGGTATGCCTCTACTTGACTAGCTCGTTAATCAAAGATGGTTAAGTTTCCTGACCATAGACATGTGTTGTCATTTGATGAATGGGATCACATCATTAGAGAATGATGTGATGGACAAGACCCATCCGTTAGCTTAGCATTATGATTGTTTAGTTTTATTGCTATTGCTTTCTTCATGACTTATACATATTCCTCTAACTATGAGATTATGAAACTCCCGAAGACTGGAGGAACACCTTGTGTGCTATCAAATGTCACAACATAACTGGGTGATTATAAAGATGCTCTACATGTGTCTCCGAAGGTGTTTGTTGGGTTGGCATATATCAAGATTAGGATTTGTCACTCTGTGTATCGGAGAGGTATCTCTCCTCTTGGTAATGCACATCACTATAAGCCTTGCAAGCAATGTGACTAATGAGTTAGTTGTGGGATGATGCATTACGGAACGAGTAAAGAGACTTGCTGGGAACGAGATTGAACTAGGTATGAGGATACCGACGATCGAATCTCGGGCAAGTAACATACCAATGACAAAGGGAATAACATATGTTGTTACGCGGTTTGATCGATAAAGATCTTCATAGAATATGTAGGAACCAATATGTGCATCCAGGTTCCGCTATTGGTTATTGACCGGAGATGTGTCTCGGTCATGTCTACATAGTTCTCGAACCTGTAGGGTCCGCACGCTTAACGTTCGATGACGATTTGTATTATGAGTTGTGTGTTTTGGTGACCGAAGTTTGTTCGGAGTCCTGGATGAGATCACAGACATGACAAGGAGTCTCAAAATGGTTGAGAGGTAAAGATTGATATATTGGAAGGTTATATACGGACACCGGAATGGTTCCGAAGAGGTTCGGGGATTTTTGGGAGTACCGGGAGGTTTCCGGAACCCCCCGGGAAAGTTAATGGGCCTCATGGGCCATAGTGGAGGGAGGGAGGAAGGCCACAAGAGGTGGCGCGTGCCTCCCCCTTGCCCAATCTGAATTGGACAAGGGGTGGGGGCGCGCCCCCTTTCCTTCTCCCTCTCCACTCTTTCCCCTTTCTCCTCTCCGTTGGAAGGAAGGGGGGGGGGCAAATCCTACTAGGAGTGGAGTCCTAGTAGGACCCCCCTTGGCGTGTCTCTTCCTGGACGGCCACCTCCTCCCCCTCTTCTTTATATACAGGGGCAGGGGATAGCCCAAAGGCTCATCAGTTGTTCTCTTAGCCGTGTGCGAGGCCCCCTCCACAGTTTACTCCTCCGGTCATAGCATCGTAGTGCTTAGGTGATGCCCTGTGCGGATCACATGACCAACACCGTGCCCACGCCGCCGTGCTGACGGAACTCTCCCTCGACCCTCTGTTGGATCAAGAGTTCGAGGGACGTCATCGAGCTGAACGTGTGCTGAAAAAGGAGGTACCGTACGTTTGGTACTTGGATCGGTTGGATTGTGAAGACGTTTGACTACATCAACAGCGTTAACCTAATGCTTCCGCTTTCGGTCTACGAGGGTACGTGGATACACTCTCCCCTCTTGTTACTATGCATCTCCTAGATAGATCTTGCATGAGCATAGGAATTTTTTTGAAATTGCATGCTACGTTCCCCAACAGTGGCATCCGAGCCAGGTCTATGCGTAGATGATATGCACCAGTAGAACACAAAGAGTTGTGGGCGATAATAGTCATACTGCTTACCACCAACATCTTACTTTGATTCGGCGGTATTGTTGGATGAAGCGGCCCGGACCAACATTACATGACCACGTTCATGAGACCGGTTCTACCGACGTGCTTCGCATACGTGTGGTCGGAGGGTATCTGCTTTCTCCAACTTTAGTTGAATCGAGTTTGACTATGGCCGGTCCTTGTTGAAGGTTAAAACAACACACTTGACGAAAAATCGTTGTGGTTTTGATGCGTAGGTAAGAACGGTTCTTGCTAGAAGCACTACAAAAAAAGACACATCCGTGACATTTTGGGCCGAATGAATTTTTTTTTCTGTCATACTTATGACACTTCTATGATGATAATTGTGACAAAACCCGGTATCATCATAGATGTGGTGGGCTCCTACTTCTATGACAAAAAATCATGACATAAAATGGGCTTTTCGTCCTGGGCGGGCCGGAGATACAGCTGCATGACATTCTTTGGGCCGTCCATGACGGAAAAAACCGTGGTACAAGCGAGGGCGAGGAAAATATCGGGGTGTTCCCGGTTACGGTGGGTGGTCGGGGCCGAGCGATGTGCGTTTCTCTTATACACGCATGCGCGTGGGTGTGAGGCGTTGGGCTCTAACTGAACCCGAGCGAGTCGTTGGGCTCTAACTGAACCCAAGCGACAGACCGCAGTTACGCTACATCGAACCCGAGCGATCGATCGATGGTCGTTAATTGAACCCGATCGAGTGATTCCTTTGCTACCGCTGCTAATCAAGCCGACCGATGCCGCCTATGGATGAACAAAGGAGCGTTCTTTGGGGAGTTTGGATGAATAGTTCCCGGTGGGGTGGATGAACAGGACCCCATGGTGTTGCTCTCCGATGAACAGGACTCCGATCAATCGAGCCGGTTGGGGCTGGATGAACAGGACCCCGTGGAGGGCTGGATGAATGTGACCACCCCGTGGAGGGCTGGATGAATAGTAGACAGTGGAGGGCTGGATGAACAGTAGCCCGTGGAGGGGTGGTTGAACAGGAGCCCGTGGAGAGGGCTGGTTGAACAGTAGCCGGTGGAGTAGCGCGGTGGAGGCTGGATGAACAGGAGCCCGTGGATGAACAGTCGCAGGTGGAGGCTGGAGGAGGTCGATGGTGGATGAATAGTAGCCCGTGGAGGCTGGAGGGGGTCCACGGTGGAGATGAACAGTATCCCGTGGAGTCCCGCTTTTGCGCACGCCACACCCTCCCGATGAACAGACCCCTGCTTTCACCATAGCGCTCCAACACAAGTCTGTTTCCTCCGTTTTGCGGTACGCCACACCCCTCCCGATCAAAAGGACCCCCATTTCGGCCGTAGGAGGTCTGTTTCCTCCGTTTTGTGGTACGCCAGACCCCTCATGATGAACAGGACCCCGTTTTGTCGGTGTACAAAAGTAGGGGCACTCCTTTTTTACCCCTTTACTTGTGCACGGACAGTCGGAGCCGCGCCCACAGCCACACTAAGCAGGGCAGGGGAGGGAAGCCGGAGAGAAGCCAAAGGCACAAGACGATCAGAGACAACGCTAAGACCAGAAAACACAAAGAGCAAAGGGGGCAAGGTGGACTCCCTCGGCAAGACCCTTGCCGGGGCGGTCTCCGCGGCCCCGGCAAGAGCCTTGCCGGGGCAACTTGCTCAACACCAACAGAGCGAGCCACCCTTGAGCCCACGGGATCCAACCCAACCAACTACGTTGGGACCAGGGCTCAGGAGGCACCTCCGTGGTGGCATGCAGATCTTTGTCAAGATCATAAACACACAAGATCAGATGAGGATCAGAAGACGACGACCCTCGACATGATCCTCGCCAAGGAAACCCACAAGACCCCCGACAAGCATCTTGCCGGGGACAACTGCGACACCACGGCAAGACCCTTGCCGGATCCCCCGGCAAGGCCCTTGCCGAGGGCGTCAGCGGGGCCACTGCCAGGCCCGCGCCAACCAAGACTCCGCCGCCGTTCGCATGCAGCTGCCAGCCCAACCAGCTGGGCAGGCACCTGCGTGGCTACATGCAGCTTCCAGGCCAGATCAGCAAACACCTGCGTGGTGGCATGAATATCTTCGTGAAGAACCTACCACCGCGCCACCTCAGTTGCCTACCTGCCTACATGGCGCTGCATGTATCGCTGGCCTAGGTGCGTGTCGAAGCGAGGAGGAGCGGCGACGGACGGGACGGGCCTCATTCCCGTCCCCGATAAAGCTAATGGACACCTAAGTAGTGCATTTAATGCCCTTTGTCCCGGAATGCCGTGCGATAAGCTCGCGCACTGTAGGCCTTTTCACCTCCTATGTGCCACTGTGGCAACCCCTTTTTCCTATAAAAGGATGCCTGAGGCGACCAGGAGAGGGATTCGGCTCTTTTGAACTACACAACCACCATAGCTAGTTCGAGAGCTCAAGAACACTCAATACATCCACCAAAGCAGGACTAGGGTATTACGCATCTTCGCGGCCCGAACCTGGGTAAACGATCCGTGTGCTTCCTATTAGACCTGCTCTTCTCACAACCCCGCGCCCCGCCAACCATAGTGGGATTCCCATGATCCCATAGGTGTCGCTTCCACCAACATCTTTGGCGCGCCAGGTAGGGGGCGCTGTTGTGAAAATCTGGTTTAGCAGCCGGCAAGCAGTTCTTCGTCGCCATGGCTCCCAAGAAGAAGGCGGCCACGACGGTCGCTTCGTCGGGGGCCAGACGGCCCATACCGGTGAGGGCGAGTAGCGGTCCGTCGCCAGACAGACCCGAGGCGCGCTCAAAGCACCAACATCGCTCTGGCAGTCAGAGCCTGGCGAGCGGCGTCGTTCGTGCGCAAGACGGCGGGCCGCACGCCACGAAATCCAGAGACGGAGCCGGGCCCCTGCAGGCGGCGCGGGGCCCTCCGGGGTCGCCGCCGTGCCACCACGGGTGGCACGACGACCTCCAGGACGCCCACCCCGGCACCCACAGCGTGCTCTTCCCATGGTGTGCGCGACGAGCAGCGTCACCATGCCGGTGACCCTGGGCACCGCCGTGGGAAGAGCCTCATGCATCATCTCGCGGACGAAGGAGGCCAGCATGCCCGCCGAAGTGCTGGCGACAATGGCACGCAACCGTTGGGCCGTGATAGAGCACCTTCTAACGTGGTTAGAAGTCGAAGCGCGCCACGGCCCATGCAACTTTCACCACCACCCACGCCAGCAGAAGCTTTGGCACGCGTGCAGCTGCTCCTCGACTTCCCTCCTGCTGCAGAAAAGCTCGACGAGTGGAGAGCCACCATCCGGAGCCTCGTCGCCGTCGCCAACAAAGACAAGCCACGGCCGGCAGGGCCCTCGGGCCGGCGCTCCGTCGAGCCACCATACGCCAGCGGGTGAAGGACCGGGGAGCTGCAGCCACAGTGCACTCTCCTCCCCCGCGCCAGTTGCCGCCGGTGCCGGTCCGTAATGACAACGCATGTGATAACATTTCCATAGCGTCGTCCGACCCACGGACCCACCGTGACCAGCGCCATGTTCTTCGAGAACAAGCTCATGAAGGCGCTCGAACCACTATCGAGCGCCGGCGCGATACACGCCACCAGTCGAATAAGCGGGCGGGACCTGCTATGGACCGCCCAGCGCCAGGGGGCTCCGGCGACCTACCTTACGAGGTGGGTTGCCCAGCCTTTACCCGTGAGCTGCGGCAGTTCCAGTGGCCGTCCCACCGCACGTTCAAGCCCGACGTCAGCGAGAAGTACAACGGCAAGACCCATCCGTCAGAGTTCCTCAGCATCTACACCATCGCGATGCAGGCTGCTGGAGCCCGTGACGATAAGGTGCTTGCCAATTACTTCCCGTTGGCACTGAAGCCCAATGTCATGTCTTGGTTGATGCACTTGCAGGAGGATTCCATTTCTTCTTGGTCGAACCTGTGCCACGAGTTCGTTGGTGCCTTCACTGGAGGCCACCAAGCTCATGGCCAGGCCAGTGATTTGCATATCATTCCCCAGAAGGAAGGGGAAAACCTGCGCAAGTACATCCAGAGATTCAGCCGGGTGCAGTACAACATCCCCGATGTTCATCCCGCCGCCGTGATTAGCGCGTTCCATCAGAACATGCGCAACCGCAAGATGCGTGAAGAGCTGACGATGAACAAGGTTAAGGATGTGGCCGAACTTTATGTTCTGGCCGATAGGTGCGCCCGGGCTGAAGAGGGAAGGAAGTACCCGGCGAGGACGCCGGTGCGGAAACCGACTCTACTGATTAAAACACCGCCGCCCCGACGAAGAAGGGCCGGCGTCGCAATAGGAAATGCAAGGGCAAGACCGTGCTTGCCGTAGAGGGATCTGACAACACCGGCGCCGCCAAGAAGGCTAAGGCAGACGACTCCGGCAAGGACCACTTCCTGTTGCCGCGCATTGACCAGATTGTTGACTCCACGGCCGGGTGTGATCTGTTGTCATTCCTCGACGCCTACTCGGGCTACCACCAGATCTTCATGACAAGAGAAGATGAAGAGAAGAAAACATTTATCACCCCATGTGGTACGTATTGCTTTTTACGGATGCCTTTCGGGTTGAAGAGTGCTGGCTCGACATTTGCGAGGGCGGTCCAGATTGGTTTTGAGCCCCAGCTACATAGGAATATGGAAGCATATGGATGATATAGTGGTCAAAACCAAGGACAAGGCGACCCTTGTACAAGACTTAGAAGAGACGTTTGCCAACCTGCGCAAGATCAACCTCAAGCTGAACCCTGAGAACTGTGTCTTCGGTGTTCCGTCCGGCAAGCTTCTCGGGTTCTTTGTGTCGCAGCGTGGGATTGAGGCAAACCCAGACAAGATCAAGGCTATCGAGCAGATTGAGGCGCCCAAGCGGATCAAGGATGTGCGCCGGCTCACTGGCTGCGTTGCCGCCATGAGCAAGTTCATCTCCAAGTCTGCTAAGCGTGCCCTTCCCTTCTTCAAAATCTTGAAGAAGGTGCTACCTCTTGAGCACTGCGTTGGTTTTCCCTTGAAGAGGAAAGGGTGATGCAGTAAAGCAGCGTAAGTATTTCCCTTAGTTTTTGAGAACCAAGGTATCAATCCAGTAGGAGGCCACGCACGAGTCCCTCACACCTACACAAACAAATAAAATCCTCGCAACCAACGCAATAAAGGGGTTGTCAATCCCTTCACGGTCACTTACGAAAGTGAGATCTGATAGATATGATAAGATAATATTTTTGGTATTTTTATGATAAAGATGTAAAGTAAAGAAAGCAAAATAAAAACAGCACCAGAAATAGCTTGTTGACGGAGATTAAATATGATGGAAAATAGACCCCGGGGGCCATAGGTTTCACTAGTGGCTTCTCTCGAGAGCATAAGTATTACGGTGGGTAAACAAATTACTGTTGAGCAATTGACAGAATTGAGCATAGTTATGAGAATATCTAGGTATGATCATGTATATAGGCATCACATCTGCGGCAAGTAGACCGACTCATGCCTGCATCTACTACTATTACTCCACACATCGACCGCTATCCAGCATGCATCTAGAGTATTAAGTTCAAAAGAACAGAGTAACACTTTAAGTAAGATGACATGATGTAGAGGGATAAACTCATGCAATATGATATAAACCCCATCTTGTTATCCTCGATGGCAACAATACAATACGTGCCTTGCTGCCCCTCACACCGGGAAAGGACACCGCAAGATTGAACCCAAAGCTAAGCACTTCTCCCATTGCAAGAAAGATCAATCTAGTAGGCCAAACCAAACTGATAATTTGAAGAGACTTGCAAAGATAACCAATCATACATAAAAGAATTCAGAGAAGATTCAAATATTGTTCATAGATAAACTTGATCATAAACCCACAATTCATCGTCTCAACAAACACACCGCAAAACAAGATTAGATCGAATAGATATCCACGAGAATCGTGGAGAACTTTGTATTGAGATCCAAAGAGAGAGAAGAAGCCATCTAGCTAATAACTATGGACCCGAAGGTCTGAGGTAAACTACTCACACATCATTGGAGAGGCTATGGTGTTGATGTAGAAGCCCTCCATGATCACTGCCCCCTCCGGAGGAGCTCCTGAAAATGCCCCAAGATGGGATATCACGGCATGTAAGGTTGCGGCGGTGGAATTAGGTTTTTGGCTCCGTATCTGGTAGTTTGGGGGTACGTAGATATATATAGGAGGAAGAAGTACGTCAGTGGAGCAATGTGGGCCCCACGAGGGTGGAGGGCGCGCCCAGGGGGGGTAGGCGCGCCCCCTACCTCGTGCCCTCCTGGTTGCTATCTTGACGTAGGGTCCAAGTCCTCTGGATCACGTTCGTTCCAAAAATCACGTTTCCGAAGGTTTCATTCCGTTTGGACTCCGTTTGATATTATTTTTCTGCGAAACTCTGAAATAGGCAAAAAACAGCAATTCTGGGCTGAGCCTCTGGTTAATAGGTTAGTCCCAAAAATAATATAAAAGTGTATAATAAAGCCCATTAATGTCCAAAACAAAATATAATATAGCATGGAACAATAAAAAATTATAGATACGTTGGAGACGTATCAAGCATCCCCAAGCTTAATTCCTGCTCGTCCTCGAGTAGGTAAATGATAAAAATTGAATTTTTGATGTGGAATGCTACTTGGCATAATTTCAATGTAATTCTCTTAATTGTGGTATGAATATACAGATCTGAAAGATTCAAGACAAAAGTTTAATATTGACATAATAATAATAATACTTCAAGCATACTAACTAAGCAATTATGTCTTCTCAAAATAACATGGCCAAAGAAAGTTATCCCTACAAAATCATATAGTCTGGCTATGCTCTATATTCACCACACAAAGTATTTAAATCATGCACAACCCCGATGACAAGCCAAGCAATTGTTTCATACTTTTGATGTTCTCAAACTTTTTCAATCTTCACGCAATACATGAGCGTGAGCCATGGACATAGCACTATATGTGGAATAGAATGGTGGTTGTGGAGAAGACAAAAAAGGAGAAGATAGCCTTACATTGTAGCGATCTATGTGCATCAGTGTCATCCCTGGATCGGTAATGCTGACACGCACAGTACTTGAAGGATTTATAACAGAGTAGCAATCACACACTTATTACATCGAATGTCTCAAAAGAGAACTTATTACAATAAATATGGCTTAAGGCCATCTAATACGATAACAGCGGAAGGCTTGGAAGATAAAGTGAGTCCATCAACTCCAACGGCATCACTGAGTGAAAGACCACGATCTAAGGCTCCTTACTCGTCGTCTGAAAAGTATGTAACATAATACGTTGCAGCCCGAGAACGGGTCAACACATGGAATATGCTGGCAATGTAACACAAGAGAGTAATGAACAGAATAAAGCTATCACTACATGCATATATGGCTGGTGGAGGCTGTATGGTTAATATGTTTTGCGAAAAGCCAATTTTTTCCTACAACAAAGGAATATATTTTATTTAACTATCATGGTGGTTGTTAAACATTGAGAATGGTAAATCCCATCTCAATCCCAATTAAAAGTAATCAATAACCCAAACAACTTTTATAATTAAGAGTGATGAGATCCACATGATAATCCAAGAAACTAGATACTCAAGACGTCCATAACCGGGGACACGGCTAACCATGATTAGTTTGTACACTCTGCAGAGGTTTGTGCACTTTTCCCCACAAGACACGATCTCCTCCATTTGATTTCTCGCACTACAAGATGTTTGAGAAACGGGTGACCGAGACACAGTCTTTCCGAAGAGGTCCCCTTAACCGATAGATAGGCCGGTACACCTACAATCCCCTACATCTGCTAGCCCATCATGGAAAGGTTTCCCACAACTTACTCAACTATGCCAGATCCCATAATGGCATGTTGCTGCACACGGAAGTTTCTAGCATGAATAATCTTATGATCCCTTTGAGCCTGGGTGGCAGTCCATAGGAGAATCACACGGTACCCCGGGATTTCCAAAAAAATACAGGCAACCACTAGATTCCCCAGGTGCCTCAATCCACCCAGATGTGTATTTAAGTTGCCACCTTAAGTTAACCATTAATTAACAATCTCACATCTGTCATGAATACTCTCAAACCTAAACCATGTCTACGAGCATAGCATAGCAATAGAAGCAACGTAGAAGTAACTCCCAGGGTTTGATCATAAACAGGTGAATAGGTACGACCTCATCTACTTCCCAAACCCACAATTTAATTCAGATCCAAACCATGCAATTGTTTGAGGCTTGATCTAATGCAATAAAACTGGGTAGTAAAGAGGTATGATCAAAGTGTTACTTGCCTTGCTGATGATCCGCGAAACCTAGAGACTCGTAGTAGCACGCTTCGCACTCTGGGTACTCTATCGCAAACAAACAAGCATACAATAAGCAATCAAGCAAGGGCACGGGTAAAACTCAAATAAGAGATCTAACCAGAAAGTTCAACTTAAGAACTCCGGTTTGCAAAAAGAATCAAATCAAACGAAGCAACAAAACTCAAACGGCGAAAGAAACAAGCTTTGTTTACTAATTTGGACTAAATTCGAATTTTACAGTAGCAAAATCTTGTTTAAGTTGGTTAAACAGAAAGAGGGTTTCGAGACAAAACTCTAGGCGCTTGAATCGCCTGATTCTGATAAACGAGCGAAAAGTTATACTAGAACGAAAATCGGATTACAAATCGCGATCGAAAATAATCGCGAAAATCTGAGAAAAAGAAAAACTGACGAACAGGCTAACGAACGAACGTTCGATGTCTGCAGCTAAACGGTGAAAACCGTTCATTAATACGAACTAACGAACGGGCGTTTGCTAAATAACTAAACCGAAAAAAACCGAACCAGATCTAAAAAATGGATCTAGGTTTAGAAAAAGAAACCGTCGGTTCTCTCGCGAAACCGAGGCGGCGACGGCGGCTACCTCCGGCGGGTCGGCGAACGGCGGGCTCAATGGCGGCGGCAGCGGCGACGGGCGGCGGGTTAGGGTTTGGGGCGTGGGTGCGGCTGGGCTGGGCCTCGGGCGGCTCGGGGCGCGGCTTATAAAGCCCCCCGGGCGGAGTCCCGCTCGGGTACGGCCCGGAGTCGGTTTGACTTTTTTTTAAATAATTCCAACGTGCAGAAAAAGAAAGAAAAAAATACTAAACAGACTCCAAAAATCCGAAATAAATTTTCCCCGTCCTCTAAAAATAGGCCGGACAAGGTGAACATTTATTTGGGCCTAAAATGCAATTTTGGAAAACACATATTTTCCTAATTCAAATAAAATAGCGATAAAACTCCGAATAAAATTCTTATTTGATTTTAATATTAAATCTCCACTATTTCTTTATTTTGAGGAAGTCATTTTATCCTCTCTCTTTTATTTTTATAAAAGAAATATTCGAAGAGAAAATAATTAAAATCAAACGATCCTCTTTTCAAAATTCGAGAAAACTCAAATATGAAAATAATGAAATCCCCAACTCTCTCCGCGGGTCCTTGAGTTGCGTAGAATTTCTAGGATCAACCAGAATGCAATAAATATGATATGCAATGATGATCTAATGTATAACATTCGAAACTGAAAATTTGGGATGTTACAAACCTACCCCCCTTAAGATGAATCTCGCCCTCGAGATTCGGGTTGGCTAGAAAATAGGTGTGGGTGATCTTTCCGTAGGTCTTCCTCTCGCTCCCAGGTGGCTTCATCTTTAGTATGGTGACTCCACTGAACTTTGCAGAACTTGATTACTCTGCTGCGTGTGACTCGGCTAGCAAACTCGAGTATCTTGACTGGCTTCTCCTCATAGGTCAAATCGCTATTCAACTGTATCGCTTCCAGCGGCACTGTATCTCTCAGAGGAATATCAGCGATCTCCGCGCGACACTTCTTCAACTGAGAAACGTGGAACACATCGTGAACTCCTGACAATCCTTCGGGTAATTCCAACTTGTAAGCAACTTCTCCCATACGTTCCAAAACTTTGTATGGTCCCACAAAACGTGGCGCTAACTTTCCCTTAACTCCAAAGCGCTTTACTCCTCGAAGTGGGGATACACGAAGATACACTTTGTCTCCAACCTCGTAAACTGTCTCCTTGCGTTTAGAATCCGCATAGCTCTTCTGCCTGGACTGGGCTACCTTGAGTCTATCACGAATCAGCTTAACCTTCTCTTCAGACTCTTTAATCAAATCTGGTCCAAACAACTGTCGGTCTCCAACTTCGCCCCACAACAACGGTGTTCTGCACCTCCTTCCATACAGTGCTTCGAAAGGGGCCATCTTCAAACTGGCTTGGTAGCTGTTGTTGTATGAGAACTCTGCATACGACAAATTATCGTCCCAACTAGATCCATAGTCTAGCGCACAAGCTCTCAACATGTCTTCCAGAATTTGATTGACTCTTTCAGTCTGTCCATCCGTCTGCGGGTGAAAAACTGTACTGAACTCTAGCCTGGTTCCCAAAGTTTCATGCAACTGATTCCAAAACTTTAAAGTAAAATGGGTTCCTCTATCTGATACAATGGTCCTCGGAACTCCATGCGCATATAATGCTCCTCGGTCATGTATATCTTTGCCAACTTAGCACTGGTGTAAGTGGTCTTCACTGGGATGAAGTGAGCTACTTTCGTCAAACGATCGACTACAACCCATATCAAGTCATAGCTTGAACGAGTCCTGGGTAATCCCGTGGTAAAATCCATGCCTAACTTATCCCACTTCCATTCGGGTATTGGCAATGGTTGTAGCAATTCTGCTGGCTTCTGATGCTCTGCCGTCACTCTTCGACATACATCACAAACTGCTACATACTCTGCAATATTCTTCTTCATTCCGGTCCACCAGAAACTATCCTTCAAATCCAGATACATCTTGGTATTTCCTGGGTGAATCGAATATGGAAAATCATGGGCCTCTTGCAGAATCAACTTCCTGATCTCCTGATCATTTGGCACATATACGCGGTCCTCAAACCATAAGGTATCATGCTCATCCTCACGAAATCCCTTATCCTTTCCTTTACTCATTCTTTCCTTTATTTCGGCAATCTCCTTGTCCGTCTTCTGAGCTTCTCTGATCTTATCCATTAAAGTAGACTGAAGCTCCAAAGCTGCTACATATCCTCTCGGAACTATCTCCAAACATAGCTCGCGAAGGTCTTCTGCCAACTCCTTGGGTAATTCTCCGGTCATGAGTGTATTTACATGACTTTTGCGGCTTAACGCATTGGCTACTACGTTAGCCTTTCCGGGATGATAATGCAATCTCATATCATAATACTTAATGAGCTCTAACCATCTCCTCTGCCTGAGATTCAACTCCTTCTGCGTGAAGATATACTTCAAACTCTTGTGATCCGTGTATACCTCACAATGGTTTCCGATAAGAAAATGTCTCCATGTCTTCAATGCATGCACTACGACTGCTAACTCCAAATCATGCGTAGCATAATTTAACTCATGGGGTTTAAGCTGTCGTGAGGCATATGAAACAACTCTTCCTTCCTGCATAAGTACGGCTCCAAGTCCTCGACGAGAAGCGTCACAATACACTTCATAATCCTTGCGTTGATCTGGCAGAATCAACACTGGTGACGTAACCAAGCGTCTCTTCAACTCCTAAAAACTGGCCTCACATTCCTCAGTCCACTTGAATTTGGTGTCCTTCTTCAACAACTCCGTCATGGGCTTCACAATCTTTGAGAAATTTTCAATGAACCTCCGGTAGTATCCTGCGAGTCCAAGAAAACTCCGAATATCTCCAACTGTCGTGGGTGACTCCCAATTTGTCACAGTGACAACCTTGCTGGGGTCTACCGCTATTCCTTCTCCAGATATAACTTGTCCAAGGAATCCAACTTCCTTCAGCCAAAAATCACACTTGCTGAACTTGGCGTATAGCTGATGTTCTCTGAGCTTACCAAGTACTAAACGCAAATGTTCCTTATGTTCTTCTTCATTCTTCGAGTAGACCAGAATGTCATCAATGAACACCACGACGAACTTATCCAAAAACTCCATAAACACCTTGTTCATCATGTTCATAAAATAGGCAGGTGCGTTAGTCAGGCCAAATGACATAACTGTATACTCATATAGCCCATACTTCGTGGTAAAAGCTGTCTTGGGTATATCCTGCTCTCGAATCTTCAGCTGGTGGTACCCTGATCGCAGATCGATCTTGGAAAACACTTTAGCTCCTTGCAGCTGATCAAACAAATCATTGATCATCGGTAGTGGGTACTTGTTCTTGATAGTCACCTCATTTAATCATTGGTAATCAACAACCATCCTTAACGATCCATCCTTCTTCTCCACTAGAAGCACTGGTGATCCCCAAGGTGACGAACTTGGGCGAATATAACCTTTATCCAGCAACTCATTAATCTTCTTCTTAATTTCCTCCAAATGCTTTGCGGCATTCTGTACGGTCTCCTAGATATTGGCCTGGTGCCTGGCAAAAGCTCAATCAAAAACTCAATGTCTCCATCCAGTGGCATGCCTGGCTATTCTTCTGGAAATACATCCGGAAAATCCTTCACCACTGGTACATCCTCTTGTACAACTCCTGATAAGAATTTACTCGCATCCTATTTGGAACATGCCGGGATACATACTTGATTCTTCTTCCTTCTGGGGTGGTGAGCAAAATCTTCTTACTGGCGCAATCAATGTTTCCTCCATACATCGATAGCCAAACCATACCCAGAATCACATCCAAACCTTGCGACTCCAAAATTATCAAATCTGAGGGGAAAACATGCCTACCTATGGTCAATGGCATCTGAAAACATCCATGGCTTGCCATATACTCTGCTCCGGGTGAGGTTACTAGCATGGGTGTCTTAAGAACTCTAGTGGGCAACTTATACTAATCCACAAATCCCCTTGATATGTATGAATTCGATGCACCAGTATTGAAAAGAACAACTGCAGTAAATGACTTAACCAAAAACTTACCTATTACTGCATCGGGTTGGGCTTCAACCTCCTCCACGTTAACGTGGTTCACTTGTCCCCTGGTGAAAGGGTTGGGCTTCTTCCCAGAGCTTCCATTACCGTTCCCATTCTTAGCTTCAGGACACTCATTTGCGTAATGTCCAGTCTTCTGGCACTTGTAGCAAGTAACGTGGCTTAGATCTTTCTTGGCGGGTGTTGCCGGGTTGGAACGGTTCTGTCCGCTGCTTCCTCCATTACCATTCCCATTCTTGGGGCCACTATGGTTGTGCGAACTTCCTCCATTATGAGTGTGGCCTCCATGGTTATGAACAAGTCCTCCCGAGTTCGGGGTGAAACGGAGTCTCTGATGAGCTCCAGAATTATACTTCCCTTGTCCATACTTCCTCTTGCGGTTGTCAATCTGCTGCTGCTTCCCTTCAAGCATGAGAGCTCTATCCACCAACTCCTGGTAGTTATTGAAATTTGCCACCATCACCGCATGCTCAGCTCATCATTCAGTCCTTCCGAAACTTCTCATTCTTAGTCAGATCAAGAGCGGCGTCATCCGGGGCATAACGTGCTAGCTTACTAAATTCATCCACATATCGCCAACAAAGGCGCCTCCTTGGCGTAACTTGCGAAACTCACGCTTCTTCATGGCCATAGCTCCTGCTGAAACATGGCAGTGCGAAAAGCCTGCTGGAACTGGTCCCATGTCACTGTGTCAATGGGGTAAGTGACTATAAAATTCTCCCACCATGATGCTGCCGGTCCATCAAGGCGATAAAGCGGCAAAATGCACTCTCCTCATCTCATGCATCCCGCAGAGTCAACTCCCTTTCAATCTTGCGGAGCCAATCATCTACAACAATCGGCTCGGTGCTACTGGAGAACACCGGCGGATTCGGCCTAAGAAAACGGGCTAAATGATCAACTGGTGGTGGTGGTGGGTTGTTGTTGTTGTTGCTGTTGTTGTTCCCCTGGTTCTGATTCTGGACTAGTATCTGCATCAGTGCATTCTGCTGCTGGATCAACTGAGTGAGCTCCGGTGGGAAAGAAAATCCATTGTCGCGTCTTGGAGGCATCTGTTGGGTTTAGAAGAGATGAGAAAACAGAATAGAATGAGGTTTAGGGGGAAAACACTACCCATATGCACATGAGACAAACACAAACATTTCACTCAATCAATCAAACAAGGGCATACAATCGGTCTAGAACTATCGTTACAAAAGTGCTTGGACTATACTGTATACATGGTGGAATACTACTACTTATATGATGGTCGACTAGAAAAATTGACCGGTCGAAGACTCCATGATATCTGCTCCAGCTTCATCAACATAGTCATCATCGCTATCGTCAGGGTCCGAGTCAGTGTCGTCGATGATGATGTAGTTCTCCGGGCAAGTGGAATCGTCATCTTCTCCTCCTGGCGCGGGGTCTCCCATGAAAACTCCTAGCTTCCTTGTCAGGTCGTCATTCTTCTCCACTAATATGATGATTTCCTCCATATAATCTTCGCGAGTAGCCTTGAGTTCTTCCTCCAGTTCCGTGATCCTTGTCATTGCCTTCTTCAAATCTGTCATGCCTGCGCACATCTGGTTCTCCTGGCGTTGAATGTGCTGGTTTAACTCCTGGATGAAAGCGGCAATCGATCTATCCTTCCTAGTGCTAATCATCTCCCATTGCTCATCTCGGCGCCCACAAATCTGGTAGATAGTGTCCTTGAGATCATTGTGGTAAACTTCTCCAATGCGTCCCATGGTGATGTGAGCTGCCATACTCTTTCCTAGACTCCTGGTTGGTGCATAAAAAAACTCTATGGGCTCAGTGACATGCGTGAATGTCCTTCCTGGAACTTGAACTTGAATCATCCAAATACTCCTCTTCTCGGGTAAAGTGGCGTTGTAAGTCCCGTGAAGCTTGGTATTCGATGTTCAGTACCTAGTGACTTCCTTCAAGTGGCGTCCAAAGGGGTGTCTTCATCCAGCTATGTGAACTTGATCCTAGCATCCGCCATCCTAAAGAGTAGAAAATGGAGAGGAGTCAGAAATGAGAAGAGAGTAGTGATATAGGGCTTTAGCTTAGTGGTCGTGTCCTACAGTCAGCGTGTGCTCTGATACCATCTTTGTAGCGACTGCACCTCAAGCGATCGATATCGTGCATCAGTTTCATCCCTGGATCGATAATGCTGACACGCACAGTACTTGAAGGATTTATAACAGAGTAGAAATCACACACTTATTACATCGAATGTCTCAAAGAGAACTTATTACAATAAATATGGCTTAAGGCCATCTAATACGATAACAACGGAAGGCTTGGAAGATAAAGTGAGTCCATCAACTCCAACGGCATCACTGAGTGAAAGACCACGACCTAAGGCTCCTTACTTGTCGTCTGAAAAGTCTGCAATATGATACGTTGCAGCCCGAAAATGGGTCATCACATGGAATATGCTGGCAATGTAACACAAGAGAGTAATGAACAGAATAAAGCTATCACTACATGCATATATGGCTGGTGGAGGCTGTATGGTTAATATATTTTGCGAAAAGACAATTTTTCCCTACAACAAAAGAATATATTTTATTTAACTATCATGGTGGTTGTTAAACATTGAGAATGGTAAACCCTATCTCAATACGAATTAAAAGTATAACCCAAACAACTTTTATAATTAAGAGTGATGAGATCCACATGTTAATCCAAGAAACTAGATACTCAAGACGTCCATAACCAGGGACACGGTTACCATGATTAGTTTGTACACTCTGCAGAGGTTTGTGCACTTTTCCCCACAAGACTCGATCTCCTCCATTTGATTTCTCGCACTAAAAGATGTTTGAGAAACGGATGACCGAGACACGGTCTTTCCGAAGAGGTCCCCTTAACCGATAGATAGGCCGCTACACCTACAATCCCCTACATCTGCTAGCCCATCATGGAAAGGTTCCCCACAACTTACTCAACTATGCCAGAGCCCATAATGGCATGTGGCTGCACACGGAAGTTTCTAGCATGAATAATGTTATGATCACTTTGAGCCTGGGTGGCAGTCCATAGGAGAATCACACTGCACTCGGATTTCCAAAAAATACAGTAATCATCGATTCCCCAGGTGCCTCAATCCACCCAGATGTGTATTTAAGTTGCCACCTTAAGTTAACCATTAATTAACAATCTCACATATGTCATGAATACTCTCAAACCCAAACCACGTCTACGAGCATAGATAGCAATATAAGCAACGTAGAAGTAACTCCCAGGGTTTGATAATAAACAGGTAATAGGTACTGCCTCATCTACTTCCCAAACCCACAATTTAATTCAGATCCTAACCATGCAATTGTTTGAGGTTTGATCTAATGCAATAAAACTGGGTAGTAAAGAGGTATGATCAAAGTGTTACTTGCCTTGCTGATGATCCACGAAACCTAGAGACTCGTAGTAGCACGCTTCGCACTCGGGGTACTCTATCGCAAACAAACAAGCATACAATAAGCAATCAAGCAAGGGCACGGGTAAAACTCAAATAAGAGATCTAACCAGAAAGTTCAACTTAAGAACTCCGGTTTGCAAAAAGAATCAAATCAAACGAAGCAACAAAACTCAAACGGCGAAAGAAACAAGCTTTGTTTACTAATCTGGACTAAAGACAAATTTTACAGTAGCAAAATCTTGTTTAAGTTGGTTAAACAGAAAGAGGGTTTCGAGACGAAACTCTAGGCGCTTGAATCGCCTGATTCCGATAAACGAGCGAAAAGTTATACTAGAACGAAAATTCGGATCAGAAATCGCGATCGAAAATAATCACGGAAAATCCAAGAACAAGAAAAACTGACGAACAGGCTAACGAACGAACGTTCGCTGTCTGCGGCTAAACGGTGAAAACCGTTCGTTAAAACGAATTAATGAACGGGCGTTCGCTAAATAACTAAACCAAAAAAAAACCGAACCGGATCTAAAAAAACGGGTCTAGGTTTAGAAAAAAACCCGTCGGTTCTCTCGCGAAAACCGAGGCGGCTGCGGCGGCTACCTTCGGCGGGTTGGCGAACGGCGGCGGTAGCGGCGGGTTAGGGTTTGGGGCACGGGTGTGGCTGGGCTGGGCCTCGGGCGGCTCGGGGCAGCAGTTTAGAAAGTCCCCCGGGCGGAGTCCCGCTCGGGTACAGCCCGGAGTCGGTTTGACTTTTTTTTAAATAATTCCAACGTGCAGAAAAAGAAAAACAGAAATACTTAACGGACCCCAAAAATCCTGAAATAAATTTTCCCCGTCCTCTAAAAATAGGCCGGACAAGGTGAACATTTATTTGGGCATAAAATGCAACTTTGAAAAACGCATATTTTTCCCAATTCAAATAAAATAGCGATAAACCTCCGAATAAAATTCTTATTTGATTTTAATATTAAATCTCCGCTATTTCTTTGTTTTGAGGAAGTCATTTTAGCCTCTCTCTTTTATTTTATAAAAGAAATATTCGAAGAGAAAATAATTAAAATCAAACGATCCTCTTTTCAAAATTCGAGAAAACTCGAATATGAAAATAATGAAATCCCCAACTCTCTCCGCGGGTCCTTGAGTTGCGTAGAATTTCTAGGATCAACCAAAATGCAATAAATATGATATGCAATGATGATATAATGTATAACATTCCAAATTGAAAATTTGGGATGTTACACACATCAACTAGGCGTATCAACGGGCTATGGAGATGCCCATTAATAGATATCAATGTGAGTGAGTAGGGATTGCCATGCAACGGATGCACTAGAGCTATAAGTATATGAAAGCTCTACAAAAGAAACTAAGTGGGTGTGCATCCAACTCGCTTGCTCACGAAGACCTAGGGCATTTTGAGGAAGCCCATCATTGGAATATACAAGCCAAGTTCTATAATGAAAATTTCCCACTAGTATATGAAAGTGATATCATATGAGACTCTCTACCATGAAGATCATGGTTCTACTTTGAAGCACAAGTGTGGTAAAAGGATAGTAACATTGTCCCTTCTCTCTTTTTCTCTCATTTTTTTAGATTCAGTCCGGAGTCTCATCCCGACTTGTGGGGGAATCATAGTCTCCATCATCCTTTCCTCACTTGGGACAATGCTCTAAAAAAATGATGATCATCACACTTTTATTTACTTACAACTCAACAATTACAACTCAATACTTAGAACAAAATATGACTCTATGTGAATGCCTCCGGCGGTATACCGGGGTATTCAATGAATCAAGAGTGACATGTATGAAATAATTATTAACAGTGGCTTTGCCACAAATACAATGTCAACTACATGATCATGCAAAGCAATATGACAATGATGGAGCGTGTCATAATAAACTGAATGGTGGTAAGTTGCATGGCATATATCTCAGAATGGCTATGGAAATGCCATGATGGGTAGGTATGGTGGCTGTTTTGAGGAAGGTATATGGTGGGTGTATGATACCGGCGAAAAGTGTGCGGTATTAGAGAGGCTAGCAATGGTGGAAGGAAGAAAGTGCGTATAATCCATGGACTCAACATTAGTCATAAAGAACTCATATACTTATTGCAAAAATCTACAAGTTATCGAAGCAAAGTATTACACGCATGCTCCTAGGGGGATAGATTGGTAGGAAAAGACCATCGCTCATCCCTGACCGCCACTCATAAGGAAGACAATCAATAAATAAATCATGCTCCGACTTCATCACATAACGATTCACCATATGTGCATGCTATGGGGTTCACAAACTTTAACACAAGTATTTCTCAAATTTAAAACTACTCAACTAGCATGACTCTAATATCACCATCTTAATATCTCAAAACAATTATCTAGTATCAAACTTCTCATAGTATTCAACACACTCATAAGATTTTTTTTTCTAATCTTGAATGCCTATCACTTTAGGTCTAATTTCTCAATTTAAGCAAATTACCATGATGTTTTGTAGGACTCTCAAAATAATATAAGTGAAGCATGAGAGAACGAAAGTTTCTATAAAACAAATCCACCACCTTGCTCTAAAAGATATAAGTGAAGCACTAGAGCAAAAACTATATAGCTCAAAAGATATAAGTGAAGCACATAGAGTATTCTAATAATTTCCGAATCATGTGTGTCTCTCTCAAAAGGTGTGTACAGCAATAACGATTGTGGAAAACTAACAAATAAAGACTCAAATAATACAAGACGCTCCAAGCAAAACACATATCATGTGGTGAATAAAAATATAGCTCCAAGTAATGTTACCGATGGAAGTAGATTTAAAGAGGGATGCCTTCCGGGGCATCCCCAAGCTTTGGATTTTAGGTGTCCTTAGATTATCTTGGTGTGCCAGGGGCATCCCCAAGCTTAGGCTCTTGCCAATCCTTGTTTCACAATCCATCAAATCTTTCACCCAAAACTTGAAACTTCACAACACAAAACTCAGCAGAAAAATCTCGTGAGCTTCGTTAGCGAAAGAAAATAAAACACCACTTCAAGGTACTGTAATGAACTAATTGTTTATTTATATTGCTGTTAAACCTACTGTATTCCAACTTTTCTATGGTTTATAAAATATTTTACTAGCCATAGATTCATCAAAATAAGCAAACAACACAAGAAAAACAGAATCTGTCAAAAACAGAACAGTCTGTAGTAATCTGTAACTAACGCAAACTTGTGGAACTCCAAAAATTCAGCCAAAAAAGGAAGACCTAGACAATTTGTTTATTGATAAGAAGCAATTTGAATGAATATTTTATCACGTTCTGGTGATTTTTAATAATTATTTTCGTGAACAGAAAGTTTCTGGAATTTTCAGCAAGATCAAATAACTATCATCCAAGAAGATCCTATAGGTTAAACTTGGCACAAACACTAATTAGAACATAAAAACACATCTAACCAGAGGCTAGATCAAATATTTATTCCTAAACAGAAGCAAAAAGCAAAAAAAACTAAAAATAAAATTGGGTTGCCTCCCAACAAGCGCTATCGTTTAACGCCCCTAGCTAGGCATAAAAGCAAGGATAGATCTAGGTATTGCCATTTTTGGTAGGCAATTCATAAGTGGCTCTCAATATAGATTCATAAGGTAATTTTATTTTATTTCTAGGGAAGTGTTCCATGCCTTTCCTTAATGGAAATTGGAATCTAATATTCCCTTCCTTCATATCAATAATTGCACCGATCGTTCTAAGGAAAGGTCTACCAAGAATAATAGGACATGAAGAATTGCAATCTATATCAAGAACAATAAAATCTATGGGCACATAATTCCTATTGCAACAATAAGAACATAATTAATTCTCCCCATGGGTTTCTTTATGGTGGAATCCACAAGATGCAAATTTAAAGATCAATCATCAAAATCACAGAAACCTAGCAAATCACACAAAGTTTTTGGGATCGTGGAAACACTAGCACTCAAATCACACAAAGCATAGCATTCATGATCTTTAATTTTAATTTTAATAGTAGGTTCCCACTCATCATAAAGTTTTCTAGGGATAGAAACTTCCAACTCAAGTTTTTCTTCATAAGATTGCATCACAGCATCAACGATATGTTTGGTAAAGGCTTTATTTTGACTATAAGCATGTGGAGAATTTAGCACGGATTGCAACAAGGAAATACAATCTATCAAAGAGCAATTATCATAATTAAATTCCTTGAAATCCAAAATAGTGGGTTCATTAATATCTAGAGTTTTGATCTCTTCAATCCCACTTTTACCAATTTTTGCATCAAGATCTAAAAACTCCGAATTTTTGGAACGCCTTCTAGGTAAAGGTGGATCATATTCAGTCCCATCATTATCAACATTCTTATTGAAAAACAAAGATTTAATAGGGGACACATCAATAACTTTTAGATCTTCATCTTTATTTTCATAGAAACTAGAAGAACACGCTTTCACAAAACAATCTTTCTTAGCATGCATCCTAGCGGTTCTTTCTTTGCACTCATCAATGGAAATTCTCATGGCCTTGAGAGACTCATTGATATCATGCTTAGGTGGAATAGATCTAAGTTTCAAATAATCAACATCAAGAGAAATTATATCAACGTTCCTAGCTAATTCATCAACTTTAAGCAATTTTTCTTCAAGCAAAGCATTGAAATTCTTTTTTAATTCATAAACTCCTTAACACTAGTCTCAAATTCAGAAGGCATCTTATTAAAATTTCCATAAGAATTGTTGTATTAATTACCATAATTATTAGAGGAATTACTAGGATACGGCCTAGGATTAAAGTTTCCTCTATACGCGTTGTTACCAAAATTATTCCTACCAACAACATTCACATCCATAGATTCATTATTATTCTCAATCAAGGTAGACAAAGGCATATCATTAGGATCAGAAGAAACACTTTTATTAGCAAATAATTTCATAAATTCATCCATCTTTCCACTCAAAACATTAATTTCTTCTATTGCATGCACTTTTTTATTAGTGGACCTTTAGGTGTGGCATTGAGAATAATTAACCATAATATTATCTAGGAGTTTAGTAGCTTCTCCTAAAGTGATTTCCGTAAAAGTGCCTCCCGCGGCCGAATCTAAAAGATTTCTAGAAGCAAAATTCAATCCGTCATAATGTTTTTATATAATCATCCACAAATTCAAACCATGAGTAGGGCAATTACGTATCATTAATTTCATCCTCTCCCAAGCTTGTGCAACATGTTCATGATCAAGTTGCTTAAAATTCATAATATCGTTTCTAAGAGAGATGATTTTAGCGGGAGGAAAATACTTAGAGATAAAAGCATCTTTGCACTTATTCCAAGAATCAATACTATTTTTAGGCAAAGACGAAAACCAAGATTTAGCACAATCTCTAAGCGAAAAAGGCAATAGCTTCAATTTAACAATATCATTGTCCACATCTTTCTTCTTTTGCATATCACACAAATCGACGAAGCTGTTTAGATGGGTAGCGGCATCTTCACTAGGAAGGCCGGCGGATTGATCTTTCATGACAAGATTCAACAAAGTGGCATTAATTTCACAAGATTCAGTGTCGGTAAGAGGAGCAATCGGAGTGCTAAGAAAATCATTGTTGTTGGTATTGGTAAAGTCACACAATTTAGTATTATCTTGAGCCATTGTGACAAGCAAGCAATCCAACACACGGGCAAACAAGAAGCAAGCGAAAAAGAGGCGAACGGAAAAGAGAGAGGGCGAATAAAACGGCAAGGGTGAAGTGGGGGAGAGGAAAACAAGAGGCAAATGGCAAATAATGTAATGCAGGAGATAAGGGTTTGTGATGGGTGAGGGAGTCCTGGATTAGGGGGTATCCGGACTGTGTACAACGTCCGGACTATTGAAGCGTGAAGATACAAGACTCAAGACTTCGGCCCGTGTCCGGATGGGACTTTCCTTGGCATGGAAGGAAAGCTTGGCGATCTGGATATTATATTTCCTTCTTGTAACCGACTCCATGTAAACCCTAGCCCTCTCCGTGTCTATATAAACCAGAGAGGTTGGTCCTTAGAAGGCCGATCACAATTACAATCATACCATCATAGGCTAGCTCTTAGGGTTTAGCCTCTACGATCTCGTGGTAGATCTACTCTTGTACTACCCATATCATCAATATTAATCAAGCAGAAAGTAGGGTTTTACCTCCATCGAGAGGGCCCGAACCTGGGTAAACATTTGTGTCCCTTGCTTCCTGTTACCATCAGCCTTGACGCACAGATCGGGACCCCCTACCCGAGATCCGCCGGTTTTGACACCGACAATGGGTACTTGGTATGTTGACTTTTGCGTAGACTCCCCGGTAACGGCGCCAGAAATCCTTGTTGCTACCTCTTGAGCAGTGTGTTGGTTTTCCCTTGAATAGGAAAGAGTGATGCAGTAAAGCACTCCCGAGCCCGTCGGGCCAGGATGGGCTCCGGTAATGGAGTTCACCGTCATAGATATTTTTCCAAAGACTCGCCTTCGGCGACATCTGGACTCATTAAAGTCTCTCTCTCTTTGTCGAGGCTCTTCACTGAACTATGTCCGGCTCGAGTGGGAGGCGGCGACGAAGGAATTCGTTGCCCACCCACCACCCACTTCATTGCCACGATCGATGACTTAACCGAGGTAATCAACTTCGACTCAAGACATCGACGGTATGGACGACGATGCAGGAGAAGAACATGAACCATCGCTCCTTTGGGCGGTGGACAGCCACCTCTTCTTATGATATATATATGGTGGACACTCAAGGAAACAAATGGCGATGAGGCAACAGAGGATAAAACCTCGTGGAAAAAAGCAAAGAATGGGCGTCGTCGGGCGCCACTCCTAGCCCCGCCACACCAATACCGCCCAGAGACGAAAATAATCTGAATGGTGCGAAGAAGAATACAACCTGATCAGCCCGCCTTGAAAGCAGGATTTAACAGGAGGATGAGCAGGTCAGCCCAGAAGAACAAGCGACGGACGAATACCTGGAGGAGGACAGCTACATGCCCCCCTACGAAGACGAGATTAGCCTCGGCGACGACGAGTTCGGCGTGCCTGAGGATCCCGTAGAGCAAGAGCGATTCAAGCGTCGGCTTATAGCCACTGCGAGGAGCCTGAAAAAGAAACAACAGCAACTCCAAGCTGATCAAGACCTGCTCACGCAGACGGATGGATCAAGTCCTGGCAGCCGAGGAATACGGACTCGAGCACCATACGGCTGACCGGCCACCTCGTGGCTGGGATAAAACGGCATACCAGTCCGCGTACCAGCCAACACCCCCACGCCAACATACTACGGCCCAGGGCAACAAAACAGGACAGCCAAGATCGATCTACGGATCGCGGGGGCGCGCCTCAGTACGCGACGAGGACTGTCACGCCGGACACACCTTCAACAAGTCCGGCCGGGCCGAATATAGCCACCCAGAGCAATTCGACCTGCATAGCCACATAGCCCGGCACAGAGGCGCCGCGCACCCCCTCTACTTCACTGCGAAGTAATGGATCATGAATTCCTAGAAGGGTTCAAACCCGTAAACATCGAATCATACGATGGCACAACATACCCCGTAGTATGGATCAAAGATTTTCTTCTCCACATTCACATGGCCCGCGGAGACGATCTGCACGCCATCAAATATCTTCCCCTTAAGCTCAAAGGACCAGCCCACATCGGCTAAACAGCCTGCCAAAGAAATTCCATTGGCAGCTGGGAAAACTCGAAGACGCATTCCTCGATAACTTCCAGGGCACATATATGCGACCACCTGACGCTGATGACTTGAGCCGCATTATTCAACAGCTCGGAGAGTCAGCCAGGAAATTCTGGACTCGGTTCTTAACTAAAAAGGACCAAATAGTCGACTGTCCGGACGCCGAAGCCCTGGCGGCTTTTAGGCATAATATCCGTGACGAGTGGCTCGCTCGACACCTCGGCCAGGAAAAACCCAAGTCCATGGCAGCTCTCACAACACTAATGACCCGCTTTTGCGCGGGCGAGGACAGTTGGTTGGCTCGCAGCAGCACTACGCCTGGCAATTCGGATGGCCGCGACAATAACGGCAAGCCACGGCGTAATGTATATAAGCAATGTAACAACGGCGACAACATCAAGACACGGCAACAACGCCGGATTCGGTGGATCCAAGCCCGGTCGGCCGGAAGAAGCCGTTCAAAAGAAATAATCGGGGACCGTCCGATCTGGACCGTGATATCGAGTGCTTGTGACAAATTCATGGCACCCCGGACAAGCCAGCCAACCACACCTATAGAGATTGCTGGGTATTCAAACAGGCCGGCAAAATAAACGCCAAAGACAAGGACAAGGGGCTGCACGACGACGATGACGAGGAGCCCCGACGTCCGAACACGGGGGGACAGAAGAAATTTCCCCCAGGTGAAAACGGTCAACATGATCTACGCCACGCACATCCCCAAGCGGGAACGGAAGCGAGCTCTAAGGGACGTCTATGCGATGGAGCCAGTCGCCCCCAAATTCAACCCATGGTCACTTTGTCCGATCACCTTCGATCGTAGGGATCACCCTACTAGCATCCGGCCACGGCGGCTCGGCCGCATTGGTCCTAGACCCAATCATTGACGGATTCCACCTCACGCTGCGTCCTTATGGACGGTGGCGGCTGAACTCGCTTTACCAGGACATAGTGTCCAAAATGGGCATTGACCCTTCAAGGATCAAGCCCACTAAAACCACCTTTAAAGGTGTAATTCCTGGAGTAGAGGCCCGCTGTACGGGCTCTATAACATTGTAAGTGGTCTTCGGATCTCCGGATAACTTCCGAAGCGAAGAGTTAATCTTCGATATCGTCCCCTTCCGCAGTGATTACCATGCACTGCTCGGACGAACCGCATTCGCCAGATTCAATGCGGTACCACACTACGCATATCTCAAGCTCAAGATGCCAGGACCACGCGGGATCATAACGGTGAACGGAAATATGGACCACTCCCTACGAACAGAAGAACATACTGCAGCCCTTGCGGCGGAAGTACAATGCGGCCTTCTCCGACAAACCAATCCGGCGACAACAACTTAGAGCATAGTCAAGCGAGTCCGGAGCACCCCGCAACAGATCATCGAGCACGCCAAGAGCGCGACTAGCAGTCCGCCTCCGCTTAAGCCCCATCAAAGCAGCATTCGTGCCACGTGCACACAATTACGCACTTAAAATACCATGGGCATAGGCGGAGGCGCATCAACGACTCAGTCAATAGTGCGGGTAACCGCCAAATACTTTCATACTCTTTCCCTCTTACCTTTCAGGACAACGCGTTGGCGCAACATCCTCAAAAGAGCCGAATTGCCAGACTTATAGGGAAGAGACATCCAAGGAGGCAATAGACGTTGTGCACAGAAGAAAATACCCAGGTGGAATCTATTTATGATCAGTATACCTGCTTTATCTACCTGAACACAGCCTGCCCCTTGATAGGACATGTCAAATAGCCCTATTTTATCTCTGCTTAACGCACCCATTGTAAATGTATGCTTAAACGTATTTTTCGTCAATGGGAGATTATATATAGCGTCAGCTTATTATTCTTATTTGAGCATTTTTTCTCTTATAAATGTTTATTTGATATTGCATCCGTACACTTTGGTGCGGCCGGTTTTCCAGGGGCTTCTCATGGCGCCCCGTAATATGGCAAATAAAGCTCGAACACTTTCAACAGTGCGGCATCCCGAACTTATAGCACTATATGCATCAGCTCCGAATCATGTCTTGGGTCTACAGTTGGGATAGCCCGGCTCCCTTGTTTTGGTGGCTTACGTTCCGTTATATCAGCTAAGGTAGCGCAGGGAGAACTAATGCGATTGTGTCCCGGTTCTTCCGGACGAGCACCTCAGTAGAGAAAGCCGAAAACTGACCGGCATGATGTGGCGAGAGATGGTCGCTGTTCGAGAGGTTTTAAAATCCTTAAAGATTTTCCGCTTTAGGCGATAAATCGGCTTCATCCGATCTAGGCGTGTATAGCGCCCCGATTCGGTCTTCCGGATTCTAGGGGCTTCGCCGAAATTTAAAATTGTAGACTTCTATGGCTAAGTGAAAGTTATAAAGCCGCATAGTATGATTGCCTTGTTCGCTGCGCCGGACACCTCCTTAAGGGACCAAACATTTGGATAAAGAGTGTCCGGGTTTCCCACGAACACCCCAGTGCTAGTCACATGGGGGCGGAAGCCGACGACTGGCCTACTTTCAGGATTTTATAAACAGCCGCACAGAAGGTAATATTTTAAATAACAAAAGCGCTACATAGTGCAAGTAACTTCGTCTTTAAATTACAAACATGACAGAAGTGAACTCATTCAAAAATGGTGTCCTTGGTACACTCATCGGCGACGAGACGAGCACCATTCATCACGCCATCGTAGTACATCTCGGGATGGCGATGCGCCTTGCCCTCCGACGGCCTGTCCTTAACCAGCTTTTCCGCATCGAGCTTGCCCCAATGCACCTTGACGCGGGCAAAGGCTCGGCGGGCACCTTCGATGCAAACGGATCGCTTGATCACTTCAAGCCGCGGGCAGGCATCCACCATCCGCTTGATTAGGCCAAAGTAGCTACTGGGCAGGAGCTCACCAGGCCACATCCTGACTATGAAGTCCTTCATAGCCAGTTCGGCCGCTTTGTGGAGTTCGATCAACTGCTTCAGTTGGTCGCTCAGAGGCATTGGATGATCAGCCCGGATATCGGGACCGTAACAGCTTCTCCGTTGAGCTCCCTCCTGGCACGGTAGAACTCCGTGGCGTCACGAGACGCTGCGTGGCCGATCTGCAAATGCCCCTGGAGAGCTCCGTATTAGAGTAAGTAAAAGAAACGCCTCCTCCACATGTTTGCTTTGCACAAAGAATTTCTTACCCGCTGCTATCTTTTTGGCCTCCTGGATCTCCTGCTATGCTTTCTCGGCTTCGGCCTTGGCATCCTTCAAACTTACAAGGGCCTTCGCAAGCTTGGCCTCCTTCATCTTCAGATTATGCTCCACGGACTCGCACTTCTTGCCGAGGTCCCGAGCTCCTGCCGCTCTCGCCCACTCTAGCACTTTGCTTTTCGTGCTCCTTGCATTCCAAGGCCGCTTTGTTTTCGGCCTCGAACATCGCTTTCTTCAGGGACGCCACTTCGGCGGTGGCCCCTGTTACACAGTCACGACGCTTTGGCGTTAGACTGACAAAATTTTGCCTATCTTTAAATATATACGAACGGGGAATCGCTTACCTTTAGTCTCCTCGAGCTGCCTCTTCGTGAGGCCGAGCTCTCCCTGCGCCTGCTCCAGGTCCCGCTTCAGTTCGGCAACCTCGGCAGTACGGGCAGCAGCAGCAAGCAGCACAACCTGCTTGTTCACAACAATACTTATTATTAGACTCCTGCGGATTATAATTGACCCTCCGTTTGGCTTTTCTTTCCGAACACCAAACAGAGTGTCATGGGCTACTACCTATCAGGTGGTAATTTCATACATTTTTATTACTTACCTCAAAGCCCGTCAGGAGGCTTGTGCAGGCTTTGGTCAGTCCGCTTTTGGCGGACAGAACCTTTTGAATCACCACACTCATGAGAGTACGGTGCTCTTCTTCCATGGAAGCGCCTCGAAGCGCTTCCACCAGGCTATCCGGCGCTGTTGACGCGATGGAAGTCCTCGGCACGGGCGGCTCGCCCTCCCTAACAAGGGGCTGCCCGCCCAAGTCCGGAACCGTCGGAGGTTCCGGAGCAGTGTTCGGTCGGGAGTCCGCCTTGTTGCGGCTCTCATCGACGCGATCCGCGGGGATCTTGAACCCCGCATGTCCGACATTCGGAAGTCCGCCTTGGGGCGTCTCCAGGGTCACCTCCTCCTGCTCGGGGAACCTTCGGGACAACACCTCCGTGTCATCCACTGGCTGAGGAGTGGTGGCCGTCGGGAGCGAGTTCATCTCTGAAGCGCTCAGAGACCCGTCCAAAGACGACTCCTCCGAATGAGCCCTGGCCGGACTGCATATATGCTCGGCGTTATTAAAAAGCTATGACTTAAAACCACGGTAGAGTGCGGACACTTACGATCGCGCCAGGGGCTTCCCCCTGGGCAGCCACCCTTCATCGTTGTAGGCGGTCGTGGTGGAGTAGTCCGGAAGGGATGTTTTCCCCTTCTTGGACGCCCCAGCCTCCCCCTCCGGGGCAGCTTTTCTCTTCTTCTCCCCAGTGGGGAGGTGGAATTTCTTTTGATTCCCCCGCTTCTGCGGAGGAATTTGTCTCGTCGCCATCGGACGACAGGGTATAACGGCCTTGCGCCGAGGGCCTTTTCCGCCCCCCGCCCGCTTGTCGGGCCCCTCATCCTTTCTCGGATGGGGCGTCTTCTTCTTCTTCCTCCTCCCTTCGTGGGAGGAGTCTCTCGTCATCTTCTTGGACGAGGCTTCGCACACCTTACGACGGAGACCCTTTCGGGTCCCCGGGGCCTTCTTCTCGGCCTTCTTCTCCAGCACCTTGTATGGTGCCGGGACTAGCATCTCCGTCAGGAGGGCATCCGCTGGGCCTTCTGGCAGCGGAGCCGGATAGTAGACCTGCTCTGCCGTCTCCACATAGCCCTGAAGCAAATATGCATGATTACTTAAGGGACTCCCATGAATATATTGGGAAAAACTGGGTCCGGTGGCAGTCTAAGAACTCACCTGACTAGGAGCCCGCGCGGCGTGAAGCCCGCGGTCCTCGGATGTGGGAGGAGGCACTTCGGAGGCCTTAAACAGCTCCTTCCACGCGTCTTTGTGCTTCATGCCATAGAGCCTCTGGAGCGTCTGGTGTTCGGCCGGGACGAACTCCCAAAGATTGAATGCCCGCCTTTGGCACGACAGGATCCGGCGAACGAGCATGACCTGGATCACATTGACGAGCTTGATGTTCTTGTCCTTCATGCTCTTGATGCAGGTTTGGAGTCCGGTCAGCTCTGTAGGTTCGCCCCAAGTCAGGCCCTTCCTTTCCCAGGAGGTGAGCCGCATGGGGGCTCCGGATCTGAACTCGGGGGCCGCCGCCCAGTTGGCGCCGCGCGGCTCGGTGATGTAGAACCACCCCGATTGCCACCCTTTTACGGTCTCCGCAAAGGAGCCGTCCGACCAGGTGACATTAGGCATCTTGCCCACCATGGCCCCTCCGCATTCCGATTGCTAGCCACGTATGATCTTCGGCTTCACGCAGAAGATTTGTAGCCATAGGCCGAAGTGAGGCCGGATGCGGAGGAAGGCCTCGCATACGACGATGAACGCCGAGATGTTGAGGACGAAATTCGGGGCTAGATCATGGAAATCTAGCCCGTAGTAGAACATGAGCCCGCGGACGAAGGGGTGAAGTGGAAACCCCAGTCCACGAATGAAGTGGGCGACGAACACGACTCTCTCGTGGGGTCCCGGGGTCGGAATGACCTGCCTAGCGTCTGGTAGCCGGTGCGCTATGTCTTCGGCCAAGTATCCGGCCGCCCGAAGATTTGTGATGTGCTTCTCCTCGACGGTGGAAGCCACCCACTTGCCTCCTGCTCCGGACATGTCTAGCTGTGCGGAGAAGACTTGGGCTTGGGCGCTGGAGCTCGAGGGGGCAAGAGTGGGCAAAAGGAGGAAGAAGGCGTGGGTAAAAATGAAGAAATCTTATCCCTTTATAGAGGCGACGAAAGCGGTGCGCCTCCCCACTTGCCCATTGGGAATCGCTTGCTTCCCAAGCGCCACGATTAATGATGTGGTGGGGTTACCCGTACCCGTATTGATGAGAATCCCGTAATGAGGGGGCATGATCTCTGCTTTGACAAGACGTGTCAAGGAAACCGCCTCGCAATATGCACTATGGCTGGTTGTGGAAAGACGGTTCGAATAATGACCTGACCGTACGTCGCGTTGCCTAAAAAGTTGTCAGCATATTGCATTTGTGAAACATCATTCTCTCTACGGTGGCATGCGAAGATCATCTTGTGGATCCGGACACGGTTTGAGTGTTCGAAAATTACCTTGGAGTATTCGGAGGAAGAACCCGCCCTGCAATGCCGAAGACAAGATCGCGCCACGGACTCATCGTCATTGAAGCCTGGTTCAGGGGCTACCGAGGGAGTCCTGGATTAGGGGTATCCGTGACAAAGCCGGACTGTGTACAACATCCGGACTATTGAAGCGTGAAGATACAAGACTCAAGACTTCGCCCGTGTCCGGATGGGACTTTCCTTGGCGTGGAAGGCAAGCTTGGCGATCCGGATATTATATTTCCTTCCTTGTAACCGACTCCATGTAAACCCTAGCCCTCTCCGTGTCTATATAAACCGGAGAGGTTGGTCCTTAGAAGGCCGATTACAATTACAATCATACCATCATAGGCTAGCTCTTAGGGTTTAGCCTCTACGATCTCGTGGTAGATCTACTCTTGTACTACCCATATCATTAATATTAATCAAGCAGGAAGTAGGGTTTTACCTCCATCGAGAGGGCCCGAACCTGGGTAAACATCTGTGTCCCTTGCTTCCTATTACCATCAGCCTTGACGCACAGATCGGGACCCCCCACCCGAGATCCGCCGGTTTTGACACCGACAATGGGTACTTGGTATGTTGACTTTTGCGTAGACTCCCCGGTAACGGCGCCAGAAATCCTTGTTGCTACCTCTTGAGCACTGTGTTGGTTTTCCCTTAAATAGGAAAGGGTGATGCAGTAAAGCAGCGTAAGTATTTCCCTCAGTTTTTGAGAACCAAGGTATCAATCCAGTAGGAGGCCACGCACGAGTTCCTCACACCTACACAAACAAATAAAATCCTCGCAACCAACGCAATAAAGGGGTTGTCAATCCCTTCACGGTCACTTATGAAAGTGAGATCTGATAGATATGATAAGATAATATTTTTGGTATTTTTATGATAAAGATGCAAAGTAAAGAAAGCAAAATAAAAACAGCGCCAGAAATAGCTTGTTGACGGGAGATTAAATATGATGGAAAATAGACCCGGGGGCCATAGGTTTCACTAGTGGCTTCTCTGGAGAGCATAAGTATTACGGTGGGTAAACAAATTACTGCTGAGCAATTTACAGAATTGAGCATAGTTATGAGAATATCTAGGTATGATCATGTATATAGGCATCACGTCCGCGACAAGTAGACCAACTCCTGCCTGCATCTACTACTATTACTCCACACATCGACCGCTATCCAGCATGCATCTAGAGTATTAAGTTCAAAACAACAGAGTAACACTTTAAGTAAGATGACATGATGTAGAGGGTTAAACTCATGCAATATGATATAAACCCCATCTTGTTATCCTCGATGGCAACAATACAATACGTGCCTTGCTGCCCCTACAGTCACTCGGAAAGGACACCGCAATATTGAACCCAAAGCTAAGCACTTCTCCCATTGCAAGAAAGATCAATCTAGTAGGCCAAACCAAACTGATAATTCGAAGAGACTTGCAAAGATAACCAATCATACATAAAAGAATTCAGAGAAGATTCAAATATTGTTCATAGATAAACTTGATCATAAACCCACAATTCATTGGTCTCAACAAACACACCGCAAAAGAAGATTACATCAATAGATCTCCACGAGAATCGTGGAGAACTTTGTATTGAGATCCAAAGAGAGAGAAGAAGCCATCTAGCTAATAACTATGGACCCGAAGGTCTGTGGTAAACTACTCACACATCATCGGAGAGGCTATGGTGTTGATGTAGAAGCCCTCCATAATCAATGCCCCCTCCGGTGGAGCTCCGGAAAAGGCCCCAAGATGGGATCTCACGGGTACAGAAGGTTGCGGCGGTGGAATTAGGTTTTTGGCTCCGTATCTGGTAGTTTTGGGGTACATAGGTATATATAGGAGGAAGAAGTACGCTGCTGGAGCAACATGGGCCCCACGAGGGTGGAGGGCGCCCCCTACCTCGTGCCCTCCTGGTTGCTTTCTTGACGTAGGGTCCAAGTCCTCTGGATCACGTTCGTTCCAAAAATCACGTTCCCGAAGGTTTCATTCCGTTTGGACTCCGTTTGATATTCTTTTTCTGCGAAACTCTAAAATAGGCAAAAAACAGCAATTCTGGGCTAGGCCTCCGGTTAATTGGTTAGTCCCAAAAATAATAAGTGTATAATAAAGCCCATTAATGTCCAAAACAGATATAATATAGCATGGAACACTAAAAAATTATAGATACATTGGAGACGTATCAGAAGGCAGGCCCAATGGAGTGGACCCCAGAGGCTGAGGCGGCGTTGCAGGATCTAAAGAAATATCTCTCCTCTATGCCAATACTGGTTGCGCCTAAACCACAAGAGCCGTTGCTGCTGTATCTAGCAGCTACAAATAAAGTGGTCAGTGCCGCGCTAGTGGCACAGAGGGAGGTTGACGAAGAGGCAGTGGCAACGACAGGACCGACGGATGGCGAGTCAGAGATTCCCTAAGCAGGGCCTGGTGCCGGCAAGGCAAGGCCCTCGGCAGAGTCCGACGCCATCAGAACGGGGCCCGCGCAGCCAAGTGAAGTGGTGCAGAAGAAGAAGATGATGCAGCACCCGGTTTACTTTGTCAGCTCCCTCTTGCAGGGGGCTAGGTCGAGGTACTCCGGTGTGCAGAAATTGCTCTTCGGCCTCCTTATGGCCTCGAGAAAGCTGCGTCATTACTTCCATGCCCACGAGATCACTGTTGTCACCCGCCTCCCGTTGCAACAGATACTGCACAACCCAGATGCAACCGGAAGGATTGTGGAGTGGGCCTTGGAATTGTCTAGCTTTGGGTTGAAGTTCGAAAGTACCTCGACAATCCAGAGCAGAGTCTTGGCAGAGTTCATTGCAGAATGGACCTCAACGCCCGACGAAGAAGTCTAGGAGACCGCTCTCCCCGGCAAGGAAGCGAGTCACGACTGGATCATGTACTTTGATGGGGCTTTCTCGCTGCAAGGCGCCGGTGCCGGTGTGCTGCTTGTCGCACCCACCGGAGAGCACCTCAAGTATGTGATCCAGATGCACTTTCCCAGGGAGATGTCCACAAACAATACTGCTGAGTACGAAGGGCTTCTTGCCGGTCTCAGGATCGTGGCAGACCTTAGGGTGAAGAAGCTCATCGTCAGGGGTGATTCGCAGCTTGTCGTTAGACAAGTCAACAAAGATTATCAGAGCCTGTTGATGGAGGCCTACGTAGATGAGGTGAGGAAGCTGGAGGAGCGCTTTGACTCTATACAAGCGGAGCACGTTCCCCCAGCGGAGAACGACATTACCGATTACCTGTCGAAGCGCGCTGCATTCAAGCTACTTGTGGAACCAAGTACCTTTTTTGCTTCGGTTAACTCAACCATCCGTCAAGCCATCAACGGAGCAAAACAAGCGGAGGAAATCAGGCCCCGGCAAGTACTTTCCCACTAAACGAAGAAGAAGACCGGCAAGACCTCTCGTACCCACTCCGGCAAGCGCACCTCTTTGGAGTGTTGTGCTACCATCGAGGACGTGCCAGAGAGCTCCACCGGCAAGAGCAAGAAATCTAGAGTTGCGCCACCAGAGACCAAGAAGGTGTCCGTCATGGAGGATGGAACGGGAGGGGCTTTCACCATAAGCTCCACCCTCGATAGCAAATAGGAAAGCGCGCTCGTCACCTTCCTGCGGGCGAATGTCGATGTGTTTGCATGGCAAGCATCTGACATCCCTGGCGTTCCCAGGGAAGTGATTGAGCACCACCTTGCTGTCTGTCCCCATGCGCGACCCGTCAAGCAGAAGGTCTGGAAGCAAGCTTTGGAACGACAGAAGTTCATCATAGAGGAGATCAGGAAATTGGAAGCAGCAGGTTTGGTGAGAGGAGTGCTCCATCCGATGTGGTTGGCCAATCTGATGGTGGTGCGCAAGGCAAATGGGAAGTGGAGGCTGTGTATTGACTACACAGATATCAATAAGGCTTGTCCTAAGGACCCCTTCCTGTTGCCGCACATCGACCAGCTTATTGACTCCACGGCCGGGTGTGATCTGCTGTCATTCCTCGACGCCTACTCGGGCTACCACCAGATCTTCATGACAAGAGAAGATGAAGAGAAGACATCATTTATCACCCCATGTGGTACGTATTGCATTTTACGGATGCCTTTCAGGTTGAAGAGTGCTAGCTCGACATTTGCGAGGGCGGTCTAGATTGGTTTTGAGCCCCAGCTACATAGGAATATGGAAGCTTATATGGATGATATAGTAGTCAAAACCAAGGACAAGGCGACCCTTGTACAAGACTTAGAAGAGACGTTTGCCAACCTGCGCAAGATCAACCTCAAGCTGAACTCTGAGAAATGTGTCTTCAGCGTTCCGTCCGGCAAGCTTCTCGGGTTCTTTGTGTCGCAGCGTGGGATTGAGGCAAACCCAGACAAGATCAAGGCTATCGAGCAGATTGAGGCGCCCAAGCGGATCAAGGATGTGCGCCGGCTCACTGGCTGCATTGCCGCCATGAGCAGGTTCATCTCCAAGTCCGCTGAGCGTGCCCTTCCCTTCTTCAAAATCTTGAAGAAGGCATGCCCAATGGAGTGGACCGCAGAGGCCGAGGCGGCGTTGCAGGATCTGAAGAAATACCTCTCCTCTACGCCAATACTGGTTGCGCCTAAACCACAAGAGCCGCGTTCTTCTTTGTATCTAGCAAATGAATCAAATAGTCAAGCCACGCTAGAGGCACAGATGGAGGTCGACGAAGAGGCAGTGGCAACGGCAGGACCGGCGGATGGCGAGTCAGAGATTCCCCCGGCAAGGCCTGGTGCCGGCAAGGCAAGGCCCCCGACAGAGTTCGATGCCATCGGAACGGGGCCCGCGCAGCCAAGTGAAGTGGTGTAGAAGAAGAAGATGATGCAGCACCCGGTTTACTTTGTCAGCTCCCTCTTGCAGGGGGCTAGGTAAAGGTACTCCGGTGTGCAGAAATTGCTCTTCGGCCTCCTTATGGCCTCGAGGAAGCTGCATCATTACTTCCAAGCCCACGAGATCACTGTTGTCACCCGCCTCCCGTTGCAACGGATACTGCACAACCCAGATGCAACCAGAAGGATTGTGGAGTGAGCCTTGGAATTGTCTAGCTTTGGGTTGAAGTTCGAAAGTACCTCGACAATCCAGAGCAGAGTCTTTGCGGAGTTCATTGCAGAATGGACCTCAATGCCCGACGAAGAAGTCCAGGAGACCGCTCTCCCTGGCAAGGAAGTGAGTCACGACTGGACCATGTACTTTGATGGGGCTTTCTTGCTGCAAAGCGCCAGTGCCGGTGTGCTACTTGTCGCACCCACCGGAGAGCACCTCAAGTATGTGATCCAGATGCACTTTCCCAGGGAGATGTCCACAAACAATAATGCTAAGTACGAAGGGCTGCTTGCCGGTCTCAGGATCGTGGCAGACCTCGGAGGAGTGATTTGACGGTATACAAGCGGAGCACATTCCCCGAGCGGAGAACGACATCGCCGATTACCTGTTGAAGCGCGCTGCATTCAAGCTACCTGTGGAACCAGGTACCTTTTTGCTTCGGTTAACTCAACCATCCGTCGAGCCATCAATGGAGCAGAACAAGCGAAGGAAATCGGGCCCCGGCAAGTACTTTCCTGCTGAACCCTCAGGGGCCGCCGGCAAGGGTGTTGCCGTGGACTCTGAGCCTGCCGAGGAGCGACTGACTCCGGCAAGCCGTCAAGCCTTGGCCGTAGAGACGACCGTCCCCATGGAAAAAGAGATGCCTTTGGTCCTTGCCGTCAAGTCCCAGGCTCCGGCATGGGCACAACACAACGTCCATTTCCTCCAGACAGGGGAACTTCCTGAGGAGCAGGAAGAAGCGGAAAAAGTAGCCCGTCGGTCTGCCTTGTACCAGTTCGTCGATGACGTCCTGTACAGAAAAAGACCGAACGGTGTGAAATTGAAGTGCATCCCCCGGGAGGAAGGACTGGAGCTGTTGGCAGAGATACACGGAGGCATATGTGGCTCCCACGTAGGGTCGAGAGCCCTTGCCGGCAAGGCGTTCCGGCTGGGTTTCTTCTGGCCCACTGCCCTCTAGGATGCAATGGCACTAGCAACCAAGTGTGAAGCGTGTCAGTTCCATTCGAAGAAACTTCATCAACCAGCTCAAGCCCTTCAAACAATTCCTCTCTCCTGGCCATTTTCGGTCTAGGGGCTCGACATACTGGGCCCCTTCCCCCATGATGTCGGGGGCTTTGAGTACTTGTACGTTGCAATCGACAAGTTCACAAAGTGGCCGGAGGTGGAAGCAGTGAGGAAGGTGACAGCACAGTCAACCGTCAAGTTCTTCAAGGGACTAGTCTGCCATTTCGGTGTGCCAAACAGGGTCATCACCGACAACGGCACACAGTTCACAAGCCACACCTTCATGCAATACACTCGGCAGCAAGGTCTGTTTCGCCTCCGTGGCACACCCACGGAGCAACGGCCAGGCGGAGAGGGCAAATGCTGAAGTACTGCGAGGCCTGAGGACCAAGACTTTTGACAGGCTGCACCAGAGCGGAAGGCGCTGGATTGATGAGTTGCCGGCGGTTCTTTGGTCGATCAGAACGACGCCAAATCGAGCCACTGGCCAGACACCCTTTGCCCTGGTATACGGGGCAGAAGCAGTTCTCCCCACGGAACTCATATACGGGTCACCTTGAGTGCTCGCTTACGACGAGCTTGAGCAAGAGAAATTGCGGCAAGATGACGCAACACTCCTTGAGGAAGATCGTCTTTGGGCGGTTGTGAGAGCAGCACGCTACCAACAAGCCTTGCGCCGCTACCATAGCCGCAATGTTCATGCCCGGAGCTTTGAGCAAGGCAACCTTGTTCTTCGGCGCGTTCAGTCGGCCAAGAATACCAACAAGTTGACGCCAAAGTGGGAAGGCCTTATCGGTAATCTGAGTCACCAGGCCCGCGCAGTCCGCTCGAGACCAAGATGCTGTCCCAAAGTGAGCAACTCACGGAACATTGAGCATCTTCGCAGTTTTACTATAAGCGTGACTTGCCGGGCTTCCCGGCAAGCCACCTTTTGTACAAGCCTTGCCGACAAGGCATGTAACCCTATGTACAAAGCCAGGCGCAGACCCTAAGCATAAATAAATGAAGCGCTGGTGCCCTAAGTTATAGCATGCGTGCTAGGTTGAGTCTCTCCCTCGGTTAGGGTTGGTAGTGCTTAGCGGCGCTAACCCCTAGCCTAGAGGTCGAGTGTGCGTCCTTCTGTTCTCTTTGATTCGCAGGGCACGTGGACACTTCTGTTGAGCCGCTTGGGAAAGAGAGAATGAACCGGCGCTCCGACCCCGGCAGGTCAAGACTGCCGGGGGCTGAAGATACAAGGGCCCAACCGTGGTAAGCCAAAGTTGCCGGGGGCTGCGGATTCAGTTTCATCCCCCTGTTATGCATTTCCGTGTAGAACTGGGGCATGTGAAACCTCGTTTATATTCTTAAAACCACCGTGCTCCCCTTTTCCTGTGCCCAAGAGCTATCTCCTGGGTCGAAATTTGGTCGTAGTCGCGATGGTGAGGAAATGGACGAGGAGCCTAACTCTACTTCGCCCCTTGCCTCCGCCAAGAGCGTGAGAATGGTCGACTGAAGTGGGGCGACAATGCTATATTATATCTTAAGGATAACAAGGATTCGTCCTTTGCGTGGGCCTCGCTCATGCACAAAAAACCCGGCAAGCACCCTTTTTCATTAAAAACATCCCATACAGGTGCAGTTCATATGGAATTAAAAACATGAGCAAGGGGATTACAAGTCTTAAAACTAACAAGTGCCCGCAGGCTTACAAACTAAAAAGAGATAAAATGCCCGTAATCCCTTTCTTGTCCCTCTCCTCAGAAGGTAGAGCAAGACAGCGGGAGGGCAAAAAGAGCGCCTAGGCGAGGTGCGAGGAGCAGAAGGCTGGAAGATGAGGCAGCGGGCCAGCAATACGCGACGAAGGCGTCGGTGCCCGCGTACTCTGATTTGACGGCCGCCACCCACCTTCTTCGCCTTCTCCGGCCCTCCTATGCTAGCTTCCCAAGGAGACGACGTGGAGCACCCCAATGGAGAGCTTGGCGAGGATGGCCCTCGGCAGGGCGCGTGGCCGAGGAAGGGGCGGCGCGGTCAGTCGAAGTCGGAGTCGGCATCTGCCGCTCGACTCCCTCGTCGTCGCTGTCACTGTCCACCTTGTCACTCCCGCTTGAGGAGGAATCTTCATCGTCGGAGGAGCTCTCCACGCAGCACTTCAGGCGAGTTCCAAGATCTCCGAAGACCTTGACGGAGAGCAGGCCGCCCTCCATTAACTTGAAGTAGAGGACGAGCCCCACCGTCAGGCTATGGATGCGAGCAAATGTCTTCCATCCGCGACGGAGATACATAACATGAGGAGCAGGGAAGTCGACATCGACCCGCGTGCCGCTGGTCCTGCAGCCCCTCATGTGCAATCTGAGGGTCTGGGGTGGATCGAGCTCCATCTCCTGAGCGAAGGGGATGGGGAGACGGAGACGACGACGCGGGGGTCGGCTCAGCCTGATGAAGAACTTGCGGGGCTGGTCCTCGATGTGGCCCTCCGTCGCGGGAGGCACCGCGGGCGGAGGCACGACCATCGCGCCGCCTCGTCCCCCTCTCCCCTGACCACCGCGGTGACATCGGCCACGCCCCCTCCCCCTTCCTCTCGTGGCCGGCTCCACCACCGCAGGCTCGTGGGAAAGGGGGACGCGCTGATGAGCAGCAACCCTCGCCGCCACCGTCGATGGCCCAACACCTCCTCTCGCCATGGCAGATGGAAGAAAGGAGCGAAAGGTGGAGAAGGATGGACACGGAAGGAATGCAGGATGACGCCCCCTCCCCCTCCTTATAAAGGGGCAGGTTCGAGGCTAGGCCGCCCCACTCAGCCAATCCAGCCATCAGAGGCGCATGGAATCAGGACCAACCCGCCACCCCAATTAGCGACGGCCCTGTTCCCTGCCTCCACCGCCTGCCACTTGCATGGAGGACGCGTGGCGGGCGAGTAGGATCAAAGGACGGGTGAGGCGACCGTTCCCCGCCCCGTGATCGTGGGGCGTGGGCGCCTTGAAGACCGCGACCCGAGTCCACCCAGTAAATGAGCCGCGCCTCCACGCCTCCCTTTTTATGGGAAAGGCGCGAGCCGCCTCTTTACTACGATGTGACACATGCATGCGAAAACCGCCCCACGCATGACCCCCACGTCACGCACGACCCTCCATGTCATGCAGGTGTCGTGGGAAGCGCCAGACGAAAAATTACTTGGAAAAATCCGCCCATCGCTTTCGCGCACCATTTTGGGCCTGGCCCAACAACGTGTCGTGCTTATGTGTGGCCCAGGCCCTGGGGCTCCTGTCGGTGTACAAAAGTAGGGGCACTCCTTTTTACCCCTTTACTTGTGCACGGACAGTCGGAGCCGCGCCCACGGCCACACTAAGCAGGGCAGGGGAGGGAAACCGGAGAGAAGCCAAAGGCACAAGACGATCAGAGGCAACGCCAAGACCAGGAAACACAAAGTGCAAAGGGGGCAAGGTGGACTCCCCCAGCAAGACCCTTGCCGGGGCGGGCTCTTGCCAGGGCAACTTGCCCAACACCAACAGAGCGAGCCACCCTTGAGCCCACAGGATCCAACCCAACCAACTACATTGAGACCAGGACTCGGGAGGCACCTCCGTGGTGGCATGCAGATCTTTGTCAAGATCATAAACACACAAGATCATATGAGGATCAGAAGACGACGACCGTCGGCGAGATCCTCGCCAAGGAAACCCACAAGACCCCCGTTAAGCATCTTGCCGGGGACAACTGCGACACCATGGCAAGACCCTTGCCGGACCCCCCCGGCAAGGCCCTTGCCAAGGGCGTCAGCGGGGCCACTGCCGGGCCCGCGCCAACCAAGACTCCGCCACCATTCGCATGCAGCTGCTAGCCCAACCAGCTGGGCAGGCACCTGCGTAGCTACATGCAGCTTCCAGGCCATATCAGCAAGCACCTGCGTGGTGGCATGCAGATCTTCGTGAAGAACCTACCACCGCACCACCTCAGCTGCCTGCCTGCCTACATGGCGCTGCATGCATCGTTGGCCTAGGCGCGTGTCAAAGCGAGGAGGAGCGGCGACGGACGGGACGGGCCTCATTCCCGTCCCCGATAAAGCTAATGGACACCTAAGTAGTGCATTTAATGCCCTTTGTCCCGGAATGCTGTGCGATAAGCTCGCGCACTCTAGGCCTTTCCACCTCCTGTGTGCCACTGTGGAAACCCCTTTTTTCCTATAAAAGGAGGCCCGATGCAACCAGGAGAGGGATTCGACTCTTTTGAACTACACAGCCACCATAGCTAGTTCGAGATCTCAAGAACACTCAATACATCCACCAAAGCAGGACTAGGGTATTACGCATCTTCACGGCTGTTGGTGTCAAAACCGGCGGATCTCGGGTAGGGGGTCCCGAACTGTGCGTCTAGGCGGATGGTAACAGGAGACAAGGGACACGATGTTTTTACCCAGGTTCGGGCCCTCTCGATGGAGGTAATACCCTACTCTGCTTGATTAATATTGATGATATGGGTAGTACAAGAGTAGATCTACCACGAGATCAGAGAGGCTAAACCCTAGAAGCTAGCCTATGGTATGATTGTTGTTCGTCCTACGGACCTAAACCCTTCGGTTTATATAGACACCGAATAGGGTTAGGGTTACACAGAGTCGGTTACAATGGTAGGAAATCTACATATCCGTATCGCCAAGCTTGCCTTCCACGCCAAGGAAAGTCCTATCCGGACACGGGACGAAGTCTTCAATCTTGTATCTTCATAGTCCAGGAGTCCGGCCAAAGATGATAGTTCAACTATCCGGACACCCCCTAGTCCAGGACTCCTCAAGAGCTCCTGAACCAGGCTTCAATGACGAGTCCGGTAGCGCATATTGTCTTCGGCATTGCAAGGCGGGTTCCTCCTCCGAATACTTCATAGAAGGAGGATAGTGTCCGGCTCTGCAAAACAAGTTCCACATACCACCGTAGAGAGAATAACTTTTGCACAGATCTGCTGACGTATTCCGCGGCGTGACATCACACCATGACCAGGCCTTTATACGAATCGTTTTTTACTGCCCCACCTCAGCGTGTTTAGCGAGGCGGTTTCCTTGGAACGTCTTATCAAAGCATAGATCGTTCCCCCTTATTCCGGGATTCTCATCAATATGGACGTGGGTAACCCAACCGCGCCATTGATTGCGGAGCTTGGGAGATAAGCGAGTTTTATCAGGCTGGTGGGGGACGCATAGCCTCGTCCGTCCATATAAGGGGATAAGGATCCACCCTTTTCACCTACGCCTTCCTCCTCCCTTGCTCATCCATTTCCGCCAAGACTCGAGCTCCAGCGCCCAAGTCCGCACGTCCTTCCTCAACCATCTCCAGCCATGTCCGGAGCGGGAGGCAGGTGGATGGTCTCCTCCGTCACGGAGGGCCAAGTAAAAAGACTGCGGAAGGCCGGATACTTGTCCAGCGACATCACGCACGGCTACCCGATGAGGGGCAGCTCATTCCCACCCCCAGGCCCCATAAGAGGGTGGTGTTCCTCACCCACTTCCTCCGCGGACTAGGCTTTCCACTTCACCCATTTGTCTGGGGGCTCATGTTCTACTACGGCCTGGATTTCCATGATCTGGCCCCAAACTTCATCCTCAACATCTCGGCGTTTATCGTTGTGTGCGAGGCCTTCCTCTGCATCCAGCCCCACTTCGGCTTATGGCTGAAGATCTTCAATGTCAAGCCGAAGGTAGTGGGCAGCCGCCAAGCGGAGTGCGGAGGCACCATGGTTGGCAAGATGGCCAAAGTCCTATGGCTCGAGGGCTCCTTTGTGGAGACCATAAAGGGATGGCAATCGGGGTGGTTCTACATCACCGAGCCGCACGACTCTCAATGGGCGGCAGCCCCCGAATTCCGATTTGGCTTCCCCACACGGCTCACATCATGGAAAGTGACGATCCTGACGTGGGGGGATTCGGACGAGCTGTCCGGACTCCAAACCTGCATCCGAAACCTGGTGGACAAGAATCTCAGGCTTGTCAACGTAATCCAGGTGATGCTCATCCGCCGGATTCTCCCATGCCAACAACGGGCCTTCAAATTGTCGGAGTTCGATCCGGCACAACACCCAACTCTAAAAAGGCTCTTCGACACTACGTACGAAGACGCCTGGAAGGTGCTGTTCATACGCCATAGGCTCCCACATCCGCCATCAAGATCGCGGATTCAGCTCGCAGCCAAGCCAACGAGGTAAGTTATTTTACCCTTTATGGGACTCTTTTTCATAGTTTGACTCTATGCGGGATCTAAAACTCCCTAACCTTTGTGACAGATCGGCTGAAGACGTCCGGACAGATTAACCGTCTGCCTTGCCGAAGACCCAATGGACGCCCGATTGACGGGGCTGCTGGCTCCGGCACCTCACGTGGTGCCAGAGAAGAAGGCCAAGAAGAAGCCCACGGGAACTCGAAGGAGCTCCCGGTGCCAGGTGCTATCGGACTCATCGCCCGACAACCCTGAGGCAGAATCCTCCTATGAGGAAGAGGAGGAGGAAAAAGAAGCCTCTCCCCCAGCGGGAGGAGAGAAGAAAAGGAAGGCCACCCCAACTGGGGAGGCCGGAGGGTCCAAGAAGGGAAGGACCCTTCCTTCGGACTTCTCCACCAACGCCGACAACGACGAGGAGGAGTGGCCAACAAGGGCCAAGCCCCTGGGGAGATCGTAAGTGTCCGGATACCCATGGCTTTTTTTTCATTGCATAGTGTTCTCTAATGCCGAACAATCATACAGCCCGCCCAAGGACGAGCTCGCCGCTTCGTCGAGCGGGTCCCTGAATTCATCGGAAGTGGAGAGTACTTCACTTCCGTCCGCCTCCTCACCTCACGCTGCTGACGATGCTGAGGTGGGGCCCCAAGGGGGCCTGGTCAAGAGGAGGTGGCGCAGGAGGCGCCGCAAGGCAGCCTCCCAGACTCCAGGCGCAAGGGGGGCGAGACCCCTAGGGGCTCTAAGCCCGACCCTTGTCCGGACTCCATACCGGAACCTTCAGCGGTTCCAAGTCCTAAGCGGCCCTTCGTAGGAAGGGTAAGACGCCGGTGTCCTCCGCCCAACCGAGGCACCGGATAGCATCGAGGCGCTAACAGGCGCCTCCATCAAGGAGGAGCACCGCACTGTTATGAGTGTGGTGATCCAGAGAGTTCAGTCCGCCAAGAGCAGGCTGACTGAAGCTTGCAACGGCCTTCTAACAGGCTTTGAGGTAAGTTTTCAATATATGTAAGAAGATTACCGCATAGATAGTAGCCCCTGATGCTTAGTTCGGTGTTCGGAAAGAAAAACCGGACTGAGGATCTAAAAAGATATACGCACGAGTCTAACATAATTATGTCAATATGGGAATGCAGGCTGCCCTGTTGACCTCTGCCGCGCTGTCTGCGGAGGTCAATGCATTGAAGGAGAGCCTCGAGCGGTCCGAGGACGAGCTCGGCCAAGCCAAGAACCAGCTTGAGGACAAGGAAGGTAAGTAATACCTTATGGAATTTAAAAAATGTGGTTGCAAAAGATAACAAGAATAACATGGGTACTGCAGGGGCCACGAAGCAGGTGGCGACCACGAAGGAGGAGGTGTCCATGACCAAAAACAAAGCGGCCTGGAGCGCACTGAGCGAGAGAAGGGGGAGGCGCAGCCGGAGGTGCGACAAGAGCTCAGGCTCGTGAAAAACCACGAGGGTTTGGAGCATGACTCGAAGACCCGAGAGTCCGAGCTTGCCTCGGCTCTTGAGAGTGCCAAAGCTGCTAAGGCCGAGGCCCAAAAAGCCCTCCAGGAGATTGAGGCAATAAACAAGATCGCGGCGGGTAAGGCATTCTGTATGCAGAGCAAGAATGTAAAAGTCAATTATCTAGTACTTACCCGAATCCAGCTCTCCAGGAGCGTTCGTAGATCTGCCGCGGAGTGTCTCCGATGCCGCCGCTTTCTACCGAGCCGAAGAAGGGAGCTCGACGAAAATGGTGTTTTGGTCTTAGTATGCTGAGGCCAAACACCCGGTGCCCTTGAGCGACCAATCAAGCAATTGGTCGAGCTCCACAAGGTCGCCGAACAGGCCATGAAGGGCCTTATAGCTCATTTGTTGCCAAATGAGGCCATGCACAGGAGCTACTTCGGCTAGTGCGGGCGGCTGGTGGATGCCTGTCCATGGATAGAAGTCATCAAGCGCTCCGCTCAGTATTGAAGGTGCCCGTGGGGCCTTGCCCGTGCTAAGGTGCCTTTGGGGCAAGCTGGACGCTGAGAAGCCGGGTGACGGACAGGCCGCCGGGCAAAGAACATCGCAAGCCCGAGAAGTATTATGAGGGCGTCTGAAGGGTGTCCGCCTTTATAGCGGGTGAATGCTCCAAAGATGTAATATTTGAGTAGACTCGCGTTTGTTATCCTCAGACGCTGAAAACTTATTCATATGCGCTAAGCAACGCTAGAATTTAAAATATTACCTTCATGCGGCCGTTTATCAAATTTGAGAGATGGCAAGTCGTTGGCTTCAGCCCCCATGCCACGAAAGTGCCGGGTGTTCGATAAACTTGAGCGCTCTTGTTCCCATTCTTGGGTCCTTCGAGGGAGGCGCTCAACGCAACGAACAAGGCAGCCGGACTTATAGTGCTTGAACACTCACACTTAGCCATAGAATTCTATAATCTTAAATTTCGGCGAAGCCCCTAGTATTCGGAAGACCGAGTTCGGGGCGCTATCCACGCCTTGGCCGGACAATGCCGACTCCTCGCTCTAAGCGGCATAAGTCTTTAGGGACCCGAAAAAACCTCTCGAACAGCGATCAGCTCTCGCCCTATCATGACGGTCAGTTTTAGTTTTCTCCACTAAGGTGCTCAACCCAGCTCAACCGGGGCACAATCGTAGTGGTTCTCCCAGCGCTACCTTAGCCGATATAACGGAACGTAAGGTACCAAAACATGGGAGCCGGGCAAACCCAACTATTGACCCAAGACATGATTCGGTGCCGATGCATATAATGCTATAAGGTCGGGTGCCGCACTTGTGAAAGTGTTCGGACTTATCACACCATACTTTTGGGGTACTTAAGCCTCGGTGTATTGGCCGTACTAAAGTGTACGGGTGCAACATGTCATGAAATGAACATATATATAGATAAAGAAAGGAGTGCAATAATAGATGTAAGCTATGTATTGTTTATTCAAAAGGTACTGCAATGGAAGCAGAGCGATACAAATAGTGCGATAAGCAAGGGATGGGACTATTTAACATGTCCCCTCTAGGGTAAGCTGCGGGATGGTATGTAAAACAGGTATAATGCTCGTAGTAGAGACCACCTGGAGACTCGACGTAGCTTTCTGCTTCCCTGGCTGCTGCATCGTGAGTTCGGCAATTCTAGTGATGTACAAGACTTCTGGAAAACGGAGTCCTGAAAGTAAGAAAAAAGAAGAAAGAAAAAGAATGACACAATCGAGTCCACAGTGCGGTTGAGCCGCATTCTGGCGCAGCCGTGGTCGTGCCCTCCCCTTAGGCCCATGGTATCTCCAGAGCGTAGTTATGTATGCAGCGTAATCGGGCTTCAGCGGTTTCACGAGGGCTGGGGTTGGGGCCGGATTGCTACGCTGCTCTCGATCGTGCTAGGGCGGTCTTGTTGTAGGTTACTCCGGCGCGCTTGACGGTGGCCGGACGCTTAATAGCCGGACTCGAGAATTGCTGTGAGAGGCTGCTTTGCACCTCCGCCGCGAGGGGCCGCCGTGTGCTCCTCCGCTCGGAGAGAGCGTTCGTGTTTCCATTGACCATGATTACTCCTCGAGGGCCTGGCATCTTGAGCTTGAGGTATGCGTGGTGCGGCACCGCATTGAACTTTGCAAATGAGGTTCATCCAAGCGGTCGTGATACCGCCGCGAACAGACTATGTCAAGATTAACTCTTCGCTCGAAGTTATCCGGGATCCAAAGACCACTTCGAGTGTAACTGAGCCTGTACAATTGGTCTCTACACACTGGTATGACGCCTTTAAAGGTCGTCTTTGTGGGTTTAATCCTTGAGGGGTCTATGCCCATTTTGCGCACTGTATCCTGATAAAGCAGGTTCAGGCTGCTACCGCCGTCCATCAGGACCCTAGTGAGGTGAAATCCGTCGATGATTGGGTCAAGAACCAATACGGTGAATCCGCCGTGACGGATGCTAGTGGGGTGGTCCCTTCGATCAAAGGTGATCGGGCAGGAGGACCATGTGTTGAACTTCGGGGCGACTGGCTCCATCGCATATACGTCCCTTAGCGCACGCTTACACTCCCTTTTGGGTATGTGGGTTGCGTATATCATGTTCACCGTCCACACTTGTGTGGGAAAGCCCTTCTGTCCTCTATTGTTCGGGCGTCGGGCTCTTCCTCGTCATTGCTATGCAGCCCCTTGTCGTTGTTTTCGGCGCTTAGCTTGCTCGCTTGTTTGAACACCCAACAATCCCTGTTGGTGTGGTTGGCTGGTTTTTTCGGGGTGCCATGTATCCGCACAAGCGATCGAGTATTCGGGTCCAAGTTGGATGGGCCCTGGTATTTCTTTTGAATGGCTTCTTCCACGACCGGTTTAGAGCCTCTGAATCCGGCATTTATCGTCAGATCTTCAAAGATTATCACCGTTAATCGCGGCGTTTATGCTTGTTGCGACGCCGACCTGCCATTGCTGTCCTTGGTATCCGAACTACCGTGGTGTTTGGCCAAGTTGTTGCTTCGAGCTAGCCAGCTGTCCTCCCCGCGCAAAGTGAGTCATGAGTGTGGTGAGGGCTGCCATGGATTTCGGCTTTTCCTGTCCTAGGTGCCGCTAGCCACTCGTCATGATGTTGTGTTTGAAGGCTGCTAGCGCCTCTGCATCCGGACAGTCGACGATCTGATTTTTCTTTATTAGGAACCGCGTCCAGAATTGTCTGGCCGATTCTTCTGGGTGCTGAATTATATGGCTAAGGTCATCGACGTCTGGTGGTCGCACATATGTGCCCTGGAAGTTATCAAGGAATGCGGCTTCCAGGTGCTCCCAACAACCGATTGACTCTGCTGGCAAGCTGTTGAGCCAATGCCGAGCTGGTCGTTTAAGCTTGAGTGGGAGGTATTTGATGGCATGTAGATCATCACCGCGGGCCATGTGGATATGGAGGGGATAGTCCTCGATCCGGACCGCAGGATCTGTGGTACCATCGTATGATTCGATGTTTACGGGTTTGAAGCCCTCGAGATTTGATGATCCATTACTTGATCTGTGAAGCATAGTGGGTGTGCGGCGCCTCTGTATTGGGCTATATCACGACGTAGCTCATATGAGCTTTGTCTACTGTGTTCGGCCCGACAGGGTTTGCTGTATCCGGCGTAACGGTAATCATCCCGAGTCGTTGGGCGCCCACGCGATCTGTAGATAGATCTTGTATGCTTTGCCTTATCCTCCAATATATCTCGCAAGTCCGGCGCGTTTTCCCGTGCCTTGGTACTTTTTGGGCGGCGTCGGGGCGAGGATTGAGCGGAGGGCTGAGAGGCTTCTCTGTCGCGGCCACGGGGTGGCCGGTCTGCCATGTCGTGCGCTGGTGACGTGGGTGCTTCCTCCTCTGATCGAGGCAACGGCCTGTGTCGTGGAATTGTCATGGCAGATGTCCTCATGAAAGGACTTAGTCGTAGGGCCATCGTACGGGTTAACCTAGAGGGGTTAAAGCGGACACAAGACACGGGAATTATCTTTGGTTCGCCCTTCGATGAAGGTAAAAGCCTACGTCCGGTTGTGATGTGATTGATATGATTTGGCGACTAGGGAGCAATAGCCTTGCCTTAGCCTCGAATCCTCTCCCTAACTAACTTCGCCGGGTCGTCCCCTTATATACACGGGTTGGCCTTGCGGCCGGTCTCTGAGTCCCGATCCGCTCATACAAGCGTCCGGCTCGGTCTCTCCTTTCTTAACTTACAACACAAGTTACAATACTAAGGCGGTTTACATAGATGGACCTTAATTCGCCTCTGGGCTCCGGGCCTCCTCCGTGGGCCTGAATCATGGACGAGGTAAACTGGCCCCTTCGGGCGGTTCACGCCGATAGTTGTATCCCCAACATTAGGCCCCAGTTGACTTGAACCGTTCATGTTAATCTTCAACACCTTCGAAACTCTTGATCTCTTTTCACATTTTGTAAACCGCCAGCTGCTTGAACCGCCCGTGATGTCATCTTCCGGTCCAGCGTGTCGTGGTGTCTTGACGTCATTTTAATAAAGAAATCCAAACAGTAAGATTCCACGCATTTAATGCCATCCCGAAATCGAGGCGGCTGCACCGTCTGGCCCGCTTTGACTCGAATCTCGCGCCCGTTGATTGCTCCGGTTCCTTATAAATAGACCGGCCGCCTCCTGTCTCTTCTTCTTCTCCTTCCTCGTGCCGCTCCAGCCTTGAAGCTCCGCCGTCGCCTCCGACCTTCGAACGACGCGTCAACGCTGAACGCCGCATCAACCTCGACCGTGTCGAGGCTTCCGGCGCTCCTCCTCGGCTTCGCTCATCAGGTAAGGTCCTTTTTCAACCCCTAGATCGCATCTGTAGACCCTGTTCATCCCGCAGTTCATCTCGGTTTCTTCACACCTGCTCCGCCATGGCCATGCGATCCGGTCGCATCGTATATCCTGTGCAGGGGACTGCTCCGCCGTCCATCTATCCTTTCACGCATCGGCTTTTTTCCGTAGATCCTCGAGTTTAGAATACCCGAACCCTCCTGTTCTTTCTGAGGTTTGCATAGGTCGTGAAGGTTTTTCTTCTTTGGAACTTCGGTAGATCTTGATTACTTCCTTCGCATGTGAAAACTGTTTCATCCATACTTAGCGGATTTTTCAATTCTGCCTTATTCGGCGGTTTAACTTTTGATAGCTAATCCGTCACTCCATTAGCCCTTAGTTAAACCGGAATGGGAGGCGGCCGCTGAATCGCCGGGTTTAACAATGCATAATATGCCTGAACCGTTTAATGGTGAACCGCTTTCTCCCTTTACTCCACAGCTTAGTCTTCCGGAATGGCTCCTCAATTCTCAGCTTGCAATTGGGTCCGGTCAAAATCACTGAAACGCAACTCAACGGCTATGTCACCACCGGGCGGTTTGGCTCCAAAAATGCCCTCCATCGGCGTGTTCTCGATGGCGAAGTTTCCTCCGGAGCCACAAGAGGGAGAAGTAATTGTGTTTATGCAGCATTTAGACCGGGGTTCTGCCGCCCGGTTCAAAATTTTCCGGGACGTCCTTGCAAGCTTGCAACTCCATCCGCAGGATATCGGCCCGAACTACGTGTCAAACATATGCAACTTTCAAGTCTTCGTGAAGTCTATCTTGAGGAAGAGCCCTCTGTGGAGCTATTCCGGATTTCTTTCACTTGAACCGCCGCACGGAGTTTTCGATGGTCCCAACACGTAACTAGGCGGCGTTTCAATCCGAGAAAAGGAAGGAAGCGGACTTTCCTCATGCCAAACACCACAGCCATCCAAAGGATTGGAACCAAACCTGGTTCTATTGCGGAACACCGCTCCTGCCAACGAGAATCCTTGCCGGGTTACCGTCCTCACCGGCTCAGCAACAACCATCCGCTGCCTTCACGCTTAACCGCCGCGGAACGGAAGAACTTTGCACCTCAGATCATAAAACTCCGGGCTCTAATGGCCAATGGACTAACTCGTGTGGACCTTGTGCGATGCTGGGTTTCTTGGGGCATCTTGCCCTTAAGCCGCCGGCCCGGATTGATGCACGAGAGTATCTTGGCAGCCTCAAAGACCCTCAAAGACGCCACGATTTACCAATAACTGAAATTGAGGTTACAGAGGCTGTAAAAGATGCTTGATGAACCAATCTCCGTCTGCAGCCTAACCGGGTTGGCTCAGCTTACGTGTTGCCAACCCGCCACCTGCGGTAAGACTTTGCTCACCGCTTTTCGGGCTTTTAACATTTTGTTGATATTCATTAATCCTTGCTACCTCGCAGGTGACAGCTCCTTCGAGACGGACCAAACCGCCCGAGCTCCAGCGTATAAAGTCCAAGGCTACCAAAAGGCTGGCAAGAAAACCGTCGGGTCCTCGATCCGCGGAAGAAGAAGAATCTGAAGCTGAGGTAAAACTTGATATCCTTACGAGGAGCCGCCGTAAACCGGCTCTCCTCCTTGTATTTCTTCTTATGATTTATCCCTCTTTATTCTTCCCTTCACTGACAAATTTAATTCCCAGGATGATGCCGAAGCTAGCCATGCCGACCATTTTGAGGTAATTCTTCTTTCTTCCGACCCCGACCTCGTGCCGGTTAAAAGAATTAAATCGCGCCGTTCGGAAAGTGAAAAATCTCATTCCTATGCTTATCTCGAAGACACAAGAAGGCTAAAGAGCGCCGCACAACCCGGCACAAGGCTAACAGATTCTCTCCTCCGGTTTACCAGATACACCAACCCGGAACCGTCGTCCAGAGGTGACTTGTTCTCCTGAAAAACGTTATCCCTTAAAAGGTTTCTTCCGCTGTCCTCTCAATCCGTCTGACCCGAATTATCAGGCCTCTTCCAACTCCTCTGGCGGTTCATCAACCACGCAACTGCCTCCACTTAAAGTTGCTGCAGGGTATGTAATCGCTGTCCATTAGTTCGATTTACAACTGCCTTGGTTGATTTGCCTTAATCCATTACGAACATTGCAGCACCAAGGCTCGCTTGAGTAAGAAAGCGAAACCCTTGACCCTATCATGGATGTTGATCCAGAAAAGACCCCGGAACATACCCACGAAAATCCTGAATTCGCAAATGATTTCTCTGGCGAGTTGTACATAGACGTTATTGCTGATCCGCGGAAAGTTGAACCGGAGGTCCAAATGGAAACTTCACATTTGCTCCACCAAACCCGCCGATAGAGCGAGTCGTAATAGTTGAACCGCCGAGCCGTAGTAAGCAAGCATCCAGCCCAAAGAAGACCGCCGAAAATGTCGATGTTATTGTGACGAGGCAGTAATCGCTACGCTGCTCCTAGCCAACCGTCACTTTAACAAAACATAGTGCCAAGGGCTTAGTCACCGCCATGAGTAAAGATAAAGGCAAAACAGACCTGTCACCATTTACAACTTCTCTGCCCAAGAACTGCACTGGTTTACGAACCGGCTTTATACCAGCCGTGACCTTGAAGCTGGTCTGGTGAACTGGATGAAGGACTGCTATGAGGTAATGAATTATGTCTTTCCTGTACTTTAGCTGTATAGTAGCCCCCAAGGGTCGGTTCAACTTAGCATAGTTAAACCGGGACTTAATTTCTGTACCCAAATGGCAAACTGAAATCAATTAGCCATTAGCCCCCAAGTGCCCAGGTGAATATGTATATTGAGCTTGGGACTTGATAATGAGACACCTAACATGCTTCCTTTGTTACCAGAATGAAATAGAGCAAAGAAGGCGTGCAACTCAAAGACCTGCGAGCCAATCTGGAGACTCAGCAAGCAGAAACCACTAAGGCCAAGGACGAATTGAGAACGGCCTTGGCCACTATGGAACAACTGAAGGAGTGGTATAAATCCGAACAAGCCAACTGGGACACCGAGAAGGCAGGTTTGAAAAAAGCGGGCGGAAGAAGCCAAGCAGCCCTTAAACCGGTGGATCAAGAGCTTAACGGACTCAAGCGCCAAGTGCATGCCATGACCTCTGCCGTCTTTGGTAAGAAACTATGCACCGACTATCTTAATTTTGATATTTCCGCCGGTTTATCCTGAAGTTGTCTTAAACCAAAGGTCAGGCAAGCGTATTGCACATATGGGCTCGATGTGCGGAAGAAGCTCAAGGCCGCTTATACGCTGATTGAGCAGTTGTATACCGGCGCCCAATGAGTCATATGTGCTACATCATACGACAACACGGCGCCGTCCTCGATCGGAAGAAACCACGGACCGGTTGTCCATGGTTCCGGCAACTTGAAGAGTTGAAGCGATCCGCGGCTCGGTGGCACCTTCTTGGCTCGACGCACGCCAAGGCGTGGATAGCAGATCTTGATCCGGTGACATAGCCAAAGGTTTCCCGGTGCTCAAGAGAATGGTGAAGCCTTTGATAATGACGCATCAAACGGATCACAAAGGAAATGCGTCACCGTGGCGAAATCAATCGGGCAGACGGCCAACTCGACGGTTCACCGCTCCTTTTATGACGCCAACAACAAGCGGGTGGATTTTGTCATCCCTGAAGTGCGTAGCCTTGTTCCCCAATCCGTAAGCACACTTATGCCCCGACGTTGATCCGGTGAGCCGATAAGTGAAGAAGCTGTCTTCGTGCCTTAACCCGGATTGACCGGGTCTACCAATGACTTCCGGCTTTGGGTGAGGAAGAAGAAGAAGTTGAACCGACGTCAGGCGCTCCCTCTACCTCACGTCAACCCGGCGAAGCAGCGTAATTCGTCAAACCGGGTGACGCCTCCAAAGCTTCAAAGCATAACCCCACATGAAACGCTGGGCCTCAAAAGGCTTTGTAATAGGATAGTCAGTACTTTGTTTTGAACAATGTCGTTACAACCTCGGTCAGAACTTTTGCATGGCGGTGCCGGATACTTTGGTTTTGAAGTAGTGAATCCTTCAACATATTTTGCCTGCAATCACAAATTCTTAACCGCCATGGCGGCTTGCGCCTCGGCCCGGATTGTGATGCCAATATATTTATATAAGAAAAATTTGTGATACAAACGTACATTCGCCGATGTCGGGCACACAGGTGGCTTTAGCCAATCTGAAGCGGAGGCTTTATAAACCATCACCGTCAAAGGAGAACAATCCTGTGTGTATAATACCGATTTACCGTGTAAATCGTGGTTTCGCATGATAAGCCCCCTGTTACTCCATAATGGGATGTTAACAGCAAAATCAATCCGGAACAATCAATCGCCGGATTTAAAAATGGACCAAATTCTGAAAACTTGAATCCGGTTGAAAGAAGGTTTGTCGGTTTAAGACAACAAACAAAAGCCAAATTATATGTATAAAAAACACATGGAAGCAAAAACAATAACAAAGACTGTTTGCAAGAAGAGGCTTTATTGAGCCTGATCGAGATGGCGTTACCATGGTCGGACAGACCAAGCTCCCTATAAGGTGTAGCGATGGTTCAAGTCAGCCAGGTCCCCAACTGACATCGTGGCATTACGCCGATCAAGTGGTATTGCATTGGTTCGGGTTCGACCAAGCCCCCAAGTGATTCTATGGCCTTAGGCCGACCAAGAGGCGTGACTGGTTCAGACGTGACCATGTCCCCAAATGATCTGGTGGCTTTCGCCTGTCAAGAGGTGTTGCATTGGTTCGGACACGACCAAGCCCCCAAATGATCTGGTGGCTTTCGCTTTTGCCAAGAGGTGTTGCATTGGTTCGGACACGACCAAGCCCCCAAGTGACAAAAATTTCACAAAAGCAAGGCCAAGGATTAAACCGGAGGCCGCTTCACGACAAAGATCTCCATGTACCCAAACCGACTTTGATACTGAGCAGATACCCCGCTTTAGTCGAGGATCCGGTTTATTGCCTTTATTCGTAACATATACATTGTCTTAATATGTACATAAGTGGAGCCGATGGCTCGGTATAATAAGGCGAAGATGAGCTATGTTCCATGGCTCGTTGGTCTCCTCCTCCTCGACGTCGTGAATCCTTTCGCTCTCGAACATCAATCGATAGTAGGACCCGTTGTATAGATTCTTCTTGACCACAAAAGGCCCCTCCCAAGGTGGGGATAGCTTGTGCATATCTTTCTGGTCTTGAATGAGCCGCAGCACTAAGTCTCCTTCCTGAAAAGTTCTGGTTTTAACCCGCCGGCTGTGATACCGACGAAGATCCTGCTGGTAAACCGCCGAATGAGCGGCTGCCATATCACGCTCTTCATCCAGTCGATCCAAATCGTCTTGCCGTGCTGCCTCGCTATCTGCCTCAACATAAGCTGCCACTCGAGGCGAGTCGTGACGGATATCGCTGGGAAGGACCGCCTCCGCTCCATAGACCATAAAGAACGGCGTGTATCCGATTGGATCGGTTGGGGTAGTATTTATACTCCATATCACCGATGGTAGCTCTTCCACCCAACAACCCGGCGTCCTCTCTAAAGGGACCATAAGTCGGGTTTGATACCTTTCAAGATCTCTGATTAGCTCGTTCCGCTTGACCATTGGATTGCGGGTGGGCTACGGAAGAAACATCAAGCGGATGTGCTCTCGCTCACAAAATTCCTTCATAGCTCCTTTGGACAAATTGGTGCCATTGTCCGTGATGATACCGTGTGGAAACCCAAACCGAAAATCACCTTTTGATGAACTGAACCGCCGTGGCGCATCACACTTGCTAATGTGCTGCCTCAACCCACTTGGTAAATTTATCAACCGCCACCAACAGGTGGGTCTTTTGTCCTTGGACCTTTTGAAAGGTCCAACCATATCCAACCCCAAGTCGCAAACGGCCAAGTAATTCGAATCATCCTCAATTCTTGGGCTGGCACATGAGCACGCCTAGAGAACTTTTGGCAACCATCACATCGTCTGACCAGATCCTCCGCATCAGCATGGGCAGTCAACCAATAGAAACCATGGCGGAACACTTTGGCCACCAAGGACTTTGAACCGGCGTGGTGACCACAATCCCCTTCATGGATCTCTCGCAATATCTCACGGCCCTCTTGAGGGACACACAACGCCAAACGCCTCGACACACCGCAATGGTGCAACTCGCCATTAACAATGGTCATAGACTTAGACCGCCCGAACTATCTGCCGGGCCAACGTCTCATCTTCGGTAACTCGCCCGGTTCATGTATGCCAAATAAGGAGCGTCCAATCCGGAGTGACATGCAAGGCCGCCACCAATTGAGCCTCCGGATCGTATAGCCAAATCAATTTCATCAGAAGCTTAACCGACGGATTGTGCGAGACATCAAGGAAGACGTTGGGCGGGACGGTTTACGTTGAGAGCCCAACCCGGCTAAAAGCATCAGCCGCTTCGTTCTTCCGACGATCCACATGGTCCACCTGATATCCTTTAAAATGTCCTGCAACGACATCCACCTCCCAACGATATGCAGCCATGAGTGGATCTTTGGAATCCCAAGTACCTGATACTTGCTGGGCCACCAAGTCCGAGTCACCAAAGCATTTAACCCGGCTGAGATTCATTTACTTAGCCATCCGGAGACCATGGAGCAAAGCTTCATACTCAGCTGCATTGTTAGTACAAGGGAACATTAGGCGGAGAACGTAATGTAACTTGTCACCTCGTGGGGAAGTTAATACGACTCCGACCCCGAGCCCTCCAATTGCTGGACCCATCAAAGTGGATGGTCCAATAGGTATGATCCGGCTTCTCTTCAGCGCTTGCAACTCCGCTCCAATCATTAATGAAGTCCACAAGTGCTCGAGATTTTACGGCCGTCCGAGGCACATATCTTAAACCGTCGGCCCAAGTTCTATAGCCCACTTAGCAATCCGCCGATCGCTTCCGGTTCAGATGATATCGCCCAAGGAGCCGAATCGACCATCGTGATGGGGTGCCCTTGGAAATATTGCCTTAGCTTCCGCTTGCCATAAAAACCCGTATACCAGCTTCCGCCAATGTGGATATCTCTGTTTAGACTCAATGAGGACCTCGCTGATGTAATAAACCGCCGTTCGACCGATACTCCTTCCCTGCCTCCTTCCGCTTCCACCATGATAGCCACGCTTAATCGCCTTCGCATTAGCAGCAACATATAGCAGCAGCGACTCTTTGTCAATGGGGCGGCTAGAACCGCGGGTTGGCCAACCGCCGCTTCAAATCCTCCAATGCTTCATCGGTGGTGAACTCCGCATAAACCGATCCGCTTTTTTCAACATCGGTACAAAGGAATGGCCTTCTCGCCTGGGCGGTCGATAAACCGGCTTAGCGCAGCAATCCGCCTGCCAAACGCTGGACGTCATTGATGCACTTCGCTTAGCCAAGGAGGTGATAGCCGTAATTTTTCCGGATTAGCTTCGATCCCCGACACGAGAAAACCCAATAACTTGCTTCGGAACACCAAAAACGCACTTGGCGGGTTGAGCATCATCTTGTACACCCGCAAGTTGTCAAAGGTTTCCTTTAGATCCTCAATCAAGGTTTCCTTCTTCCTTGTCTTAACCACGATATCATCCACATAAGCATGCACGCGTTACGGCCGATCTGTTCGTGCAAGCAACTCTGAACGCAACGCCGATAAGTCGCTTACGCTCTTGAGTCCAAAAGGCATAGATACATAGCGTAAGGCTCCAAAGGGGTGATAAACGCTGTCTTCTCCTGGTCCTTCACCGCCATCTTAATCGATGATAACCGGAGTACGCATCCAAAAAGCTCAAACGCTCACAACCCGCCGTAGCATCAATAATCTGGTCAATGCGGGGAGGGTGAAAGGATCTGCTGGGACAGGCCTTGTTGAGATCTGTAATCCACACACATGCGCCAAGTGCCATTCTTCTTAAGAACCAACACCGGATTGGCAAGCCACTGGATGAAAGACTTCGACGATAAATCTTGCTGCCAAGAGCCTAGCAACTTCTTCTCCGATGGCCTTGCGCCTTTCCTCATTAAACCGGCGAAGAAACTGCTTTACCGGTTTGTATTTTGGGTCAACATTGAGAGTGTGCTCAGCGAGTTCCCTCGGTACACCGGGCATGTCAGAAGGCTTCCATGCAAAAATGTCCCGATTCTCACGGATGAACTCGATGAGCACGCTTTCCTATTTAGGATCCAAGTTGGCACCGATGGTGAACTGCTTGGACGAATCGCCGGGCACAAAATCAACAAGCTTCGTCTCGGCCCGATTTGAACTTCAAGTCCGGTTCATGCTCCGTAGTTGGCTTCTTCAAAGGGGTCATATCCGCCGGATCAACATTGTCTCTATAATATTCTAGCTCTTCAGTGGCACAAACCGACTCTGCGTAAGCCGCATCACCTTCCTCGCACTCCAAAGCGATCCGCGGCTCCCATGAACCGTTATCGTTCCTTTGTGACCCGGCATTTTCAGCTGTAAGTAAACATAACAGGGCCGTGCCATAAATTTAGCATAAGCCGCCGCCCAAAGAGGGCGTGGTAAGGGCTTTGAATTTTCACCACCTCAAATGTCAATGTTTCGATCCGAGTCATGTTCGTCCCCAAAGGTCACCTCCGAGCTATCTTACCGACCGGGTACGCCGACTTGCTGTGCACCACTCCGTGAAACACCGTCTTGGATGGCCTAAGATGCCTATCCGTCAACCCCATACGCCGGAAGGTCTCGTAGTACAGGATGTTGATGCCGCTTCCTCCATCCATAAGAACCTTGGTAAAATTGTACCCTCCTACCGGGTGCCACCACCGTGGCTAGCTGACCCTGATTGTAAACCCGGGAGGATGGTCCTCTCGCTCCACATGATCGGTTGCTCGGACCAGCGTGGTAATGCGCGCAGCCGGTTCAACAACGCCGACCGCCCGCTTCGAAGTTTTCGGTCTCGTCTGTCCAAGCTGGTGGTAAAGACGTGGTACCGCTCCACCGTTCAATTGCTTTGGGTTACTTTGATAACCCGATCGCTGCTGTTGTTGATTGTAGCCCCTTGGTTCTGATTGTTCGACTGCTCGATTACTTTGATTATTCTGATTGCCTTGCCCGCACGGATTACCACCGAATCCTGGGCCGGAATTTCCTCCACCGTAACCCGGGGCGGACCCTGAACCGCCGCCGGGCCCTTGATCATACCGGAAAGAGTTGGAGTTTTTGAACTCCTGCATAATGTAACAATCCTTCCAAAGGTGGTTCGCCGGTGCCTCCTTCGTCCCATGCTTCGGACAAGGTTGATTCAATATGAAATTCAAACGATCCGGATTGTGACCGCCCCGGTTTGATTGCCTACCCCTGCGACGCTGACCCTTGTCCTGCGCGTTGGTGTTGGCCACAAAGCCCATGTTGCCGTTCGCTTTACGCTTGTTCCCTCCATTGCTTGCCGAATGATGCTGCTGGCCCCTGGAGCTGCCGTTCTTTTTTCCCTTCCCCACTTCATCGTTCTCAGATTCGGGATCCTTGGTACTATCAGAATCGGCGTACTTTACCAAAATGCCCATTAGAGTGCCCATGTCATGGCAAAAACGCTTCATGCGGCCCAGCTTCAATTTCAACGGCTCGAACCGGCAATTGGCTTCCAAGGTCAAGATCGCGGAATCGGGGTTGATCCGGTCCGAAGAATGTAAAACTTCCGAAACGCGGCGCACCCAATGGGTTGTGGATTCTCCCTCCGCCTGGACACAAGCTGCTAAATCCACCACAGACATGGGCTGCTTACAGGTGTCTTTGAAATTTTGAATGAATCGGGTTATGGCGAATCGGGTCCACGAACTGATAGAGTTGGGCGGCAAGTTTTTCAACCAAGTCCGGGCCGTTCCTTCCAACATCATTGTGAAGTATTTCGCACATGCGGCTTCCTCCACATCTAGCATCTTCATGGCCATCTCATAGCTTTCTATCCATGCTTCCGGAGCCAAATCGGCAGTATAATTGGGCACCTTGCGCGGCCCCTTGAAGTCCTTGGGCAAGCGTACGTTACGTAAAGCGGGGACGAGGCAAGGCACCCCCAAAGAACCAGACGTGACCCCTGGTTCAAGATGGTCGGTCGAACCGCGCGAGCGGATGATCCTCTCGCTTGTGCTGCTAACTCGCTTCCCCTCGTGCCTGGCGCGGTCCACTACCACTTGAGCATCCTCAAAGCCGCCTCGCCGGATTGTTGCCGAGGCGGACCACGCCGCGCATTGCTTGACACGGCCTGTTTCGGCCGACGTCGGCTATAGCTCCGGCTTGGGCGGGGTGGAGTGGATCCGATCGACCGTATGAATATGCTTCTTCTTGAGCCAGGGCCGTCTGAGGAGCTCCTTAACCCGGCGTGTCTCTACCGCTCGTGGTGAATCGCCTTCAATTGGAATCGCCTCCAACCGTGTCCGCAGCCGCCACGAGGTTATCCATCGGGTTGGAGTAGTGACCGAGGCGTCTCGCGGTCTGGGCGCACCGGTATGATGGCGAGGTAGATCCATCACACGGGCTGAACCGGGCGCGGCCGTCCCAAAGCTTCCGGCGGTTTACGCCCGCCGGCGGTTCTTGGTCCCCTTACGGGTATTGAAAAGCTCTCTTCCTCGAAAACCGAAGGTAAACGGGACCTGTATTTCCTTTTCATGACTTCATGCGACGCGCTCTCGATCCAAAGATGAGCCTATAAGCTGCGATTCAAAGCGGCCCGCTCCGCTGCCATCCTCACGTCCGCGGCTGCCAGTCCGCTTTAGCTTTAGTGATCTGTTCTCTCACCTTTGCAATCTCTGCACAGGTGTGTCCCGATCCAAATGGATTAGCCTCTCGCCATGAGCACAGCCAACGCAGCGAAAAGCTCGACAAAACTTGAGCCGGCGGTATTGTGGCCTCCTTCCCCGCTGCCATCATCATTGTTGAACCGGCGACCGGGCGCCATGTCGAAGAGTGAAGCGCCGCTGCGTATCGCCATGAAGATCCCAACCCGGTTGGGTAGATCGAAGGGTCCGAATACTCTCACCGTCGGACTAGCCCCCGATCTGGCCATCTTGCAGCTGGTATAGGGACTCAGTTTCTCCGGCCGACGATTCGTCGCCAGAGTAGACAACAGTTTCGTCACCAGATGCTGATCCGTCCTTGTAGCCTCCGTGGATGACTCCCACGAAAACATGCCTGACCACCGGTTTAGCTAGGGCAGGACTCTTCTTCGCCTCACCGAGCCGCCTCGACGAGGTCGGGTCGTCCGCCCAGTGCCCTGGCTCGCCCGATCTTGCCGATGAACACATGTATGCCGCCAAAGGGGACCCGGTACCAGATTCCACCGAGCCGGCCTCGGTCCCAAATTCCGCATCGTCGATGTAGAGCTTGCATGACGACTCTTAGTCATCCGCCCCTTTGCATAACCTTCGAGTCCTTGAACTTGCCCTCTAAGATCATCAAACCATCGATGCGATAGCCCCACGGTGGGCGCCTAACCGTCGTGGAATTGTCACGGCAGATGTCCTCATGAAAGGACTTAGTCGTAGGGCCATCGTACGGGTTAACCTAGAGGGGTTAAAGCAGACACAAGACACGGGAATTATACTGGTTCGGCCCCTTCGATGAAGGTAAAAGCCTACGTCCAGTTGTGATGTGATTGATATGATTTTGGCGACTAGGGAGCAATAGCCTTGCCTTAGTCTCGAATCCTCCCCCTAACTCGCCGCCGGGTCGTCCCCTTATATACACGGGTTGACGCCCGGCCGGTCTACAGAGTCCCGATCCGGCTCATACAAGCGTCCGGCTCGGTCTCTCCTTTCTTAACTTACAACACAAGTTACAATACTAAGGCGGTTTACATAGATGGACCTTAATTCGCCTCTGGGCTCCAGGCCTCCTCCGTGGGCCTGAATCATGGACGAGGGTAAACCGGCCCCTTCGGGGCGGTTCACGCTCAGTAGTTGTATCCCCAACAGCCTGCGTTTGGGGTAGCTTTTGGAGGGGCGTTCGAGTTCATACTCTTTGGCTGCAAGGACTTCAGTCCATCTGTCAGCTAGCAGGTCTTGGTCAGCTCTAAGTCATATCGCTTTTTCTTGAGGCTGCTTGCCGTGGCCGTGAGCCTGCGTTTAAAACACTCTTGTTCGACAGGGTCCTCTGGCATGACGAATTCGTCGTCGTCGAGGCTTGCCTCGTCTTCGGAGGGGAGCGCATAATTATTGTCCTCTACCTCTCTTTCTGCAGCACTGTCGTGCGGACTTGCTTCTCCCTCCTCCCGCCGAGTCCCTCTTGGAGGGGTCATCTTCGCACCTTGTCTGGGTATTATTGTCTCCCGTGCCGGAATTTCCATTTTTACTGTGGCGGGATTTAGAGCGGCGCCGCTGACGTCGGCGCTTGGGTTGTTTCTTGGAGGGTGTCGTTGTCAAAACCGGCGGATCTCGGGTAGGGGGTCCCGAACTGTGCGTCTAGGCAGATGGTAACAGGAGACAAGGGACACGATGTTTTTACCCAGGTTCGGGCCCTCTCGATGGAGGTAATACCCTACTCATGCTTGATTAATATTGATGATATGGGTAGTACAAGAGTAGATCTACCACGAGATCGTAGAGGCTAAACCCTAGAGGCTAGCCTATGGTATGATTGTTGTTCGCCCCATTTAACTAAAACCCTCCGGTTTATATAGACACCGGATAGGTTAGGGTTACACAGTCGGGTTACAATGGTAGGAGATCTACATATCCGTATCGCGAAGCTTGCCTTTCCACGCCAAGGAAAGTCCCATCCGGACACGGGACGAAGTCTTCAATCTTGTATCTTCATAGTCTTGGAGTCCGCCGTGACGATAGTTCGCTATCCGGACACCCCTAATCCAGACTCCTCGGTAGTCTCGAACCAGGCTTCAATGACGACGAAGTCCGGCGCATATTGTCTTCGGCATTGCAAGGCGGGTTCCTCCTCCGAATACTCCATAGAAGGTTTTGAACACAAGGATAGAGTCTGGCTCTGCAAAACAAGTTCCACATACCACCGTAGAGAGAATAACTTTTGCACAGATCTGCTGACGCATTCCGCTGCGTGACATCACACCACGGCCAGGCCTTTATATGAATTGTTTTTTACTGCTCCACCTCAGCGCGTTTAGCGAGGCGGTTTCCCTGACACGTCTTATCAAAGCATAGATCGTGCCCCCTTATTTCGGGATTCTCATCAATACGGACGTGGGTAACCCATCCACGCCATTGATTACGGTGCTTGGGAGATAAGCGAGTTTTACCAGGCTGGTGGGGGACGCATAGCTTCGTCCGTCCATATAAGGGGATAAGGATCCACCTTTTTCACCTATGCCTTCTTCCTCCTTTGCTCATCCATTTCCGCGCACTCGAGCTCCAGCGCCCAAGTCCGCACATCCCGCCTCAACCTTCTCCAACCATGTCAGGAGCGGGAGGCAGGTGGATGGCCTCCTCCGTCACGGAGGGGCACATCACAAGACTGCGGAAGGCCAGATACTTGTCCAACAACATCGTGCACCGGCTGCCCGACGAGGGGCAGCTCATTCCAACCCCCAGGCCCCATGAGAGGATGGTGTTTCTCCCCCACTTCCTCCGCGGACTAGGTTTTCCACTTCACCCATTTGTCCGGGGGCTCATGTTCTACTACGGCCTGGACTTCCACGACCTGGCCCCGAATTTCATCCTCAACATCTCGGCATTCATCGTCGTGTGCGAGGCCTTCCTCTGCATCCAGCCCCACTTCGGCTTATGGCTGAAGACCTTCAACATCCGGCCGAAGGTAGTGGGCGGCCGTCAAGCGGAGTGCGGAGGCGCCATGGTTGGCAAGATGGCCAAAGTCCTATGGCTCGAGGGCTCCTTTGTGGAGACAATAAAGGGCTGGCAATTAGGGTGGTTCTACATCACAGAGCCACGCGACCCCGAATGGGTGGCGGCCCCGGAATTCAGATCTGGCCACCCCACACGGCTCTCGTCATGGAAAGAGACGGGCCTGACATGGGGGAATTCGGACGAGCTATCCGGACTCCAAACATGCGTCCGAAACCTGGTGGACAAGAATCTTAGGCTTGTCGACGTAATCCAGGTGATGCTCATCCGCCGGATTCTCCCATGCCAACAACGGGCCTTTAATTTGTGGGAGTTCGATCTGGCACAATACCGAACCTTGAGCCGGCTCTTCGACACTATGTATGCGAAGATGCTCGAAGGTGCCGTTCAAGGGCGCCAGAGTCTCAAAGATCCGCTAACAAAGATCATGATACAGCTCGCGCGTCAAGCCGGCGAGGTAAGTTATTTTACCCTTTACGGGACTCTTTTCTCATAGATTGACTCTATGTGGGATCTAAAACTCCCTAATCTTCGACAGATCGGTCAAGACGTCCGAACAGATTAATCGTCCGGCTCCTTTGCTTGGGAAGACCCAGCGGACGCCGATTGACGGGGCTGCTGGCTCCGGCACCCCATGTGGTGCCGGAGAAGAAGGCCAAGAAGGAGGCCACGGAACTCGAAGAGCTCCCGACGCCAGGCTTGTCAGATTAAAGCGTAATCTTCTCCTGAGGATGAGGAGGAGGAAAAAGAAGCTTCTCCCCCAGCGGGGGAGGAGAGGAAAAGGAAGGCCGCCCCAACTGGGGAGGCCGGAGGGTCCAAGATGGGAAGAACCCTACCTCCGGACTTCTCCACCAACGTCGATAGCGACGAGGAGGATTGGCCAACAAGGGCCAAGCCCCTGGCGAGATCGTAAGTGTCCGGATATGGCTTTTCATTATCACATAGTGTTCTCTAATGTCGAACAATCATGAAGCCCGCCCAAGGGCGAGTTCGCCGCTTCAACGAGCGGGTCCCTGGGTTCGTCGGAAATGGAGAGTACTTCACTTCCGACCGCCTCCTCACCTCACGCTGCAGACGACGCCGTGGCGGGGCCCCAAGAGGGGCTTGGTCAAGAGGAAGTGGCGCAGGAGGCGCCACAAGGCGACCTCCCGGACTCGGCGCGTGGGGCAAGACCCCAGGCTCTAAGCCCGACCCTCGTCCGGACTCCATGCCGGAACCTTCAGTGGTTCCGGAGTCTGGCAAGCGGTCCCTTCGTAAGAAGGGTAAGACGCCGGTGTCCTCCGTCCAACCGGAGGCACCGGATAGCTTACTGGAGGCGCTTAACAGCACCTCCATCAAGGAGGAGTACCACACTGTTATGAGTGCGGTGATCCAGACAGTTCAGTCCGCCAAGAGCGGGCTGACCGAAGCCTGTACCAGCCTTCTATCAGGCTTTGAGGTAAGTTTAGAATCTGTAAAAATATTACCGCATAGACAGTAGCCCCTGATGCTTAGTTCGGTGTTCGGAAAGAAAAGCTGGACTAAGGATCTAAAAGATATACGCAGGAGTCTAACATAAGTATGTCAATATGGGAATGCAGGCTGCGCTGTTGACCTCTGCCGCACTGACTGCGGAGGTTAATGCATTGAAGCAAAGCCTCGAGCGGTCCGAGAACGAGCTCGGCCAAGCCAAGAAGCAGCTCAAGGACAAGGAAGGTAAATAGTACCTTATTAAAGAAATACCTTATAGAAAGGTTTCGGTTGCAAAAAATAACAAGAATAACATGGAGATCAAGTAGGGCCACGAACGAGGTGGCGACCCTGAAGGAAGCGGTGTCCGTGGCGGAAAACAAAGCGGCTGCGGAACGCACCGAGTGAGAGAAAGGGGAGGCGCAGCTGGCGGAGGTGCGGCAAGAGCTCCAAGCTCTCATGGAAAAACACGAGAGTTTGGAGTGTGACTCGAAGACTCGAGAGTCCGAGCTCGCCTCGGCTCTTGAGAGTGCCAAAGCTGCTAAGGCCGAGGCCCAAAAAGCCCTCCAAGAAATTGAATCACTAAAGAAGATAGCGCGGGTAAGGCATTCTTTATGCAAAGCAAGCATGTGAAAGTGAATTACCTATTACTTACCCGGATTCGAGCTCTCCAGAGCATTCGCAGATTTGCCCGTGGTGTGTCCGATCTTTGCCGCATTCTACCGTGCCAAGGAGGGAGCTCGGCGGAAAAGGTGTTACGGTCTCGGTATCTTTGAGGCCGGACATCCGGTGCCCTGACGACCAGCTGAAGCAGCTGGTCGAGCTCCACAAGGTCGCCGAACAGGACATGAAGGGCCTTATAAGCGCGTGTGGCCATTGGAGGCCATGCACAGGAGCTACTTCGCTTAGTGTAGTGGTGGTGGGCCTTTGTCCACGAATTGAAGTCATCAAGCGCTCCGTCTACATTGAAGGTGTCCGTCGGGCCCTTGCCCGTGCTAAAGTGCACTGGGGCAAGCTGGATGCGGAGAAGCTTGTGACGGACGGGCCACCGAAGGGGAAGGAGCATCGCACGCCCGAAATGTACTATGAGGGCCTCCTGAAGGGTCCCCGCCGAATAGCGGAGGAGTGCTCCAAAGATGTAATTTTTGAATAGACTCGCATTTTGTTATCATGTACGCTGAAAACTTGTTCATATGCACCAAGCAACGCTTGTTAATTTAAAATATTACCTTCTGTGCGGCCGTTTATCAAATTTGGGAGACGGCAAGTCGTTGGCTTCAGCCCCCATGCCACGAAAAGTGCTTTGGGGTGTTCGATAAACTTGAGCACTCTTGTTCCCATTCATGGGTCCATCTAGGGAGGCGCTCAACATAGCGAACAAGGCAACCGGACTTATAATGCTTGAACACTCTCACTTAGCCATAGAATTCTATAATTTTAAATTTTGGCGAAGCCCCTAGTATTCGGAAGACCGAGTTCGGGCGCTATCCACGCCTTGGCGGACAACTCCGGTTCCTCGCTCTAAGCGGCATAAGTCTTTAGGGACCTGAAAAACCTCTCGAACAGCAACCGCTCTCGCCCTATCATGGCGGTTAGTTTTAGCTTTCTCCATCGAGGTGCTCGACCCAGCTCAAGCTGGGGCACAATCGCGATGGTTCTCCCGGTGCTACCTTAGCCGATATAACGGAACGTAAGGTACCAAAACACGGGAGCCGGGCAAACCCAACTATTGACCCAAGACATGATTCGGAGCCGATTCATATGATGCTATAAGTTCGGGGTGCCGCACTTGTTAAAGTGTTCGGACTTATCACACAGAAATTTGGGGTACTTAAGCCCCTGGTGTATTGGCCGTACCAAAGTGTACGGGTGCAACATGTCATGAAATGAACATATATATAGATAAAGAAAGGAGTGCAATAATAGGCAAAAGCTATGTATTGTTTATTCAGAAAGGTACTCGCAATGAAAGCGAGCGATACAAATAGTGCGATAAGCAAGGGATGGGACTATCTAACATGTCCCCCTCGAGTAAGTCAAGGATGGTATGTAAAAATGTGTATAATGCTCGTAATAGAGACCACCTGAACACTCGACGTAGCTTTCTGTTTCCCTGGCTGTTGCATCGTGAGTCCGGCGATTCTAGTGCCGGACAGGACTTCTGGAAATTAGAGTCCTGAAAGTAAAAAAAAGAAAGAAAAAAGAAAAAGAATGACATAACCGGGAGCCCCTGGTGCGGTTGAGCCATATTCCGGGCGTGCCGTGGTCGTGCCCCTCCCCTTATGCCCATGGTATCTCCAGAGCGTAGTTATATGCAGCGTAATCTTGGCTTCGCAACTTCGCGAGGGCTGGGTTGGGGCGGATTGCTGGCGATGCTTGAATCGTGCCAGGCGGTCTTGTTGTAGGTTACTCCGGGCGCGCTTGGTAGTGTCCGGACGCTTAGTGGCCGGACTCGAGAATTGCCGTGAGAGGCTGCTTTGCACCTCCACCGTGAGGGCCGCCGTGTGCTCCTCCGTTCGGAGAGAGCGTTCGGTGTTTCCATTGACCGTGATTACTCCTCGAGGGCCTGGCATCTTGAGCTTGAGGTATGCATAGTGCGGCACCACATTGAACTTTGCAAATGCGGTTCGTCCGAGCAGTGCATGATAGCCGCTGCAGAACGGGACGATGTCGAAGATTAACTCTTCACTTCGGAAGTTATCCGGGGATCCGAAGACCACTTCGAGTGTAACTGAGCCTGTACAATTGGCCTCTACACCCGGTATGACGCCTTTAAAGGTCGTCTTTGTAGGTTTAATCCTTGAGGGGTCAATGCCCATTTTGCGCACTGTATCCTGATAAAGCAGGTTCAGGCTGCTGCCGCCGTCCATTAGGACTCTGGTGAGGTGAAATCCGTCGATAATTGGGTCAAGAACCAATGCGGCGAAGCCGCCGTGACGGATGCTAGTGGGGTGGTCCCTTCGATCGAAGGTGATCGGGCAGAAGACCATGGGTTGAACTTCGGGCGATCGCTCCATCGCATATCGTCCCTTAGTGCACGCTTCCACTCCCTTTTGGGTATATGGGTTGCGTATATCATGTTCACCGTTCTCACTTGTGTGGGAAAACCCTTCGTCCTCTATTGTTCGTGGCCGGGCTCTTCCTCGTCGTCGCTATGCAGCCCTTGTCATTGAGTTCGCACTTAACTTGCTCGCTTGCTTGAACACCCAACAATCCCTGTTGGTGTGATTGGTTGTTTTGAGGGGTGCCATGTATCCGCACAAGCAATCGAGTATTCGGTCCAAGTTGGACGGGCCCTGGGTATTTCTTTTGAATGGCTTCTTCCGCTGACCGGGTTTAGAGCCTCTGAATTCGGCATTGACGGCCGTATCTTCAGCATTATCGCCGTTAATGCAGCGCTTGTTCTTGTTGCGACGCGACCTGCCATTGCTGTCCTTGGTATCCGAACTATCAGGGTGTTTGGCCAAGTTGTTACTTCGAGCTAGCCAGCTGTCCTCTCCCGCACAAAAGCGAGTCATGAGGGTTTTGAGGGCTGCCATAGATTTCGGCTTTTCCTGTCCTAGATGCCGGGCAAGCCACTCGTCGCGGATGTTATGTTTGAAGGCTGCAAGGGCCTCTGCATCCGGACAGTCAACAATTTGATTTTTCTTCTTCCAGGTCCTCCCAACAACCAATTGATTCTGCTGGCAAGCTGTTGAGCCAGTGTTGAGCTGGTCCTTTAAGCTTGAGTGGGAGGTATTTGATTGCATGTAGATCATCACCGCGGGCCATGTGGATATGGAGGAGATAGTCCTCGATCCAGACCGCAGGATCTGTGGTACCATCGTATGATTCAATGTTTACGGGTTTGAAGCCCTCGAGATTTGATGATCCATTACTTCATCTGTGAAGCATAGTTGGTGTCTTGGCGCCTCAGATTGGGCTATATCACGACGTAGATCAAATGAGCTTTGTCTATTGAGTTCGGCCCTGCCGGAGTTTCTGTATCCGGCGTGACGGTTATCATAACATGTCGTGTGGCACCCACGCGATCCGTAGATCGATCTTGTATGTTTTGCCTTATCCTCCAATATATCTACGCAAGTCCGCGCGCGTTTTCCCATGCCCTGGTACTTTTTGAACGGCGTCGGGGTACGGCTTGAACGGAGGGTCTAGAGGCCTCTCTATCGCGGCCACGAGGTGGCCGGTCTGCCATGTCATACGCTGGTGACTTGGGTGCTTCTTCTGATCGAGGCAATGGCCTGTGTTTGGGGTAGCTTTTGGAGGGGCGTTCGAGTTCATACTCTTCGACTGCAAGGACTTCAGTCCATCTGTCAGCTAGCAGGTCTTGGTCAGCTCTAAGCTGTTGCTGCTTTTTCTTGAGGCTGCTTGCCGTGGCCATGAGCCTGCGTTTAAAACGCTCTTGTTCGACGGGGTCCTCTGGCATGACGATTAAGTTGCCGTCGAGGCTTGCCTCGTCTTGGAGGGGCGATAATTATCGCCCTCTACCTCTTTTTCTGCCAGACCGTCATGCGAACTTGCTTCTCCTCCTCCTCCCGCGCCGAGTCCTTTGGAGGGGTCATCTTCGGCACTGTCCGGGGTATTATTGTCTCCCGTGCCGGAATCGCCGTTTTTACTGTGGCGGGATTTAGAGCGGCGCCGCTGACGTCGGCGCTTGGGTTGTTTCTTGGAGGGTGTCGGTGTCAAAACCGGCGGATCTCGGGTAGGGGGTCCCGAACTGCGCGTCTAGGCGGATGGTAACAGGAGACAAGGGACACGATGTTTTTACCCAGGTTCGGGCCCTCTCAATGGAGGTAATACCCTACTCTGCTTGATTAATATTGATGATATGGGTAGTACAAGAGTAGATGTACCACGAGATCGTAGAGGCTAAACCCTAGAAGCTAGCCTATGGTATGATTGTTGTTCGTCCTCTGGACTAAAACCCTCCGGTTTATATAGACACCGGATAGGTTAGGGTTACACAGTCGGTTACAATGGTAGGAGATCTACATAACCGTATCGCCAAGCTTGCCTTCCACGCCAAGGAAAGTCCCATCCGGACACGGGACGAAGTCTTTAATCTTGTATCTTCATAGTCTTGGAGCCCGGCCGTGACGATAGTTCGGCTATCCGGACACCCCCTAATCCAGGACTCCCTCAGAGGGGTCATCCTCCGTCGTTCCATCGCCATTCCCATCTTTTGGGATGTCCACCATGTATATGTCATATGACGAGGTGGCCTTCCAGTGCCCCATGGGCGCTGGCTCTTGATCGTCTCCGGCATCGTCGTCCATACCGTCGATGTCTTCGGAGTCGAAGTCGAGCATGTCGGCTAAATCATCGACAGTGGCTACAAAGTGGGTGGTGGGTTGGCGTTGAATTTCTTCGTCGTCCGAATCCCAACCTTCCTGACCATAGTTCGCCAGGCGCCCTCGACAAAGAGAGAGACTTTAATGAGTTCAGGATATCGCCAAACGGGCGAAAGTGCCGAAGATGTCCGTGGCGGTGAACTCCATCACGGGCGCCCGGATTCGACCGGGTAGAGGCGCTGGAGGTTCGGAGTTCGTAGAAGGAGTCCGACACACACAGGAGTCACGAAGCCGCCAAAGGGCGATGTGGATGGTGTTCGCTCAATCGCCGTAGAGATTTCAGCCCCGAGGCGGTGTCCAACCAACCGCCCTCGATCGGTGAAACCGGCTCCGGATTAAGGGTCGGAGCGGGCATCGGTGCGACCTCCGAGCACCGCTCGCGGCGAGCTAGATCGTACTCCATCGAGACAAAGGCGGCACGCTCGGTATGGCTCGAATCCGTCGAAGATCAAGTCTCCGCGGACATCGGCCGTGTAGTTCAAGCTCCCAAATCTGACTCGATGGCCAGGGGCGTAGCTTTCGATCTGCTCCGGATGGCCTAGCGAATTGGCCCGCAAAGCAAAGCCGCCGAATACGAAGATCTGTCCGGGAGAAAAGTCTCACCACAGGACTGCGTTGTTGCTGATGATTGAAGGAGCCATCGGGCCTATAGGTGACGACACGGAGGAACTCTCAATGAAAGCACCAATGTCGGTGTCAAAATCGGCGGATCTCGGGTAGGGGGTCCTGAACTGCGCGTCTAGGCGGATGGTAACAGGAGACAAGGGACACGATGTTTTTACCTGTGTTCGGGCCCTCTCGATGGAGGTAAGACCCTACTCCTGCTTGATTAATATTGATGATATGGGTAGTACAAGAGTAGATCTACCACGAGATCGAGAGGCTAAACCCTAGAAGCTAGCCTATGGTATGATTGTTGTTCGTCCTCGGACTAAAACCCTTCGGTTTATATAGACACCGAATAGGGTTAGGGTTACACAGAGTCGGTTACAATGGTAGGAAAACTACATATCCGTATCGCCAAGCTTGCCTTCCACGCCAAGGAAAGTCCTATCCGGACACGGGACAAAGTCTTCAATCTTGTATCTTCATAGTCCAGGAGTCCGGCCAAAGATGATAGTTCGGCTATCCGGACACCCCCTAGTGCAGGACTCCCTCAACGGCCCGAACCTGGGTAAACGATCTGTGTGCTTCCTGTTAGACCTGCTCTTCTCACAACCCCGCGCCCCGCCAACTATAGTAGGGATTCCCATGATCCCATAGGTGTCGCTTCCACCGACATGTTTCGAACGTGGCCGGTCGAACACAAGGTTCCTCCGTTCTGCGGTATGCCAGGCCTTGTTTCCATTGGCTGTTCCGTCCAAGCCCTCCCGATGAACATGACAACGCATTCTGTTCCGACCCAGCCGGTTGGCTCCCCATGAACACGACGACGATGCAGTTTCTCCATTCCGACCCAGCCATGTACATGAGCCCTGGCCGTACGTATGCGCGAGTAGGTGTTCAAGACCCCGCCCGTATGTAATGACGCGGGTCAGATTTTCTTTCTTGCACACTCAACAGACGACGCGTGTACATGCTACGTGCGCGCCTCTACATCGACCAGTACGTTCGCGACCAGAATGACAGCGCTACGTACGCTTCGACCAGGTGGGTCCCGACTGTCAGGCACTTCCTTGCGTGCGAAGATGTAGCTGGTGGGTCCTAGTAGTCAGGGGGCGAATCATTTTTTTGCTCGGACGCACTTCCTTGCATGCGAAGATGTAGCTGGCGGGTCCCATCAGTCAGGGGGAAATGTTTTTTTCATGAAATATGGTGGCCCGTCCGGTGGGTCCCCGATGAGCGGGTGGAGGAATAATTATTTTGCGTGTAATAAGGAGGCACTTCCTTGCTGCGGCCATGGACCCAGCTGTCAGCCTCTCCACATACAGTCCACGTCCGATGGTAGCCGTTCCTTGACCACGTTGACCATGCTACACCGAGAGCACCAGGGCGGTGGACGACGGCGAGGCCTAGGAAGGGGACGAAGCGGAGCCGGGGAAGACGCGGCAGTGGATGCCCACGCGTAGAGGAGTATGAGGGTTCACTGGTTCGCTGCGGTGTGAGGCTGCCGTCGCCGCAGAATAACAGGGGGTGTGGGTGAGTAGAGGGATGGCCTAGCCAGCGGTGGGAGTAGTAGGGAGCGATAAATCCTCCACCGCATCGCAGCCAGCCACGGGAGGCAGGAGCACGAGGCACAACCGGTGCTGGTTTGGGCGGCTGGAGCAAGAAGACCAGAGGTTGAAGAAGCACTACGACCGTTGGATGGACACCGTACGGTCACTGGAGCTAGACTCGTGCATATTGACTAAGTTAACAAAGCCCTCCGTCCCCGTCAACTTAGTAGGCCCACAAGTCAGCCTCTTTCGGTGGGTCCCAGCTAGCATGGGGAGTATTCATTTTTTTGTGCGTAATAAGGAGGCACTTCCTTGTAGGCGAAGATATAGCTGGTGGGTCCAAGCTGTCAGCGGCGGTAACGTTTTTTTCATGAAATACAGAGGCCCTTTCGGTGGGTCCCAGATGTCAGGTGGAGGAATCATTATTTTGCGCGTAATAAGGTGGCATTTCCTTGCGTGTGGCCGTGGACCCAGCTGTCAGCCTCTCGACGTACAGTCCGCTTCAGATGCATGTCGGTTGTTAACCACGTTGACCAGGCCGTGCCGAGAGCACCAGGGCGGTGGACGATGGCGAGGCCTAGGAAGGGAACGGCACGGAGCGAGGGAAGACTCGACAGTTGTTTCCCACGCGGAGAGGAGTACGATTGTACGAGGGTTTACTGGTTCGTCTGCCGTCGCCGGAGAATAACAACAGGTGTGGGTGAGTAGAGCGATGGCTAGGCCAGCGATGGGACTACGGTCGGGCGGTGAGGCCTACGCGGCAGCACAACCGGCCGTGGGGAGGAGGGAGCAGGCTCGGGCGCTTGTTTGAGCGGCCGAGCAGGAAGAGCGAAGATTGAAGAAGCACGACGGCCGCGTTGTATGGACATCCAACAATCCGCTTAAAGGCCAACCTTTTTTTAGGAAAGCCTCAAATTTGTGGAAAACAACATACAACCCATCTGCCATTATTTCTAATAATTTACCGCCCATTTGCTAATTCTTAAGGTTTTTTTTGGAGCCCATATTCTTTTTGTTAGCATTACAACCCATATTGTGGCCACGGTTAAAAAATTATACGAAATTTTGCATATTTTCGTGCGGTCCGAACTGTTTTTAATCCCGAAATTTCGAGTCACATTCAAACTGATTTTAAAAATAAATGTATATCAATATAAGATTCAAAAATTGTCCATGCATAAAAATCAATGCAATTTAAAATTTCGAAATGAAAAAAAGAAATTTGAAACTAATTGCCGGTTTGATGTGTTTTAAAAATGTACAACCCATTTCTCATTACTGATAGGCCATTTTCTCGTCTTGAAAGATTTGCAGCCCAACAGGCCTGACAAAGCGACTTACTTGGCAACAAAAAAACTGGGCTGTGGCCATGGACCCAACTGCGGCCGTGGACCCAGATGTCAGCCTCCCCACGTACAGTACTCTGCCGATGGAAGTTGGTCGTTGACCACATTGACCACGCCGTGCTGAGAGCACCAAGACAGTGGACGACGGCGAGGCCTAGGAAGGGGATGACGTGGAGCCAGGGAAGATGCGGCAGTGTATGCCCACGTGGAGAGGAGTACGAGGGTTCATTGGTTCGGCTGCGGTGTGAGGCTGCCGTCGCCGCATAATAACAGGGGGTGTGGGTGAGTGGAGGGATGGCCTGGCCAGCGGTGGGAGTAGTATGGGGGCGGTGAGGCCTCCATTGCAGCACAGCCGGCCACGGGAGGCAGGAGCAGGCAGCACGACCGGCGCTGCTTTGGGCGGCTGGAGCAAGAAGACTAGAGGTTGAAGAAGCACTATGGCCGTTGATGGACATCGTATGGTCACTGGAGCTAGAATTGTTCATATTGACTAAGTTGACAAAGCCCTCCGTCCCCGTCAACTTAGTAGGCCCACAAGTCAGCCACCCACTATGGTGGGTCCCAGCTAGCAGGGGTTCATTTTTTGTGTGTAATAAGGAGGCACTTCCTTGTGTGCGAAGATATAGCTGGTGGGTCCGACCTGTCAGTGGGGGGAACGTTTTTTTTCACGAAATACAGAAGCCCTTCCCGTGGGTCTTAGCTGTATGGTGAGGAATCATTATTTTGCGCGTAATAAGGAGGCATTTCCTTGCGTGCAGCTGTGGACCCAACTGTCAGCCTCTCCACGTACAGTCCACTTTCGATGGATGTCCTTCACTGACCATGTTGACCAGGCCGCGCCGAGAGCACCAGGGCGGTGGACGACGGCGAGGCCTAGGAAGGGAATGACACGGAGCTAGGGAAGACTCGACAGTTGTTTACCACACGGAGGAGTAAGAGGGTTTACTGGTTCGTCTGTCGTCCCCGGAGAATAACAACAGGTGTGGGTGAGTAGAGGGATGGCTAGGCCAGCGATGGTAGTACGGTGGGGCAGTGAGGCCTGCGCGGCAGCATATCCGGCCGCGGGAGGAGGGAGCAGGCAGTCCCGCCGGCGCTTGTTTGAGCGGCTGGAGCAGGAAGAGCAGAGATTGAAGAAGCACGACAGCCGTTGGATGGACATCAAACAGTCACTGCTCACGTGTGCATTATTTCTAATAATGTACAGTCCATTTGCTAATTCTTAAGAATTTTTTGGAGCCCATCTTCTTTTTGTTAGCATTACACCCCATATTGTGGCCACGGTTAAAAAGTATACGAAATTTTGCATATTTCAAAAGCGGTCAACTGTTTTTAATCCCGAAATATCGATTCACATTCAAACTATTTTGAAAAATAATTTATATAAATATAAAATCCAAATAATTATCCACGCATAAAAATCAATGGAATTTAAAATCTTGTAATGAAAAAAAATTGAAACTAATTCCTGGTTTGATGTGTTTTAAAAATGTACAACCCATTTCTGGGAAGCCGAATGAAACTCTCCTCGTCTTGAAAGATTTGCAGCCAAATAGATAAAAGCAAGTAGGCCTCGTTTGGGTATTTCTTATAAAAAATAGAACTGGCTAGCCATTTTCAGCAAGAAAAAAAACACAACTGGGCTCATGATGTGGTAAACATAAATAAAACCTCCTGGCTAGACGGGCAACAAGACCGTGACAGCTCGTTGTTACCTCGATCCGTTGCTAAAACTAGTATAAATAACAACCGCTTGTTCCTAAAAAAAAGCTACGCGACCTTTGGGTCCCTCGTGTTCACCGCTCGTAGTGTAATTCTCTCGTTTATTGACTACGTTGATAATGGCGTGAGCCCCAGATGTCCAACCATTAGGAGGAACCATATTTTTGGGCTTGTAATATAGAGGCACTTGCTTGCGTACTGCCATGACGCTGGTGGGTCCCTACTGTCATCCTCTCCAAGTACAATCATCTCCTTGTTCCTCTTAGTTGTTGATGATGTTGACAATGCAAGAGGGCGGCGCACCGCGCACTGCGAACGAACCAAGGCCACAAGGTGGAGGACGACGGTGAGGCCTCGGACGGAACGAACAGGAGCCGTGGAAGATGCGCCGGTCCAGTCGCAGGCGGAGGGGAGTATGAGGGTTGACTGGTTCGGGTGCGGGTGCGTGTTGGGGCTGACGTCGCCGGAGAATAACATGACGTGTGGGGGAATAGAGGGAGGGACTGGCCAACGTTGGAGGGTACGTACGGTAGGGCGGCGGAGGCGCAGCCAGCCATGGGAGGCGGGAGCAGGCGGAGCCGACGGGGTGGTTTGGTTTGGGTGGTTGGAGGAAGAAGAAGACAAGAGATAGAAGATACACGACAGATGTTGGATGTCAATCCAACGGCTGGTAGGCATAATCGTTTGTTGACTGGCTAGTAAGTCGACACCACCTTGGATAGGCTATTTCCTCGCGGGTCCCAAATGTCAGAATCCAAATCTGTCATGATCATGCAGCCTTTCCTATGAAAATTTACAGCCCATTTGATGTGCTAGTTCAAATAAGTTTGTGGGTGCTGGTGGGGCTAAACACTTGGCTTCAGAATGCACAAAGTGAGCTCAAGCAGCGGCGAGAGTGATGTTATTTCCCTTGGTTGGGATTTGTTAGTTGTTACAATATTTCACTCTAAATTAAACGATCGGCAAGCCATTTGCCTTGCTTCAAAGAAAATATGACAGTCACAAAGAGTTGAAAAGGGCAAGAACATCTAACTCGAACTTACAAACTGTACAAAAGCACGAGGGTTAATTGTTCATCAGGTTTACAAAAAAAAACCAGGTTGAAAAGGGCAACAACATCTAACTCCAGCACTGTTTTCGGCAGTCACAGTTAAATAGATTGGTCAGGTCCATAGGATGAACATCCTGGGTCGTAAAATTTACTGGATTATGACCACAGTATGTGGTAAATAGAAGCCCGTCATGTGCGGAAGCTCTTTTGCCCACCTGAAACTCCTTTTTTTGCTCTTCCACATACCCATTCGTCAAAACCATGCTGCTGATAAACTTAAGCCTGATGGACAATATTAACCTCGCATTCAGCAGGAAGAATGTGACAAATCTAGTGTTTGCATGGTTGGCTACATATCGTTCTAGCGTTATTGTCTTCAATCGAATCTCATGAGAAGTGAGAAAATCCCGATGCTTACGAATCCACCGATTGGTTCTAACTTTCTTACCCCGTCCTATTGCCTAAATAGACATGAAGATTGAAAACAGTTAATGTCTAAAAAAAGATTGTAGAAAGATCAACATATGAACTGTTAATTCTAGTACACTATATGCGGGCTTCCAATGTGCGTGAATTATCACCTTTATATACAACTTCTCCAGACATGGAAAGCATTGCAGCAAGCCAATAATCTTGTTCAGATCAAAACTATTCATTTGGATATATAAGATCTTGACATTATCCAACACCACTGATAGGCCATCCATGGAGAAACTCTTCATTGAGCATTGAACATAATATTAGTACAAAATGTGTACTCCAAGATGACATATAACTATGCGTAGAAATTTAAAATGCAGCTTATGGTTACAAGTGTAGATGATAATATAAAGTACCTAAAGAACTGTGGAGCCAAACACCATATTGAAATGAGCACAAAGATCATGTATTACACCCAAGGTCTCCAGTTTAGACGCAGAGAGGATGGTTATTTGCAATGGTGAATAACTAGAATCAAGGATCAACCTTTGAAGTGAAGGGGCATCTTGGATGATGAGTTGCCTTCCATCAAAGAAATTCCAATTCTTACAAGGTTAGGCGACTTTATTTGGAGACAACCGATTCTAACTGTGAAAACAAGCACCAAGCACTCTAGGGCAGGGCAACTGGAGTGGATGATGCTGTGCAATGAGGCCTCTGATATACGAACCCACACAAGTGAAAGTTTCTTGAGAAATGGGAGTCGAAGGTTTAGTACCAGATTGTCTGGTAGGTTGCACAGCGCAAAGGTGGCGTTGTGGAGAGAGGAGGAAAATCGCGAGATGGACATCAGTGTTGAGGGCACATGTAGATGGCGTTCGGTATCTGGTAGGTGATTTCCAGGGGAATAGTAGAACTCAAGCAGCCGTAGTCCGTGAATTCAGGGGATTTCAGCCAGGCATCCACCGTGCATGGCATGGTATGCTTGCTCAGGTAGCATGACGGGATGCAGAGGCTTTGAACGGAGCCCTGGTGGGAAGAGATGATGGCTCTGGGGATTTCAAAATCATTGAAGAGAGATAGCTGACGACAGTCGAGATTAAGGGAAACGCCGCACCATAGAGGGCGCCACCGAATTGAGAGGACTTGGGTGCGGCAACAATCCTTGGTGGGGAGAAGCGAGATAATCTCCCCAAGGACGGCGTCCGGGACATTGCTGATGCGGTCCACCCGAGATTCTACGGGTTCCTGGGATCCGGTGGGGGCAGGGTCGCCGCTTCTCCCCGCGCTGCCGGGTGCGGGATCTACAACAAGCGTCACCGCTGGCGGGAGCCTCATCTTCTTGGCACTGGGGTCAGCCAACTCCATTTTCCTCGAGGGCATCGCGTTGTGCTCACGGATTTGAGCAGAGTAACGAATGACGAGCCTAGTTGTAGTGCGAGTGAAGAAGAAGGGGAGCTGGGGTTTTTTTGTAGTAGTGAGGAAGAAGGGGAGCTGGAGTTTTCTGTAGGAGTGAGGTGAGGAATTTGGGGTTACGAGTGGAGCAAGCTGACGTGAGGTGGGTGCGAGTGAGGAGGAAGAAGAACACCCAGGTTGTTTTGGGGGGCGGTGTGCTGGGTGTGGGTAGTGCCTCTCATTCAGTAAATATATGGACTTTTGAATTGATTTTACTATTTACTAGGGTGGATGGGCTGTTTTGTCTTGGGCCCAGAGAAACAATTACTACTAGTACAAGGAGACACTCTACACTACCCGGAAAAACAATTACTACTAGTACAAGGATACAATACCGCTTACGCTCCTCCTAGGCCATCGAAACGTCTCCCTCTACTGAATGCCGTTATACTTTTGTTCACCGACATGCGGGCCATGCAGCGCGCGGGCCCAAATGCCATCCACCAAATTAGAAGGCAGTATGCTGGCGGAGAGTCACTCTGGTTGTAGCATTGTAGTAACGAGCCATCGTATCACAAAACCCCACCTCCCCGCAGTCTAAGTTTGACGGACGAAGCAAGCATCATTTCACTCTTCGTGAATCCCCTTCTCCCCCACCGTCTTCAAGAAAGGCAACAATCGATTCGCCATCGTTCTTCTCTCCCAACAAAGGGAAGGTAAGCGGATCCGTGATGTTGGTATATTTTCGTTTAGAGAAAAAAAAGAACTTTTGCAAAGCAGTAACTGATCCTCACTCTCTTTTTTGTTTCATTGTCATTGTGATTGTGTTTTCCTTTCAGTGGTCTCCTAGTATTCATCAGTTTCATGATGGACCAAGGAGAACCAGAAGAGATCTGCCGATATTGGAGCAGACGCATGAGGCTGATCCCCACAAGACAAAGAGCTCCAAGAAGATGGAGGCAGCCACCGAGCCGACCCCAGATACGCTCACGGCCACTATTGAGATGGTCAACGCCCCGTTTGAGGTTACATCCCCCGTGGCACTGCAGGAGCAGTTTTCCCCCTTCGAGGATGTGTCCCCCCCGCTGAGCTGCCCAAGGTGATTTTCTTCTTTGCCGATCTCGATTGTGGTTTTCATCTAAGTATGTGGTGTTGAATAATGCGAAATTTTATTAGCTTCAATGCCATGCTATACATAGTGGTTTAAATAACTTGTGTTTCTTATTAAAATATACTAGAAAGTAATTCAGAATTTTTTTATGTTTCAATTAGAGCCCTGATGCAGACAAGGATTGTGTGGTTGTACATGTCACTCGCTATGAGGCGGATGACCTGAATATACGCACTGGGAAAACAAAGTTTTTAGGCTGTTGGATCCTGGAAGCCATTTACGCTTATACCAATGAAGAGTTGTATTCCAGCCTCACCGTTGTCAGCGTGTTGTCCAGGTGTACTTGAAGCACAAGAAGTTCAAAGCTACTCCTTCGTTTGTGAGGCATACTATTCTTGTCAATCTTACGCAGGAAGATGACGTGGAATGCCTCCACAAACAAGTTTATGAGTGGCAGGGCCACAAGGTTGTCTTCATGAAGGTACACAGGATTGAGCTGCTGCCGGACGTCCTCGATGATGTTCATGGCAAGGTCCGTCTTGTGTCCAGCCCAAATTAGATCGAGGCATGAAATAGTTGCCACAACTAGTGTTTAATAGTAGTTTGGATTGTGTATTATTATCCGAACTTTGCCTGTTATCGAGCCCTCTGGGGCTAGTACTCTGTTTGAATCCGTCTATGGGCACCGCTGCTACTTTTGTGTGCCCGTGAATCATGTGAGAACCATCGTAATTGTTGCCGAAACAGATGCGTCCTCACTAGTTTTTTCATGAATATGGCATGGTAAGACATAATTTGTCACGGTTTATCATACATACTTGTCGGGGATATACCCCGCGGTATGACCCGGCCGGAGATATGACCCGGCTGGGACTTGATGTTTCATTGGTGACCCGGCAGATTATTAGCCGGCGGGAACAGTTAAGCATTTTAAGCCGGCAGACACAACCATGTAACCCGGCAGACACAATCATATAACCTGGCAGACACAGTCGTGTAACCCGGCAGACACGGTCATGTAAGCCGGCAGACACAGTCATGTAAGCCAGCAGGCACAGTCATGTAAGCCGGAATGTTAAGCCGGCAGACGGTAAGCCAGATGGTAAGTCAGATCGTAAGCCAGACGGTAAGCCAGATGTTAAGCCAGACGGTAAGCTAGATGGTAAGCCAGATGATAAGTCAGATTATAAGCCAGATTGTAAGAAGCCCAAGACGTTAAAAGAAGCCCATGGAGAGAAGCCCATGATGAAAAGTCAGAATAGTTTAAGTCTTAGTCCGAGATGGACTCTACATGTAACCCGCCCCTTCAACTTACGTAAGGAGGGGAAGGGCACCCCAAAGAGGGACAAGAAACAAGAAACAATATCTAGGGCTAGACACAAAGAGGAGAGCCGGCTTATACGGCGACTCCCTCATGATCATAATGAGACCTAGCCACAAACATCATGTAGGGTTACTACCGGATGATGTTTCCCGGGGCTCGAAGCTGTCTAAATCCTTGTCTTATGTTGCGTCTCTAGATTCCGCCCAACCCCTCTCAAGCTACCACATAGGTGTGTTGGCCTCGCGACTAAGACCTCACACTAAGGACATCTGCCGTGACAATTCCACGACAGTTGGCGCCCACCGTGGGGCCTGCGCTCGGTGGTGTTGAGTTCTTGGAGGGATCTTAGCTTAGGTTTCGAGAGGTCCGCAATTTTTCCGGATGAAGAAAATCAGTTTTGGAAGGATCTACATCAGCTTTTATCAAGATCATAAATTTTTTATGGTGTTCATCCGGTCGGTCAGCAAGATGGCCAAGGGGTTCCAAGCCACTACTAGTAGTTTCTGCCGTGAATCACTTTTACTATGAGCCACCATCGGCTCTCCACGGAAAGGCCCGCCGCCGCCGACAGCTGCCTTGCGGGCACGTTCCTCGTTCTTTGACACCTCAACCACGGGTCGAGTGCCGTCTCCATGGCTGTCTGCACCTCGTCTTCGAATCCGCCTTGGTGCCATGAGCTGCATCCCCTCTGACACCTCAACCACGGGCTCGAGCGCCGTCTCCATGGCTGTCTGCACCTCGTCTTCGAATCCGCATTGGTGCCATGAGCTGCATCCCCTCTGAGTCGTCCAAGGACTTTGTTTCCGACTTGGACTCAAGTTGCCGTCATTGCCACATCGTTCATTGTTTCTGTACTGCTTCAAACCGCCGAGTTACTGCTGGGGCCCCCAGATCAACCAAGCCGTTAGCGACCGTGGAAGCAATTCCAAAGTGATTTGATTGATTGCTAGATATACTACTACCAACAAGCAGTGTGGTTCCCACTACGTAAAATTCAAGGCTGATTTGACAACTAGTACTGCTTCCACGGGAAAGTAGTCTGCTAGTTCAGTTTTTTGTTCTCCGTACAACGGCTACGTAAACACCAGGAATACTACCAGATCAGAGTAAAAAGAAAAAGAGGGCAGCAGCAGTCACGCAAAAGCGACCGTGAACTTGGCAATTCAACTTCCATCAAGCTAAGTAATATGGTATCTTGCCAATAGTCAACCGCTAAGCCGTTGAGGAACCGCGGACATCAAATACTCCACATGGGATCCGAAGGGAAAGTATTACTTCAAAGTACCACCACGCTACTTTATGCAAGCTACTACATCCACACCTGTGGTGGCCAGGCGCTACAAACATTAACATGCATCTCAAATCAGCGTTTAAACATCAGCCGGCATCTGTCGACCCGTCGGTGCCGTCGTCGCGGCCGATGCCCCTCCGCTTCACTGAAGTCTCCGCGCCGCCTGGTCGGTCAAGACGCCACCCGCCTGTCCGCTTCGACTCGCTCCGCGACGGGTCAGTCGCCGAGGCGTTGAAACACCTGCTGCATATACCACGGCCGACCGCCTGCTTCTCCGCCGCCTCCTGTGGGAGAAAGAACCTAGTTTCCGCAGTACAATCCAAAGGAAAGGAAGCGATCTGCCAGAGTATGCTGTCAACGAGACCTCCAAGGAAGCTCTCATGTGGTCACAAGGGGCAAGCCATCACATCAGAAATTAAATGACACACCCGAGAAGTTTGCCTACTGGCTGTATTCAGCGGATGCATTGTGCCACGTGGGTGCTACTGTTTTATCAGACCTACGTCTAGGCGTTCGTCTGACGCTTTCCAGCGTTGACTAATGCCAGCATCCGTGTTCATCTAACAAAATATATCAGGTGTTATAGTTTCTATCTATTTCTAGTACATATTTTTAATCAAAGAAAAATTACTTTGGTATGTACATTTTTATGTGCAGGGCAATATTCATTATAAAGGTGGTGCCATGCTGTGTCTATGGAGTACGCGTTAAGCATCATCATGAACGAGCATCTGCACCCACTTGATGTTGAACGTGTGTGCGCGAGCCGCCGCCCGTACAGCTTGATCTACATCAACTCACCAAGACCGCGCCCGCGTCCGTGCCATTTCCAACGCGGCGGCCGACTTTCTCGACCGCACTGGCTTACAACGCTGCGGCCAACTCTCTCGACCGCACCGGCTTACAATGCTGTGATTGACTCACCCATCCGCACCGGTTACAACACCGCGGCCGATTCATCTATCTGAGCCGCCTCCGATGTTGTGGTCGTCTTTTCCGTCCGTCTCTCGCGGCCTTGTCTACATCAACACACCGGGCCGCACCTGTCTGCATGAGCTATTTATTGAGTATGAGCAAGTCACTGCTTGGGTAGCCCGGTTTTTTTCCAACAAGTTGGAGGCAAATTATCATCAGCCGCCGTCTGCACTGGATGATTCAATGGGCAGGTGCATAAGTCGCCGCCACTACAGTTTGGTTAACTTCAAACTGCCAGTTGAAAAGAACCATTGGCCGAGTTGCTGACTCGGTTTATATGGGACCATTTATAACCCACCGCAGTCACCTCAACCTTCTTTGGATTTACATCGCGCTATCAACACCAATGATATGTACCTTCTGCTATGGTCAAATATGGAGAATCTCAAGCCAACTCCTCGAGTCGTCTTGAGACTCGGGGGCTACAATGGTATGACTCGGCAAAATTAGCCGGTTTCAATAAATTCAAGAACTCCGGGTCATTGAAGGAAAAAATAACCCGGCCCCGGAGATTACTGCTAGATCGATGGAAATTGAAAAGCCATCAGAAGATTTCCGGCTTAAAATAAGGATTCTGGTTTAAAATCCGTTTCAAGAGACATCTTTCTCCCACAAAGCACTGAAGCTCTCAAATCCAGTTCAAAATCCGGCCCAAGGTAAATTTGTCCCTCACAAATTTTTGAAGCTTTCAAATCCGGTTTAAAGTTCCGGTTCAAAAAGAATTAATCTCTCGCAAGTTCGAGTTCTAAGAAAAATTAAGGGTTGCCAAAAAGAACTTGTTGCCATGATGCGCGGTTCAAACATAGGTATTCTGCCTTACGACTTATCTTATTATGGTCACTTGGGGGCTTCCTGCTCATCGAGCATAGCTGTCGGTACCCTCTTGATCGGTGTAATGTTAAAAACATATATGGTCACTTGGGGGCTTCCTGTTCAAACATAGGTCGTATTCGAACCAAAGAGAACATAGCTGTGGGTACCCTCTTGATCGGCACAATGCCAAGCTCACTAGGGGGCTTCCTGATCGTATCGGAATCATAGCTTAACCTCTTTTGGGTTCGACGTGGATCGTATTCGAATCAGCGTCGTTAAGCAACTCTCAAGGTCATTTGGGGGCTTCCTGTTCAAACATAGGTCGTATTCGAACCAAAGAGAACATAGCTGTCGGTACCCTCTTGATCGGCAACGCTAGAGCCACTGGGGGCTATATGATCGTATTCGAATCTTAGCTCAACCCCTTTGGAACGGTTTTTCGATCAGATATCTTAATCGAAGCCTTAAACTTTTTAAGTCTTTTTTGCGAACAATTCTTGGGTTTGACTTGAGACCTTTTTTGGATCATATTTCAAATATATACGAGTGGTTTATGCTTAACACAGTTTGACTTTTTGACTATAAATCGCCAGCTTATGACAATCATCATCTATGTGGAAGCATTGGCTTCTAAAGATTGGGTTATCACCCCTTATCGCACAGTCATATAAACCGCAAAGACAAATTCAATACCACAGTGTTTATATGTGAGGTATTATGACCATACATGCGGTAAACCGCCAGGGTTCTTGTGATCTACTTGTGTGCGTGGTAAGACTACATTTGGGTGGTTACCCGCCTCGGCTCTTGACGTTAAGTCGCCAGGCATATGTTGTTTAAACTCTGTGCAGGATTTGAAGAACTATGACTTACATAAATGCTTCAGTCCAAGCTCATCACTGAAATTGGTGTCTCCAAAGGGTTATCAATTATTGATTTTCTCAAGGGCTATAGGCCATCGGGTTACAAAAGTTCTGGCTTATAATGAATGCGCATTAAGTCGCCATCAGCCAAGAGCCGCTGAGTATTTAAACTCCGAATTTACTTGTCAACCGATGAGGTATTCAAATCTTTAATAGCCAAAACTGGCTGGATTTTCATGATGATATTGAATGATTGAGGTTTTCATACCGGATTATATTATTCAAATCTTGAATAGCCAACATGGCTGGATTTCTATTGTGATTATCAATAACCAGTGTTATGATTGAGGTTTTCAAAGTCGCTTTAGTGCAACGGCTATTATTTTATTAATGGATATGATTTATTCTACAATGGAAGGAATAGTCCCGAGTTGCTGCAGGCTTACGACCCGGCCCTTGGGGGCTACATTATTCAAATTGAGGTTACATCAAATATGCAAGTCTCATGTCACTGCAAGCATGCACCATGACACTTGGGGGCTACTGCAAAGTCATTTTTGTTCACCTCATTGAAGACCCGACTCATCACATCGTAATAAGCCGGCCCTTGGGGGCTACCAATTGCTCCTGTCAACATTGCAAGGTACACAAGTCTTAATCCATTATATTAAAGGATCCATTGCTCAGTTGGTAAAGCATAAAGCTCTTAACCTTGTGGACGTGGGTTCAAGCCCCATGGTGGAGATTACATCATATGATGTTATTATCAATGAATTATATACAAAGTCCCAGCTCAGTAATATCTTACTAAGCCGACCCTTGGGGGCTACACGTTGCTGCTCCAGTTTACATGATAATATTTACAAGTCCCTGCTCATTATTGCATAATGACCCGGCCCTTTGGGGCTACACTGGTTGAAGTTTTATGAGCATAAGGCAATTACAAAGTCCCAGGTTGCTGCAAGCACGACAACCCGACACTTGGGGGCTACAGGTGATATACATATAAGGGAAAAAATCTTCAACTTCTCAGTTTTGAGCAGGTCAGATTGACCCGGTGTTTGCAACAATCATGATCCGGTGTCACCAATAATTATGACCAAGGCCGGAAATGCTTATTACCCGGTGCTATCAATATTTACAAGCCGGCAATTTTGGCAGTTATAACTAGCCAACCTCTACATCTTTAAACCGGCGGATCACCAGATGAATCTTGAGTCCAATATGTTTATTAAGCTGGAGCTTTGGAAACCAACTCAAATGGATTATTTCTTATAATATTTTTCAACAAGACACCAATGTCAACAAATTGACTCTCAAGCTGGCCTGTTGACCCGGATTTCTCAAAGGAAGTATCTGGATCTTTTGCATTGGTAAAATTGGGACATATCTGCTAAGGAGATTTGCTATGAGATCATGGATACATATCAAGGAGAAAATAACAAGGAGTTAAGGATGACCAGGTGCCGGCTTACAAGAATATTTAACCCGGAGCATAACCTATTAAAATTGTTCTTATGTTTTGTTTACAGGATCAGCTTAACATGGATGAATCCAAATTAAACTGGGGGCTAATGTCGGGGATATACCCCGCGATATGACCCGGCTGGGACTTGATGTTTCATTGGTGACCCTGCAGATTATAAGCTAGCGGGAACAGTTAAGCATTGTAAGCCGGCAGACACAGTCATGTAGCCCGGCAGACATAGTCGTGTAACCCGGCAGACACAGTCATGTAACCCGGCAGACACACTCATGTAAGCCGGCAGACACAGTCATGTAAGCCAGCAGGCACAGTCATGTAAGCCGGAATGTTAAGCCGGCAGACGGTAAGCCAGATGGTAAGCCAGATGGTAAGTCAGATCGTAAGCCAGACGGTAAGCCAGATGTTAAGCCAGACGGTAAGCCAGATGGTAAGCCAGATGATAAGTCAGATTATAAGCCAGATTGTAAGAAGCCCAAGACGTTAAAAGAAGCCCATGGAGAGAAGCCCGTGATGAGAAGTCAGAATAGTTTAAGTCTTAGTCCGAGATGGACTCTACATGTAACCCGCCCCTTCAACTTATATAAGGATGGGCAGGGCACCCCAAAGAGGGACAAGCAACAAGAAACAATATCTAGGGCTAGACACAAAGAGGAGAGCCGGCTTATACGGCGACTCCCTCATGATCATAATGAGACCTAGACACAAACAACATGTAGGGTTATTACCGGATGATGTTTCCCGGGGCCCGGAGCTGTCTAAATCCTTGTCTTATGTTGCTTCTCTCGATTCCGCCCAACCCCTCTCAAGCTACCACATAGGTGCGTTGGCCTCGCGACTAAGTGCTCACACTAAGGACATCTGCCGTGACAATTCCATGATAGTACTCGTTCGAGAACCGTGCGCTGACGTATACATAAGTACTTGTAAACACTGTTGGTGCTACCCCACTTGTAAGCAGTTGTGCAAAACACGACACATTGGCTCAGTTCGCTTCAACACTAGGCTATCGACCAACTAACAATCAACAATTTGCTGTCTAACATATAAGCAACTATGTATCTTGTTACAGTGGTTCATGCAGTTAACTAAGGCCACAATGTAAATTCCAAACGTTCACACACTAGCCTAGCGTTCATGTGGAACACTCACATTAAAGTCAGCTTCATAAAAAACTTGAAAAGCATAAGTTAAGAAATTTTATACATCTCAATGATTCATAGAACATAACAAACATATGCTAGTTCACAGCAAAAGACAAAGTTGTGAGAAGGTTTACAAATCAGGAAAAAACAAGCAAGGATTCTTTGAGCCAAGGGCCTCCCGGCAGGCTTAAATTTCCTGGAGTACACTCTGGTTTTTTCTTGTTGCCACCATCCAGGGTTAAGTTCTCTCATTCCAGAATAACCAATTATAATTGTGTTCTCAGCTAGAATGCTAAACTGAACCATGTAGTGTACTGACCAGCTGAAAGTCTTGTGCATTCCATAGAATTTAAGCACTGCTATTTGCACAAATAAGCAGACCACAATGCCTCTTGTTCACAAGACCTGTCCAAAAACCGCCGCAGTACCGTGCGCCTAGTCCTCGGTCCATGGATGAACTGGTAGAAAGTGCATTCCGGATTAGGATGCAGTTGTTTTCGCTCGTCCCTACACTCCAATCAGGAAGTAAAACGTATGAATCAACTTCTTTTATACTGCGTTGGTCATTCTACCTAGTAACTACCAATGTAGGAATACCTGGAAGACGGGTGGTTAGATGACGACAATGAGGGATAGCCATCTCATTTTGCGTAGTTCTACTAAAACTGAGGTGTGTGCTTTTGATTGCGCGGATAGAAACGATACGGAGACAGACATCCCAAAGCGATATGGAGACATACATCCCTGTTTGCGCAAATACGAAATTCGGTTATTTAAACAGTGACAGATATTTGCAGTGGCGTATGATTAACATCAGCATCTATTGTGTTATAATTGGCAATAGATTGACAGTATGAAGGTGTCCTTAAGTAAGTAGCATCACATCACATCAACACTGTCACTAGATTAACATGCAGAACAATAGCATCAGTATTACTGTCACGAAAGTAGCACATGGTCAGTAAATGTGCAATCAAATTTGTGCAGTTCCACTGGGATGAAGCAATGTTAGCGGTGTGAGATTTAAGTGTAACTGCAAAAACACAATTCATGGGAAATAAAGCAAGATGGAAGCACTTCATAAAATGGTGGTGGCATGGCTTCAATTTATCGACGACACTAGACCATTACTTATAGTGACATTAGGTGGCATTGCTTAATGCTTCATGTGATTTTACATTAACGGTAGCTATATGGGCGTAGGGATAGCAGGGGCATAAAGTGGTGAGGCAGATGTGGTTGCCGAGAGCGGCAAACATTCAGGCAACATGTCTGCATTTGTCCCATTTTTTTTATCTCCTCGGCGACATTTTCCTATGTGAGCACCGAAAATCTAGACCTACTCATCCTCATTTGCGTTGTTCCCCAACACCCGTCACTTTCTTTCCTTTTTCAACCAAGAGATCGGTCCAATTCCCCCACCCTTCGCCATCCACCATGCTTTCTTCGTCTTTTCAACCAAGAGAACGGTTGGGTAGCCAGTATCTACTACTTTCCCCTGTTTCCTCTTAGAACCAAGTCCTAGATTCATGCTACAGCTTTCCCACTTTCTTCCCTGTTTGAACCAACTCTTAGAGTCGACCGGAAGAACTAGCTTTACCTCTAATAATAGTAAAAGTCTAGGTGGCTTTGGAACAGCGGACGGAAGTAGAAAAAGATCCACACGAAGCCAAGTGGGGAGCTGGGGCAGTAGAGCAAGGCATGTTTGGAAGGAATATATACCTGAGGGTCGTCGGCATGTGGCAAAGACGGCGCCAGGAGGCCGCATCTTGGCCACAATACCGTAGGGAGGAAGAAGGGGTCGGAGGCCCTCCCTAGTCGGCGCTCTCTCAGAGAGAACGGCACGGCCGCCGATCGGGACGCGCGGGCAACCGTTGGTCTCCTCCCTCGCCGCCGATGACAGCGTGAACGATGCACCTACACCCCTGCCCCGGTCGAGGTTGTCCAGCCGGATTTATGACCAGCCGTGAGCTGAGAGAGAGAGTGTGGCCACCTATGTCTTGCTTTGATCTGGAGAGCATGGAGAGATTGAACGAGAGGAACCCTAGTAAAGCAAGCGCTAGGGCTCCTGCTTTTATATATAGTGGAGTGATTTTTTTGTACCAGCTTCAAAAAAATGCACTCCTACGTGTACCATGAGTGGGTGTGAGAGAACTAGTGCGCATGCGTGCACCGCTTCTCTTGTGAGAGTACAATATACTATGCCCAAAGAACGCTCGCCACAAGAGTAATGGTATAAGTGTGTGACGTGTGAGCTAAAATAAAATGTGCGCGACGTCTTTTGTTTGAAGTTCTGAGGGTAGGGTGTGAAGAGCACATATGTGTGTGACGTCTACCTGCATATAGACGGTGGGTGCGAGAGGACTCGGGAGGGTGCGCGTGCGTGAGAGAGAGGGGGGCACGTATCAATGCAATGCATGTGTCCGTAAATCATTATCCGACAAACGTTTTCCACAAGCCTTTTCCTGACGAATGCCGTAAGAACCGTTAGATCGGCATCCGATAGTGTCGGTTTTGCCATTCATTTAACAGAATAGCCACTCCTCCTATACACAAATCTTCCACGTGAGTGTTAGCAACTACCGATGCTCCCTCCGTTCCAAAATACAGTGCATATAGCTTTATTGAAAATTCGAACCTCACAAACTTTTACCGAGTTTTCATGTACCAAATTGCACATGTAGAATACCCTGTAAATATCATTTCATTCATCTTCGAGAGGTAACTATAAAGATGGGGGAGGAGTCTACAAAGAAAGACCATCGTATCACCTGCAGCAATTTCAACCATCCTTTGGAATGGAGGAATATCATAGGAATTCTATATGATATGATTTTTATAGGATTTTTTCCTTTAGAGCCAATTGGTTCATAGGAATAGATTCATATACTCCACATTTCAAAGGAAATAAACTTGATATCATTTCTATAGCTTTAGAGCCACTTCGTTCATATGAATGGATTCCTGTACTCCCATAATTTCAAAGGAAAATAAAAATTAGCGTATATTAAATAGAAAAGTTCCTATGATATGAACCAAATTACATCTCTTTTCTAATCCCTCCTCATAGGAATTGAGATACATGTCATCTCTAGATTCAATAGAAAAGTTCCTATGATGTGAACCAAATGACATCTCTTTTCCAATCCCTACTCATAGGAATTGAGATACTCCATGTCATCTCTTTCCCTACAACTTCCATGTATACATCTTCTATTCCTAAATAGCTAGTACAACCCACTAGTAGCTTTTTTCCAAGACATGCAACTATGGCACAAGAACTATATAGTGTGTGAATAACTTTGAAAGATGGTCGCTGGATGAAGCTAATCCGACAGTGCAGAGATGGAAAATCCGAGCACTATTGGCCGTTGGATATCATCAACATTCCACCAGATCTGCCACATGTACAATTTAGAAGACTCCATGGTTGAACTTAAGCATAATGCACAATCCTCAAAACACAAGCACTTGTCCTTTGTTCTAGAATCTTCCGTATCATAATAGATTTTTTTTCTAAATGAATTGCCATTATTTGTTTTTACTTTATGCTTTACAATGCACAACCCCAAGAATCTTAAACATTTTTATAAAACTAATTGATTTTGAATGAGATGAACTATAAGAACTAAACGAACATCTACATCATGCATATATGACTCAAAGCTTTAAATGCTATAGTGTGTATTTATTCATAATTTGGTTTCGCAATCTCATGCGTTCAATGCATGTGTACCTTACTAGTTTTGAGTAGAGTAGCAAATTTCACGCGACCCCGGGTATATCAAAATGCAGGGCCCATGCATCATTGCCTTTTCTACGAACCTACGCCCACAATTTTTTGTACGCATTTATAACTCCATTGGTCCCCGAACCCAAAATGCTGCCTCGTTCCCCTAAAACCAAGCGGCCCACACATATTTAAGGCGTCGACTCAAACTCAATCCCTCTCCCGTTTACTACAACGTGGCCCCGCACAACGTAGTAGTACTCCTACAAACCCTACCGCAGCACGCATCATCGGTTTTCTTCAAGAGGACGAGGGAGAAGCCGATTTGTAGTGGAGGCGCTTTAAAAAAAGATCTGTAGTGGAGACCCCTACCCTAGGGTGCCCTAGGTAGCTGCCGCACACATCTTTGGTTTTCTCTTTTCTTTTTCTCTTGCGCCCTAGAGTGAAATGATGGTTGCTTCGTCCGTCCAGCTTAATGCGGGAAAGGTGGGGCTTTGTGATTTGACCCCTCATCGCTCATTTTCTACTACTGTGGCGCTACGACCGAGGTGCCTCCAATTCCAACCGCTGCTCCGAACTGTAATTTGGTGCATCGCACGTGGAACAAGACGGTGGATGAGCCACATGTCGGCCAAAGGGGTCCTGTTAAGTGTGTCGCCATTTCATGTGAGGACTGACCCTGCTTGAGTCGCTACGCCAACACGATAGGTGCAGCCTACCACTTGGTTTTGCTCCTTGGTGAATCCCGACTATATTGATCTAAAAATATACGTACTGAACTACCCTCTCCATTTCGTTTTTAGGCGTCTCGGTTTATAGGGCGTGCACGTAGTTCTAGGTCATCCATTTAACTAACTAAATATGAGTTACTATGTCACAAAAAGTATATCATTGGATTATTAAGCGGATGTAGTTTCTAAACATATACTGTTCATCACATATATAGCCGCTAAATTCTCAACCTAGAACGACGTGCATGCCATGTAAACCGATACGGAGGAAGTATAGTAGTAAAAATGAGGTGATTTTACTAAGCGATCGGCGGGGGAGCATGGCCTGTCATGCGGTCCCACGTGTCATGATGTACCAAGGCGATGCGCGTGTCCCTCTTGAGGCATAAGCAATACTACGTGGTTTGAGATGATGGCGAACCGAAGTGTGAAATAATGGTTGCTTCGTCTGGTCTGGGAAGGTGCGGCATTGTGATTTGACGCCTCATTGCTCATTACTACTACTACTGGGCGGTACGACCGGGTGTGCCTCGCTGTTCTCAGACCGTTATTTGGTGCTTGACACGTTGACCCGGTTGCTATATGTCCCACATGTCAGCGACAGGAAGTACATAATTCATGAAAGTGAGCATCGACTGAGGAGTACAAGACACGGCTTGGGTTTTTGCTGCTTCGCGCGATCCATCGATACAAACCCGGACTAAAAGAAGGTGAGGGCGGGTCTTTTCCCGCGCGGCAGGCAGGGGAGTTTGGCATACTCTGTTCGAGGCAAGGAGGCAGGAAGGGAAACAAGCAAATAAAGGTTGAGCGACTTAGTTCTGGGAAAATCTGATTTTACGGAGTACGTACCCACTAGGGATTATAGGGCTCATCTAAATAAAATTTGTTTTTTCATTTTATAAGTCTCAATTCTACTACTAGTAGTAGTACCGTCACATGTTGGATTTCGAGGTGTGTTAGATCATCCGATGCAAGCAGTGTCAAGAGAAAACTCACCAATGCATGTAGAAGTTCATGGAAATTTAGTGGTCATTCATGCATTCGTTCCAATTAATGCGTCGGTAAAAATAACTTCTTGAGAAAAACGAGCATACTAATTAATTGTGCAAACTAGGAGTATGAAATTAATTCGACCACTCACCGTCTACCTTGGTTGGAGAGATTTTGAAACTGAGCCATAAACTGGAAAGGAGGGAGTAGTAACTTTTGTCTCGATTACTATTTGTGGCCTTGTATAGATGCAAAATGTATTTTTTTATAGTGGCCTTGTATAAGTAAATGGAGGGAGTACTAAAGGACATATATATTCCAAACAATATGATAATCTCTCTAACCAAGGTAGTAGGGACGAGGAGTAAACGGAGGGAGTAGTAAAATTTTCTCCTCGTCCTGCGAGCCACCGCGCGCGTGGGTGAGGGAGCGGGCGTAAGGCCTATAGTACTACTATTAGTAAGCAAGCTTCACCTCATCCTGCGAGCCACCGCGCCCGTGGGCGGGGGAGATGGCGTACTGAGCAAGCTTCTCCTTGTTCTACGAGTTGACGGGACACATCAAAAGTACTCCAGTGTATAGAGCCTTGCCTCTAAGGTAGGCCCCACATGGTTTGCCTCTTTTTTTTAACATAATGCGTCAAGTCACAATTTGTTTGTTCACCCGTGGTAGACGATCCTCCCTCCACCAAGTGGACAACCAGTACACGGTCAAATTACCATGTGGGCTGCCTTTTCGTACAGAAATGAGCTCCACCGTGTACCCGCGCAGGTGTGGTTGGGAAAGAGACGGGAGTACGTGAGTCGTGTGTGCACCTCTTATCTTCGTGCACGTCCCCACCTACGTGGGTGTGTGTGAGAGATACAAACCTAGACAAATGGCTTGTGCGGAATAACTACTCTTCGTAAGCCATTGTAAGAGTGGACAAAATGGTGAAGGAGGAGATAGGGGAGCGGCGGAGGTGTGCGATTCTTGGCCGGCGTTTGGCCTCGTTTAAATAGGATATTAAATAGACGATGGATGGTAGGAGCTCGGCCGACATTGCGTTTAATGTCGGCCCGGTCATGAATGGACGTGTGTCCAGAGTGGGTTTCTTGGCTTCCACACGGGCGGGTTTCATGGTGGCGTTTGAATGCGTCAAGGAGGCGTGTTCAGCCGGGCGTGCAGCGAGTGGCGCCCTCGACTTTGACGTAGGACACCGCACCGTTCTTCCATTGACGTGTGGGCTTTTTGGGTACATGGCCTGTATGTCAGTGACCCAACGCAGGCAGCGCACAGCAGAGGAACCTTTGGTGGGCCAGGGCGGTCAGAAGCGGGCATTTCATAAACCGATGATTGTTTATTGAGTGTGACGTCATCCTTTTCATGTAGATAAGCCTACTATGTTGATAGCCCGTTCGATATGTTGTGATTCATAAAGACCACTGCAAACATCAATGTTCTACTTATCACAGATAAGATTGATTAATACCCGTAACAATCCATGTCCTTAACAAAGGGTGCATGCACGTATAGGTTGAGCATGTGTCTTGCGTCGTGTGCTGTGTGCATGCAGGCGTGCGAGTGTTGCGTGCGTGCAAGGGTACGTTTCAGAGTTGCATGCATGTGTGCGTACGTGCGTGTGTTTGTGAGTGCATGTGTATGTGTCAGTGTTGCACGCCTGCACGCGTGAGTGTGTTCGTTATGTGTATGTGTCAGTGTTGCACGCCTGCATGCGTGAGTGTGTTCGTTATGTGTACGTGCGGGGTGAGGCTACACGTCAGTCGACTGACTTTTTCATCTCTGGTCATTAGATTTTCCAGCCGTTGGATACGAAATCAAGGGCCTGTAGTTTATCATCAAACTCCACCCCCCTGAGCCGCCAACCACCACCGGGCCGAACCGCTGCCTCGCCACCCGCTGCCACGCCACTACCGCCCGCCCAAACCATTTCCCCACCGCCGTCTGGCTGCCGCGACCGCCATCCCTCTAGGCCCCCACACGCCGAAGCTTTTCTCCGCGATCCCCACCCCACCGCCCAATCAACGCGCTTCTCCCCACCGGCGGGCTGCCAACCGTAGGTCTCACGACTTCGAAAGTACCCACCGACCACTAATTTATTACCATTTCTGTCCTTCATATACGCACTGACAGGTGGGCCCTATGGTAATGTGCGCTGCTGAATGTGGACCGTTTTATTGGTCAATTGATCGTGCCATCAACAAATTACGGAGCTGTATGGTGAGCCAGTGACCGTATGATCACCCTAAAATGTATTTTATTAACACAATACAGACTCAAACTACCATTTCTTTCTTTCATATACGGGCTGATAGGTGGGCCGCATGGTTACGTGCCCCGATGGTGCAACACTAGTTACGCCACGTGAAACATTTGACTTGTCAATTGATTGTGTCATCAACAAAATACGGAGTTGTACGGGTGAGCCAGTGACCGTATAATCATGACATGTATTTTTTAACACGCATGCACGCAAGGGGCTCATATATACGCGCAAGCACTCACCGCTATAAGCGCACACACGCAGACCCTACCCCTATGAGCACCTTTGAGAGAGTGAGCCATCATATGATCTTGAGATTTTACGAAGTCACCATAATTGCCTCATAATCGAGTGGAACATCTCCTCCCATTGAACGCACATCGCCAGAAAATACTGAAATTAACCCAGGATAAATGCGAGCACCGGGACTTTAACCCTAGTGGGCTCGAGAAACCACCGTCCTCCTAACCATCCAAACACATGTTGGTTAGCACGACAAAATGTATGTGGTGACCGTGATGAGCTTATTCTGAATTCCAGTGACCATATCGTGCTTTCGCTTCAAATACAATGACCGTAAGTGTCGTCAAGAAAATACGGAGCACGCATCAAATGCAAAGTCCTTAGTGTCATCAAGAAAATACAGAGACGTATCGTGATCTAGATACCGTATGATCACCACGAGAATGTATACGGTGACCGTAATGAGCATATTCTGAAGTCCAGTGACCGTATAGTGCTTTAGCTTGAAATACTGTGACCATCACGCGTGAATGTGTCGTGGGAATGCATACTTTTAGAGGGTCGAGAGATAGTTTGTGTGCGTATGTGAAAGTGGTGTAGAAAGAGGGGATGTCTGCTACCTCTTGAGCATCGCGTTGGATTTCCTTGAAGAGGAAAGGGTGATGCAGCAGAGTAGAGTAAGTATTTCCCTTAGTTTTTGAGAACCAAGGTATCAATCCAGTAGGAGGCTACACACGAGTCCCTCGTACCTACACATAACAAATAGCTCAACGCAACCTACGCGATTAGGGGTTGTCAATCCCTTCACGGTCACTTACGAGAGTGAGATCTGATAGAGATGATAGATAATATTTTTGGTATTTTTGGTATAAAGATGCAAAGTAAAATAAAAGGTAAAGTAAAAAGCAAAACAATAATAAAGTGATGGAAGATTGATATGATGAGAATAGACCCGGGGGCCATAGATTTCACTAGTGGCTTCTCTCAAGAGCATAAGTATTCTACTTGGGTGAACAAATTACTGTTGACCAATTGATGTAATTGAGCATAGTTATGAGAATATCTAGGTATGATCATGTATATAGGCATCACGTCCGAGACAAGTAGACCAACTCCCTGCCTGCATCTACTACTATTACTCCACTCATCGACCGCTATCCAGCATGCATCTAGAGTATTAAGTTCAAGAAAACAGAGTAATGCCTTAAGCAATATGACATGTTGTAGAGGGATAAATTCATGCAATATGATAAAACCCCATCTTGTTATCCTCGATGGCAACAATACAATACGTGCCTTGATGCCCCTCACATCCGAAAGGACACCGCAAGATTGAACCCAAAGCTAAGCACTTCTCCCATTGCAAGAAAAACCAATCTAGTAGGCCAAACCAAACTGATAATTCAAGAGACTTGCAAAGATAACCAATCATACATAAAAGAATTCAGAGAAGATTCAAATATTGTTCATAGATAAACTTGATCATAAACCCACAATTCATCGGTCTCAACAAACACACCGCAAAAACAAGATTACATCGAATAGATCGCCACGAGTGGGGGAGAACATTGTATTGAGATCCAAAATAGAGAAGAAGCCATCTAGCTACTAACTATGGACCCGAAGGTCTGAGGTAAACTACTCACACTTCATCGGAGAGGCTATGGTGATGATGTAGAAGCCCTCCATGGTGGATTCCCCTTCCAGCGGAGCTCCGGAACAGGCCCCAAGATGGGATCTCGTGGATACAGAAGGTTATGGCGGTGGAATTAGGTTTTGGCTCCGTGATTCGATCGCTTTGGGGGTACATAGGTATATATAGGAGGAAGGAGTACATTGGTGGAGCAAAGGGGGGCCCACGAGGCAGGGGCGCGCCCTAGGGGGGGGGCGCCCTCCACCCTCGTGGCCACCTCACTCCTTTCTTGACGAAGGGTCCAAGTCTCCTGGATCATATTTGTTGAGAAAATCACGTTCCCGAAGGTTTCATTCCGTTTGGACTCCGTTTGATATTCCGTTTCTTCAAACACCGAAATAGGCAAAAACAACAATTACAGGCTGGGCCTCCGGTTAATAGGTTAGTCCCAAAAGTAATATAAAAGTGGAAAATAAAGCCCAATATGGTCCAAAACAGTAGATAATATAGCATGGAGCAATCAAAAATTATAGATACGTTAGAGACGTATCAATGTCCGGTGGAGACAAGGGGAGATATGCCCTTCGTTTATCTTTCCCGTGACTAATATTTTAGGAGAATATATAAACATTCACAATGCAGAACAATTATTTTTGGATGCACCATGCAATTAACTTTCATGTATAACATTGTACTATTGTATATGCTTATTTTCTTAGTGGCCGATTGCGTGTGTGTGGTGTGGTGGGCACATCATTTCTAGTTGTGGTGGGTCAACATGAGGACTCATGGGTCGGTTCCATCCTGCACCACATAGGTTGGATCGACGCGTTATACAAAGACCCATGTGGAGGACTCCGGCGTACAACACGGTTAGCTACCAGAGTCAGTGCACTCTATCCCCACTGGTGATAAGCCGACTATATATGATTTGTAGCCCTAGGCCCCCAGTATGTTATTGAAGCTTGGGGGCTAGTTCGTCGATAGTATACACACACGCACAATGCCTGGTATTCACGTGTACTTTGTACACACCCCTATCACTAATATACAGTATCAGGAGTAGGCTTTTTCCTCAACTGCAAGGGTTCGAACTAGGGTAAAACTTTGCCTCAGATACCATCCAGCCTAACAAATGTGGATATCTCACCGAATGATATGATGGAATCATATCTGCCAACTTCTAAGAGAGAGGTGTGTCTGGGGGGGGGGGGCAATGTGTGCGAGAGAGTCCTAAAGATAATGTGCGTGCGGGAGACACGTAGGCACATATATGTGCGTAAAGAGGGCTAGTAGAGACCGTGTGTGTGTGTGTATATGCATGTGAGAGAAGTAGTGTTTTCCAACTAAGATTAGTGAAAAGAGTGCTACATAGTAGTCAGAAAGAGAGAGAGAGATACAGAGAGAGCATGTGCTTGAGACTCCCCGACACCCCGAGAGAGATTGTGAGCATGTGTGAAAGAGAAATGCCGATGCATATAAAGTGTGTGCACTTATGCGGTAGATAGAGAGATATATAGTGCGTTTGTGAGAACGGGCTGAGGCATAGTGCATCTACGTGTAAAAGGCGGTTCTACACATTAAATTAAAATATAAATGGCATTATTATTTTTGGATGATCATGAATTTTTGCAAATTGCGTATGGACGAAAATCGGTCTATCAGACACCCATACTCTATTGAATTCTAGCATGTGCATGTGTTTATTTCATATTATCGATCCATAGAGTGGGAGCGGTTTTGCAATGGATGCTTTTGCAATTCATATATAAACATTAATTAGTGCACTCCATGTTGTTAGTGTGAAGCACTTTATACATTTGTCACTTGCATGGATACATTCCAAATTGCTAGCTACGAAATAAAATACATGTCGAATTCAACATAAAGGGGGTTTCGGAGATTCGAATTCATAGGAAGTGCATTCATATATTTGAACCCGAGATAATGGCATTTGTAAATAAGATGTAAAAGGGGGCGTCAATCTTTGTTGTGCGTTTGAACATGCTATATATATTCATACGCATGTCTAACTTTTTTTTGCAACCAAGGAGATTATATCTGGAACCATGCATGAACTGAGGTAAGTTGCATATTTTTTAATATATACTCATGTACAATGTATATTCAAATGTACCCCCTCCATTCCAAAATAATCGTAGCTTTAGGATTTTCAAGAGTAAAGATTTGTGAAGTTTGACAAATCCTGAAAGTTTAATTGAAGAGAACCGAAAATGTTATTGCTTCTACTCCCAAATATTGAACAAAGTGCCAAATACGCCTCTGGTCACCCGAAACCGCGCGAGACTAATGTTTGGTGGTAGGAAATTACTGTCCTAACTCTGGCCCATGTAGCCTATCGACCCGATGTCAAAAGGTCTAAACTGGGGTAGGTTTGTAACTTCACCAAGACGCCAGTCTCAACTGCCTCCGGGAAGCATTCATACGCCGTGGGCGCCTAAAGACCCATGCGCTCTGCCAAAATCTATCCCGCCCACATTTGGGACACCTGAGAGGACTGTCCTACCTCCAACCCGCAACATGTCTGAAATTTTAGATGGGGGCAAAGTTTGTAACTTTCCCCAAATTTCAAACAAGCGCGTCCCAAACCGAAACACTGTTCCCCCTTAGTTCCCCGCCTCCCTCCATTTCCCCATTCATACTCCATGGGCACCAAAACGCCCTCTCCACCAGCCGCGAAACCCCAGCCTCCTCCGTCCTCCACCCCATAGCGCCCAATCCACCGCCGCCCTCCTCCATCACACTGGAGCCGGTACCCCGACGTCGTCATCCAACGCAACCGCAACCGCAACGCCCTCAAGGACTTAGCAGCTGAAGCCGAGGTAGAGCTGCCTCCACGACGCCGACGCCGACGTGCGCCGTACCAGAACCACTCTGACCACGCCGTCATGCGCCTCACTACTGCCGCTCCACTGTCGCAACCGTCCACCGCATCGAAGCTGTTCTCGCTACGCCGTCGTTCACCGCCTCGGATCTGGTTCCCCGCCGCCGACAGACGGCCACCGCACCACACTCAACAACTTGGCCATGGGTTCGTCCAAGGTCCACCGTCCTCCACAACTTCTTGTTTCCAGCGAACCACAAGAAGATCGTTGGAAAAACAGAAGGAGGACACATCACTGCCAGCAGAAAGAGGTGCTCCTCTTCCGTTATTCGTGCAAGCCTTACGTCTCTACTCACACCGTATTCATCCCACGAAAGAAACTAGTTGAGCACTTCTTACCACATCTTCTTCGTGATACTAAATGCACAAGGTTTCCTCCCTTTACTATTTCTCCTTTGCTAGAGGTCAGTAGCCCGCCTGGATTTCAATTCAGGGTTAGTCGAACCGCAATTAAAAGAAGCAGCACCCGCTTAGGCACGCAGAGCACCTAGTCCGCCTGTTCACTAGGGAAGCGACACATCGATGTCTATCATAGGGTGTGGGGCGCAGGAGCTGCTTGCGCCCGATCTGGAGGTCGGCGGGGCTTGAATGGATGGCCGGGGGAGGTGCCAAGCACGACAGTGCGGTGAGGTCGAGGGGAGGGCGCAGGCAGGATCGGGCCGTGGTCGCCGGGCGTTCGAGGAAGATCGTCAACACTGACTGGCTGGAGGTAGATGAATGCGATCTGCCCGTTCTTTGTACATCGGACGATGCAGAACAAATGGACTGACCTATTTGTTTTCAGTCGAATGTTATTTTCATAGAATCCTGTAGTAATTTAGCGTGCCATGCATGTTGTAGAGCTATCATATGTCTCCCGTCATTTATTTCTCACCGACCTGCTATCTGCTACCTTTGCACTATACTAATTGTGCACACACTTCACCCATACTCACACTATTGTTTTTTATGCATGGGTATTTCAGACTCGACGCAAAGGTTGATGAATGCAGAAAAGAAAAGATGTAAGTCGCCCAAAGGTAATTCAAGATAAGCACTAAGCGTTTCAACGCTCTAAAGGGTGTAGTGTCGCAGCTGGAGACAAGAACGTAGCTCTGCGATTGATGATCTCAATTGCCACACACAACCATCCTGTGTGCTTGCTTTAACTTCAAGGCTGTCAAATGTGGTCGCATGTTGCATATGGTGTCTAGCTTGTATTGCTTCCAATTTGGTTAAATTGCATTTGCTTACTTTAGACATTATACCGTTGATAATGACATGCCTTCCTATTTTTGATACATATTACATATGTCTATTAACCATGTTCGTACATCAAACTAATGCTCTTTTGTACCCCTCGTCAATCACTTATGACGAGACAGTCACCCCAGTGGGTTACTGTGAGACGCCATACTCGTTTAAAGAGTGCAGTGTCATCCTCCCCACATGATTCTCAAGAAACAGCAAGGCTAAATGAAGATAGTCAACGTAGCTCTCTAGTTGATGACCGCATTCCCAGACCACCATCACAGGTGTGCTTGCTCTAACTTCGCAAGCAGGTGATATGTGGTTGCATGTTGCATACGGTGTCTAGCTTGTAATGCTTCTAATTAGGGTAAATTGCATCCGCTTAGTTTACACATTATACCCGTGAATATGACATGCCTTCCTATTTTTGGTACACACTACATCTATGTGTTAACCTTGTTCTTACATGAAACTACCTCTTCTTACGTATCCTCGCATCAATCACTTACGATGAGTCACCTTTATTCGCTGTATATTGCATATTATTTCTAGCCCGCTGCCATGTATTGCTTCTAATTTGGTCAAATACATTTGTTAGGGCACCCTTTTAATTTGGCGAGTGATATTGGTTTCATCTTTCATATGGTTTCTAGCTTGCATTGATTCTAACAAGTTCAAGCACCTTGTGCTTAGTTTACACATTATACATCATACATGTCAATATGTCACGTCTGTTTTGCATACATACTCCATCCTCCTATCATGCGGCTGCCTTACATGAAAGTAGTGTTCGTCAGCATCATGCATCAATGAGTTCTGAAGAGCAAATTTTATTCCTTTTTCTTGTGGGTTTGACTTGACAAGGCAAAATCAAGAAAGAGGAAGGAAAAGAGTAAGGAAGGCGATGATGGTGGTCCTCTCAAAGAACGTAAATGGAGCATCTGTATCGATTCTCCTTGTACCGATAGTGCATTACGAGGTCCAAGTCTCCGCTTCCCTACTCCACCATCCAAGGTGCTTGCTCTAACTTGGCAAAGGTGATATCCGTTGCATGTTGCATATGATGTCTAGCTTGTATTGCTCCTAATTAGTGTAAATCGTGACCGCTTAGCTTACACATGATACGTGTGAATATGACACGCTTTCCTGTTTTTAATACATACTATATCTGTCTATCACACCATGTTCTTACATGAAACTACTCTTCTTGTGTATCCTGCATCAGTCACTTATGATGGGACACCTTTAAGTTGGCAGTGTGATATTGGTTTGCATCTTGAATATGATTTCTAGCATGTATTGCTTCTAGTTTGATGAACGCCACCTATGATGAGACAGTTTTAACTTGGAAGAGTGATATTGATTGCACCTTTCATATGGTGTCTAGTTTGCAGTGCTTCTAATTTGTTGAAGTGCCTTCTGCTTAGTTACCACATCATAGGTGTGAATATGTCAAGTCATTCATTTTTTCGTACATATTCCATCTTCGTATCATGACTTTGCCTTTCATCGTAGTAGTGTTCACAAGATTATGCATGAATGAATTTCAAGAGCGAATTATATTCCTTTTTCTTGTCGGTTTGACCTCACATTGCAAAATCAATAAAGCTGAAGGAAATTGGCAAGGCATTGGATGATGGTGGTCCTTCCAAGCAACTGAAACGAAGGTTCTCTATAGATTCTACTCCGCCATCCTCCCAACAAGATTCACAAGACAATGCAATGCTAGATACCAATGTAGCATGTAGATGATGAGCACATCTCACCTACTCCACCTTCACATGTGCTTGCTCTAAATTGGCACTATTATATGTGGATGCATGTTGCGTATGATGTCTAGCTTGTATTGCTTCTAACTTTGTTGAATTGCATCTTCTTACTTTACACATAATGCCTGTGAATATGACACGTGTTCCTGTTTCTAGAACATACGTGTACATGACGAGCACATCTCCCCTACTCCACCATCACATGTGCTTGCTCTAACTTGGCACTATTATATGTGGTTGCATGTTGCGTATGATGTCTAGCTTGTATTGCTTCTAACTTTGTTGAATTGCATCTACTTAGTTTACACATAATGCCTGTGAATATGACACGTGTTCCTGTTTCTAGAACATACATGTACATGATGAGCACATCTCCCCTACTCCACATCACAGGTGCTTGCTCTAACTTGGAACTGTTATATGTGGTTGCGTTTTCCGTATGATGTCTAGTTTGTATTGCTTCTGATTATGTTGAATTGCATCTGTGTAGCTTACAACTTATACCTGCAACGATCACTTACCCATAAGACACATTTAACTTGGGACTGTGATGTAGGTTGCATCTTGCATTGTCTTCTAGCTTGTACTGCTTCTAATTTCTTGAAATGGCACTTACGATTTAGACACTTTTTACCTGATAGAGTGATATTGGTCGCATGTTCATATGGTGCCTAGCTTTCATTTCTTCTAATTTTGTTGAAATGCCTTCCGCTTACTGTTTTTTCATACATATTCCATCCTCCTATCGTACGTGTGAATACGAAATGCTGTCTTTTTTTGTATATATTCCATCCTCCTATCATGCGCTTGCCTTACATCAAAGTAGTGTTCGTCTGTACCATGCATCAACCAGTTATGCGGAGCTAATTTTATTCATCTTCTTGTGGTTTTGACTTCATAAGGCAATATCAGAAAATAGGAAGGAAAAGAGTAAGTTAGGGGATGTTGGTGGTCCTCCGCACCGACACAAACAGAGACTCTCTAGATTTGCCACTGCTACTACTAATGAAGTTGAAGTCCCAAGTCTACATGATGAGTTCATCTCCCGTACCCCACCATCACATGTGCTTGCTCTAAGTTGACAGTGTGATAATTGGTTTCATATTGCATATGTTGTCTAGCCTGTATTTCTTCTATTTTGATTAAATTGCACCTACTGAGTTTATACATTATACATGTGCATATGACATGGCGTTCTGTGTCTAGAATACACTGCATCTATCTATCATACCATGTTCTTACATCAAAGTACTGCTGTTGTGTATCCTGCATCACCACTCATGATTGGACGCTTTTAACATGGCAGTTTGATAGTGGTTGCATCTTGCATTGATTTCTACGTTGTATCGCTTTCTAATTTTTCGAATTGCCACTTATGGCAAGACACTTTTAACTTGGCGAGTAATATTGGTTGCATCTTTCAGATGGTGTCTAGCTTGCATTACTTCTATTTTCTTGAAAATCCTTCTGCTTAGTTTACACATCTTAGCTGTGAATATGTCATGCCGTCCTGTTTTTCTTACATATTCCATCCTCATACGGTTGTCTTACATCAAAGTATTGCTTGTCTGTATCATGCATTAATGAGTTCTGAAGAGCGATTTTATTCTTTTGTGTTGTGGGTACGGCTTGACATGGCAAAGTCAAAAAAGAGCAAGGAAAATAATATAGTAGGGAGTGGTGTTACTCGTCGGGTGAAAGCGGAAAAGGATCTGCCGTCCAGATTCTGGCCGATACTTATAGTGCGAGAAGGTCCAAGTCCACCGCTAAATCTACAAACATAGTATCACTCGCTCCACTAGCTGCAAGATCCGCTTCAACTGCATTTCAAAGATCTCAACGAGTTACTCGTTCGTTTGCTCGGAACCGCCAGCCCCAAGCTTCCTTCACACCTAACACTACTTTCAAGCACTCACGACACAACAGGACTTGGCAAGATCGGATGAACCTCATGAGCATCAACACCAAGACGGTACTGACCGAGTCAAGTTGCGCTTGCATGCTCCTTTATATGTACTCTCACGCTTTGATGTACACTAACACTTTCCATATTCGTTGTTGAACTAGCACCACGGCCCAAGCGGAAACAAACATCAGGGATAATGCTTGACAGATTAACAAAATCTAAAGGAGGAAGAATGGAGATCCATTTTGAGGCAGGTTTTAAAAAGGCCACGTGATGCTACAGAGTCAGCCAAGTTAGTATCGTAGGCAGTTGTTGTCGTTAGGTGTCATGCACGTATCCTCCCAACGTGGATCCAAAGACAGGAATGAGAAAGAAAATACCCAGTTTAACACCTTCCTTGACCATTTATCCTTAAGTAATGTTATTCATCGCAATTAGTAATATTGTCTTGCTCTGTCCCATACTTTCTAGCTTCCTCCTTATAAGACTCACATTCTTTTTTCAACAGATGAGGTTCAAGTTGGATCCGAAAGATGATGCAACTAAATAAGCATGCACTCATGTTTTTCTGTCTGCTCTATGATAGTATTGGTACCGCCTTAGAAAATGTCACTTTGAAGGCAAGGCTAACAATGAAATCGCCCAAACATCTCCAGTGGAATATATTATAGATGAAGACTGGATAGGCCTCGTTAAACACTGGTCTGATCCAAAGTATCAGGTAGGCTATATGTATTTGATCAAACCACATATTGAACTTGTATTTATGTATGTGCCTTACAAGTGTATCTTCTTCTAGGCTAGCTATTTGAAGAACAAGATCAACCGTTCTAAAGTGAAATTCCAATAGACAACAGGATCTCGTAGCTATATTGCACACTTCGAGGCTCTTGTAAATAGCTGGTACTTCCTTCTTTTTTCTGTGCCATATTATCGTATCTATATTGACTTGTTCAAAATACAGGAAAGCTCATGCGGACCAAAAATAACCTGAACCGAATGCAATGCAAATCTTCAAGGATTGCCACACCAGCAAGATGAAGGGCATGAGCACACCAGTTCAAGCCGCTGTTGTAAGTCCTTACTCCTGCTGCCTTTGAACTGATTGGTACTATGATGTGTTCATTTAACTACTTGGTTTGCAACCAATGTCAGTTACTTTGTTCACTTTTATACACAGTTGTCTTAACGTATCATTTCACCTTACATGGTTTAAAAGAGATGAAGGATATTCTTTTGGTCTTGATCTGTAATCTAGTTGTTATGTTCACGTGCGCACACAATGATAAAATACCATGTTTGTTTTATATCTGTTTGCCCATGATATGAATGATGTCATACTATGTTCATCCTACTTTATACCATGTCTCTTTATCCTTAGATGTCAACGAATGTGAGGAAATAGACAATACAAGAGGGCATGCTACATGGACATATGTTCCGAAAGTGATTTTATTATGTAGTTGGCACTATAATACATGCTAATGTATTACAGTAGTTCACCAAAATAAGTTATGTATAAACGTGTAACCTGCTTTGTTTGTTTTTGTCTCACTAGTAACTTATCTGGTACACTAATCTACAAGTTCAAACTTTCAGGAAGCTATGGAACAAATGATTGAACAACCACAACCACCTGAAGGTGACGAGGCTACCACAGCACAATGTCACCTCTTGCTGCAAAGGCGTCAAGATCTCTCCACTAGCAAAGGTAAAAGCACCTTCTTGCGTAATTCTGAGTTGGTTGTCAAGGTAACCTCGTCCAAATCGCCTACTGAACAAAATCTTCCTGCTAGACATAGTGATATATTTGTGCTCCAGACACAAGTCCAATCCCTAATGGACGTAGTTTTGGAAACAAGAATAGTGGTTGACAAATGTCGTTGAGATATGAATGGTTTTGAAACCAGACTATCAGACATTCGCTTCGTTGTTCAAGAGCAATGGCGGAAAAAAGGTGAAGATCGTGATGCTCCATCAGATTCTACAGCCTAAAACATTAGCACTCATGTCAAATGATCTATGCTTCTATACATCTGATGGTGCTTTTATCTGCAAGGACTGTAAACTTTATGCCAATATGCCTTTTGTTTTATGGTTGGAATTTACTTTGTTGTGATACAACATTTATGATGCTGCCAAAGGCTGCAGTAATTACGACGCTATTTTTGTATAGTGTAGGTTTATCTTAGTAATGTATTCGGCCGAAAGCTTCGTAGGAGCCCAACATGCCAACATTTGTCGGGCCCATTCCAATTGGGCTAAAAATGATTATGGGCCGAAATTTGCATGTAGCCCACTTAAAATATCTGGGCCTAAATCAGCATAAGCTTTCATATTTTTCTGGTAGGCCTGTGCCCATAGTGGGCCTTTAACAGGCCTAAAAATAATTTGGGCCCTCAGTAACAATAGGCCGTTTACAGGTGTAAATATCTCAAGCCCATAAAAAACATGGGCCTTTAATAGACCGAAAGTGAGATTGGGCCCTGGTTGTGCCAAATAACCCACTGGTCTTAGTAGGCCGAAATGGTGGCCCGTTTACGATGCGGATCTTTCACATGCCGAAATTCGGACAGGCCATAAATGCGCCGACCTAATACATGGGCCTTTAACAGGCCGGAAGTTCGGTTGGGCTAGATTATCGTCATTTTTATATGGGCCGTTAATGGGCCCGATGTGACGTTAATACATATGGCCCATGGATTTCGTCCGACATTAACAGGCCGAAAATCACAACAGGCCGAAAGTGGCCCAAATCTATAGTGGGCCTCTAATAGGACGAATGCCAGACATGGCTGAATATGACCCAAATCCTTCACGGTCGTTTATGGGCCAAAAGTTTCAATGGCCTGTAAATGGGCCCAAATGAAGCTGGACCTTTAATAGGCCGGAAATACATCGGGCCGTAATTCGGCCCATATACTTAGCGGACTGTTAACGGGCCAGAAGTGACCATGGGCGCGATGATGACAAGTTTAGGACAGGCCGTTGACGGGCCGATTTGACACTAGCCGTACGGGCCTTAACTGAGAATGTTGGGCCTTTAGCTGGGTCAGCCCATTATGGTGTGCAAAATCTATGGGCCTTTAGCTGGGCTGGCCCATTGTGGTCCGCTAAATCTTGTGGGCCTTTAGCTGGGCCGGCTCATTATGGTCTGCAAAATCTTGTGGGCTTTTAGCTCGGCTGGCCCATTATGGTCCGCTAAATCTTGTGGGCCTTTAGTTGGGCCGGCCCATTTAAACTTTATGGGCCACTTTTGGGCCCATCCACGTGTCAAACTATCATAGGCCCATCTCGACCGTTGGATGAGTGACACATGTGCCAATGCGGAGCTGACGCGTGGTTCCGTCGGCCAGTGAGAATTTTACACATGGAAAATTGGCATTGGTCGTGGCTGTTAGCGGGTTATCGGATCCAAAACCGCACCCGGTAGCTTAACGACGTCCCATTACGGTGGATGTCGGGTGGTAGGTGCGACATATGCCAACGGGTGGCTTATCATTGTGGGAGCCAATAAGACGTCACCGGTGCCTGGAAACGGGATGAGGCGAAGACATGCACGCCGGCGAATCTTACCCAGCTTCGGGGCTCTCCGTGGAGATAACACCCCCATCGCTGCTGTGGGGTCTCCGCATGATCACTAGATGAACAAGTGGCTACAAGAGGCTCCTTGAGCTGTTCGGCGAGAGGAAGAAGAAGGGCACGGCTAGCTCTCCTCTTCTCTCTATGCGGTGTCTAAAACTCTAAGAGATCAACCCTTTTGCATGGGTGCCTGGAGGGTTTATATAGGCTTACCCCCCGGGGGTACAATGGTAATCCAGCTGGGCGCGGGCCCTAGCCGTCAGTGTCTACGTTCGCCGGCTTCTCCGCCCGGCCGGGCCCGCCGATCAGGGTCTGCCGTCGGCTTCTTGGCCGACAAGCCGGCCCCACCGCTGAGGGCCTTGTCGGGGGCTGGTTACTGTTGCCTCAATCCTGATGACGAGGGCTTTGTCGGGGTAAGCATGGCTACAGTGCCGCCGCTTTGGAGGAGATCACTATAGCCTTACCTCGTCTTGTCTCCTTAATGAGGCGCCTCCTTCGAGGGAGGGAGCAAGCCGGCTATGGGAAGCCGGCCATATCTCAGGCCGACTGGGGGAGGCCGAGCCGCCTTTGGGCACCTCTCTGACCGGAGGGGCCCGCCGCTTGCGGGTCATACTGACAACCTGTTGTGGGTGACATCATGGTCAACATGGCAACAGTGCCGCGCCGGACGGGTGATGGCCGCCCCATACGGCGCACTGTGGCCATGCGCGCTCCGGGATGTGGGGGTAGCAGGCTTCACTGTAGCCATGCCCCGTCTCATCACCATTATGTGGGTGAAGATTCTGAGGGTGCGGCCTTGGCCGCCTACTGGGGGCCGGCTTCTCGGAGTCGGCCTTCATGGCCGGGTTTCAGCTGAGTCGGCCCTCCGTGGCCGGGCTCCTTGGGAGTCGGCCCTCTTGTGGCCTTCTTCCTGTAGGTTTTTAGGGCCGGGACGCCTCCCGGTAGCCGGCCTGAGAGTCAGCCGGTCGGGGGAAGGCGGCCCCGCGTCTTGGATGTTTGGAGGGCTTGATTGGCTCATAATTTTTTCAGAAGTCCCAGGGGAGCCGGCTAGGCTACCCGTGGTCATTTACTCCGACAGTAGTCCCCGAAGCTGGTTGAGCTTCGAGGATGAAAAGAGGACGAGAAGCTCGATCAGCTTCTTATCCCGAGGGGGCGGCAGCTAGGAGCCGGCTTTGAGCGGGTGCGTCGTTCTTCGGGAAGCTCTGCAGTTTGGAGGTGAGAACGCGAGCCGAATTGCGCATTCACCGCACGCCACTCCGCGCGCCACGTGGTAAAAAAGGCCTGCTAACCCACGCGCGCGATGGGACGTCGCCGTAGGACGGGGCCCGCCATACCTAGGCCTCGGCCCATGTGCAGATCCTCTGCGGCCCGAACGGACCGCTCGCCTTCCCAGCTGGCGGTTTCAAAGACGCTTTTAGGGCGCCCAATAATCGCAGGCGTGGGGAGTGGGCGTTTTTAATCCCACGTCCCCCCACGCCTCGCCTCCTCGGCTCCGCCGCATGAGCCTATAAGTAGGGGGAGGAGGGGGAGCGGCAGACGCTCGCACGCTCGCCCTCGCTCCACCCTTCCTTCTACTTCCTTCTCCTTAACTCCGCCGCCGCAGCGCCTCACCGCCGCGCCGTTTCACCATCGTCCTTCTTGGTTCACCGCAGCTCCGCCGCAGCGTGGTTGCGCGTTCTCCGCCGCCGCGCCTCTCTCGCTTCATCCTTGCTCCCATGGCGCTATCTAGCTCTTGGGATGGTTCCAACGTCCACGAGGACCACATCGATTGGCTTCGCAAGACGCGGCGGCTGCCGGGCGAGGGCTTCGTGAAGACCCGCCTCGCGCCGGAGACGGAGGTTTCACAGGCGCCGGAGGAGGGCGAGCGGGTCATCTTTCGCTCGCACTGCCTGCGCGGCCTCGGCCTGCCGGCGAGCGGGTTCTTCCGCTCCTTCCTCGAGTTCTACCGCCTCCAGCCGCATCATCTCACCCCCAACACGGTGATGCTGCTGTCGGCCTTCGTCACTCTGTGTGAAGGTTTTCTTGGCGTCCTCCCGACCCTTGAGCTCTTCGGGGAGTTTTTCCAGTGCAAGCTCGGCACCTTCTTCGCGGGCGTGCCCGCCCCCTGTAGCGCCTTCATCGCCATGCGGAGGTCAGCCGACAACAACCCATTTCCGCCTATCCCGCTGATCCAGTCGGTGAAACTCTGGCAGCAATCATACTTCTACGTGAAGAACGACACCCCACAAGGCGACTTCGTCAATCTGCCGGCTTATATAGCCGGCCCACCGGCTGGGAGGCAGCCGTCTTGGTCCTACCGAGCCAGGTCGCTCTCCCTGGCTGGGAACACTGCCGTCACCCGGCTCCGTGTGATGGTCCAATCGGAGGGCTTGGTCGGGGCCGACCTGGTCGTCGCCTTCGTGGAGCGCCGGGTGCTCCCACTCCAAGGCCGGCCACACATGATCTGCCAGATGAGCGGCCGCTTCGACCCATGCCGGCTGAGCACCAAGGAGATGCCTCGTGATGAGGTATCTTACATGGTGAACTACATCTCCAACTACAAGCTCACCGAGGAGTGGCAGTATGGCAAGGCGCCGTATTCTCGGGCTGATCCCCCACCAGTGGTGAGTTTTCCTTCTTTTCTTCGTCTCTTGTTGCCGGGTTCATGACGGCCGACTCTTGATTAGCCGGCTTGTCTTGAGAAAAGCCCCCTTCTTCGACCAGCGGCCGGGGCCGCAAGGCCGGAGCGCCAGTTCATGGCCGACCGCACGGTAGACGACCCCGACGACCCAGATCTGGGGGCGGCCGCCATGGACGACGCCGTTGTCGGAGCCGGCGAAGAGGCAGGCGACCCCGAGCTCGCGGCCGGCTTCGGGGACTGGCCGGACGACGATGAAGCTGAGGCCATCCCGCGTCGCCAGCCGGCGGCTGATCGCCAAGGTGCGGGACCTTCACCGGCCGGCTTCGGGTGGCGAAAGCAAAACGCCGGGTCAGCCGACTCTCTTCTACCGTCAAGAAACCCAAGGGTTCCACAGCGGTTACCAAGCGGGACGAGGCGGCCGCGAAGGCGGCCCGCTTTCGCAAGGTGCTGAAGCAGCCACAGGCGGTCTCGGCATAAGTGTTGAATATCTCGTGCTTTTTATTGTCTTCTCTGGTTGAGGCTCTTCTGAGCCTTCTTCTTGATTTGCCGATCAGAGCGCCGCTTTCCCTCGAACAGGTTTTTGCCGCCTCCATAGTCGGACCGACGGGAGGGTCTTCGAGCTCCCGCCGCGTGGATCCCGCGCCGACCTCATGGAGGCAACGGAGCGGAACACGCGGGAGGCGCGGGAGGACCAGGAAGCGGAGGAGCGGAGGGCCGCCCAGGAGGCGAAGGAGAAGTCGGCCGAGGCGCAAGCCGACGCGACGGCCAAGGCTCAGGCGGAGGCCACATCCGCGGAGAGGGAGGCGGAGGCTCTGCGCAATCAGCCTCCGCAGCTCGTCATCCCTCTCCGCGCCGTGGCTCCCAACATCCCCGTGCCCCCGTAGGAGGAAGCCGACCGCGACCGGCCGGTGATGGAGAGGAGGGAGGACGACGTGATCATCCTGGAGGAGGCGCCACAGTCGGCGCCGACTAGAACGGGCCAAGGCGGCCGACCTGCTACGATGCCTGAGCAGCCGGTTGGGGGCGAGTTGGCGGAGGGGGCGGATCTTGTGTTGCAGTCGCTGCCTCGCCGGCGCGCAGGAGAGGCGCCCTCGGCGTCGGAGGCGCGGAGAGCCGCGGGCGCCAGCTCGACGGCTCAGGATCTGGAGGCAGCCAGCGCCAGCACGTCCGAGTGGACGCCCAGCGGTGGAACGACCGAGCTGAACGTGGCGGCACAGGAGGTCCGGCGCCGGCTTCAGGCCCAGGCCGCCTCGCTGCAACGGTACACCCAAGAGTTTCTCACGACGCGAGCGGTCATCCGGGTGAGTCCTCTAGCCTTGATCGATTGCTCTCTTGATTTCTTCCGTAGAGGCGTCAACACACTCCACTGAGTGTAGTCCCCGAGTTCCGAGTCGGTGGCGGCGGCTTGGAACTTTTAGTAGGCTTTGACGGCTATCTTATTCTTATTCGCACCCCATCTGATTTCCAGGAATATCATAATCTCCGCGCAGCTGCCTTCAACTCCCAGGCCCAGGAGCTGAGCCAGAAGGCCACCAACCTGACTAACAGCCGGAGTGAGTGCTTTGTTTCTTTTATCTCACGTGAAGGCCACAACACTCCACTGGGTGTAGTCCCCGAGATTCGGGCCGACTGCTAAGCAGTCGGGTCGGATCTTCCCTGACGACTTTTTCCTTATGGCTTTTTCCTTTTTCTTCATGCTTGCAGGGGCCAACGCCGACTTGAGGGAGCAGCTAGGCGGGGTCCAGACCGCCCTTCGTGCCAAGGAGGCCGAGTGCAGCGCCTTGGCCCAGGAACGTGACCGCCTGGCCAAGAAACTGGCCGACCAGGAGGAGAGCCATAAGGCGGCCCTGAAGAAGGCGCAGGACAACGAGGCCGCCCTCAAAGCCGAGTACGAGACCGAGGTGGCGGGCTGGGCTGAGGCGAAGCAAGCGCTGAGCGAGGGCTATGGACGGGTTGAGGATCTGAACGACGGTAAGCCGCCTTCCTCTTTGCCCCTTTGCTTGCCCCTTGCACTCTTGTTTATCTTCTGATTTTGTGCTGTTCCTTTGTTCTTCGCGCAGACTACTTTCCCGGTTACTCCATCGCCGTCAGCCAAGCCATCGAGGCCCACCGCGAGGCACGCCGGCAGGCAGGGGTCGATATTGCGCCAGATGCCAGCCGGACGCTTGAGGAGCAGCTTTTGGCGATCCAGGCCCGACTGCAGCCGGCTCACCGCATGCTCCGCCGCTTCGGCCGGGCGCAGGTCTTGACCGCCCTCCGCCCGGGAGGCAATTCCCACACCCCGGTCGGATCGCCGACCGGCCGAGGTTGCGGTTGGCCGCCGAGGCTGGAAGGCCCGCCGCTGTCCGGCGCCAGCGGGCGCTGGAGTTCGTCCGAGCCTGGTATCCTGGGCTGAGCTTAGCCCAGCCGAGCACCTGGCGGCAGGAGGCCGACGAGGAGCTGGTGGCGGTGCGGCCGACTATCATCCAGCGCGCCTCGGCAATCGCCGACTATACCGACACCAGCGTTTTTGCTCCCGAGGTGAATGACAATGGTGTCGCCTAGCCGGAGGAGTGGTTCGGGCTGAACCCGGCGGAAGGTGAGGACTCGCCGGAGGAGATCGCTTCCAGCGACGAAGGCGAAGACGAGGAAGGGGAGGGTGGCGAAGACGTCGTGCCCGACGGGCGGCGACCAGCCGCCTTCACTGATCGTGCCTCCCAACAGAATAAGCGCGTAAGGCCGCCTTCCAGAGGTGATGATCAAGCCGAGACCCGCCAGCCGGCCACTCCTCCGGCCAGCACTGCCGCCTCCACCGACCTGCCCGACTCGCCCGTCGTTCCCTTGGCCTGATCTGCCGTCCTTGCTTTCCTGTTGTTACTATTTGAACAACTTTTTATTAAATTCGCGCAGTTCCACCCACTGGGGGTGTATTCAAACTATGTTGAATGCCGGCCTTTCGAAGGCTTTTTGTGTAAATATAATCATGCATGTGTTTGGCTTCCATTCGTATTAGCTTTTTATCCTTAGGCTGTTTCCTTTGCCGCCTTCCCTTGGTCGCCGCCTTCCCGGTAGGACAGCTGCTCTGCAGTCTGTGGCTGGGGAGGAACTTAGCCATTTTTGGGAAGACAAGTACTTGAGCTTTCTTAGATTGTGGCAAGGTGAATGGGAAGCCGGCCGGCCGGCTGCTCTGGTAGCCGGTCAACGATGGGGGGAAGCCAGCTTTTGTTATATAAGTTCGTTAGTCCTTAGCCGTTTTTCATGTGGGTATCCTTTCCTGCCTTTGACTCTTGCCAGCCGGACAGCCGATTCTTCGAGCTGCGACTTTCGACAAGAGAAGGCTTGGGTGCCGGCACACTACTTGTCTGATTGCAGGAAGAACTTGAATATAACTCAAGGCGGCAAGTCCCCGGGCCGACTAGTCGGACCCGGTGCCGGACGAGAAGAATAAATGTAGTGACATAATCATAAGCATGATACTCCTCATTCATAGATAAAAGATGGCAGTCCCTGAGTGCTCCTCGGGGGGCCTATTGTCTCATACTTAGTACAAAAGGTAGTGTGATACATACTGTAGTTTAACTGTAAAATCTTCAGAGGAGGTTGGTGTTCCATGGTCGTTCCGACTCCTTGCCGGAATCATCTCTCTTTCGTGCCTTCGGCTTCTGTGCGTTGATCAGGTAGTAGGAGTTGTTTCCCAATGCTCTGCTGATGACGAAGGGGCCTTCCCAAGGGGCCGAGATCTTGTGCTGGCCGGTTGTTCGCTGGATCAGCCGGAGCACAAGGTCACCCTCTTGGAAGGTTCTTGGCTTGACCTTCCAGCTATGGTAGCGGCGCAAACCCTGCTGGTAGATGGCGGACCGGCTGAGGGCTAACAGCCGGCTTTCTTCCAGCAGGTCGACGCCGTCTTCTCATGCTTCCTTGGCCTCTCCTTCCGTGTACATGGTCACCCGAGGCGAGTCGAACTCAATGTCGGTTGGGATGACAGCCCCGGCACCATATACAAGGAAGAAAGGGGTGAAGCCGGTTGACTTGTTTGGGGTAGTGTGCAGACTCCAGAGGACGGCCGGCAGCTTGTCGAGTCAACAACCGGCCGAACGCTCCAGTGGCACGACCAGTCGGGGCTTGATGCCGGAAAGGATGAGGCCGTTTGCTCGCTCGACTTGGTCGTTTGACTGCGGGTGGGCAACGGACGCTAAGTCCAGTCGGACGCCCTGTGTCGCGCAGAAACGTGCCAAAGCTCCCTTGGCAAAATTCGTGCCATTGTCGGTGATGATGCTGTGTGGCACGCCATATCGAGTTGTAATATCTGCGATGAATGTCACGACAGTCGGCCCATTCAGCTTCTTGATCGGCTTCGCTTCAATCCACTTGGTAAATTTGTCCACGGCGACGAGCAGATGTGTCATGCCGCCGCGCGCCGTCTTGAACGGGCCCACCATGTCCAGTCCCCAGACGGCAAAAGGCCAGGTGAGGGGAATGGTCTTGAGTGCCGAAGCCGGCAGGTGTTGCTTGGAGCTGAAGACTTGGCACCCTTTGCAATGTTTAACCAACTCCTTGGCATCATCCAAAGCAGTCGGCCAAAAGAATCCATGGCGGAAAGCTTTGGCAACGAGTGATCTTGAGGCCGCGTGGTGGCCGCATTCGCCTTGGTGAATTTCTCTGAGGATTGCGATACCCTTCTCTGGTTCGACGCAGCGCTGGAAGACTCCAGTGACACTGCGCCTGACGAGCTTTCTGTTAACAATTGTGTATGCTCCGACTCGGCGTTGGACTTGTCTTGCCGCGATCTCGTCAGCCGACAGTTCTCTGTTTACCAAGAAGTTGAGGATGGGCTGAGCCCATGATGGAGCTGTGACTTCTTCTATAGCCAACACGGCTATCGCAACCGTATGCGGGTGGGCTGGGTGGTGAAGAGCTGGAGTCGGCCACCGCCTGCTGTGTCGATGCAGTCCCCGGGCCGACTACCGTAGTCACCGGGCTGGGTGCGACTATGGCAGTCCCCGAGCCGCCTGTTGAAGTCCTCGGGCCGCCTATCGAAGTCCCCGGGCCGCCTGCTTGGTTCCCCAAGCCGGATCCGGCTGGGTCGGGTTTAGGCGGTACGAAGATGGAATCGGATTCTAGAGACGGCTTGATGTACGGCTTGAGGAGGCATTGGAGAGAGACGCCGGTTGGTATAGCTTGTCGAGTGTAGCCTATCCGTGCGAGGGCATCTGCTTGCTCGTTGTCGGCCCGTGGCACGTGGAGGAACTCGCATCCTTCAAAATACCCGCTGATTTGCTGAACGAGGAAGCGGTAGCTTGCCATGTTTGCGTCCTTGGCGTCCCAGTCGCCAGATGATTGCTGGACTACCAAATTCGAGTCGCCATAGCACAGGAGCCGGCGGATGCCGAGCTCTTTGGCTAGCCGGAGCCCGTGTATGAGCGCCTCGTACTCGGCCACATTGTTGGAGGCGGCAAAATGAATTTGCAATGTGTAACTGAGCTTGTCACCTTTGGGAGAGGTGAGGATGATGCCGGCTCCCAAGCCGGTGCGCATCTTGGACCCATCGAAGTGCATCCGCCAATGAGTGGAGTCGGGAGCCGGTGGCGGTCTTGGGTCTCGCCCAGTCGACGAGGAAGTCAGCCAATGCTTGGGACTTGATGGCGGTGCGAGGCTGGTAGAAGATCATGTAAGGGGCTAGCTCAATGGCCCATTTTGCCACCCGGCCGGATGCATCCCGGCTGCCTATGATCTCGGCGAGCGGGGCGGTGCATACAACCGTGATGGGGTGCTCTTGAAAGTAGGGCTTGAGCTTCTTGGCGGCGAAGTACACACCATAGAACATCTTCTGGTAGTGCGGGTAGTTCTGCTTCGAGGTAGATAGTACTTCGCTTAAATAATACACCGGCCTCTGGACTGGCTGAGTTCGGCCTTCTTCCGGGCGCTGGACCACGATGACGGTGCTGACCAGCCGGCTGGTGGTAGCGACAATGTAAAGGAGCATGGGCTCTTTCTCAGTCGGCGCCGCCAAGACAGGCGGCGTGGCCAACATCTTCTTCAGCTCGTGGAAAGCTTGGTAGACTTGGTCGTTCCACTCGAAGTGAGTGGTTTTCTTCATGAGTCGGTAGAGGGGGAGAGCTTTTTCTCCAAGCCGGCTGATAAAGCGGTTCAGGGAGGCCAGGCATCCGGTAAACTTCTGGACGTCTCGTAGTTTGGTGGGAATCTCCATTCTCTCAATGGCGTTGATCTTCACGGGGTTGCATTCGATGCCGCGTTCGGAGACCAGGAAACCTAGAAGCTGGTCGACTGGTACTCCGAACACGCATTTCTCGGGGTTGAGCTTGATCTGAAACCGGCGCAGATTCTCAAATGTCTCCTTGAGGTCTTCCAGCAAGGTGCCGCGCTTCTCCGTCTTCACCACGATATCATCCACATAGACGTGGGCATTTCTGTCGAGTTGCTTGAGGAGGCATTTCTGCATGCAACGCTGAAAAGTGGCACTGGCATTTCTCAAGCCGAATGTCATAGTCGCAGCGTGAAGGCTCGAATGGCGTGATGAAGGCGGTCTTGATGATCATTTGGATCCAACTTTATCTGGTGGTAGCTTGAGTAAGCATCTAAGAAACTCAAGAGCTCGCATCCGGCTGTGGAGTCTATCACTTGATCAATCCTTGGCAGGGCGAAGGGATCTTTGGGGCAGGCTTTGTTTAGGCTAGTGTAGTCTATACACACGCGCCACTTGTTATTCTTCTTCAGCACGAGGACCGGGTTGGCGAGCCATTCCGGAAAGAACACCTCCATTATGAAGCCGGCTGCCAGAAGTCGGGCTATCTCTTCTCCTACAATCCTTCTCTTTTCCTCAGATAGTCGGCGGAGGGGCCGCTTGACTGGTTTTGCATCTGATCAGACGTGTAGCTTGTGCTAGGTGAATTCCTTCAGAACACCCGGCATGTCCTCGGGGGACCATGCGAAGATGTCCCGATTCTCACGGAGGAAATCGACGAGCTCGCCTTCCTATTTGCTGTCCAGGTTTGCCCCAATGATGGCAAACCTTTCTGGTTGCTCCGGGTCCAGAGGTATCTTCTTTGTTTCCTTGGACGGCTGGAAAGAACCTTGGGCATCACACTCCTTGGGGTCAGGGGACAGGGCTGGCGGTCCAACATCTTCTTTTCTTCAGCGATCACAAGGGACTCGGCCAGCCGGCTGCTGGCAGCCGCACACTCGGAGGATTTCTTGTAATCGCCGGCTATGGTGATGATACCCTTGGTACTTGGCATATTCATCTTAAGGTAGGCGTAGTGGGGCATAGCCATGAACTTGGCCAGAGCAGGTCGGCCAAGCAATGCATGATAAGGGCTCTCAAGGTCCACCACTTCAAACCAGATTGCTTCTCGGCGGAAATGATCCTTGTCCCCAAAGAGAACATCTATCTTGATCTTGCCGATTGGTGAGCAGGACAGACCGGGTACAATGCCATGGAACACGGTCTGACTAGGCATGAGCTGCTTTGTCTTGATGTTCAGCTTCTCCATGGTGTCACGGTACAGGATGTTGATGCTGCTCCCGCCATCTATCAGCACGCGGGAGAAATAGGAAGCACGCCTGTCTGTTGCGAGGGTGGCGTGCAAAACCAATGCATAAGAGCCGGGAGACGACATCACCTCTGGGTGGTCGGCCCGGCTCCAGCTGACAGGCCTTTCTGACCAGTGCATGTACTTGGGGGTGTTGGACCTAAGTTTCTACTCCCGGGAAGAAGCCTAAGTCTGGACCTAAGCCTGAAACTCAGTGCTTCAACTGCAAAGGGACTATTCATTGGAAGCAGAACTGCCTCAAGTATTTGGCAGATAAGAAGGATGGCAAAGTGAAAGGTATATTTGATATACATGTTATTGATGTGTACCTTACTAATGCTAGTAGTAGCGACTGGGTATTTGATACTGGTTCTGTTGCTCATATTTGCAACTCGAAATAGGGGCTACAGATTAAACGAAGATTGGCTAAGGACGAGGTGACGATGGTGTGGGAAATGGTTCCAAAGTCGATGTGATCGCCTTCGGCACGCTACCTCTACAACTACCTTTGGGATTAGTTTTAGACCTTAATAATTGTTATTTGGTGCCAGCGTTGAGCATGGACATTATATCTGGATCTTGTTTGATGCGAGACGGTTATTCATTTAAATAAGAGAATAATGGTTGTTCTATTTATATGAGTAATATCTTCATGCACCCTTGACGAGTGGTCTATTTTTGTCGAATCTCGATCATAGTGACACTAGTACAGCAAGCTTCTAAACAAACGGTTTTTAACCCCTTTCCGCGACGGCCTTTGGAACCGTCGCCAAGTGAGTGTGGGTGATAGGGGGGGTCCTTCCCACACGACCCAGAAACCGTCGGGGATATGCCCTCCTGGCGCACACGCTCGGCAAAATGAGGTCGTGTGCGACCGGCGAGCGCTCAAATACGGAAATACGTACAGTAGAGTTAAAAAATACAATTATACCGCAAAATTGTTTCCGATCGCAAGTACATCCCACACAATCAGTCCCCGCTAAACGTTTCTGTTCGTATGTACATCCCACACAATCGCTCCAAGGAAAACGTTTCCGTTCACAGGTACATCACACATAATTTTTCCCGTTAAATCGTTTGCATTATTGAATGTATCACACACGGTCCATAGAAGAAACTGTGTGGCAAAGGCTTTCCATCACACACAGGTTTTATGTGCTAAACGTTTGCGCAAGGTGGCCTAACACAAACAGTTTTCAAAAGAAAGTCATGTGTGATTGTTCATTGATCCAACACGTTTATTTCTAGAAACTGTGTGCATTGCCTGAGGTCATCGCCCACAGTATTTTTTCAACAACCGTTTGCAATAGCAAAATCCAATTAGCAGGCTAATTCTCCACTAGCAGGCTAATTATCCGATTATTCATAATCCATTTATTAATCTAATTGACATTTCATATTAAGCACACAATATATTTCATTTTCATAACTGAAATACATCAGAGTACAACATCATATAGCTTCAGCACTCAGCTACCCCATTACACAACTACACCAGGACCAAGTTTCACATGCGACATCTATAACCTTTCGAAATTAGCATGATAGACGGTACATCGACAGATATATCTCATCTGGAAAACTGCTGAAGCAGAAGGCGAATATTGAGCCTTCATTGATGTTGAAGGTCTTTGTAACTTTAGGCCAGTGCTTGTGGATGATTGACCGTCCATCCTTTGTCCTCTTCAGGAACACTTCAATATTGAACCGTGGGTGTTGTATGAATAACTTCCTCTCCTCCTAACCATACAGGTGGTTTGAGTGGTAATCATCAGTGAACTGCTTTGGAAAGGCCTGAAAACAAGGATGTGCATAAATATCTTCTCTATATTGGAAATGGGGCAAAGGAATAAAAAAGGCAAGGTATAATCGTTAGTACCATCCTCTAGTGAACTGATGTCTTCTTCATTGTGCAGACAAAGATCTTATTGTTTTTTGTCGCTAATTTTTTTATCCTAACAATCTTTCTGAGTTTCTTGACTTGACTGATAATTATGGACAACTCATTTCCCCATATGCAAAAAGGGTTGAACAGTGGGTCAAAACCTCTGACAACAGGACCTACATGTGCAAGACCAAATTGTTAAAAACCTAAATATTAGAATGGTTCCTGCAATTGCACAATAATGTGCTATTAGACAACGGGCCATGCACGTGCCAACCTCGATTGTAAACCTCAGTGCTTCCCATTGTTTCCCTGCATCACATATAAGGTAGTTAGTCATCAGGTTAAGTAAGGGTTCACATGCTATCAGTAAAATATGTTGATGAAAAATAAGCACATTGCAGATTCATCAGTTAATTCAAGCCACATGGAAAACCCATTTATCCAAACCAAGCATGATTAAGAACTAGGAAATATAGCACTTGTATATGTTTCTCATGTATTAAGTGCAGCCAAATTCGATTTATTCCTCACATGCACAACAATACAAAATTCTACCCACGACAATTGGACATCACAGTGTAGAATTGAACCAAGCAGTTAGCTAAACACCACAACAAATGAACCAAACATTAACTGAGCACCACATTGCACAATATAACATACTCCTAATAGAAGATCAGACAGTTAATCAAACCAAGCATGCTTAACAACTTGGAAATATAGCAATTGTATTTGTTTCTCATGTATTTAGTATAGCCAAATTCGATTTATTTCTCACATGGTATACAATAACAGAATTTAGCCACAACAATTGAACATCGCATTGCAGAATTGAACCAAGCAGTTAACTAAACACCACAACAAATGAACCAAACGTTAATTGAGCACCACATTGCCCAATATAACATACTCGTAATAGAAGATCAGACAGTTAACGAAACCAAGCATGCTTAACAACTTGGAAATATTGCACCCTGAAGAATTGAACATCGCATTTGCAGAATTGAACCAAGCAGTTAACTGAACACCACATTGCATGACATATAGAACATATACACTATAGCAAAAGATTTCATGGTAAAAGTAGATAGCACAATTCACTAGAATTTGTTAAGGAAAGGCAATAGCTAGCAAACGATGGCCTCGAGAAAACGCCACGAACTATCGTTTAAAGGAGCCAACCGCATCGCGGCGTCGGCGCGCGAGGCGTCAACGGTGGCCTCGACGGTGAGGTGCGCCTCCAAGATTTGGGGGTCGGCACGAATGGCAGCCATCGCGACCTCATCCGCTCTTGCGGCCGCGATTTGCTTCTCCGCTGCCAAATGCTCCTTGAGATCCTGGCTATACTGCGTGCACCATGGCTTAGGGCAGCGCTTATTTGGTGGAGGGGTCGGTGATTTGGGTGGAAGGTGTCGCGCTTGCGCTGGTGGTCGGGGCATGTGGGATGTGGAAGGAGGAGGAGGATGGGGGTCGGGTGTGGATTACCTGCCTGGATAGACCAGGTCGAGTGGCGTGAAGGAGGGTCGCCGACGAGGAGGCGGCGGCACTGCAAGCAAGGAGTGAAGGTTTCAACTTGGAAGGAAGGCAGAAAGAGGGGAAATATGGCTTTTGGTAAGGGGGAGGGGGCGGGGAGGTAGATATTTCCGCAGAAGCCAAAAATTTGGAATTGCTTCAGCCAAAACACTGGCGCGCAAAGTGTCATCAGACACGGTCCCTTATTCAGAAATGTGTACAATATGTGGACATCACAAATGATTCAGGTAGCTTAACCCGTGTGTGATGAGCTTGAACGTCAAAAGTTTTGGTTCTAATTTCCATGGTTATAGTGGTCATCCACGTCATTGCATAATTTGGGTACACAAAGGAGACTACAGCACACCCACACTTCTTAATTGAGCAAGTTCAGCAATTAAACAGAGCTAGCTGACCTAAACATTACTCTAACAAATTAAAGACCGACGCTCTTAATTAAACAAAACAAAGAGTACTACTACGGCTGGTGCTCGTCGATCTCCGCTGCCGCCTCCATGTCCAGCTCGCGCTCGACGGTCTCCAAGGGAAGGGAGTCCATGGCATCCATCGCACCATACTCGGCAAGCATTTCGCCATCCGCATCCGCCATATCTTTGGAATAGGCCGCCACGAGCTGGGCATGGGCGGACGCGATCTGGGATTTGGCGGGCTCCGTTGTCGCAAGGTATGCCGCGCAGGAACAGATGGCTGCTCAAACTCTCTCGGCGATTGCCACCTCTTCGGCCGTGGGTTGCCGACCGTTGCAAAGAAGCTTCCTTCGATTTGTGTGGTGAGCGCCACGAGCTGGGCGTGGACGGCCTCGACATGGTGGCGGGCGGCCTCCATCAGGGCTAAGGCCGCCCTGCGAACAGAATGTTCTTTATGTCGCTCCCGCCGATTGCTATCCCCAAAGGCGTATCTTTGCTACCGCCGCCTGAGAAGAAACAACGGCCGTTTGGGCTGCCTTGGCCGCCCGGACGCAGATTGCCGTCGCCCTCACAAAGCTTGTTAGCACGCGCCCGGTGGCTGCGGCCGCGCTCTCGCCGGAGTGGGCCGCCGAAGTTGCCCTCACGACGCGGGTCCACGTCCCCATCTTTCACTGGCGACGATTGAACAGTGAAATGATGTTTGGGGAGTGAGCTAGTGTGCTTGAGACGCCGGCTGTGGATTGTAGCCGATGCACCTTCTTGCGTAAGCCATAGACATACTATACACCGACGGTGCTCCAGGATATTTTGTGCTGCATCTCACACGGTTGCTAATAATAAACTGTGTGTGATCTAATTGATTTTTCATCTTGATTTGAATTACATAATGGGGTCACAGCGGCAATGGACGGTGTTTGAATTACTAGACCTTTTATCTGGAGTGAACATGCAACTATATGTGTGTCGTCAAAAAAATTGGAATTATTCACGATTCGTTTGGACGTTTTTATACATCAACTTGGTTTTGTAAGCATTTCAGGTGCATAATTCAAATTTGAACTACATGCACATGCTTCAGTGCATATAAACTGGTTGAAAAATCAAATCTGTGTCCTTGGTTGCATGCTTAGGTCCCATGCAAGAAATGGGAATGAATGTCAAACACCCAGCCACGGTCACTCGGCCGCAAACATTGAGATACTTGGTTTTTAAATTCTAGTAAATCCAAAACTCGTCTGAAATTCATGAAAATTGGCATGCTATCATGGAGCGGCATCAACATGCTGTGGTAAATTTTTTGTCCCATTTGGGACAGGTTTGGGTATAAGCTTCTCACAACAAGCATGGTGGTTTCGGTAGGGAACGCCCCGCCTTTGGGGACGAAACGATATCTGTTGCCTCTTATTGCTTCCAAAAAAATTCTCGTGTCAACATAGAACAACAGGAGTGTTGTGTTATTTTTTGTGATTTTTTGGGGTTCGTTTGGACATTTTTATGCATTAAGTGAATTTTCAATGCATTTATGTGCATAATTCAAATTTGAACTACATGCTCATGCTCAAGTGCATATAAATTGGTTGAAAAATCAAATCTGTGTCCTTCGGTGCATGCTTAGGTCCCATGCAAGAAATGGGAATGAATTTCAAACACCCTGCCACCGTCACTAGGCCGCAAACATTGAAATACATGTCTTTTAAATTCTAGCAAATCCAAAACTCGTCTGAAATTCATGAAACTTGGCATGCTATCATGGAGCGGCATCAACATGCTGTGGTAAATTTTTTGTCCCATTTGGGGCAGGTTTGGGTATAAGCTTCTCACAAACTGTAGCTTCTCACAACAAGTGTGATGGTTTCGGTGAGGGAACGTGCCACCTTTGGGGACTAAACGATATCCGTTGCCTCCGATTGCTTTCAAAAATTTCGAGTGTCAACATAGAACAACAGGAGTGTTGTGTTCAATTTTGGAATTTTTCATGATTCGTTTGGACATTTTTATATATTAACTGGGTTTCCCTGCATTTTATCTTATAATTCAAATTTGAACTACATGCACATTCTCCATTGCATATAAACTGGTTGAAAAATCAAATATGTGTCCTTGGTTGCATCCTTAGGTCCCATGAAAGAAACGAGAATGAATTCAAACACCCTGCCACCGTCACTCGGCCGCAAACGATGAGATACAGGGCTTTTAAATTCTAGTAAATCCAAAACTCGTCTGAAATTTATGAAACCTGGCATGCTATCATGGAGCAGCATCAACATGCCGTGGTAAAAATTTTGTCCCATTTGGGGCAGGTTTGGGTATAAGCTTCTCACAAACCTTAGCTTGTCACAACAAGCGTGATGGTTTCGGTAGGGAACCTGCCACCTTTGGGGATGAAACGGTATCCGTTGCCTCTTATTGCTTTCAAAAAATTTCTAGTGCCAACACAGAACAACAGGAGTGTTGTGTTTACTTTTGGAATTTTTCGGGGTTCGTTTGGACATTTTTATACATTAACTGGGTTTTCTAGGCATTTCATGTGCATAATTCAAGTTTGAACTACATGCACAAGCTCCAGTGCATATAAATTGGTTAAAAGATCAAATTTGTGTCCTTCGCGGCATGCTTAGGTCCCATGCAAGAAATAGGAATGAATTTCAAACACCAGGGCACCGTTGATTACCGGCAAAACGTTGAGACACTTTGTTTTTAAATTCTAGTAAATTCAAAACTCATCTAAAATTCATGAAACTTGGCATGCTATCATGGAATGGCACCCGACATGTTGTGGTATTTTTCGTGTCCATTTTGAGAGAAGGCGCACTCGAATAACAGCCAACAAAGGCATTTGAAACAAATAGCTGCCACTGTAACATCTCAAACGTTTTGTATAATTTAAATTGTGTGCGTTCTGTTAACCATTCACGTGACGCCACGCCTCACTCTTTTAATGGCTAGGAGGTGCTGTGCGGACAGGTGCTTGTGTTCTTGACTAAACAGAAGGCGTGCAAGCTGTACTCCAATGCGGAGGCTTAACAGGAAGCGTGCGAGCTGTACACCGTGCAGGCTCACCGGGAAGCGAGCCCTTTGACTTCCATGGCCGCCCGCCTTTCTCGCATCCTCTCCATTAATGGCGCCCAAGCCATAGTTTAATTCAGTTTTTAAATATAAAACACTCATCGCAAATGTTTTAGTTAGAACACCCGTATGCAAACCGACAACCTCCCGAGGAAGCGAAGGGAAAATATGCCGAACAGGATTTGTGCAACTCTTGATTGCAAATGTTTTAGATAGAACATCCGTATGCAAAGTGGGAGCAACGCAGGATTTGTGCACCCCTTCAACGCAAACGGTTGTTTTGGATGACCCGTGTGCAACCACGTACAAACAATTTGGTAAGATTTGCATCTGTCATATTGGGTATGTTGCCACTTATCAAACTGGAATGATTTACATTTGTTGATCTAGTAACGTTGCCTTTGTCAATCCTTGTAACACTGCGATTTGTCAAAATATGCAGCTAGAAATCACTAGCACTATCTAATTTTTGCAACTAAAATTCAGTAATTAAGCATATATTTCATTCATAGATTAAGCAGTCGTTCTTAATTTATACAAACAATTCAACTCGACAGCTGAACCGACCAAACTTTTCCCCAATCGTTGCCAACCACGTACTAAAATAGCTAGTTCAACTATATATACTAGCTAATTTTAAGTACGTTGTACAGTTCGACCACACATCTATAGTCAGATGAACTGAGCAGAATAGCCCCTAAATACTACTACTACCACGGAGGTGCTTTGTGCTACTTCCGGCAGCCTCTCCTCTGCCGAGCTCGCTCAGTGAGAGGCAGAGGAGGAGGAGGAGCCTACCGATGAGCCGGAGAAATGCAATACGGTGCCTGCCACTTTTGAACGTTCAGCGATGCTCGCCAGCTCGAACGCCCACTGCCGCTCCAGACGATCCCTCTCGAAGTGGTCGGACTGCTCATAGATCTCCTGATTCCTCGCCTCTGCATCGGCGTGTGCGGCGGCCACAACTGCGGTAAGGCTCTTTGCTTGCTCGACGAGGCGCTCCTCCTCCTCCTGCAGGAACTCGATGTAGCGCGCAAGGTCGCTGATGCACGTGCGAGCCTCCACCTCCGCCTCCCTCCTTTGGGCGGCGGTGGCAGAGCGGGTGATGATCCCGACGATCGACGTTGGGCTAGCGGCCACGACCACCACCTCCTGCCTTCGGGCCATGGTGGCGGAGCGGGTGATGGCCACGGTGGCCAGCAGTGGGGTGGAGGACACACGACCACCTCCCGCCTTCGGGCTGCGGCGACGGAGCGGGAGATGGCCCTGGCTTTCGACGGTGGTGTGGCGGCAACGGCAGCCGGCAACAGCTACCGACGGGCAGCGGCGGCGGAGCATGTGGTGGGTGTTCCGCGCACACCCAATAGGGACGCCACACGCACTACACTACACCGGGGACTGTGCCGCCGCCGTGGTGTAGCCTCCCAGCTGGAGCTGTCCTCTAATGACGACGGAGTGGCTGAGCGACAATGATGGACCGGTGCCATTGTTGATTGTGGGAGAAGCAGACGAGATAAGCTACAGGGAGGGAGGGGAAAATGCGACGCAAGACTCGCCGGTCGTGAGGTTTTTTATAGCAGGCCGGTAAGCATTGGGATTTTGGAGGATTTCACCGAGTCGGGCGGGAAGCTTGCGCGGGAACCTGCGAGGTTGCGCGGGAATAGGCTCACCAACGATTAATTGGCGCCACCGTTTAGCCAAAAGAACACCCCCGCGCGTTGCGCAAGCTTGCGCTATAAGCCGCCTGTGGCAACGGGGTGACAAGACGTGTGAGAGGAGGACGAAAGGACACGTACACATACGGTTAATACAAGAAAAACGTTTATGATTTAATTACCTCCTATACCCCCATCCTGGTTTATAAGTAGGATTTAACTAATAAAATACGAATGCATGTCCTTATAAGTGTGTGTATATATATTTGTTGTTGTTCTGTATGCAATCCCATCGCACAACACACACGTCTTATTAGCAGCAAATGTCTGTGTTATTATTGGTACTCGCACACATTTCTGATTACAGACCTGTTTGCCGCGTATCACACACATCTTGTTATATTGAACCGTTTCTGTTCTCTTGTCTCAACACAAACAGTTCATCCGTGTGAACCGCATGCCGTATATCACACACACCTTGAATTTGGCTGATCGTTTCTTTTGTGTTGCCTAATCACAAACAGTTCATCTGAGTGAACCGTATGCTTTATATCGCACACACCTTCATCTGGCTGCCCGTTTCTTTTGTTCCTCCTCATCGCAAACAGTTAAGTGGACTGAACCATATGCCCTGCATTGCACACGCAACTAAAACCTGAACCGTGTTTGATGCATACGTCATCACAAACGTTTTATACATTTCTGACGGTTTTCATACACCATCATTTGCGCTTATTGCACCGCACACAGTTTCTCGAAGGGTCTCTGATCGTAGTGTTGCGTTAGCAGCATCCTGCAGTAGTGTGAGACACATATTCATAATATTGAAGCCAAAAGATGCAAACTTAATAATGATAGTGCAACTTATTTGTGGCACTGCCGTTTAGGTCATATTGGTGTAAAGCGCATGAAGAAACTCCATGCTGACGGGCTTTTGGAATCACTTGATTATGAATCACTTGTTCTTGCGAACCATACCTCATGGGCAAGATGAATAAAACTCCGTTCTCCGGAACAATGGAGTGAGCAACTGACTTATTGGAAATAATACATACTGATGTATGCAGTCCTATGAGTGTTGAGGCTCGCGACGGGTATCGTTATTTTCTGACCTTCACAGATGATTTGAGCAGATATGGGTATATCTACTTAATGAAACATAAGTCTGAAACATTTGAAAAGTTCAAAGAATTTCAGAGCAAAGTGGAAAATCACCGTAACAAGAAAATAAAGTTTCTACGATCTGATCGTGGAGGTGAATATTTGAGTTATGAGTTTGGTCTTCATTTGAACAATGTGGAATAGTTTCGCAACTCACGCAACCTGGAACACCACAACATAATGGTGTGTTCGAACGTCGTAACCGTACTTTATTAGATATGGTGCGATCTATGATGTCTCTTACTGATTTACCACTATCGTTTTGGGGTTATGCTTTAGAGACAGCTACATTCACATTAAATAGGGCACCATCTAAATCCATTGAGACGACACCATATGAACTATGGTTTGGCAAGAAACCTAGGCTGTCGTTTCTTAAAGTTTGGGGCTGCGATGCTTATGTGAAAAAGCTTCAACCTGATAAGCTCGAACCCAAATCGGAGAAATGCATCTTCATAGAATACCCAAAGGAGACTGTTGGGTACACTTTCTATCACAGATCCAAAGGCAAGATATTCGTTGCTAAGAATGGATCCTTTCTAGAGAAGGAGTTTCTCTCGAAAGAAGTGCGTGGCAGGAAAGTAGAACTTGATGAGGTAATTGTACCTTCTCCTGAATTGGAAAGTAGTTCATCACAGACATCAGTTCCAGTGATGCCTACACCAATTAGTGAGGAAGTTAATGATGATGATCATGATAATTCAGATCAAGTTAGTACCAAACCTCGTAGGTCAACTAGAGTATGTTCCCCACCAGAGTGGTACAGTAATCCTGTTCTGGAAGTCATGTTACTAGACCATGACGAACCTACGAACTATGAGAAAGCGATGATGAGCCCAGATTCCGCGAGATGGCTTGAGGCCATGAAATCTGAGATGGGATCCATGTATGAGAACAAAGTGTGGACTTTGGTTGACTTGCCGATGATCGGCAAGCCATAGAGAATAAATGGATCTTCAAGAAGAAGACTGACGCTGACGGTAATGTTACTGTCTACAAAGCTCGACTTGTTGCGAAAGGTTTTCGACAAGTTCAATGAGTTGACTACGATGAGACCTTCTCACCCGTAGCGATGCTTAAGTCCATCCGAATCATGTTAGCAATTGCCGCATTTTATGATTATGAAATTTGGCAAATGGATATCAAAATTGCGTTCCTCAATGGATCTCTTAAAGAAGAGTTGTATATGATGCAACCAGAAGGTTTTGTCGATCCTAAAGGTGCTAACAAAGTGCGCAAGCTCCAGCGATCCATTTATGGACTGGTGCAAGCCTCTCGGAGTTGGAATATACGCTTTGATAATTTGTTCAAATCATATGGTTTTATACAGACTTTTGGAGAAGCCTGTATTTACAAGAAAGTGAGTGGGAGCTCTGTAGCATTTCTGATATTATATGTGGATGACATATTGTTTATTGGAAATGATATAGAATTTCTGGATAGCATAAAAGGATACTTGAATATGAATTTTTCAATGAAAGACCTCGGAGAAGCTGCTGATGACGGGAAAAATGGCGGGCGTGAGAACACGCGTCCACGTCATTGATACAGAGTGAAATTTAAATGCATAAAATAAAAATAGGATCAAACATTGCAGGTACTTTATTTCTAGAACTCTTACATTTACATAAAAATTCTGTTAATTACATCTCCGAAGAGAAAACCCCTGATTAAGGATTCCAACATATCTATTACATAGGATCACATCACATGCCTATTACAATATTCTACAAGAGAAATCCTCCTCGCGGGCGACGATGAACTCCTTCTTAGTGAACTTGAAGTTTGGTTTCATGCAAATACTCCTCTGTGATTTCATGTATGATGTTGGGAATAAATTTTCCTAGCAAGCAACAATTTGTTCGTGTTCATCCTCATTTATATGCAGAATGGGGTTTGATTTTGGCTAGGCATCGTTTTATCGTACGTTTGGCACATAGGATGTGTGTATGTATTTTCTTTAGGAATTTTGCACAATATATTTGGTTGGTGGCATGGATATATGTGATATGCCAATTTTAATGAGTTCTGCATCATCACATTACTACTATCATTGCGTAGCACTGATGTGGTGCCCACGTGTAGCATAACGAACTGAAGCTTTCTGACACAATTTTGATGCTTTTTATGGTGCATATGATATGTGCCATATTTTGTTGACTCTAAGTCCACACAGTAAGCCTGGCTCGAGTGGAGTTTGTTTATGATATTTTTGTTTGTTTAGAGCCTATGCGGGCTACATGGAATATGCCTTATCATGTATTTTGCATGAATTTTGTATGCATATGTGAATGTGGAGTGAACCTATTTATTAAGTTCTGCCTTACTTGTATTACTACTAACATCACATAGCACTAAGAAAATGCTTGCGCGTAGCGTAACCAAGTGAAGGTTTGTGGAGCCATTATGGTACTGCATGAGTCATATCATATCTATCATTTTTGTTTATGTTTGTACCTTACGTGGTATTAGTACTAACTCCACATAGCATCATTTTGTTGACTCTCGTGTGTAGCATAACCCAAGTAAAGTGTGATATCCATTTATGACGATGCGAATAGTTTAGTCTCTTATAGCATTGGAGCATTTCATGACAAATTTTATTTGACTTTGGCCAAAATATGTGGCCTGAATGTTTTGTTTAATTTTCTCTCACTTGTATTACTACTAACACATGCGTAGCATGAAGATAATGCCCGCGTGTAGCGTAACCAAGTAAGATTGGTTTTTATGATGCAACATGTTTTATAATTCATCTTGCATGATTTTGGTTTTTGGGTGTGTAACATGAACACATTTTTAATTAAGTTTGCCCTGCTCGTATTACTACTAACACCACGTGGCATTAATATAATGCCGGCGTGTAGCGTAACCAAGTGAGGGAATATATTTTTATGCTCTTGTTTGTATTACAACTAGCATGACACATAATGCCCGTAGCACAACCAAACAAGAGTTTATCATGAGTTTAATTTAGCACGTTCATAATATCATTCCAACTTAGTCATATCCATTCTTTTATGATGACAAAATTAAATTTTTTATGAAGTTTCCGCACTTATGACACTCTCTTGATTTGTATGCACGTATCGAGACCAAACCAAGGAACGAGGCGTTCATCTTGGCTTGTATCGCTAAGGGGACCGAACCAAGACGGAGATTAATAGGACGAAGCGCACGCACCATTTAAAGGAAACCATGCTTAAAAGAACCATGCATGCTCCTTGACTCGTACCATGATGGCCGAGCTGAAGGCGAAAGTTTGGGGTAGATATAACATGCTCCATGGTTTGTACCACGATGGCCGAACCAAAGACAAAATTTTGAGGTAGATTAAACATATACCTTGGTTTGTACCTCAATGGACGAACCAAGGACAAGAATTTTGGAAAGATGAAACAGCTCCTTGATTTGTACCGCGATGGCCGAACCAAGGGCTAGAATTTTAGGAGAGGAGGAAGAAGAAAGCTCCCTGGTCTGTACCACAATGGCCAAACCAGGGGCTAGGAGAGAGCCATGAATCTCACCTTCAACCTTCCAGCAAGCACCACGCCTTCCTCTTCTTTCTCTCTGTCTTCTATGTGTTATGTGTGTGATTTAGCAGCAGATGGGAAAGACAAATGAAGGACCGAACCTAGAGCAGCCACGGTGCCTCCTATATATAGGGGTGGGCTAGAGTAGAGCAAGGCTCTCGCTGGATGGGCGCCCACGTTTGATCGATCGTGGGATCATGGAAATTGTGGGAGCGGGGCTGCTCTTTTCGTTTTTTATTTGTTTAATCAATAATTACCCGACAATGTCCCATCAGCCAATATGGGCTTAATTAGGCCATCATTAATCAACGTATGGGCTCTTGCTCTAATCCATTTGCTTGTATGGCTGATGGATGATGAGGCAACACATGTGCATTGATACGTCTTCGTAGTATCTACTTTTCCAAACACTTTTGCCCTTGTTTTGGACTCTAACTTGTATGATTTGAATGGAACTAACCCGGACTGACGCTGTTTTCAGCAGAATTGCCATGATGTTGTTTTATGTGCAGAAAACAAAAGTTCTCGGAATGACCTGAAACTCCACAGGATGTCTCATAAAAAATAATAAAAAATCCTCGCCAAAGATGAAGACCAGGGGGCCCACACCCTATCCACGAGGGTGGGGAGCGCCCCCCCCGTCCTGGGCGCGCCCCCCTACCTCGTGGGCCCCCCTGGAAACCTTCCGACGCCAACTCCAACTCTATTTATTGGCTTTCGGGGAGAAAAAAATCAGGGAGAAGAAATCATCGCGTTTTACGATACGGAGCCGCCGCCAAGCCATAATCTCTCTCGGGAGGGCTGATCTGGAGTCCGTTCGGGGCTCCGGAGAGGGGGATTCGTCGCCGTCGTCATCATCAACCATCCTCCATCACCAATTTCATGATGCTCACCGCCGTGCGTGAGTAATTCCATCGTAGGCTTGGTGGAGGTGATGCGTTGGATGAGATTTATCATGTAATCGAGTTAGTTTTGTTAGGGTTTGATCCCTAGTATCCACTATGTTCTGAGATTGATGTTGCTATGACTTTGCTATGCTTAATGCTTGTCACTAGGGCCCGAGTGCCATGATTTCAGATCTGAACCTATTATGTTTTCATGAATATATGTGAGTTCTTGATCCTATCTTGCAAGTCTATAGTCACCTACTATGTGTTATGATCCGGCAACCCCGAAGTGACAATAATCGGGACCACTCCCGGTGATGACCATGGTTTGAGGAGTTCATGTATTCACTATGTGCTAATGCTTTGTTCCGGTTCTCTATTAAAAGGAGGCCTTAATATCCCTTAGTTTCCATTAGGACCCCGCTGCCACGGGAGGGTAGGAGAAAAGATGTCATGCAAGTTCTTTTCCATAAGCACGTAGGACTATATACGGAATACATGCCTACATTACATTGATGAATTGGAGCTAGTTCTGTGTCACCCTATGTTATGACTGTTACATGACGAACCACATCCGGCATAATTATCCATCATCGATCCGGTGCCTCTGAGCTTTCCATATACTGGTCTTCGCTTATTTACTTTTCCGTTGCTACTGTTACAATCACTACAAAATACCAAAAAAACATTATTTTTGCTGTCTTTACTTTTGTTACCGTTACCACCACTATCATATTACTTTGCTACTAAACACTTTGCTGTAGATACTAAGTTTCCAGGTGTGGTTGAATTGACAACTCAGCTGCTAATAGTTGAGAATATTTTTTGGCTCCCCTTGTGTCAAATCAATAAATTTGGGTTGAATACTCTACCCTCAAAAACTGTTGCGATCCCCTATACTTGTGGGTTATCAAGACCTTTTTCTGGCGCCGTTGCCGGGGAGCATAGCTCCATTCTTTGAGTCACTTGGGATTTATATCTGCTGGACACTATGAAGAACTAGAAAGACGCTAAGACACCAATTTATCCCTTAATTACGAGGGGAGGTAAGGAACTGCCATCTAGGTCTGCACTTGATTCACCTTCTGTTATGAGTAAGCTAGCGACACCTAAACCTGCTTCTGCTATTCGTTCTGATATGTCGCATGTTATTGATGATGCCACTTCTGCTATGCATGATACTTATGATGAAACTACTTATATGCTTGATACTACTGTGTCCCTTGGTGAATTTTTAGATGAACAAATTGCTAGGGTTGGTGAGAAATAAATTATTGAATCTGAATACGATGATGAAAGTGATGATGAAAATATGCCTGCTATTCCTGAGGGTTATCATTTTGATGCTGAATCTTCTTCAGCTAATTTTGCTTGTAAAGATAGATATGAACTTAAGAGGCTGCTAGTTAAATGGAGTAAAGAATCCCTTAGAGACAGAATGAAACCCGACCCTACTTTTGCTACTTCACCTATTTGTGTTCCCGATAAGGATTATGAATTCTCTGTTGATCCTGATATAATTACTTTGGTTGAATCTGATCCTTTTTATGGCTATGAATCTGAAGCTGTTGTGGCACATCTTACTAAGTTAAATGATATAGCCGCCCTGTTCACTAATGATGAGAGATCGCGCTACTTTTATATACTCAAAATATTTCCGTTCTCGTTAAAGGGTGATGCTAAGATATGGTTTAATTCTCTTGATCCTGGTTGTGTGCATAGTCCCCAGGATATGATTTATTACTTCTCGGCTAAATATTTCCCTGCTCATAAGAAACAAGCTGCTTTGAGGGAAATATACAACTTCGTGCAAATTAAAGAAGAGAGTCTACCACAAGCTTGGGGGGGGGGGCTTCTGAAGTTACTTAATGCTTTGCCCGATCATCCTCTTAAGAAACCTGAAATACTTGATATCTTTTATAATGGACTAACGGATGGTTCTAGAGATTACCTGGACAATTGTGCTGGTTCTCTTTTCAGGGAAAGAACACCGGATGAAGCTGAAATCCTATTGAATAATATGTTGACAAATGAAAATAATTGGGCACCTCCTGAGCCAGCCCCTGAGCCAGCTCCTGCTGCAATTACTGAGCCTATTCCCAAACGAACTCCGAAGAAGAGAGGTGTTCTATTTCTTAGTCCCGAAGATATGCAAGAGGCAAAGAAATGTTTGAAAGAAAAAGGTATTAAAGCTGAAGATGTTAAGAATTTACCTCCTATTGAAGAAATACATGGTCTTAATTTACTGCCTGTTGAAGAAGTATATGATCTCAATTCTTTATTCACTGAAGAACCTCCTGATCCCGATATCCCGACATAGGTAGTAAAGGCAATTTCTCTCTATAGATACGATAAAGCTGAATTTCCTCCTACTAAAATTGCTAGTCAGTGCTTGGATGAGTTTCATGACTTTATGTTTAAGCAAGATGACTTTAATGCTTATTTTGGTAGACAATTAAAACAAAATACCTTTATGATTAAACGCTTGGGTGATTATATGGCTAATATTAGAGGTGAACTTAAACTAGTTAGCAAACATGCTTCTATGGTTACCACTCAAGTAGAACAAGTACTTAAAGCTCAGAAAGAAGTGCTTGATGAAATGAATAGTAAGAAAAATGATTATCTTTGTTAGAGTGGCTACTAGAACTGGTAGAATGACTCAGGAACCTTTGCATCCTGAAGGACACCCTAAGAGAATCGAGCAAGATTCTCAGAAAAATAATATTGATGTACCTAGTTCTTCTAAAAGGAAGAAAAAGAAAAATGATAGGACCTTGCAAACTTCTAGTGAACCTATTCTTTGAACCACACGAGAATCCAAATGATATCTCTATGTCCGATGCTAAAACACAATCTGTAATGAACATGAACCTAGTGAAAATGTTAATGATGATGTTCATGATGATGCTCAACCTAGTAATGATAATGATGTAGAAGTTGAACCTGTTGTTGATCTTGATAACCCACAATCAAAGAATCAACGTTATGATAAGAGAGACTTTGTTGCTAGGAAACATGGTAAAGAAAGGGAACCATGGGTTCGAAACCCATGCCTTTTCCTCCAAACCATCCAAGAAAAAGGATGATGAGGATTTTGAGCGCTTTGCTGAAATGATTAGACCTACCTTTTTGCGTATGCGATTAACTGATGTGCTGAAAACAAATCCTTATGCTAAGTATATGAAGGATATCATTACCAATAAGAGAAAGATACCGGAAGCTGAAATTTCCACCATGCTTGCTAATTATAATTTTAAGGGTGGAATACCAAAGAAACTTGGAGATCCAGGGGTACCTACTATACCATGCTCCATTAAGAGAAATTATGTTAAAACTGCTTTATGTGATCTTGGAGCCGGTGTTAGTGTTATGTCTCTCTCTTTATATCATAGACTTGACTTGAATAAGTTGACACCTATTGAAATATCTTTGCAAATGGCTGATAAATCAACTGCTATACCTGTTGGTATTTGTGAGGATGTGCCTGTTGTGGTTGCAAACGTTACTATTTTAATGGACTTTGTTATTCTTGATATTCCCGAGGATGATAGTATGTCTATTATTCTTGGAAGACCTTTCCTTAATACTGCAGGGGTTGTTATTGATTGCAACAAAGGCAATGTCACTTTTCATGTAAATGGTGATGAGCATACGATACACTTTCCGAGGAAACAACCTCAAGTTCATAGTATCAACTCTATTGGAAAAATTCCATCGATTATATTTGGAGGTTTTGAATTTCCTCTCCCTCTTGTCAAGAAGAAATATGATATACTTATTATTGGGGATGTCCATATCCCGTTGAGGTAACATAGTGTTATTCAAATTTCTCCGGTTCCATGTTAATCGGAATGAGTTTGTTAACAAGACTTGATCAACCTTGTTAGTGGATTCTTTTTGATGAGCATGAGATGGATAAACTAGAAGCACAACCTTCTGACCCTCTTTATATTTTACATTATTTAGTAGAAATAAAGTAAAATAGTATTTTTCTGTCTGCTTCACGACTTATCCATGCAATATAAAAATATCCCAAAATAAAAGTCCTTAGAATGCCATGCCAATTTAATATGATTTTTTCGAATATTTGAGGATTTCTTGTGCAAAAATTACATGGGGAGCTGCCACACAGCCACGAGGGTGGAGGGCGTGCCCTACCCCCCTAGGCGCGCCCCATGCCTCGTGGGCCCACGGTGGCCCTCCTCCACTTATCCCTGCACTCATCTTCTTCCTCTGCCTCACACAAACCCGAAAAACCAACTCAAGCACGAGTTCCAGCCACTTTTGCTGCGTTTTTCGATCTCCTTGCTCAAAGCACCTCTCGCAAAACTGCTTGGGGCGATTGTTCCTTGGTATGTGACTCCTCCATTGGTCCAATTAGTTTTTGTTCTAGTGCTTTATTCTTTGCAAATTTGTGTTGCATAGGAGACCATGTTCTTGAGCTTGCATGTCAAATTTATATGGTTCCAAGTAGTTCTAATGCTTGATATAGGCTCTAGGCACTTGTAGGAGTGGTTGCTATCAATTTTATTGAAGTTGGTTCACTTTTGTTTGAAGTTACTAAAAATTTCAGAATTATTTTTCAGAGAAAACAATATGTTTAGGAAGATGTTCGAAGGTGGTTCTTCAAGGAAGCAAGGCCCTAGGCTTGCAATGCGTGATGCTAACGAGGAACCACCAAGGGGCCTCTGTGAGGCCACAATGAATGGCCTTCGAAAATTTTATGAATCAAGGGGAATCAAAGAAGAATTTAGCGCATATTTGCGTAATGCGGTCTTGAGGACTTTGAGGTCGACAAATGCCCCTCAAAGATCATGATCTCACAAGTTCATTTGTGAGGAGGTTTGAGTTTTCATCTTAGTAATTCTCCTTCACCATGTTTGACCTTTATGACAAATCTTATACCATGGACTTAGAGGATTTCACTTTTGCTTGCAAACTTCCATCTTGGGGTAGTGTCAGGATCCCCTAAATCTGAATATAGAGACTTTCTTGCTAGAATAACTGTGGGGGAATCTAGAGATATAACACAAGCCACTATAGGGAGCATTCACTTTCCTGCTATACATTATTTTGCTCTCTTCATAGCCCCTGATCTCAGTATTCTCAGAAGTGCTGTGTTAGGAGACCAATCTTATCATATGTGAGCCATTGTAGCTCATAGGTTGCATCATAATAGACATAACGGAGATTTCTTTGGAGGAATTTATGCAACCCGCTTAGCTAATTTTCTTGAGATAGACATTCGTGAGGGTGATATGCAGTTACCCCCTACTTATTTAGATTTTGATTCTATGGTTGCTCACCGGTTTGTTGAGAGGACTGAACCACCTCTCCAAAGATTTAGCTAATCTTTAACAAACGGCATGTTGTCCATATTACTCTTCCTGCTCCTGCCTTCTTTGATTTTCAGACAAAAGGAATATATATTATTACCAGAGAGGAGGCAGATGAGTACGAGAGGAGAGCGGAGGCGGCTCAATGCCACGCTGCAGCTCAGGAGGCGATAGCTGCTGCATCACAGTATGACCCCAGCTACACCTGCGGGTATCTCCCAGGCTACCCCTGGCAATAGACCAACTTAGGCCAAAAGCCTAAGCTTGGGGGAGTACGTATTTCTCACCGACATTACATTTATGTTCACATACACTCATTGCTAGATGTCGGTGCTCATACTCTTTCACTGTAATATCCATGCTAGTTTATTTTCTTTTTCCTGCTTTCTTCTTGTGTGTTTAATAAACTTTAAGAAAAACCAAAAAAAATTAGTAGTAGTTTATTTTTCCTGCTGTAGTAGTAATAATTAATAAGAAAATCCAAAAATATTTCCCATTCTTCTTTTGCTTGTTGGGAGCTTTCCCGTGTAAATAGTTTTTATTTCTTTTCTTTTCTTTGGGGGTCAGTAGGAGAAGACCATGATTAAATTGTTGAAGTGGCTCTTATATGCATCATTGTTGATTTAACCAAGAGCCCATATTGCCTTGTCTTCTCATGTTTATTGAATGCTCGCAGATTCTAGCTTAGTCCAATGCATGTGCCCTCTTATTATTATTCACACCATTCGGTCATGCAAGTGAAAGGCAATTATGATGATATATGATGGACTGACTGAGATGGGAAATACTGGTATGAACTCGACCTCTTTTGTTTTTGTAAATATGATGATTCCATCGTTCCTGATTCAGCTTATTATGAATAAACATGTTTGCAATGACAATTAGAGATCATAGTTGCTTGTGCCATGCTTGATTAGCTATGAGTTATAATGGTTTACCTTGCGTGCCAACATGCTATTAAAGTGGTTGTGATGTGGTATGATGGGGTGGTATCCTCCTTTGAATTATTTAAGTGACTTGACTTGGCACATGTTCACGCATGTAGTTGAAACAAATCAACATAGCCTTCACGATATTTATGTTCATGGTGGATTATATCCTACCCATGCTTGTATTCAATGTTTATTAATTTTAATGCATGTTCATGACTGTTGTCGCTCTCTAGTTGGTCGCTACCCAGTCTTTTGCTAGCCTTCACTTGTACTAAGCGGGAATACTGCTTGTGCATCCAATCCCTTAAACCCCAAAGTTATTCCATATGAGTCCACCATACCTTCCTATATGCGGTACCTACCTGCCGTTCCAAGTAAATTTGTATGTGCCAAACTCTAAACCTTCAAATAAACATTATGTTTTGCATGCTCTAATAGCTCATATATCAACTAGGGCTGCCCTTATATTCCGTGTTAGGCGGGTTATTCTCAAGAGGAGTGGACTCCGCTCCTCACTCACGAGAAAATGGCTGGTCACCGGGATGCCCAGTCCCATGCTTTATGCAAACTAAATCAAAATAATTGCAAACAAAACTCCCCCTGGGACCCGTTGAATGTTGGAGGCACTCATTGTTTTGAGCGAGCCATGGATTGCTGCTTGTGGAGGAGGGGGGGGGGTATAAACTTTACCATTCTGTTTGGGAACCGCCTATAATTTGTTTAGCATGGAAGATATCGTCATCTCTTAGTTGTTATGTTGACAATGAAAGTATGCCGCTCTAAATATAAATTATCACTATTTCAAAACCGAGCTCGCACCTCTACAAATCCTCGCTTCCCTCTGCGAAGGGCCTATCTATTTACTTTTATGTTGAGTCATCACCCTCTTATTAAAAGCACTAGTCGGAGAGCACAAATTGTCATTTGCATTCATTCTTTGTTAATTTATATCGGGTATGACTATGATTGGATCTCTTTTACCATGAATTACAATGTCTAGTCAGTCCTTGATCTTTAAAGGTGCTCTGCATTTATGTCTTGCAGTCTCAGAAAGGGCTAGCGAGATACCATCTTCTTATATCATATTATGATTATTTTGAGAAAGTGTTGTCATCCGAGATTTATTATTATGGCTTGCTAGCTGATTATGTTATTGATATGAGTAAACATGAGACCTGAGAATTATTGCAAATGTGGTTAGTTATGATCTTTGCTGAAAACCTGAATGCTGGCTTCACATAGGTACAACAACAAGAGCAAACGGAGTTTGTAAAAGTTTTTCTTTTTCTCTTTCAGTTTGTCAACTGAATTGCTTGAGGACAAGCAATGGTTTAAGCTTGGGGGAGTTGATACGTCGTATCTACTTTTCCAAACACTTTTGCCCTTGTTTTGGACTCTAACTTGTATGATTTGAATGGAACTAACCCGGACTGACGCTGTTTTCAGCAGAATTGCCATGATGTTGTTTTATGTGCAGAAAACAAAAGTTCACAGAATGACCTAAAACTCCACAGGATGTCTTATAAAAAATAATAATAAATCCTCGCCAAAGATGAAGACCAGGGGGCCCACACCCTGTCCATGAGGGTAGGGGGCGCGCCCCCCCTCCTGGGCGCGCCCCCCTACCTCATGGGCCCCCTGGAAACCTTCCGAGGCCAACTCCAACACTATTTATTGGCCTAAGTTTGAGGAGTTCATGTATTCACTATGTGCTAATGCTTTGTTCCGGTTCTCTATTAAAAGGAGGCCTTAATATCCCTTAGTTTCCATTAGGACCCCGCTGCCACGGGAGGGTAGGAGAAAAGATGTCATGCAAGTTCTTTTCCATAAGCATGTATGACTATATAAGGAATACATGCCTACATTACATGGATGAATTGGAGCTAGTTCTGTGTCACCCTATGTTATGACTGTTACATGACGAACCACATCCGACATAATTATCCATCACTGATCCGGTGCCTACGAGCTTTCCATATACTGGTCTTCGCTTATTTACTTTTCCATTGCTACTGTTACAATCACTACAAAATACCAAAAAAACATTATTTTTCCTGTCTTTACTTTTGTTACCGTTACCACCACTATCATATTACTTTGCTACTAAACACTTTGCTGCAGATACTAAGTTTCCAGGTGTGGTTGAATTGACAACTCAGCTGCTAATAGTTGAGAATATTCTTTGGCTCCCCTTGTGTCGAATCAATAAATTTGGGTTGAATACTCTACCCTCGAAAACTGTTGCGATCCCCTATACTTGTGGGTTATCATGCATGTACACGTAGCCATTTTTTTTAAACTGGGCTAGGCCTGATTCTAGTAATTCATTAAGGCTAATTTTCAACGTATGGGTCTCCTAATATATGCATGCATGCCTAGCTATGTCACGTACGCACACCTCATGCATGTATGTATGCAATCCAATGAATATTTTTTTCTTTGTTGTGCAACTGATCGCTCTTATAATTGGCTATCTCTATCACATTTATTTTGTGTGTATCCGTTAAGATACAACGATATTTTGATGGGGGAACATGCCCCGTGATGCTTCGACAACATTGGCGCCGCCTCTGACAGTGAATTTTAGATCTCTTTGACAACATTGGCGCCGCCTCCGACGGTGAAATTTATATTCTTTTTTTGTCAGCGATGGTGCACGTACATATAAACCATATGTTCTCCATTTTCCAATAGGTGAAAACTTAATGGTTGTTTATTTATTTCATAATATTTTATAATTGTTAGTTTAGTGCGTGCATAATCGACATTCGAAAATATATCATAGGCCTATTTTTTTCTCAGTCCTCAATTTGAGCGGTTGACTATATTTGATTATTTTTCATTATAAAATGGATTTTTGCCGTTTTGTGTTTATATTTTATGTGGTTTATGCATTTTATTTATCTTGGTCAAAATCCATGTCAACAGCTACTTATATATTGGGCATCAAGATCTATAGAGATAGATCAAGACGCTTAATTGGACTGTCACAAAGCACATACCTTGATAAATTTTTGAAGAACTTCAAAATGGATCAGTCAAAGAAAGGGTTCTTGCCTGTGTTACAAGGTGTGAAGTTGAGTCAGACTCAATGCCCGACCACTGCAGAAGATAGAGAGAAAATGAAAGTCATTCCCTATGCCTCAACCATAGGTTCTATCATGTATGCAGTGTTGTGTACGAGACCTGATGTGTACCTTGCTATAAGTTTAGCAGGGAAGTATCAAAGTAATCCAAGAGTAGATCACTGGACAACGGTCAAGAACATCCTGAAATACCTGAAAAGGACTAAGGATATGTTTCTTGTTTATGGAGGTGACAAAGAGCTTGTCGTAAATGGTTACGTCGATGCAAGCTTTGACACTGATCCGGATGGCTCTAAGTCACAAACCGGATACGTATTTATATTGTATGGTGGAGCTGTCAGTTGGTGCAGTTCTAAGCAAAGCGTCGTGGCGGGATCTACGTGTGAAGTGGAGTACATAGCTGCTTCGGAAGCAGCAAATGAAGGAGTCTGGATGAAGGAGTTCATATCCGATCTAGGTGTAATACCTAGTGCATCGGGTCCAATGACAATCTTTTATGACAATACTAGAGCAATAGCCTTGGCGAAGGAATCCAGATTTCACAAGAGAACCAAACACATCAAGAGACGCTTCAATTCCATCCGCGATCAAGTCAAGGAGGGAGACATAGAGATTTGCAAAATGCATACGGATCTGAATGTTGCAGACCCGTTGACTAAGCCTCTTCCACGAGCAAAACATGATCAGCACTAAGACTCCATGGGTGTTAGAATCATTACTATGCAATCTAGATTATTGACTCTAGTGCAAGTAGGAGACTGAAGGAAATATGCCCTAGAGGCAATATTTAAGTCGTTATTTATATTTCCTTATACCATGATAAATGTTTATTATTCATGCTAGAATTGTATTAACCGGAAACTTATTACATGTGTGAATACATAGACAAAACAGAGTGTCCCTAGTATGCCTCTACTTGACTAGCTCGTTAATTAAAGATGGTTAAGTTTCCTGACCATAGACATATGTTGTCATTTGATGAACATGATCACATCATTAGAGAATGATGTGATGGACAAGAGCCATCCGTTAGCTTAGCATTATGATCGTTTAGTTTTATTGCTATTGCTTTCTTCATGACTCATACATATTCCTCTAACTATGATATTATGCAACTCCCGAATACCGGAGGAACACCTTGTGTGCTATCAAACGTCACAACTTAATTGGGTGATTATAAAGATGCTCTACATGTGTCTCTGAAGGTGTTCGTTGGGTTGGCATAGATCAAGATTAGGTTTTTTCACGCCGTGTATCGGAGAGCTATCTCTGGGCCCTCTCGGTAATGCACATCACTATAAGCCTTGCAAGCAATGTGACTAATGAGTTTGTTGTGGGATGATGCATTATGGAACGAGTAAAGAGACTTGCTAGTAACAATATTGAACTAGGTATGAGGATACCGACGATCGAATCTCGGGAAAGTAACATACCAATGAGAAAGGGAATAACGTATGTTGTTATGCGGTTTGACAGATAAAGATATTCGTAGAATATGTAGGAACCAATATGAGAATCCAGGTTCTGCTATTGGTTATTGACCGGAGATGTGTCTCGGTCATGTCTACATAGTTCTCGAAACCGTAGGGTCCACACGCTTAACGTTCGATGATGATTTGTATTATGAGTTTTATGTTTTGGTGACCGAAGTTTGTTCGGAGTCCCGGATGAGATCACGGACATGACGAGGAGTCTCAAAATGGTCGAAAGGTTAACATTGATATATTCGAAGGTTATATACGGAAACCGGAATGGTTCCGAAGAGGTTCGGGAATTTTTCGTAGTACCGGGAGGTTACCAGAACCCCCCCGGGAAAGTTAATGGGCCTCATGGGCCATAGTGGAGAGAGGGAGGAAGGCCACAAGAGGTGGCACACACCTCCCCCCTACCCAATCCGAATTGGACAAGGGGTGGGGGCACGCCCCCCCTTCCTTCTCCCTCTCCCCTCTTTCCCCTTTCCCCTCTCCGTTGGAAGGAAGGGGTGAGGGACTCCTGGATCATGGGGTCCTCGGGCGTCCGGGCTATGTGACCTAGGCCGGACTAATGGGCTGTGAAGATACAAGACAAAAGGCCTTCCCTCGTGTCCGGATGGGACTCTCCTTTGCGTGGATGACAAGCTAGGCGTTCGAATATGTATTTTCCTTTCTCTGTGCACCGACTCTGTACAACCCTAGGCCCCTCCGGTGTCTATATAAACCAGAGGGTTTAGTCCGTAGAAGCAATCATAATCATACAGGCTAGACATTGTCCATTACGATCTTAGGTAGATCAACGCTTGTAATCCCTATGCTCATCAAAGTCAATCAAGCAGGAAGTAGGGTATTACCTCCATTAAGAGGGCCCGAACCTGGGTAAACATCGTGTACCCTCCTCTTGTTACCTTTGATCCTTAGACGAACAGTTCAGGACCCCCTACCGAGATCTACTGGTCTTGACACCGACATTGGTGCTTTCATTGAGAGTTCCTCTGTGCTATCAACAGAAGATTCGATAGCTCATTCGATCATCTACAATGATGATGTTACGAGGGAGACTTTCCTCCCCGGCCAGATTTTTGTATTCGGTGGCTTCGCACTACGTGCCAACTCGATTGGCCACCTCGAGAAGATCGACAGCTACACCCCCGGTCATCAGATCAGTTCCGGGAACCTAAATTATGTCGCTGATATCCGAGGAGATTTGATCTTCGAAGGGTTCGCGGCCCCGATCGCCGCTCTAGCCTTAGATCCAGAGCAGACTATCAGGTTTGAATACGGGAGTTTAGAGCCCGTCGGACTCCCTACAATTATGGAACTTGCTACCGGAGATCTGGAGGGGACATCGTCATTGGCAAACCCAAAGATGAACCAAGTTCCCTTGTCGCTAAATTGCAGGACTCTCCATCGGATTCTAAATCCTAACTCTTGAGGTCCGCATCAAGCAGGCACAGCCAGGAGGATCCCACCCCGGTCGGCCCTGCGGACTCTCGCTTCCCTGCCCAAACCTCGCTCCTAAACGAGGCTCTGGAATTAATGTGAACCCTCACCATTACGGAGGAATCACTTCCGAATTACACCCAGCCCGGACTAGGGGCTGGGAGCGGGGAATTTTACGCCCCACCCACCACCCACTTCATAGCCACTGTCGAAGATCTAACCAACATGCTAGACTATGCCTCCGAAGACATCAACGGTATGGACGATGATACCAGAGACGAACAAGGCCAAGACCCTTCGTTTACAGGACGTTGGACGGCCACTTCCACATACGATGTGTACATGGTGGACACACCCAAAGAGGATGACGACGATGGCAAGAAGGATCCGATTGAGGATGAGCTTGCTGAAGCACCTCTGAAGCATCGACGTCAGCGGCGCCGCTCGGAATCGCGTCGCGAAAAGGACAGCAATACCGGCACCGGAGACCATAATACTCTTGAGAACGCCGAAGACCAAGAAGCCCCCATCAAACCAACATCTGAACAGGATGATTGGGAGGAAGGGCAAGTTAACCCTGACGAACCAGTAGGGAACAAGGATTCGGAGGATAGCAACTATCTACCACTCTCCGAAGACGATGTGAGCCTTGGCGATGAAGATTTCATCGTGCCAGAGGAACCCCTCGAACAAGAACGCTTTAAGCGCCAGCTAATCGCAACTGCGAGAAGCCTAAAAAATAAGCAGCAATAGATCCAATCCGAACAGGATACGCTCAACGACAGATGGACTAAAGTACTGGCAGCCGAAGAATACGGCCTCGAACGGGCAACAAAGAGCTACCCGAAGCGCAAGCTGCTACCCCAATTCGACGATGAGGCCCTGGAGCCCATACCGCCAACACGTGACGCTGCTTGCAGACCTGACCGACCACCATGTGCCCGGGATAGAGTGGCAACTCAAACCAAACACCAGCGCGCACCACCTCACCGTAGAGGCAGAGAGACATCGGCTTCAGGATACACCTATGACCTACGACAGGACCTGGAAAATAGAGCCAGTCAGACCAGATCAATCTACGGATCATGGGGGCGTGCGCAGTGCGAGAAGACGGCTATCAGGCCTGGCGTGACAAGCATAACCTCACCCGAGCTGAAAAACGCATACGGACTTCATCCGAACTGCGTCGTGACGTGGCCCGATACAGAGGTGCCGCACACTCCCTATGCTTAACCGATGAGGTAATAGAGCACCAGTTCCCAGAAGGGTTTAAACCCGTGAACATTGAATCATACGATGGTACAACAGATCCCGCAGTATGGATTGAAGATTTTCTTCTCCACATTCACATGGCTCGCGGTGATGATCTACATGCCATCAAATACCTCCCCCTAAAACTTAAGGGACCAGCTCGGCACTGGTTAAATAGCCTACCAGAAAACTATATTGGAAGCTGGGAAGACTTGGAAGATGCCTTTAGAGACAACTCCCAAGGGACTTATATCCGGCCTCCGGACGCCGATGACCTCAGTCACATAGTCCAAAGAGTCTGAGAGTCACCGAAAAATTCTGGACTGGGTTCCTAATTAAAAAGAACCAGATTGTCGACTGTCCGGACGCCGAAGCCCTAGCGGCCTTTAAACACAGCATTCGCGACGAATGGCTCGCCCGACACCTCGGCCAAGAGAAGCCGAAGTCCATGGCAGCCCTTACAACACTCATGACCCGCTTTTGCGCGGGCGAAGATAGCTGGTTAGCCCGTAGCAACAACAGTACCAGCGACCCTGGCACTTCTGAAGCCAGAAACAGGAACGGCAGGCCCCGACTCAACAAACACAAGCGCCGAAGCAACAATGACAATACCGAAGACACAACGTTCAACACCGGATTGAGTGGCTCCAAATCTGGTCAGCGGAAGAAGCCATTCAAAAGAAACAAGGACGGTTCATCTAGCTTGGACCGAATACTCGATCGACCTTGCCAGATTCACGGCACCCCCGACAAGACTGCCAACCATACCAACATAAGTTGTTGGGTCTTTAAACTTGCCGGTAAGTTAAACACCGAACATAAGGAGAAAGGGTCGCCCAGCGAGGACGACGATGACGAGCCTCGCCCACCGAACACAGGAGGACGGAAGAAATCCCCGAGGTCAAAACGGTGAATGTGATATATATTACTCACATCCCCAAGTGGGAGCGCAAGCGCGCATTAAGGGACGTCTATGCAATAGAGCCAGTCACCCGAAAATTCAACCCATGGTCAGCCTGTCCGATTACTTTCGATCGTAGAGACCATCCGACCAGTATCCGTCACGGAGGTTCGGCCATGTTGGTCCTCGACCCAATTATCGATGGATTCCACCTTACGCGAGTCCTCATGGACGGTGGCAGTAGTCTTAACCTGCTCTATTAGGACACGGTCCACAAAATGGGTATTGATTCGTCAAGAATCAAGCCCACCAAAACAACCTTTAAAGGAGTAATACCTGGTGTAGAGGCCCGCTGCACGGGCTCAATCACATTAGAAGTTGTCTTCGGCTCGCCGGACAACTTCCGAAGCGAAGACTTGATCTTCGACGTCGTCCCTTTCCGCAGTGGCTATCATGCACTGCTTGGACGAACCGTGTTCGCTCGCTTCAATGCGATCCCGCACCATGCTCATCTACAACTCCAGATGCCCGGACCACGTGGTGTTATAACAGTCAATGGAAACATGGAGCGCTCCCTCCGTACTGAGGAGCACACCGCGGCCCTTGCAACGGAAGTACAGGGCGTCTTATCAAGCCAAATACTACATCGGCAGTCAAGCCCCCGGACATTGTCAAACGAGTCCGGACTACCCTGCAGAACGACAGTCCAGCTCGTCAGGAGCTCGATTAGGAATTCGGCCTCCGTCTCAGCCCCAACCGAATTGCAGCATATGTACCACGCGTACATAACTACGCACTAAAGATACCATGGGCAAAGATGGAGGCATATTAAAGATAAAGTCCACAATACGGCTCGACCCAATCTGGACCCTCATATCCTCTTTTTCCCTATTTTTATTTTTCAGGTTCCTTACAACCCACATCACCTGTCGATGGTACCAAGGGCCCTTTTTCCAGGCCCCTTAGGAAAACCCGATTGTTGATCCTCTCGAAGGATAATACACCAAGGAGAAAAGCTCCGCAGACGTGTAGCAGAGTATCTAAAGGATCTTTAAAGACCACCTCTTCCTTTTTTAGGACCTGTACACAACTTTCCCTTGTGCTCGGCATGTTAAATAGTCTCGATGCTTATCACATTATTTGTACAAATACGTTTTGACGTATCAATCAGACTATAATGGAGACAGTTTTTCGCCCAACCTATTCGGTACTAGCTTATTTCCTAATCTGTATTCCCTCTTTTTTGTCCGATTGTCATGTAGACCTCGGTACGACTTAAAATCGCCAGGGGCTCCATTCAGCCACATACATTTCTTAAAAATAAAATAAGTCCAAACACTTTTACAGTACAATTCAGCATCCTGAATATAGCATTATATGCATCGGCTCTGAATCATGTCTTTGGTCAATAGTTGGGTTTCCCGGCTCCTGTGGTTACTGCCTTACGTTCCGCTTGTTCAGCTAAGGTAGTAAAGGGAGAACTACTGCGATTGTGTTTCTGGTTCATCCGGATAAACACCTCAATAGAGAAATCCGAAAACTGACTGTCATGGTGCGGCGAGAGCTGGTCAGCTATTCGGCGACTAAGTATAAATCTCTTGCGATTTTTCTGTATTACGCGAAGGACCGGTCTTCACCCGGTCAGGCGCCTACAACACCCAAGTTTGGATAATTGAATAATACCAGGGGCTGCGCCTTCAATTCCATTGTCAAACTTCTATGGCTAAGTGAGAGCGATAAAGCCACATAGTCTGATTGCCTGGTTCATCGCACTAACACCTCCTTCAAGGAACAAGCCGTTGGGTCAAGTGTGTTCAGGTGCTCTTCCGAACGCCCCCGTACTACCTACGTGGGGGCTGAAGCCGACGACTGGCCAACTCTCAGATATCATAAACGGCCGCATAGGAGGAAAATAATTTGAGGTAAAACAAGCCACATATTATACATAAGCCTTGTTTCATAATACAAAGTTTGGGAAACACAAATACATTCATTCGAAAATAATGTCCTTCGAACACTGGCCCTCTACAATGCGGGATCCTTCCAGGACTTCATCAAAATACCGCTCCGGCGTGCGATGCTCCTTGCCTGCGGGCGGTCCCTCGGTTGCAAGCTTAGTGGCATTCATCTTCGCCCACTGCACATTGACACGGGCAAAGGCCACTCGGGCACCTTCGACACAGACCGACCGCTTTATAGCGTCAAGCCCCGGGCAGGCATTGACTAGCCGCTTCACGAGCCCGAAGTAGCTGTTGGGTATGGGTTCGGCTGGCCAAAGATGGACTATAACATCCTTCATGGCCAATTCGGCCACCCTATGCAGTACGATCAGCTGCTTCAGCTGATCACTGAAGGGCACTGGATGCTCTGGCGCAAGGTACCGCAATTAGAACAGCTTCTTCATTGAGCTCCCCTCTTCGGCTCGGAAGAACTCCGCAGCATCGGCAATACTACGGGGTAGATCCGCAAACGCTCCTGGAGAACTCCAAACGCGGGTCAGTAAGATGTACCTTCTCCTTACTAATTTGCTCTGCATATTAAAGGCCTTACCCGTTGTGATCTTCTTTGCCTCTTGGATCTCCCGGCACGCGCCTTGGGCTTCAACCCAGGCTTCCTTTGTGCTTTGTAGGGCCTTAGCAAGTTCGAAATCTTCATCTGAAATCTTGCGCTCCAAGGACTCACATTTGCTTATGGCATCCTTGAGCTCTTGCTGGACTTCCTCCACCCTTGATTCATGTTTTTGGTGGGTGGCTTGTTCCTCCTACACCTCCTTCTTGGCTTCGGCCAGTGCTTTCTTGAGGGTCTCGACCTCAGACGCGTCAACTGTGAGCATAATTACAAAACTCAGCAACATAACAAAACAACAAATCATATCATTTCAGATATGAATAGGTATCGCATACCTTGCTTCTCCTCCAATCGTTTGTTGGCACGGATGAGCTCTTCATCGGCCCGCTCCAACCTCCGCTTTAGTTCGGACACCTCGGCGGCCTGGGAGGTTGCCGCTAACATCAAAGCTTGTTTGTTCAAATAAACATGTATGTTAATCTCCTGCGAGAACTATTCGATCCTCTATTTGGCCTTTCTTTGTGAATGCAGAACAGAGCCTTAGGGGCTACTATCTATACACAGACATTCCTTCTATATAGCTAAAAAGTATTACATCCCATACCTCAAAGCCTGTTAGAAGGCTGGTGTCGGTATACGAAAGTAGGGGCTCTCATTTTGACCCCTTTACTTACACGCAGGCAATGAGGCCCATGCCACACTTGGCAGGGCAGAGGAGGGAAGCCAGAGCGCAAGATGACCAGAGAAACGCCAAGACCAGAGACACAAAGAGCAAGAGGGCGAGGTGGACCCCCCCGGCAAGACCCTTGCCGGGGCGGCCTCCGCAGCCCCGGCAAGATCCTTGCCGGGGCAACTAGCCCGACGCCAGCAGTGTGCACCACCCTTGAGCCCAAGGGTTCCAACACCATCAACCACATTGGAACCAAGGCTCAGGAGGCACTTCCATGGTGGCGTGCAGATCTTCGTGAAGATCATAAATACACAAGATCAGATGAGGACCAGAAGAGACGATCCTTGGCAAGATCCTTGCCAAGGAAATCTACGAGACCCTCGGCAAGATCCTTGCCGGGGATGACCGCGGTGCCACGGTAAGACCCTTGTCGGGCCCCCGGCAAGACCCTTGCCGAGGACATCAGCGGGGCCACGGCCGGGCCCACGTCTGCCAAGACTCCAGCGCCGCTCCCATGCAGCTGCTAGCTCAACCGGTGGCGAGGCACTGCGTGGCGACATCACGGCCTCCACGCCGACTCAGCAAGCACCGGCGTGGTGGCATGCAGATCTTCGTGAAGACTCCGCCACCACGCCAGCCCAGCAGCCAGCCAACATGGCACTGCAACGCCTCGTCAGCTCGGACGCGCATTGAAGCCAGGTGAGGCGGCGACAGCTGGGACGAGCTTCCTTGCCGTCCCCGATAAAGCAAGAGGGGCACGTAGACAGCGCATTAAATCCGTTTGTCCGACGGTGCCAGAGGATAGACTTATGCATTGTACACCTTTCCACCTCCTGTGTGCCACTGTTGCAACCCATTTTTCCTATAAAAGGAGGCCCGAGGCGTACGGGAGAAGGATTCGGGTCTTTTGGACAAGTTACACCCCGTAGCTAGTTCAAGAACTCAAGAACACTCAAATACATACACCAAAGCAGGACTAGGGTATTACGCATCTTCGCGGCCCGAACCCGGGTAAACGATCTTTGTGCTGACTTTTAGACCCGCTCTTTGCACAACCCCGCGGCCGCCAACCGTAGTAGGGATTCCAGTGATCCCATAGGTGTCGATTCCCCGCGACATCTCTGGTGAATGTTCAATGTTCCAGGAGTTGCTCACTGGAATAGCATCTTCGGTCTCCAGGCGGACTGCGCCGGGCTTGGTGACTCGTATTACCTGATAAGGCGCGATTGCCGGCCCCCCCGGCAAACCACCTATTGTACAAGCCTTGCCGGCAAGGCATGTAACCCTCTGTACAAAGCCAGGCACAGACCCTGAGCATAAATAAATGAAGCGTTGGCACCCTAAGTTTTAGCATGCATGCTAGGTTAAGTCTCTCCCTCGGTTAGGGTTGATAGTGCTTAGCAGCGACTAACCCCTAGCATAGAGGTCGAGTGTGCGTCTCTCTGTTCTTTTCCGTCCTCTTTGGTTCGCAGGGTACATGGACATTTCTGCTAAGCTGTTTGGAAGAAAGAGAACAAGCCGGCACCCCGGACCCGGCAAGCCAAGGTTGCCGGGGGCTGCAGACACAAGAGTCCAACCACGGCAAGCCAAGGCTGCCGGGGGCTGTAGATCCAGATAAGTCTTTTATCCCCTATTGTGCATTTTCGTATGGAGTTGGGATGCATGAAACCTTGTTTTATTCCTAGGCCGTCGTGCTCCCCCTGTTTCCTGTATCCAAGAACTATTCCCTGGGTCAGAACTGGGTCGTAGTCGCGGTGACAAGGAAATAAACGAAGGGCCTAACTCTACTTCGCCCCTGCCTCCGCCAAGAGCGTGAGAATGGTCGAATGAAGTAAGGGGACGACAAGGCCTGTTGCCGGGCGACAATGTTTATCTTAAATATAACAAGGATTCACTCCTTGGCATGGGCCTCGCTCACGCACAAAGAACCCGGCAAGCACCGTTTTTATTAAAAACATCCCATACAGGTACAATTCATACGGAATGAAAAACATGAGCAAGGGGATTACAAGTTTCAAATTTAACAAATGTCCGCATGCTTACAAACTAAAAAGAGATATGATGCATGGAATCCCTTTCTTGTCCCTCTCCTCAGAAGGTGGAACGAGATAGCAGGAGGGCAAAAAGAGCGCCTAGGCGAGGTACGAGCAGCAGAAGATGAGGTAGCGGGCCGACAATACGCGATGAAGGCATCGGTGCCCGCGTACTCCAACTTGATGGCCTGCCACCCGCCTTCTTCGTCTTCTCCAGCCCTCCTACGCCAGCCGCCCAAGGAGGCAACGGGGAACGCGCCGATGGAGAGCTTGACGAAGAAGGCCCTCTGCAGGGCGCGTGGCCGAGGGAGGGGCGACGCGGTCAGTTGGAGTCGAGGTCGGCGCCCCCCCACTTGACACCCTCGTCGTCGCTGTCGCTGTCCTCCTCGTCACTCCCGCTCGAGGATGAGTCTTCATTATTGGAGGAGCTCTCCACGGAGCACTTCAGGTGAGTTCCAAGGTCCCCAAAAACCTTGACGGAGAGCAGGCTGTTCTCCATTAATATGAAGTAGAGAACGAGCCCTGCCGTCAGGCTGTGGACGCGAGCGAAAGTCTTCCATCCGCGAAGAAGGTACATGACGTGAGGGGCGGGAAAGTCGACGTCGACCCACGTGTCGCCCTTCCCGCAGCCCCTCATATGCAACCTCAGGGTCTGGGGCGGATCGAGCTCCATCTCCCGGGCAAATGGAGCAGGGAGACAAAGGCGACGGCGCGGCGGCCAGCGCAGCCTGATGAAGAACTCACGGGGTTGGTCCGCGACGTGGCCCTCCATTGGGGGAGGCATCACTGGCGTAGGCATGGCCGGTGCGCCGCCACGTCCCCCTCTTCCCCGAGCCTCCACGGCGACCTCGGCTTCGCCCCCTCCCCCTTCCTCTCGTGGCTGGCTCCGTCGCCGCAAGCTCTTGGGAAGGAGGGACACGCTATCGAGCAGAGACCCTCGCCGCCACCGTCAAAGGGCCGTCGCCCCCTCTCGCCATGGCAGATGAAATAAAGGAGCCGAAGTGGGAGGATATGGATGATGAAAGAATGTGGGATGCCATCCCCCTCCCCCTTCTTATAAAGGGGTGGGGTCGGGGCTTGGCCGCCCACTCAACCAATTCGGCCATTGGGGCCGCAGGGAATCGAGACCGACCCGCTGCTCCAATCAGCGACGGCCCAGTTTCCCGCCTCCACCGCCGCCACCTTAAGGGCATGGGGGACACGTGGCGAGCAAGCAGAAATCGAGGGGACGGAAGAGGCGACCATTCTCCACCCCGAGATCGTGGGGTGCGGACGCCTTGAAGACCACGACCCGAGTCCACTCAGTAAATGAGCCGCGCCTATGCGTTTTCCTCTTTTTATGGGGAAGGCGCGAGCCGCCTCTTTACCATGATGTGACGAATGCATGCGGGAACCGTCCCATGGATGACCCCCACGTCACGCATGACCCTCCACGTCGCGTGTTCAACGCGGGTCATGGGGAAGCACAGCAGACGGAAAAATTACTGCGGTAACAATCCGCCGCGCCTGCCCGCGCACCATTCTGGGCCTAGCCCAACAATGTGTCGCGCTTATGTGTGGCCCAGGCCCGGTGGCTCCTGTCGGTGTACAAAAGTAGGGGCTCTCCTTTTGACCCCTTTATTTGTGCACGGGCAGTCAAAGCCGCGCCCGTGGCCACACTTGGCAGGGCAGAGGAGGGAAGCCGGAGCGCAAGACGACCAGGCCCGCGTCTGCCAAGACTCCACCGCCGCTCCCATGCAGCTGCTAGCTCAACCAGCTGGGCAGGCACATGCGTGGCAGCATGCGGCCTCCACGCCGACTCAGCAAGCACCAGCGTGATGGCATGGAGATCTTCGTGAAGACTCCGCCACCACGCCAGCCCAGCAGCCAGCCATCGTGGCGCTGCAACGCCTCGTCAGCTCGGACGCGCGTCGAAGCCAGGCGAGGCGGCGACGGCTAGGATGTGTGTCGGTGTCAAAACCGGCGGATCTCGGGTAGGGGGTCCTGAACTGTGCGTCTAGGCGGATGGTAACAGGAGACAAGGGACACGATGTTTTTACCCAGGTTCGGGCCCTCTCGATGGAGGTAATACCCTACTCTGCTTGATTAATATTGATGATATGGGTAGTACAAGAGTAGATCTACCACGAGATCGTAGAGGCTAAACCCTAGAAGCTAGCATATGGTATTATTGTTGTTAGTACTACGGACTAAAACCCTTCGGTTTATATAGACACCGAATAGGGTTAGGGTTACACAGAGTCTGTTACAATGGTAGGAAATCTACATATCCGTATCGCCAAGCTTGCCTTCCACGCCAAGGAAAGTCCCATCCAGACACGGGACGAAGTCTTCAATCTTGTATCTTCATAGTCCAGGAGTCCGCCAAAGATGATAGTTCGCTATCCGGACACCCCTAGTCCAGGACTCCTCGGTAGCCCCTGAATCAGGCTTCAATGACGGCGAGTCCGGCGCGCATATTGTCTTCGACATTGCAAGGCGGGTTCCTCCTCGAATACTTCATAGAAGGTTTTGAACACAAGGATAGTGTCCGGCTCTGCAAAACAAGTTCCACATACTACCGTAGAGAGAATAACTTTTGCACAGATCTGCTGACGTATTCCGCGGCGTGACATCACACCACGGCCAGGCCTTTATTCGAATCATTTTTTTACTGTCCACCTCAGTGCGTTTAGCGAGGCGGTTTCCTTGGCACGTCTTATCGAAGCGTAGATCGTGCCCCTTATTCCAGGATTCTCATCAATACGGACGTGGGTAACCCGGCCATGCCCGTTGGCACGCCTCCTCTATCGAAGGCGAGTCCCAATCGACCACGGGGAGGGTTCTTGGTATTCAACCTCTTTATAATGAGACCAAGGCCCTCTTCTTTTTACACCCTCCATCGAGTTCGCCTCGCGCTTCAAGTTCTAACACCCAAAGCTTCAGATTTAGGCGCTTCGGACCTTCGACGATGTCCGGCTCCGACCAGCACGGCCGATGGATGTCTTCCTCCGTCACGTAAGAAGATGTGCTAAAGCTGCGAGATGCCGGGTATCTAACGGCGAAATTTCGCATAGGCTGCCTGCTCCAGGGCAGGTCATTCCCACTCCCGAGCCCGGCGAGAGCGTGGTATTCGTGTCTCACTTCCTTCGGGGTTTAGGCCTCCCGACGGATCCCTTTGTGCGGGGGCTCATGTTTTATTATGGGCTGGATTTCCATTACTTGAATCCGGAGTCCATCCTCCACATTTCTTCATTCATTGTCGTATGTGAAGCCTTCCTCCGCATTACCCCTCACTTCGGATTGTGGCTCAAGACTTTTAAGGTGGAGCCGAAGATGCTCGAGGGGCAACAGGCAGAGTGCGGAGGGGCTATCATAAGCAAGTCTTGTTGATGCTCCATGGCCCGAGGGCTCTTTTCCGTGAGCTTGGTTTGTGGCAACGGGAGTGGTTCTATATCACCGCTCTCGGGAGCACCAAATGGGTGGCGCCTCCGCCTTCCGCTCAGGTCCACCACAAATGGGCCGGGCGCCATGGGTCAACAAGGGGCTCGACTGGGGCCGTCCAAGGGCGTTCCTACATTGCGGGGCCGTGTCGAGACCTCCAAGAAAGAGAGATCAATCTGGTCGTAGTGGCGCAGATTATGTTGATTCGACGCCTTCTGCCCTGCAAACGTTGCCCCCTCCGCCTGTGGGAATTTAATCCGGAGGGACCACGAGCTCTCCAACATTTTATGGGTGCGACGCCCGTGGAGATGTATAAATTGTTCTTCGGATCACAAGAGAAGTGTCCGGACCTGACTGAGGACGCAGGACTAAGCTGCAATCGCCCAGATACTCAAGTAAGTAGTCCTGCACTGTGCAGACAGGCTGTCCGTTCATTTATCATGAACTTGCCCTTAAAGGAGCTGTTTCTTGAACAGGAGTGGATAGCGAAGGCAAAGTTGATAAGGTGTCCAGCTCCCTCCGAGACCTCGCCGGATCCCATGCTGACCAAGATGTTGAAGGCCGCGCCTTTTGAAGAAGGCGAAGGGGGGGGGGGCGGGGAAGCAACTGCCTCCACGAAGGAGGCTTTCAAGGAAGGAGGGATCAAAAGTCCCACCCTCCAAGGAGAGAAGAGGACCGCTTGAGGAAGATCTGGAGGTCAAGGCCTCAAAGAGGGGAAAGAAATCTTCGTCAGAGAGTCCGGCGCCGGGAAGTATCCCAGCCGCACTATTTCCCCAAGGGGATCAGCCCTCCAGCGAGCCGTAAGTAAAAAAGAAGCGGTCTTGTAATAAGGGACATCCCTGTATTTATTTCTGAAGATAACCGAAATTATACCTTGTAGTTCGTATCTCAGCCCTTCTCGTGAGCTCGTCTTTGGGGATCTTCTTAGGAGATGATGGAGAGCCAACGCCTCCACCTGTCGCACCTTCATGCGAGGCGGACGACCACGAGGTGTCATCACGGAGGGTTTCCCGGGTCCGGGGCCGGAAGGTCCGGCGCCACCGGTGGCGTCTTGATCGGAGGAGCTGAAGTATCTGCTGGGGCGAGCGGCTATCTCAGAAGATCACCGTGCGCTAATGGGTGCGGTGATTGAAAGAATTGCATCCGCTAAGAGCGGATTGCATGAAGCCGTCAGAAGATTACTGACGGGGTTCGAGGTACGCAAAAATGATGTACCTTCTGACACTTATGCATATAGAATGCGCCCTGTATAGATAGTAGCCCCTGAGACTCGGTATGTTGTCAAAATTGACAGCGTGCCGAGGGTCATAATCTCAGTACTAACATGTCACCATTCCTATGTAGGTGGCGGGGCGTCAGGTGGCTAGTCGGACTGATGAATTTGCTGAAATAAAGCGGCAACTTGACGAGGCGGATGCGGACATCACGCTTGTTAATAAGCGGCTTGACGAGTCACAAGGTATGCGACTTCTTCGCGGACACCTGGTAAGGGAGCTTGACGCCCATGCCTTACAACATGTATGCTTAATGCAGATGGTGCGGCTGTGGAGAGCCTTGGTGAGCTTCGCCCGAGCCAAGGAGCAAGCGGAAAAAGTGATCTGGCTGCTTTAAAGGCGGCATGAGCTAAAAGCCGAACAGGCTGCTCACTGTCAAAGCAAGAAAGAGATGGCCGATATGGCCGTGAAATTGAAGAATGCTACTCACCGTTGCGAGCTTCTTGAAAAAGAAGATCGAGCGAAGCGAGAGGACCTGAAAAAGGCCACCGCTGAAGCCAAGGATGCTCGCTCCGCAATGGGAGCTGCAAAGGAGGAGCTGCGTCAGGCTGTGGATGTTGCTGCTGGAAAGCCTTTTCTGCTGCGGAGGAAGTTCACGGATCCGAAGTATGCTCAGTTGGACCTGTTGTGGAGTTCGGAGGATGCTTATCTGGATTTAGCGGCGGGTGCCGCGGACGCGATCGAGCACTTCCGAGGCCAGAAGGGCACGAAGGAAGAGCTGTTTTGGTCGCAATTCCATAGTCCAGAGCGTCCTCTTCCGTTAGCCGATCGTTTGGCCGAATGGGCCGAGCTGAATAGGTTGTCCGGACTTACCATGAAGGCTGTCGTAACTCATTTGTGGCCGAAAAGCCCCAAGCCGAAGAGTTATTTTGGCTTGATGCAACAGTTCCTTGGTGCGGTGCCGCCTGTCGATGCAATGAAGCGGTCAGCATGCATAGAGGGAGCGCGGATGGCTCTTGCCCGTGTCAAGACATACTGGGCGGAGATGAAGGCCACCGACGTTGCTTCCCAAGATTCAGACAGAAGCCGAGTACCTGCCGAGCACTATTTTAAGGAAGTCCTGCAGGGCGCTCGTTTAATAGAGACGCAGTGCTCGAAGGATATTATGTTTAAATGACATGTATGATTTGTGAAAACAATGTTTCAATATAATATAAGAGCTTTTTATACTTGTGCGTTCAAGTATTAAAACACCTCTGTCTGACGTTGATGTATATGTGTATATAACACGAAAGATGGCAGTCCTTATTTCAGCCCCACGCACGTAATGCGGGGTGTTTGCAAAAGGCGCATTTTCACACTTGATCCAACGTCTTGGTCCTGTGAAGGAGGTGATAAGCGTAGCAAACTAGGCAACCGGACTATAATGCTTTATCACTTTCACTTAGCCATAGGAGCTCGATGGTGGGGCTACTATATAGCCCCTAGGGGCACCGCGCTCTCCCGAATTCGGGGTGCGTATGTGCCTGGCCGGGAAATGGTCCTTCGTCAATGCGGGGGAATTATAAACATTCCGCTGGGTCATCGAGTGGTTGACTAGTCTCACGCTATATCATGACAGTCAGTTTTAGCTTTCTCCATTGAGGTGCTCAACCCAGCTCAACCGGGGCACAATCGCAGTGGTTCTCCCAGTGCTACCTTAGCCGATATAACGGGCGTAAGGTACCAAAACATGGGAGCCGGGCAAACCCAACATTTGACCAAAGACATGATTCGAGCTGATGCATATAAGGCCTAACTTTCGAGACGCCGAACACTCCCTAAGGTATTCGGTCTTTATAAAAGCAGGCGAGAATAATGCCCTAAGCCCCGTGTCCATGTACGTGCAAAAATTCTGGTGCGGCCGATGCCAAACGCCATGACCTCCTCCTCGGTTATCGCTAGAAACCAGGGGATGTGTATCAACAAGAGATGAAAAAAGGTTTACAGTGGTCTTAATCTGAAAAGAATCCTTGCAACGGGTCCCTCTTGTATGTCTGCTTTGTGTCTCCGTTGTGCGTATCACGGGCCGGGTGTATCACGTTGTTCATCTGTAAAGAGAGGAACTTAGTTGAGAAGAAAAGGATCGTGCAAAATGTACTTTACATTAAATAAACAGAGTACGGTTCGAAAGGTGAATAAAATTGAGCTTCATTGTCTCCTGTAGTACATGCGTGCAGCCCCTTGTACGGGGGTATGCCGCTAGTAGGCGCTGGACTCGTCTAGCCGTGTCCGGGGTTTGAATGACCTATTCAGGTGCTTAGATTAGCGGGGCCGGATTGGTGTCGGGCTGTCCAGGCAGTCTCACGTTCTTCCGTGCTCGAGTAACACTTAATACTGCCTTTTAATGAGATGATGCCGCGTGGACCGGGCATTTTAAGTGTAAGAGATGCATAATGCGGTATTGCGTTAAAGCGGTAAAGCTTCACGCCCTAGTAGTGCTTGATAGCTACTTTCGAATGGGGTGATGTGGAAGGTTAGCTTTTTGGCGGAAGTTGTCGGATGAGCCGAACACAACTTCTAACGATAGGAGCCCGTACAATGGGCATATAGGTGCAGCATTACCCCTTTGAAGGAGGTGTTGCTATGGCGAATTTTGGTTGGGTCTATCCCCATCCTGCGGATTGTGTCCTGATATATCGTGTTTATGTCCTTGCCGCCGTCCATGAGGACTTGTGTAAATTGGAATCCGTCAATTATGGGATCCAATATCAAGGCAGTCCATCCTGCGTTCCGGATACTTTCGGAGTAGTCCTGATGGTCGAAGGTGATTGGTTTTGACAACCAGTGTTGGTACTCCGCTAGGGTAGTCTGTGCGGCGCGTAATTCAATGGGTGCGCTCTGTTTTCCCCTTTTGTTACTTGAAGTAAGTTTACTGTCTTGACCTCTTGTGGGAAATTCTTTTGTTTTCCGGTGCTCTGTTTGTGGGGTTCGTCATCATCCTCACTTGGTGTGTCGAGCCCCTTGTGTTCGGCATTGAGTCTGCCGGACTGCTTGAAGACCCAACAATCTCTGTGGGTATGGTTTGCGGGCTTCCTGGAATCGTGGATTTGGCATATCTTGTCCAAGATTTTGTTTAAGTTGGATAGCTCATCGCTATTGTCCTTAAGGGCAGTTTTTATTGTTCTGCCGTGAGCTTTTGAATCCGGCGTTATTTGCCGCGCTCTTTGGACCGTTCCTTAATCCGGCGCTGGTCCTTGTTGCGCCGTGGTTTCCCATTTCCATCCCGACTTCGGATGTACTTGGGTCACTGGTGCTACATCTTGCTAGCCAGCTATCCTCTCCATCGCAAAAGCGGGTCATGAGGCTTGTTAATGCGGCCATTGTTCTCAGCTTTTCTTGGCCGAGGTGTCTGGCGAGCCATTCGTCTCGGACATTGTGTTTGAAGGCTGCTAAGGCTTCGGCGTCCGGACAGTTGACTATTTGGTTCTTTTTGGTGAGGAACCTGTTCCAGAATTTCCGGGTGACTCTCCGGGCTGTTGAGTTATGTGACTTAGATCGTCTGCATCCGGAGGGCGGACATAGGTCCCTTGAAACTTTGCCCGAAAAGCATCCTCGAGCTCTTCCCAACTTCCAATTGTATTTTCAGGGAGGCTTTTGAGCCAATGCCGGGCTGGCCCTTTGAGCTTGAGGGGTAAGTATTTTATGGCGTGGAGATCATCTCCTCTAGCCATGTGTATGTGGAGGATGTAATCCTCAATCCGCACTCCAGTGCTGTTGTTACGTCGTATGCCTCTATGTTTACGGGTTTGAATCCCTGGGAATTCGTGATCCAAAGGCACCTCATCGGTGAAACACAAGGGGTGAGTGGCACCCCTATATTTGGGTGTGTCTTTGTGATGTTCGGATATTTGGCGTGTTGCATTGCTTTGAAGAGCTTGCTTTCGGCCCATAGATGGACCTAACTGGGCCATCCTTTTGATGCGAATCCTTATGCGGATCGCGTACCGGCTTGTGTGCGGCGCCATTTACCGCTCTCTGTTTGCCGTGGGGTCGTCCATCCGACCGGGTGGCCTTTTTAACTGTGCGACCTCCTCATCAAATTCGGGCAGCAGTTTTCTCTTTGGGTAGCTCTTTGTCCGGCGACTGTCGCCATATTTGTTTGCGGTGTTGAGTACTTTGCTCCATCTGATTCTGAGTGCATCTTCCGCTGTTTTGAGCTTCCGCTTCTGCTTTTTCAGGCTGCGCAAAGTGGCGACGAGCCTTTTGTGGAGGTTCTTCTGCTCCAACAATTTGTCCGGCGTGAGATCGTCCGGACTGTTATCTTCGCTGGGGACGGGTTGTTTATCCAAGTTGTCCTGTTCGGACGGTTGCTCGATAGCATGTTTGTCGTCCGCCGGTCCGCCCTGCTCTATGGCTGGGTCTTTGTCGAGGCGGGACTTGGTGCGGCGTTTACGTTGCCGTTTTGACTGCTTTTCGAGGGATTTATCCTTCGTAGTGTCCCATTGTTCCTCATCGTCACTTCCTTTAGGTGTATCCACCATGTATACATTGTGGGATGAGGTGGTTGTCCAGTATCCTATAGGTGCTGGTTCCTGGTTGTCTCCTACATCGTCGTCCATACCGTCGATGTCTTCGGAGTCGAAATTGAGCACGTCGTTTAAGCTTTCGACATTGGCTACAAAGTGGGCGGTGGGTGGGCGTTGAATTTCTTCGTCGTCGCATCCCAACCTTCCCGACCGTAGTCCGCCAGGGCTCTCTGATAAAGAGAGAGACTTTAGTGAATTCAGGATGTCGCCAAAGGGCGAGTGCCGAAGATGTCCGCGGCGGTGAACTCCATAACCGGGCGCCCAATCGGATTCGATTAGCGGCGCTGGGGTTCGAGTCCGGAGAGGAGTCCGGCACCTTGGAGTCATGGTCTTCGCAAAGGACAGGGATGGAGTTCGGCTCAATCGATGTAGAGATCGTAGCCCCCGAGGCGGTGTCCAACCACTCGTCCTCGATCGGCGGAGTCGGCTCCCAGCTAAGGGTCGGAGCGGACGCTGGTGCGGCCTCCAGGACACTGTTCGGTGGCAGAGCTAGATCGTGCCCATCGAAACAGTGCGGCACGCTTGGCTGTGGTTCGAATCCGTCGAAGATCAAATCTCCGCGGACATCGGCCGTATAGTTCGGGCTTCCAAATCTGACTTGATGGCCAGGGGCGTAGCTTTCGATCTGCTCTAGATGGCCAAGCGAATTGGCCCGCAGTGCAAAGCCGCAAAATACGAAGATCTGTCCGGGGAGAAAGGTCTCACCCTGGACTGCGTCGTTGTCGATGATCGAAGGAGCCATCGGGCCTATCGGTGACGACACAGAGGAACTCTCAATGAAAGCACCAATGTCGGTGTCAAAACCGGCGGATCTCGGGTAGGGGGTCCCAAATTGTGCGTCTAGGCGGATGGTAACAGGAGACAAGGGACACGATGTTTTACCCAGGTTCGGGCCCTCTCGATGGAGGTAATACCCTACTCACTGCTTGATTAATATTGATGATACGGGTAGTACAAGAGTAGATCTACCACGAGATCGAGAGGCTAAACCCTAGAAGCTAGCCTATGGTATGATTGTTGTTAGTCCCACGGACTAAAACCCTTCGGTTTATATAGACACGAATAGGGTTAGGGTTACCACAGTCGGTTACAATGGTAGGAAATCTACATATGCGTATCGCCAAGCTTGCCTTCCACGCCAAGGAAAGTCCCATCCGGACACGGGACAAAGTCTTCAATCTTGTATCTTCATAGTCTAGGAGTCCGGCCAAAGATAATAGTTCGGCTATCGGGACACCCCCTAGTCCAGGACTCCCTCAATGAGCTTCCTTGCCGTCCCCGATAAAGCAGGAGGGGCACGTCCGCAATGCATTAAATGCGTTTTTCCGACGGTGCCAGAGGATAGACTCATCCACTGTACACCTTTCCACCTCCTGTGTGCCACTGTGGCAACCCCTTTTGTCTATAAAAGGAGGCCCGAGGCGTACGGGAGAAGGATTCAGATCTTTTGGACAAGTTACACCCCGTAGCTAGTTCAAGAACTCAAGAACACTCAAATACATACACCAAAGCAGGACTAGGGTATTACGCATCTTCGCGGCGTGAACCTCGGTAAACGATCTTTGTGCTGACTTTTAGACCCGCTCTTTGCACAACCCCATGCCCACTAACTGTACTAGGGATTCCAGTGATCCCATAGGTGTCGATTTCCCCCGACAGCTGGTATAGGCCTCGTTCAATCCGTTTTTAGCGGACCGAACCCTTTCAACCACCGTACCCATAAGGGTATGATGTTCCTCCACAATGGAAGCGCTCTGAAGTGCTTCCGCCAGAGTGTTCGGCACCTCCGTATTGACAGAGGTCGCCGGTGGAGTTGACATGCCCCCTTCTTTCAAAGGAGGCTGCTCACCTGATTTCGGAGCCGTGCGGGTCTCCGGAATGACATTCGGTCGGGGGCCGAATTGGGCATGGCCCCCGTCGCCAGTCTCCATGGGGGTCAGTTCCCCAATGTTTTCGGCAGCACAGGTATTACCCTATGGCGCCACCTTGACGGCTTCCTGCACCTCTCCATGGCCTGGAAGGTTCCTTCGGGACAACACTTCAGTGTTGTCTGTAGTAGTGGGCGAGGAGGCTCGCGGAGGCGACTCGCTCTCCATCATGTTCGGACCCAGCGAATTCCCAGAGGACGATGATCGTTGGGGGAGATCGCGAGCCGGACTGCAGCACGTGATTTGATGTGTTAGAATCGCAGGGCGTAAAACCGGATATATGTATAGTGTCATTGAATACTTACTATCCGGCTAGGGGCTTCAGCCTGGGGTGCCACTCGGGGATGTCATCGGTGTCCGAGTCAGAATCATCCGAAAGGGAGACTCACCCCTTCTTGGACGCCTCCACCTCTAGATCCACGGAGGCCGCCCTTTTCTTCTTTCCCCCCTTAAGTGGAGAATCACTCTCTTCGTCCTCCTCTTCATCTTCGTCATAAGAGGAGAGAGTTTTGGTATCTTCAGACACTACGTTCGAAGCACCTTTACAGCGGAGGCCACTTTTGGCCTCGTTGCCCTTCTTCTTGGCCTTCTTTTCTAGCGCCCGACACGGTGCCGGAACCAGCATCCTCGTTAACATAGGAATGGCTGGGTCCTCGGGTAGTGGAGCCGGACATTGGATCCGCTCCGCCTTCTTCGTCCGGCCCTATGGGAAGAATGGAAAGGTTATCACAAAACTTACGGGAGTGGCCGAATGAGTGCAGTCGAGGCCGAGGTCTTCGGTCATTTTCGGCCACGACTTCTGGGCCTTGAAAAGCAGCTTTCATATGTCTTCGTGCATTGTGCCGAATAACCGCTGCAGGGTCCCGGGGCTGGCCGGATCGAACTCCCACATATACAGAGTCTGGCATTGGCAGGGAAGAATCCGGCAAAAAAGCATCACCTGGATCACGCTGGCGAAACTAGTGTTCTTGTCTATCATACTCTTGACGCGCTTTTTGCAGCGTCATCACCTCGTCAGACGATGCCCAATCCGGGCCCTTATTGAGCCATGATGTAAGCCGCATTGGAGGCCCGGACTTGAACCCGGGAGTGGAAGCCCATGTGGCATCACGGGGTTCCATGATATAGAACCACTCCTGTTGCCATCCCTTCACGGTCTCCATGAAGGTACCCTTAGGCCAGGTGACATTGGGAAGCTTGCTCACCATGGCGCCGCTGCACTCCGCGTGTTGTCCATAAACCACTTTCGACTTCACATTGAAGACCTTGAGCCATAGGCCGAAGTGGGGGGGGGGGGATGCGGAGGAATGCCTCACACACGACAATGAACGCCGAAATGTTGAGGAAGGAATTCAGGGCTAGATCATGGAAATCTAGCCCGTAGTAAAACATGAGACCACAGACGAATGGATGGAGGGGAAACCCTTGTCCACAAAGGAAATGAGGGATAAACACTACCCTCTCATTGGGCTCCGGGGTGGGAATGATATGCTTTTTGGCAGGAAGCTGGTGGGCTATGTCCGCGGCCAAGTACCCCGGTTCACGGAGTTCCTTGACGTTCCCCTCTGTAACGGAGGAAGCCATCCACTTGCCCTGCGCTCCAGATCCGAACATGGCTAGAGTATTTGGTGGCGAGGGAAAAGGATCGAAACTTGGGTGCTGGAGCTCGGGGATGGAAGGGCAGAGGAGGAAGAAGGCGTGAGGTGAAAAGAAGGGTCCTTATCCTCTTATAAAGGCAGTGAATATCTAGCGCCCCCTCACCAAGCCTTAAAATTTGCCTATTCCTAAGGGGTCGTGCGGATGGCACGGTTGGATTATCCAAGCTCTCATTTATTAGAATCCTGTAATAAGGGTACACGATCTCTGCTTTGACAAGATGTGTCACCGGAGGTTGCGTCTCAAAATGCGAAATGGGAGGTCGAGAAACTATTCGAAATAATGAAGGGGCCAGACGTAACGTCTCACTAGTAAAACTGTTAGTAAAGGCATACCATGTTTTTTGATTAAGTATTATGCCCTTGCGGTTGTGTGTTGTAACGGTTAGACAGAGCTGGATACAGTTCTCGTGTTCGGAAGACTACTTTGTAGTATTCGGAGGAGGAACCCGCCTTGCAACACTGAAGACAATCTGCACGCCGGACACATCGTCATTGAAGCCTGGTTCAGGGGCTACTAAGGGAGCCCTGGATCATGAGGTCCTCGGGCGTCCGGGCTGTGTGACCTAGGCTGGACTAATGGGCCGTGAAGATACAAGACAGAAGGCCTTCCCCCGTGTCCGGATGGGACTCTCCTTTGCGTGGATGACAAGCTTTGCATGGCTGGGACTCTCCTTTATGACAATACTGGAGCAATAGCCTTGGCGAAGGAATCCAGATTTCACAAGAGAACCAAACACATCAAGAGAAGCTTCAATTCCATCCGCGATCAAGTCAAGGAGGGAGACATAGAAATTTGCAAAATACAAACAGATCTGAATGTTGCAGACCCGTTGACTAAGCCTCTTCCACGAGCAAAACATGATCAGCACCAAGACTCCACGGGTGTTAGAATCATTACTATGCAATCTAGATTATTGACTCTAGTGCAAGTAGGAGACTGAAGGAAATATGCCCTAGAGGCAATAATAAATTTGTTATTTATATTTCCATATACCATGATAAATATTTATTATTCATGCTAGAATTGTATTAACCGGAAACTTAGTACATGTGTGAATACATAGAAAAAACAGAGTGTCCCTAGTATGCCTCTACTTGACTAGCTCGTTAATCAAAGATGGTTATTTTTCATGACCATAGACATGTGTTGTCATTTGATGAACAGGATCACATCATTAGAGAATGATGTGATGGACAAGACCCATCCGTTAGCTTAGCATTATGATCGTTTAGTTTTATTGCTATTGCTTTCTTCATGACTCATACATATTCCTCTAACTATGAGATTATGCAACTCCTGAATACCAGAGGAACATCTTGTGTGCTATCAAATGTCACAGCTTAATTGGGTGATTATAAAGATGCTCTACATGTGTCTCCGAAGGTGTTTGTTGGGTTGGCATAGATCAGGATTAGGATTTGTCACGCTAGGCATTCTGATATGTATTTTCCTTTCTATGTGCACCGACTCTGTACAACCCTATGCCCCTCCGGTGTCTATATAAACCAGAGGGTTTAGTCCATAGAGGCAATCATAATCATACATGCTAGACATCTAGGGTTTGTCCATTACAATCTCGAGGTAGGTCAACTCTTGTAACCCCTATACTCATCAAAGTCAATCAAGCAGGAAGTAGGGTATTACCTCCATTAAGAGGGCCCGAACCTGGGTAAACATCGTGTCCCCTGCCTCCTGTTACCTTCGATCCTTAGACGCACAGTTCAGGACCCCCTACCCGAGATCTGCAGGTTTTTACACCGACAAGGGGGGGGGCGCAAATCCTACTAGGAGTGGAGTCCTAGTATGACCTCCCCTTGGCGCGCCTCCTCCTGGTCGGCCACCTCCTCCCCCTCTCCTTTGTATACGGGGGAGGGGGCACCCCAAAGGCGCATCAGTTGTTCTCTTAGCCGTCTGCGGTGCCCCCTCCACAGTTTACTCCTCCTGTCATAGCATCGTAGTGCTTAGGTGAAGCCCTGAATGGATCACATCACCAACACCGTCACCACGCCATCGTCCTGACGGAACTCTCCCTCGACCCTCTGCTGGATCAAGAGTTCGAGGGACATCATTGAGCTGAACGTGTGCTGAACACGAATGTGTCGTACGTTCGGTACTTGGATCATTTGGATCATGAAGACGTTCGACTACATCAACCGCGTTAACCCAATGCTTCCGCTTTCGGTCTATGAGGGTACGTGGACACACTCTCCCCTCTCGTTGCTATGCATCTCCTAGATAGATCTTGCGTGAGCGTAGGATGTTTTTTGAAATTGCATGCTATATTCCCCAACACCTTTGACCCAGTAGAGCAGACGGAAGTGGGAGCAACAGAAGGAGCAGTAGTACCGTGCCTACTTCTGCTCCCACTACCTCCCACGACACTGCTCTTCAGCGGTCCCTTGTTCTTCTCAGCGGTAGTAGGGAGCGGCAGTATCGGCTGTTAGCGGTAGTACCTTCCGTTCTGGGCGGCAGTACCGCTGCTACCGTACTACTACATCCCCTGCCACCACAGTGTAGTGGTACTGCAACCTGATAACACACGAGTATAGGGGATCAATCATAGTCCTTTTGATAAGTAAGAGTGTCAAACCCAACGAGGAGCAGAAGGCAATGACAAGCAGTTTTCAGCAAGATATTTTCTGCAGGCACTGAAATTATCAGTAACAGATAGTTTGGCAATAAGATAATTCATAACGAGTAACAAGTAAGAAGTGTAACGAGGTGCAGCAAGGTAGCCCAATCCTTTTTATAGCAAAGGACAAGCCTGGGAGAACTCTTATATAAAGCAAAGAGCTCCCGAGGACACATGGGAATTGTCTTCAAGTTAGTTTTCATCATGCTCATCCGATTCGCGTCCGCTACTTTGATAATTTGATATGTGGGTGGACCGGTGCTTGAGTGCTGTCCTTACTTGGACAAGCCTCCCACTTATAATTAACACCTCTCTCAAGCATCCGCAACTACGAAAGAACAATTAAGATAAATCTAACCATAGCATTAAACATGTGGATCCAAAACAGCCCCTTACGAAGCAACGCATAAACTAGGGTTTAAGCTTTTGTCACTCTAGCAACACATCGTCTACTTGCTACTTCTCAATGCCTTCCCCGAGGAAAGACAACATACATCTCATCAAAATATCGAACGAATACCAAATTCACATCATTACTTATAACAAGACTTCTCCCATGTCCTCAGGAACAATGTTCATGTTCAAGATCAGAGGGGTATTGAATATCATTAAGGATCTGAACATATGTTCTTTCACCAAATAAACCAACTAGCATCGACTACAAGGAGTAATCAACACTACTAGCAACCCACAGGTACCAATCTGAGGTTTTGAGACAAAGATTGAATACAAGAGATGAACTAGGGTTTGAGAGGAGATGGTGCTGGTGAAGATGTTGATGAAGATTGGTCCTCCCATGATGAGAGAATCGTTGGTGATGATGATGTCTTTGATTTCCCCCTTCCGGGGGGAAGCTTCTCTAGCAGAATTGCTCCGCCGGAGCCCTAGATTGCTTCTGCCTAGGTTCCGCCTGGAGACGACGACGCTTCATCCCAAAAGCCTTGTTATGATTTTTTATAGGTCAAAACCCTTCATATAGCAGAAGATGGACACTGGGGGTAGGCCAGAGGGCCCACAAGCTCGGCAGGCGCGCCTTGGGGGTAGGGCGCGCCCCAGGCTTGTGGCCACCTGGTGGGTCCCCTTCTGTTCTTTCTTTGACCAATATTTTTTATATATTCCAAAGCAATTCTCTGTAATGTTTCAGGACATTTGGAGTTGTGCAGAATAGGTATCTCGGGTTTGCTCCTTTCCGGTCCAGAATTCCAGTTACCGGCATTCTCCCTCTTCATGTAAATCTTGTAAAATAAGAGAGAAAAGGTATAAGAATTGTATCAGAAAGTGAAATAACAGTCCATAATGCAATAAATATCAACATAAAAGCATGATGCAAAATGGACGTATCACTACCCCGGCGAGCGGCAGTACCGCTCCGGCGACACTACTGGCTCGTGACCTTAGGTCATTGTAGTTATTCTTCTGCCACTACTGTTTGGGCGGTAGTACCGCTCCCCGAGCGGTAGTGCCGCTTATGTGCGGGCTGAGGGCTGCATAACGGTTGGATTTGCCACCCACTATATAAAGGGGGTCTTATTCCCCAAGAAGACTTACCTCTTCCTCCCCAAACTCCATTGTTGCTCCAAAGCTCATTTTCGCCTGATCTCTCTCCCTAGCCAATCAAAGTTGTTGATTTTCTAGGGATTGGTTGAGAAGGCCCCGATCTACACTTCCACCAAGAGAAATCTGATCCCCACACTAATCCCTTGCGGATTTTGTTTCTCTTGGGTGCTTGAGCACCCTAGAAGGTTGAGGTCACCTCAGAGCCACATTCAATTGTGGTGAAGCTCCGTCGTGGTGTTGGGAGCCTTCAATTCGATTGTGGAGATTGCCCCAACCTTGTTTGTAAAGGTTCAGTCACCACCTTCAAGGGCACCGCTAGTGGAATCATGACATCTCGCATTGTGTGAGGGCGTGAGGAGAATACGGTGGCCCTAGTGGCTTCTTGGGGAGCATTGTGCCGCCACACACTGCTCCAATGGAGACGTTCTTCCTCTCAAAGGGAAGGAACTTCGGTAACACTTCCTCCTCTCCACCGGCTCCACTTGTGGTTATCTCCTACCTTTACTTTACGCAAGCTTTACTTGTGTTGTGTATCTTGCTTGCTATTATTCTTGTGGTTAGTAGCATCATATAGGTTGTTCACCTAGTTTCATATCTAGCCAACCTATTTGTTGCTTATCCTAATTTGTTAAGAAAAGCTAAAAATTGGTGGTTGCCTATTCACCCCCCTCTAGTCAACCATATCGGTCCTTTCAATTGGTATCAGAGCCTTGTCTCTTTTTAAAGGGCTTCACCACCCTAAGAGTATGGTTGACGGAGAGGAGGAAGTGCACGAGGACGTGGAGTTGAACTCGATCACTCAAGACGACTTACATGAAGCCATGGATTCCCTTAAGACTTCTATGACGACCAAGGTCAAGTCCATGCTAAAAGAATTACTTGATGGTTTGAAAACTACTCGCGATCCGTTCCATGTGGTTAATCCCAAAGCATTGGAGTCGGAGGCCAATTTCGGTAAGGAAGCGGCTAAAGGTGCTCATACCTCCTCCCCTTACGACAAGAATGGGACAGGAACCTTTGCATCGGTCCCCCTCCCCCGGTCTATGGAGGACCGCTCCCTACAATGCATATTAACAACCTTGGTCCTCCTCCTAAGCTTGTGAAAGGTGATTTTGCTAATTGGGTTTTTCACATCAAGTCTCATTTGAATCACAACTCAACAAATCTTTGGAGAGTCATTGAGCAAGGTTTCTACCCCCATGATCCAAACAACTTCACTCCAAGAGAAGAGGCGGATAATCAATACAATCACTCCGCATTGTTCATCCTCCAAATCGCAGTGCCTCCCAAAGATCTATCTCATTGTGTCTCTTCACTTGTGCAAAGGATTGTTGGGACCATATCATATATTTGTACAAGGGGAGCTCAAGCATTCAAAGATCTAACTTTGAGGTGGCTCTTGATGAGATCGATGAGTTTGTGATGATTTAAAATGAGGATCCTCATGACCTCTATTGTAGATTGACAATGCTTGTGGTAGCTCTTCAAGATCATGGGAGCAAAGATACGGATGACAATTTGATCAAGTGCAAGTTTCTCAAGGCCATCATGCCATTCAACAAGGCCATGTCCTCCGTGATCCGTCAAAGGCCCGACTTTCACACCTTGTCTTCAAGCGAGGTGTTGGATGAGTTTATTGCCATGAACATCATGAACAAGACCGCCGACAACGTCCTAGCTCGTGTCCAACGGTCAAGGAAGGCCTCACCCAACCTTGCTTTGAAGGACAAGACAATACCTAAAGAAGAAGAAGAAGAGAGTTGCCCTGAAGAAACCAAATATGCTTACCACGAGCACATGGCTCTTGCGTGAAGGCAATTTTGGGGCAACAAGAGAAATTCAAGGTCCAACTTCTCCAAGAACAACTCAAGTGCCTCAAAGGGCAAGCAACATGTGAGGACTTGTTACAGTTGTGGCAATGTGAGTCACTTTGTGGTGGATTGCCCCTATGAGAAGAGGGAAGACAATGGTGGCAAGCTCATCCGCAAGGACAAGGCCAAGTCCTTCCCAAGCAAGAACAAGTTCACCAAGAAAGGGCCTCAAAAGGGGTTGGTGACACATGAAGAGTACCCTTCTGATGATGGTGATGAAGATACAAGTGGTGAAGGAATGGCAATGGGTACCTTAGCCATTTCCACCTCTTCCCCAACCAAGGTGTCTCTCTTCGGTGCCCCGAACGAGAACCTCATTGCCAAGTGCCTCATGGACAAAGGTACCAACAAGGTAACCTCCAACATCGAAACCACCATCACTACTACTCCTTCTTTGTTAGATTGTGGGAATAATCATGTTGAGGCAATGGTGGATGAGAATTAATTTGGTAAGTTCTTGAGTAAGCTAAGAGGTGAGACCAAGAAGCACTTTGTTTCTCTTGGAACAACAAGGTGAGGCCAATGATCTCATTGAGTCTCATGAGGATACCATCTCTAAGTTAGAAGGGCATAGCCGTGACTATGCAGATGAAATTGCGAAACTTTCCATTGCTCTTGAGGAAGAGCAAGGTCTTCTTTTGGCTCTTGAGGAGTCACACAACGATGATATTGCTAAATTAGGGAAAGATCATGATCATGCTCTTGTTCATATTCATGTGCTTAAATTCGAGAAGGTTGCACTTGGGGTTGGCCATGATAGACTCAAGGAGTTTGACACACTTGACAAGGCCCACAAGGTCTTGAAGGGTGTTCACACATCACTCAAGGAGTCTCATGATCAACTCCAGGTGAAACTAACGAAGGAAATAAGAACGTGCCCTCCTTTCATTCTTATTAATAATGCCAATGCTACTAACCCTTGTTGTGAGCATGCACATCTTGTGGAAGATAATTCCAAGTTAAAAGAGCAACTTGATAAAGGCCTTGTGACTTCCATACAATGTGAGAAGAATCTCAATGACCTTTTGAGCAATCAAAAGGAAGTTGTGGCAAAGGAAATACTCGAGTTTGTGCCCAAGACAAAGAAGAAGAAGAACAAGACCAAGCAACCTCCCCCACTTAAGGAGACCTTCGTCAAAGCGGGAGAGGGTGCTCATGAGAAGAAGAAGGACAAGAGTGTGGGTGGTAATGCCAAGAAGGGCAAGACCATTCTTCCCAACAAAGCCGACGACTTTAACCCTTCATATGTTTTATTCTGTGCTAGTGATGGGCATGTTTATGCCAAATTTGTTGGTTCTTCCTATGAGTACATTGAATGGTCTATTTGAGTTCCTAAGACCCTTGTTGCTAACATCAAAGGACCCACTAAAAAATGGGTACCTAAATCCAAGCATTAATTTCTTGTAGGAGTTTGCTTCCAGTGGGGTGGAATGGTTACTTGATAGTGGAGTAACAAATCATATGACCGGGAGCAAGGACTTGGTGGTCGACACGTAAGAAATTCCATCAATGCCCACCCATGTCCAATTCAGTGATGCTTCAACTTCTAAGGTATTGGGTCTTGGCAAGGTGGTCATCTCACAAGATTTATCTATTGAGTAGGTCATGCTTGTTGAGCCCCTTGCATACAATTTACTTTCTGTTCATCAACTTGCACTCATGCGATCTGCAACATTCTTTGATCTTGATACCGTGGCCCTTTTGTGGAGCAAGACTCTTAAAGTAGCCTTTGTTGGGCATGTCGAAAACGGTCTTTATGTGGTTAACTTCTCGGAGCGACCCACTAAGATTGCGACATGCCTAATGGCTAAAGTTGATGTGGGATGGCTTTGGCATCGCCGACTAGCCCATGTCAATATGAGATCTTTCCAAAGCCTCCTCAAAGGGGATCACGTCCGTGGACTAACAAATGTGAGTTTTGCGAAACATTGTGCTTGCAGTGCTTGTATTGAAGGTAAGTAACATGAGACGGCTCACCGACCCACGACTATCATCTACTCAAAGAGACCCTTGGAGCTCCTTCATATGGATCTCTTTGGTCCTCCATCCTTTGATAGTCTTGGGGGAGAAAATATTGTGTGGTGATTATGGATGATTACTCAAGATATACTTGGGTATACTTCTTCAATAGGAAGAGTGAGATCCAACAAATCGTCATTGACATTGCTAATGAAGCTCAATGTCAACATGAAGCAAAATATTGATGATTAGAAGTGACAATGGCACCAAGTTCAAGAACTACACCCTGGATGAGTTTCTGAGTGATGAGGGGATCAAGCATCAATATGGTGCACCATATACCCCTCAACAAAATGGTGTTGCAGAGAGGAAGAACCGGACGTTGATGGATGCGGCAAGAACCATGATGGCGTAAATCTCCGTACAACTTTTGGGCCGAAGCCATCAACACTGCATGTCATGCATCCAATCGGCTTTACCTCTGCAAAGGCTTGAACAAGACTCCATATGAGATACTTACCGATAACAAGCCCAACCTCAAGTACTTCTGGGTGTTTGTGTGGAAGTGTTTCGTCCTCAAGAAAGGTGTTCGTTTGTCTAAATTCGAACCTAGAGATCAAGAGGGCATATTTGTTGGTTATGCTACAAACTCTCATGCTTACCGTGTCATCAACAAGTCCAATTGACTCATTGAGGAGACGTGTAACGTGGAGTTTGATGCAAATAATGGCTCCCAAGTGGAGCAAAGTGGTCTTTGTGATGTAGGTGATGAAATTCCTCCTCAAGCCATAAGAAGAATGGGGATTGGTCAAATACTCCCCATTGAGGAACCCCTTGTAGCCAAAGGAGAAGGACAATGCTCTACGCAAGTGGATCCATCACCGACGCTAGACCCGCACGCTTTCGTTGAACAAAGTGAAGGCCCTCAACCCAATGAACAAGATCAAGGGCAAGATCAACTTCATGAAGATGGTGGTGCACCAAATGATGCCCAAGAACAAGTTCATGACTCCGATCAAGTTCAAGATCAAGTGCAAGCTCATGATCAAGAGCAAGCTCAATCCGGTGCTCAAGATGATCAAGATGATGTTCCTCAAATTCCTATTGAGGAACTTTTGGAGGGTCGTGCCGCCAAGGTGGCTTCCAAGCTCAAGAATCAACAACATGTCATGGGGAATGTGCTTGGAAGTTTGAGAAAAGGGGCAACTACTCATAAACAATTGTCAAACTTTTGTGAGCATCACGTGTTAGTTACGTGTGTTGAACCCCAAAAGGTACAAGAGGCGCTCGATGATGTGGAATGGCTTGAGTCCATGCATGATGAACTCAATAAATTCTAGCGCAACTATGTTTGGGAATTATTGCCATGGCCAACAGAGACCATAATGTCATTGGTACCAAATGGATCTTTAAGAACAAGCAAGATGCAAATGGTGTGGTTGTTCGTAACAAGGCAAGATTGGTGGCACAAGGCTACTCCCAAGTCGATGGTATCGACTACGGTGAAACCTTTGCCCCCGTTGCTCGTCTTGAATCTATTCGTTTGTTGCTTGCATATGCATCTTATCAAGATTTTAAATTGCAACAAATGGATGTGAAGAGTGCATTTCTTAATGGTCCTTTAACTTAGTTGGTATATGTCAAACAACCCCCGGGATTCGAGGATCACAAGCTCCCCAATCATGCATACAAACTCAACAAGGCACTCTATGGCCTTAAACAAGCCCCTCTGTGTGGTATGAGCACCTTACCGAGTTGTTGCAAGATCGTAGGTTTAAAATTGGGAAAATCGATCCCGCTCTTTTTACTAAGAGGGTCAAAGGGGATTTGTTCATATGCCAACTATATGTTGATAATATTATTTTTGGTTCTCCTAACAAATCTTGCAATGATGAGTTTGCCGCACTAATGACCAAGAAATTCGAGATGTCCATGATGGGAGAGTTTAAGTTCTTTCTTGGGTTCGAAGTTGTAACATCCCAATTTTCAATTTGGATGTTATGCATTAGGTCATCATATGCATCCATGATTTGTGCATTTTGAATTTGGTTTATTTGGACATTTTGATCCTAGAGACCTTAAGCAACTCAAGGACCAATTGAGAGAGTTGGAGGTTTTCATTAAATTTTCATTCTTGAATTTTTCAAAGTTGGCAATTTGGATCAAAGTGATTTTATTCAAAATTATTTTTCCAATTATTTCAAAATAAATGAAAATAATGAGAGAAGATAATATGACTTCTTCAAAACAGCGAGGAAATAATGGAAATTTAATTTTGAATAAAAAATATATTTTATTCGAATTTCTATTTGAGATTTTATTCGGTTAATTAGGGAAAAATTACATTTTAGCCCAGAAAAATGTTCACGTTGTCCTAAATATTAGGAGAGGGCCGTGATTTTTTTTAAAATTTTAGGATTTTTATTTTATTTTTTTTGGAATTTTTAGGAGAGGGCGGCGAAATTTATTTTAAAAAAGTTCTTCGGACCGACTGGGCCGAAGCCTAGCCGGCCTAGCTGCGCCGCTACCGCCTCGCCCGCCCCGAGTCCGGCTCCCGCACGACCACCGCCGCCGTGACCGAGGGGGGTTCCCCTCGGCTTGCCCCCTCCACCAAGCCGCTGCACCCCGCCCCCGGCCCTTTATAAGGTCGAGGCCCCGACCCCTCTCCTCCCCAAGTCGCCGCCGCCTCCAGCCACCCCGTGCCGTCGCTGCCAGCGCCCGCCCGTGCCGCCTCGCCTCGCCTCGCCTTGCCGAAGGAGCAGCGGCCGCCGCCAGTTTATTTCCCCGAACTGGTATAACAGCTAAAACCTGCCCTGTTTTTTATTTAGTTCGGTTTTATTTTTTAGATCTCGGTTTATTTATTAGGTTAAGTTATTTAGTGAGCGTTCGCCAGTTAGGTTCTGTTAACGACGAATTCGTTGTTAGTCCCTATTAGCGGACGTTCGTCCGATAGATTTTTTTCGATTTATTTTCGGCCAGGGACCTATCCGCGAATACTTTTCTTACAGATTAGTCTCTGATCTTTAAACCCTCGCAACTTTTGCCCGTTTGTCCAAATCCAACGAAACCAACGCCAATTTCTTCATTATGATCCCCTCTGTTCATATAAACAACTTGAACATGATTTTAAACATTTAAAATTTGGTTTCAAGCAGATTTGAATTTGAACTTCTTTTGAGCGTAGTTTCTGTTTCGTAACTCCGATTCGATTGATTCTTTTTTGCAAATCGAAGCTCTTCATTTGAACTTTCTGTTTAGATATTTCCTTTTGGTTGTAGCTTTGCATATTATTCTTGAGTGCTTATGTATGCTATTGTTTGTTCATGATAGAGTTTCCGGAGTGCGAAGCGTGCTACTACAAATCTCTAGGGTTTTTCGATCGTCAGCAAGGCAAGTAACACTTTGATCATATCCCTTTATTACCCAATTTTTATGCATTAGTTAAAATCCTCAAACATTGCATGAGTAGGATTTGATAACATGTGGATGTGGGAAGTAGTTGTTGAGGTAGGAACCTATTGTCTTTTATCAACCCTGGGTATTGTACGTTATGCTCATACTGCTTTGCTATGCTCGTAGACGTGGATTGGTTGTGAGATTCATGAAAGATGTGAGAGATAATAATTAAGGGTTAAACTTAAGGTGGCTACTCTAATACAAATTTGGGTGGAATGGTTGTGGGCACCTGGGGATATACCTGTGTTGTCCTAGGAGATCCCAGGGAACCTGTGGGATCATCCTATGGAATGCCACCCAGGCTCAAAGGGATCATAAGATCATTCATGCTAGAAAATTCCGTGTGCAGCCACAAGCCATTGTGGGCTCTGGCATAGTTGAGTAAGTTGTGGGAAACCTTTCCATGATGGGCTAGCAGATGTAGGGGATTGTAGGTGTACCGGCCTATCTATCGGTTAAGGGGACCTCTTTGGAAAGACTGTGTCTCGATCATCCGTTTCTCAAACATCCTGCAGTGCGAGATATTCAACGAAGGAGATCGAGTCTTGTGGGGAAAAGAGCGCAAACCTCTGCAGAGTGTACAAACTAATCATGGTTAGCCGTGCCCCCAGTTGTGGACATCTTGAGTATCTGGTACTTGAATTATTGATTTGATCTCATCACATTACTTAATGAATATGTAGGGTTATTAATACTATTTTGGGATTTGAGTTGGGGGTACCTTCTCATTAATGACATAAAGTTGGTAGTTAAACAAAAATTATTCCTTTGTTGTAGGAAAAAATTGGCTTTATGCAAATATTAAACTTAGAGCCTACACCAGCCATATATGCATATAGTGATAGCTGTTATTTGTTCATTCATCTATAGTGTTATCTTGCCAGCATATTCCATGTGCTGACCTACACGGCTGCAACATATCATGTTGCAGAATTTTCAGACGAAGAGTAAGGTGCGCTAGGTCATTGTCGTGCACTCAGTATTGCCGTGGAGTTGGATGGACTCATTTATCTTTGATGCTTTTGTGTTTATCTTATTTTAGATGGCCTTTAGCCATATTATTGTAATAAGTACTCTTTTTGAGACACTTGATGTAATAAGTGTGTGATTGGACTCTATTATAAATCCTCGAGTACCGTGTGTGTCAGCAATACCGATCCAGGGACGACACTCAAGCACAGAGACTATGGTCCATTGGGATCAGGTCGCTACAGAAGTCAAGCAAAGAAGAGAAGGAACCTTCATCAACCAAGCCAAATATACCCAAGACATGCTCAAGAGATTCAAGGTAGATGATGTCAAGCCGGTTAAGTTTCCTATGCCTACCAAATGCAAGCTTGACATTGATCCCAATGGTAACGCGGTGGATCAAAAGGAATATCGCTCCATGATTGGACCCTTGCTTTACCTTTGTGCATCTAGACCGGATATTATGTTGAGTGTGGGAATGTGTGCCAGGTTCCAAGCCACACCTATGGAAAGTCACTATGTTGCGGTCAAGCTAATCTTTCGATATCTGGCTCATACCCCAAACTTTGGCCTATGGTACCCCAAAGGAGCAAGTTTTGATCTCATGGGTTATTTAGACTCGTATTGGGTGGGAGATGTTGTGGATAGGAAGTCAACTTCCGGTGGGTGCCAATTCCTTGGTCTTTCTTTGGTGAGCTGGTCTTCGAAGAAGTCAAATTGTGTGTCTCTCTCATCCACCGAGGCTGAGTATGTTGCCGCCGCAAGTTATTGTGCACAAGTGCTATGGATGAGGCAAACTTTAAAGGATTATGATGTCACTTGTGACAAAGTGCCTCTTCTATGTGACTATGAAAATGCAATCAAGATCCCCCGCAACCCGGTGCTTCATAGCAAGATGAAGCACATTGAGGTTCATCATCACTTCAATCAGGATCATATCAAGAGCAGGGAGATTGAGATTATCTTCGTCCACACTCAAGAGCAACGAGTGGATATTTTCACGAAGCCTTTGGATGAAGCAAGATTTTGCGAATTAAGGCATGAGCTAAATATCATTGATTCGAGTAATGTGGCTTGAATCTAGGAACACCCCACCACATTCATCATGATATCTAGCTCTAGGTGTAGGCATGGACATAGGGGGAGTGTTGTTCTCTCAATGAACACTCCCTCCCCTCATTATGCATAAATCGATCAAGTCTTTCACATTAGCCTTTTTTATGGTACTTGTGCTTCAAAGATGAGTTTTGGTAATGGGCCCAAGGTCAAAATCTTCGTGTTGCCATACCAATTGACTCAAACATAGGTGGCTTCGGCCACCACCCTTTGTTTAAGAGGTTGCTACTCGAGTTGGTTCTAGCTGGTTTTATCTAGTCTGTAGGACTTTGTGTGTGATTTGAGTCACTCCAAGTTTGCTCTTTCCTTGCATGTTGTTTTAAACTTGGAGTACCTCTTCCCATTTGCTGGTGTTTTTGAGTCTCCATGCCAAGCCATCCCATCTACAACCTCTCTATAGTTTGCATAAGCCACCTCTATTATCTTGATCTTGCTTGCTTTCTCCTGTGCGATACTACCACTAGGGTCTGGGCGGTACTACCGCCGGGCCCCACGGTACTACCGCTCAAGCGGTACTACCACGACCTCCTGCCGCGCAGTAGTACCGGAGCGGTACTATCGCTCCTCCGAGCAGTACTGTCGCTCTAGGGTGGGTGTGGGGGTTACGAGTCAGGGCAGGGGGAGTTCCTACTCCCCCATATCCATTCGTCTCTCCCCCTCATCCTCTCTCTATCTCACATAGGCGATGAACAAGCTCCGGTGGGCCGCCGATTTCAGTCTGTCTTCCGTGATTTCGTCCGGTGGGATCGATCCCCCAACCTTCTCCTCTTGGCATGGATGCCATTATTACCCTCGTTCTCCTCTCCTATGGTTCTATTTCTTGACTCTAGGTTTAGGGCACTACGTGGTGCGTTCATCAATTTTTGGTCAAATGGGGCATGAGTAGGACGTGGAAGACTGATAGAGTAGGTGGATTGAAGATTTACCCGTGAAAATTTGAGTTTGGCACCTCTGGTAGTGCCGGATCTCATCGCGGCAGTTGTCAGCCTGTTGACTTCCGTCTCAAGCGATACTACCGCTCACCTGGAGCGGTACTACCGCTTATGGGCGGTACTTCCACTGTGCGACGCGGCACTACCGCCTAGAGCTAACAATTTCAATTTTTCTCTGTTCAACTTTCAATCCTATTTATCTTTCTGGTTTATGCAATATGTTTACACATGCTTTTCCCTCATGTGGTCTTTTGGTCTTTAGGTGGTGGTACCTCTGGGGATCAGGCTCGTCCCAAGAACCCGACTCGTTCGGGTGGATCCAAGCGTTATCGTTCCGCGGATGTGCCAGAAAGTGAACCCAATGAGCAGCCTAGGCAGAGGGTTAAGGTGATGGCGTCGAAGAACAAGGGAACCAAGACAGCAAATGAAGCACCAGCAAAGGAGTTTTGTCTCGCTCGTAAGCGCAATCCTTACCGTGTGCCTCAAGATCCATCTCTTATCAATCGGCGGTTTTGGAACAAGTCGCTGGAGTCGATCTATCATGATGTTCTGAATGGCAAGACAAACTTATTTGTGAAAGTCAAGTTGATTGATGTCACCCACATGGAGAGAGACCCAGAATATTTTGGAGAGGCTTTGCAAAGGTGTGAAGAGACGGATATCAAGCAGACTATCACCTTCAACAAGGACTTTGATCCAGATCTTGTGGCTCAGTTTTATGCCACGGTGCACTTTGGCGTGATGAGGCAAGGACACTCACTTGGATAATCAACGGAAGGCGTTTGTCAGCTCAATGGAAGAACTTCATGGAGAGTTTGTCTTACACTGATCAGGGGGGGCAAAACCCAATTGGGTTTCGTCCCCGCAAGGAGGTTACTACTACTCACAAGTCAGCTCTTTGGCCCTTCTCCACACGAAGGTCTCTAACACTAGGAAGGAATCCTATGAGTTGTGGCCCTTTCTTGATATCATGCATCGGATCATCTTGAACTATTTGTTCCCTCACATTGGGAACTTGGATATGGTGCACTCTTATCTTATGGGCCTTCTTATATTCTGCCAGAAGGAGAAGGGCTCTCAAGAGGTGTTGGATGTTTCTCATGTTATGTGGTCTGAGCTTCACTCTGCGGTGATGGAGCGTAAGTGCCCTATCTACGAGCCTTACTTGATGCAGCTGATAACCCACAAGTGTAGGGGATTGCAATAGCTTTCGAGGGTAGAGTATTCAACCCAAATTTATTGATTCGAGACAAGGGGAGCCAAAGAATATTCTCAAGTATTAGCAACTGAGTTGTCAATTCAGCCACACCTGGATAACTTAATATCTGCAGCAAGGTATTTAGTAGCAAAGTAATATGATAGTAGTGGTAACTGTAACAAAAGAGTAATGAAAATAAAAGAAATATTTTTGGTGTTTTGTAGTGATTGTAACAATAGCAACGGGAAAGTAAATAAGCGTAAACCAGTATATGGAAAGCTCGTAGGCATTGGATCGGTGATGGATAATTATGCCGGATGCGGTTCATCATGTAGTAGTCATAACATAGGGTGACACATGACTAGCTCCAATTCATCAATGTAATGTAGGCATGTATTCCGAATATAGTCATACGTGCTTATGGAAAAGAACTTGCATGACATCTTTTGTCCTACCCTCCCGTGGCAGCGGGGTCCTAATGGAAACTAAGGGATATTAATGCCTCCTTTTAATAGAGAACCGGAACAAAGCATTAGCACATAGTGAATACATGAACTCCTCAAACTATGGTCATCACCGGGAGTGGTCCCGGTTATTGTCACTTCGGGGTTGCCGGATCATAACACATAGTAGGTGACTATAGACTTGCAAGATAGAATCAAGAACACACATATATTCATGAAAACATAATAGGTTCAGATCTGAAATCATGCCACTCAGGCCCTAGTGACAAGCATTAAGCATAGCAAAGTCACAGCAACATCAATCTCAGAACATAGTGGATACTAGGGATCAAACGCTAACAAAACTAACTCGATTACATGATAGATCTCATCCAACCCATCACCGTCCAGCAAGCCTACGATGGAATTACTCACGCACGGCGGTGAGCATCATGAAATTGGTGATGGAGGATGGTTGATGATGACGACGGCGACGAATCCCCCTTTCCGGAGCCCCGAACGGACTCCAGATCAGCCCTCCTGAGAGGTTTTAGGGCTTGGCGGTGGTTCCGTATCGTAAAACGTGATGATTTCTTCTCCTTGATTTTTTTCTCCCCGAAAGCAAATATATAGAGTCGGAATTGGCGTCGGAGGAGCTCCAGGGGGCCCATGAGGTAGGGTTGCACGCCCTAGGGGGCGCGCGCCCCCACCCTCGTGGACAGGGTGTGGGACCCCTGGTCTTCATCTTTGGCGAGGATTTTTTATTATTTTTAACTAGATGTTCCGTGGAGTTTCAAGTCATTCCGAGAACTTTTGTTTTTTGCACATAAAACAACATCATGGCAATTCTGCTGAAAACAGCGTCAGTTCGGGTTAGTTCCATTCAAATCATGCAAGTTAGAGTCCAAAACAAGGGCAAAAGTGTTTGGAAAGGTAGATACGACGGAGATGTATCAACTCCCGCAAGCTTAAACCCTTGCTTGTCCTCAAGCAATTCAGTTGATAAACTGAAAGAGAAAGAAAAACTTTTACAAACTCTGTTTGCTCTTGTTGTTGTAAATATTTAAAGCCAGCATTCAATTTTTCAGCAAAGATTACAACTAACCACATTTGCAATAATTCTCAGGTCTCATGCTTACTCATATCAATAGCATAATCAACTAGCGAGTCATAATAATAAATCTCGGATGACAACACTTTCTAAAAACAATCATAATATGATATAACAAGATGGTATCTCGCTAGCCCTTTTAAAGATCAAGGACTGACTAGACATTGTAATTCATGGTAAAAGAGATCCAGTCATAGTCACACCCAATATAGATTAACAGTGATGAATGCAAATGACAATTGTGCTCTCTAGCTAGTGCTTTTAATAAGCGGGTGATGACTCAACATAAAAGTAAAATAGATAAGCCCTTCGCAGAGGGAAGCAGGGATTTGTAGAGGTGCCAGAGGTCGGTTTTGAAATATAGATAAATAATATTTTGAGCGGTATACTTTCATTGTCAACATAACAACTAAGAGATGGTGATATCTTCCATGCTACACACATTATAGGCGATTCCCAAACAGAATGGTAAATTTTATACTCCCCTTCCACCAACAAGCATCAATCCATGGCTTGCTCGAGACAACGAGTGCCTCCAACAAACATCGGGTCCCAGGGGAAGTTTTGTTTGCAATTAATTTTGATTTAGTTTGCATAAAGCATGGGACTGGGCATCCCGGTGACCAGCCATTTTCTCGTGAGTGAGGAGTGGAGTCCACTCCTCTTGAGAATAACCCGCCTAACATGGAAGACAAGGGCAGCCCTAGTTGATACATGAGCTATTCGAGCATACAAAACGTAATGTTTATTTGAAGGTTTAGAGTTTGGCACATACAAATTTACTTGGAATGGCAGGTAGATACCGCATACAGGAAGGTATAGTGGACTCATATGGAATAACTTTGGGGTTTAAGGGATTGGATGCACAAGCAGTATTCCCGCTTAGTACAAGTGAAAGCTAGCAAAAGATTGGGAAGCGACCAACTAGAGAGCGACAACAGTCATGAACATGCATTAAAATTAATAAACATTGGATGCAAGCATGAGTAGGATATAATCCACCATGAACATAAATATCGTGAAGGCTATGTTGATTTGTTTCAACTACATATGTGAACATGTGCCAAGTCAAGTCACTTAAATCATTCAAAGGAGGATACCACCCCACTATACCACATCATAACCATTTCAATAGCATGTTGGCACGCAAGGTAAACCATTATAACTCATAGCTAATCAAGCATGGCACGAGTAACTATGATCTCTAATTGTCATTGCAAACATGTTTATTCATAATAAGCTGAATCAAGAACGATAAACTCATAATATTTACAAAAACAAAAGAGGTTGAGTTCATACCGGCTTTTCTCATCTCAGTCAGTCCATCATATATCATCATAATTGCCTTTCACTTGCACGTCCGAACGATGTGAATAATAATAAGAGTGCACGTGCATTGGACTAAGCTGGAATCTGCGAGCATTCAATAAAAAGGAGAAGACAAGGCAATATAGGCTCTTGGTTAAATCAACAATAATGCATATAAGAGCCACTTCAAAAATTTAATTATGGTCTTCTCCTATCGACCCCCAAAGAAAATAAAAGAAATAAAAACTATTTACACGAGAAAGCTCCCAACAAGCAAAAGAAGAACGGGAAATATTTTTAGGTTTTCTTTTTAATTATTACTACTACAGCAGGAAAGTAAATTAGCTAGAAGCTATTACTAATTTTTTTTGGTTTTTCTTAAAGTTTACCAAACACACAAGAAGAAAGCAGGAAAAAGAAAATAAACTAGCATGGATATTACAGTGAAAGAGTATGAGCACCGACATCTAGCAATGAGTGTGTGTGAACATAAATGTAATGTCGGTGGGAAATACGTACTCCCCCAAGCTTAGGCTTTTGGCCTAAGTTGGCTCATGGCCAGGGATGGCCTGGCGGATACCCGTAGGTGTAGCTGGGATCATACTGCGACGAAGAATAACTGGAGTCGTACTGTGATGAAGAGGACTCTGACTGCCACTGGCTGACAGCCATCTCCGGATCCCAAGAATAAACAGATTGTCGTGGAGGCTCATCTTGTGGTTCTGGTTCCGGGGCTGGTGCAGGATTCCGGTAGGCTTGAACGGCATCCCACGTAATGAGATATGGTCCTTCAAAATTAAACAAAGAAGGAGCAGGCAAGGTAATAGTTTCAGGATGATGTTTATGAAAGAATAATTTATATTTGAGATCTCCTTCCCGACTCTTAACAATAAAATCATGCGCTAGCATACTCTTATAATCTAAATAAGCACTAGGCAGCAATTTTTATTCTTTCTCATTAAGCCTAATAGGTATGTTAAAATGTGCAACTAGGCGTGAAGCATAAATGCCTCCAAAGATGGGGCCCTTAGCACGGTTCAGACTTAACCGTCTAGCAATAATTCCGCCCATACTGACAGTGTTATCACGGTATAAACCATGGAACAAAATGTTAATATCAGGAACACTAAGGTTTCCACAGTTTCCACGACCAATCAAGTAACGACTAGCAAATATGGCAAAGTAGCGTAAAACAAGAAAACGAATGCTAGTGATTCTTGCATCAGAAACCTTCCTGGTTTCTCCCACAGTGATAGTATTAATAAATGCTTCCACATCATTACGGTGTGGTTCATCTAAGGTACCCTCAGAGGGTATTTTGCAAACCTCACAAAATTCAGCTAATGGCATCTTTTTAACAACGTCATATAAATGAAACTCTACTGAAGGAGGTGATTCCTTAGGGAAAAAGTAGAAGTTTTGCACAAAAGTATTTGTGAGTAAGAGATACTGATGACGTTGGTCGCGGAGGGAGTCGGTAAGGCTGGCATTCTCAATCAATGAATAGAAATCCTCATAAATCCCGGCTCGTCTCAAGAAGTCATCGGAAGGCCATTCACACGGCCGGACCTCCGCGGTACGAGGCAAATTATATTTGGGCCTCTGTGCTTCTTCATTTTGTTTTTCCTTCGAGCTTCGGCTCGATGAGCCCCTCAAAAGTCTCTTCATTATTTTCTAAAATATTCTGAAATTTTTAGTAACTTCAAACAAAAGTGAACCAATTTCAATAAAATTGATAGCAACTACTCCTACAAGTGCCTAGAGCCTATATCAAGCATTAGAACTACTTGGAACCATATAAATTTGACATGCAAGCTCAAGAACATGGCCACCTATGCAGCTCAAATTTGCAATGAATACAACACTAGAACAAAAACTAATTGGACCAATGGAGGAGTCACATACCAAGGAACAATCTCCCCAAGCAGTTTCGTGAGTGGTGCTTTGAGCAAGGAGATCGAAAATCGCAGCAGAGTGAGCTAAAACTCGTGCTTGAGCTGGTTATTCGTGTTTGTGGGAGGAAGAAGAAGAGGATGGGTGCAGGAATAAGTGGAGGAGGGCCACCGTGGGCCCACGAGGCAGGGGGCACGCCCAGGGGGTAGGGCGCGCCCTCCACCCTCATGGCCAGGTGGCAGCTCCCCCCGCGGTGATTTTTGCACCATAAATCCTCAAATATTCCTGAAAAAATCATATTAAATTGGCATGGCATTTGGAGGACTTTTATTTTTAGGATATTTTTATATTGCACGGATAAATAAGAAAACAGACAGAAAAAATACTATTTTACTTTATTTCAACTAAATAACAGAAAGTATAAAGAGGGTACAGAAGGTTGTGCTTCTAGTTTCATCCATCTCATGCTCATCAAAAGGAATCCACTAACAAGGTTGATCAGGTCTTGTTAACAACTCATTCCGATTAACATGGAACTGGAGAAATTTTGAATAACACTAAGTTACCTCAACGGGGATATGCACATCCCCTATAATAAGTATATCATATTTCTTCTTGTGATGAGGGAAGAGGAAATTCAAAACCTCCAAATATAATCGATGGAATTTTTCCAATAGAGTTGATACTATGAACTTGAGGCTGTTTCCTCGAAAAGTGTACCGTATGCTCATTACCATTAACATGAAAAGTGACATTGCTTTTGGTGCAATCAATAACAGCCCATGCAGTATTCAGAAAAGGTCTTCCAAGAATAATAGACATACTATCGTCCTCAGGAATATCAAGAATAACAAAGTCCGTTAAAATAGTAACGTTTGCAACCACAACAGGCACATCCTCACCAATACCGACATGTTTAGCAGTTGAATTTATCATCCATTTGCAAAGATATTTCAGTAGGTGTCAACTTATTCAAATCAAGTCTACGATATAAAGAGAGAGGCATAACACTAACACCGGCTCCAAGATCACATAAAGCAGTTTTAACATAGTTTCTTTTAATGGAGCATGGTATAGTAGGTACTCCTGGGACTCCAAGTTTCTTTGGTATTCCACCCTTAAAAGTATAATTAGCAAGCATGGTGGAAATTTCAGCTTCCGGTATCTTCCTTTTATTTGTAACAATATATTTCATGTACTTAGCATAAGGATTCATTTTGAGCATATCACCAATCGCATACATAAAAGATAGGTCTAATCATTTCAGCAAAGCGCTCAAAATCCTCATCATCCTTTTTCTTGGATGGTTTGGGAGGAAAAGGCATGGGTTTCTGAACCCATGGTTCTCTTTCTTTACCATGTTTCCTAGCGACAAAGTCTCTCTTATCATAACGTTGATTCTTCGGTTGTGGGTTATCAAGATCAACAGCAGGTTCAACTTCTACATCATTACAATTACTAGGTTGAGCATCATCATGAACATCATCATTAACATTTTCACTAGGTTCATGTTCATTACTAGATTGTGTTTCAAAGATCGGACATAGAGATATCATTTGGATTCTCAGGTGGTTCAGCAATAGGTTCACTAGAAGTTTGCAAAGTCCTATCATTTTTTTTCTTCCTTTTAGAAGAACTAGGTACATCAATATTATTTGTCTGAGAATCTTGCTCAATTCTCTTAGGGTGGCCTTCAGGATACAAAGGTTCCCGAGTCATTCTACCAGTTCTAATAGTCACTCTAACAAAGATAATCATTTTTCTTACTATTCATTTCATCGAGCAATTCTTTTTGAGCTTTAAGTACTTGTTCTACTTGAGTGGTAACCATAGAAGCATGTTTGCTAACAAGTTTTAGTTCACCTCTAATGTTAGCCATATAGTCACCCAAGTGTTTATCATATCGGAATCGTATTTCAATTGTCTACCAAAATAAGCACTGAAGTTTTCTTGTTTGACAATAAAATTATCAAACTCATCAAAGCATTGTCTAGCAGACTTATAGTGAGGAATACCACCTTCATCAAATCTATAGAGAGAATTTACCTTTACTACCTATGTCGGGTTATCGGGATCAGGGGGTTCTTCAATAGGTAATAGATCAAGATCATAAGCTTCTTCAACAGGCGGTAAATTAAGACCATGTATTTCTTCAACATGAGGTAAATTCTTAACATCTTCAGCTTTAATACCTTTTTCTTTCATAGATTTCTTTGCCTCTTGCATATCTTCGGGACTGAGAAATAGAACACCTCTCTTCTTCGGAGTTGGTTTAGGAATAGGCTCAGTTGGAGTTGGTTTAGGAATAGGCTCAGTAATTGGCTCTAGAGCTGTCTAAGGAGGTTCCCAATTATTTTCATTTGTCAACATATTATTCAATAAAATTTCAGCTTCATCCGGTGTTCTTTCCCTGAAGAGAGAACCAGCACAACTATCCAGGTAATCTCTGGAAGCATCGGTTAGTCCATTATATAAACGATATCAAGTATTTCATTTTTCTTAAGAGGATGATCAGGCAAAGCATTAAGTAACTTGAGAAGCCTCCCCCAAGCTTGTGGGAGACTCTCTTCTTCAATTTGCACAAAGTTGTATATTTCCTTTAAAGCAGCTTGTTTCTTATGAGCAGGAAATATTTAGCGGAGAAGTAATAAATCATATCACGGGACTACGCACACAACGAGGATCAAGATAATTAAACCATATCTTAGCATCACCCTTTAATGAGAATGAAAATATTTTAAGGATATAAAAGTAGCGAGATCTCTCATCATTAGTGAACAGGGTGGCTATATCATTTAATTTAGTAAGATGTGCCACATCAGTTTCAGATTCATAGCCATGAAAAGGATCAGATTCAACCAAAGTAATTATATCAGGATCAACAGAGAATTCATAATCCTTATCGGGAACACAAATAGGTGAAGTAGCAAAAGCAGGGTCAGGCCTCCTTTTATCTCTAAGAGATTCTTTACTCCATTTAATTAATAGCCTCTTAAGTTCACAACTATCTTTGCAAGCTAAAATAGCTGCAGAAGCTTCCATATCAAAAATATAACCCTCAGGAATAACAGGCCTATCTTCATCATCACTTTCATCAACATAATCAGATTCAATAATTTCTTTCTCTCCAGCCCTGCAATTTGTTCATCAAGAAATTCACTAAGGGGCACAGTAGTATCAGGCATAGAAGTAGTTTCATCATAAGTATCATGCATAGCGTATGGCATCATCAATAACATGCGACATATCAGAACGAATAGCAGAAGCAGGTTTAGGTGTCGCAAGCTTAATCATAACAAAAGGTGAATCAAGTGCGGAGCTAGATGGCAGTTCCTTACCTCCCCTCGTAGTTGAGGGATAAATTTTTGTTTTCTTGTCTTTCAAGTTCTTCATAGTGTCCAGCAGATATAAATCCCAAGTGACTCAAAGATTAGAGCTATGCTCCCCGGCAACGGCACCAGAAATTAGTCTTGATAACCCACAAGTGTAGGGGATCGCAACCGCTTTCGAGGGTAGAGTATTCAACCCAAATTTATTGATTCAACACAAGGGGAGCCAAATAATATTCTCAAGTATTAGCAACTGAGTTGTCAATTCAGCCACACCTGGATAACTTAATATCTGCAGCAAGGTATTTAGTAGCAAAGTAATATGATAGTAGTGGTAACTGTAACAAAAGAGTAATGAAAATAAAAGAAATATTTTTGGTGTTTTGTAGTGATTGTAACAATAGCAACGGGAAAGTAAATAAGCGTAAACCAGTATATGGAAAGCTCGTAGGCATTGGATCGGTGATGGATAATTATGCCGGATGCGGTTCATCATGTAATGGTCATAACATAGGGTGACACAGAACTAGCTCCAATTCATCAATGTAATGTAGGCATGTATTCCGAATATTGTCATATGTGCTTATGGAAAAGAACTTGCATGACATCTTTTGTCCTACCCTCCCGTGGCAGCGGGGTCCTAATGGAAACTAAGGGATATTAAGGCCTCCTTTTAATATAGAACCGAACAAAGCATTAGCATGAACTCCTCAAACTATGGTCATCACCGGGAGTGGTCCCGATTATTGTCACTTCGGGTTTGCCGGATCATAACACATAGTAGGTGACTATAGACTTGCAAGATAGGATCAAGAACACACATATATTCATGAAAACATAATAGGTTCAGATCTGAAATCATGGCACTCGGGCCCTAGTGACAAGCATTAAGCATAGCAAAGTCATAGCATCAACCTCAGAACATAGTGGATACTAGGGATCAAACCCTAACAAAACTAACTCGATTACATGATAGATCTCATCCAACCCATCACCGTCCAGCAAGCCTACGATGGAATTACTCACGCACGGCGGTGAGCATCATGAAATTGGTGATGGAGGATGGTTGATGATGACGACGGCGACGAATCCCCCTCTCCGGAGCCCGGAACGGACTCCAGATCAGCCCTCCCGAGAGGTTTTAGGGATTGGCGGCGGCTCCGTATCGTAAAAAGTGATGATTTCTTCTCCTTGATTTTTTTCTCCCCGAAAGAAAATATATAGAGTCGGAGTTGGCGTCGGAGGTGCTCCAGGGGGGCCACGAGGTAGGGGGCATGCCCCCACCCTCGTGGACAGGATGTGGGCCCCCCTGGTCTTCATCTTTGGTGAGGATTTTTTATTATTTTTAAGTAGAGTTCCGTGGAGTTTCAGGTCATTCCGAGAACTTTTGTTTTCTGCACATAATACAACATCATGGCAATTCTGCTGAAAACAACGTCAGTCCGGGTTAGTTCCATTCAAATCATGCAAGTTAGAGTCCAAAACAAGGGCAAACGTGTTTGGAAAAGTAGTATCAGCAGCTCATTGAGGACACTTGGAATGCAGCATATCCTACGGAGGCTCTTCTCACTGGGGAGTTTGTCTCCCATGATGTCGTTCAGCTGAGATAGAAGGAGAAGTGGGGTTCTTCTGCGTCGGTGCCTCCAGAGACTGAGTTCATTGGGTCTGATAATGATGATGACGATGATGGGCCGGACTTTGAGCCATCAACTGAGGAGCCATCTTGGGCTAAAAAGCTCAGCCAGAAGATGAAGAAGTTGTTTTGTTTTCAGGCCAAGGGTCAGTACAAGGCACATGTAGCTACTAAGAAGTCCCACAGTCGTGGCAAGGCCATTATGAGAAAGGTCAGCCTTGAAGTCTCTAGTGGCTCCGAGGAAAAGATCACAGATGAGAAGTCTCGGATATCTCAAAACTGCAAGTGGTCTGATTCATAAAAGGAAGATGAAGGTCCGTCACATGCTGTTGAGGAGTCCGAGGAGGAGGAGCACGATTGGTGATTGATGTCGTGGAGTGCTGCTACCATCTGTGTCTTAGCGGTGCTCTTTACCCTTTTGGTGTCTCGATGCCAAAGGGGGAGAGATTTTAGGGATTTGCTGAGTCACGAGTGTGTCTTATTTGATATGCTTTTATCTCTCTTGAACTCTTTTATCGCATTGCCTTGGTTTGTGTTTGTGAGACCTGGATACCGAGACATATGCTACCCTTATTATCCTATATGTCTAGTATTATGTTAGCTTGTGAGATATCATGCTCATCTTGTGCACTATCTTTATGCTCACATGCTTTTCAGTGCATCATACTTTATTGTTCTTATATTATTGATGCAAGTTTTGCCCGTCTATAAAATCTAGGGGGAGTTGATGTCGCTTGAACTACGTCAGTATTTCCCCAAAGAGGAAGGGATGATGCAGCACAACTACGGTAGGTATTTTCCTCAGTTATGAAACCAAGGTATCAATCCAGTAGGAGAACCAAGCAACACTATGTAAATGGTACCTGCACACAAAGAACAAATACTTGCAGCCTGACGCTTATGAGGGGTTGTCAATCCCTCTTACCGGTAACGACGTAGGAAATTGTCAAGTGATGGGCTAAAATTGTGATAGATTGGATAAATAGATCTCGATAAAACACAAAATAAAAGATGCAAATAAAAAGTGCAGCAAGGTATTTCTGGGTTTTTGGAATAATAGATCTGAAACTAAAAGTGGCAAATAATAGATCGAAAAGCAAATATGATGAAGAATAGACCCGGGGGCCGTAGATTTCACTAGTGGTTCTCTCAAGAAATAGCACACGATGGGTAAACAAATTATTGTTGGGCAATTGATAGAACTTCAAATAATTATGACAATATCCAGGCAATGACATTATATAGGCATCACGTCCAAGATTAGTAGACCGACTCCTGCCTGCATCTACTACTATTACTCCACACATCGACCGCTATACAACATGCATCTAGTGTATTAAGTTCATGGAGAAACGGAGAAATGCAATAAGAACGATGACATGATGTAGACAAGATCTATTCATGTAGGAATAGCCCCATCTTTTTATCCTTAATAGCAACGATACATGCGTGTCTTGCCGCCCCTTCTATCACTCAGAAAGAACACCGCAGGATAAAACCCATCACAAAGCACCTCTTCCCATGGCAAGAAAAAATGATCTAGTTGGCCTGACGAAACCAAAGATTCGAAGAAGAAATACCAAGCTATATAAGTAATCATGCATAAAAGATATCAAAGAACTCAAATAACTTTCATGGATATAGATCTGATCATAAACTCAAAATTCATCGGATCCCAACAAACACACCACAAAAAGAGTTACATCAAATAGATCTCCAAGAGACCATTGCATTGAGAATCAAAAGGAGAGAATAATCCATCTAGTCTACAATGAACTACTCACACATCATCGGAGAGGCACCAACACTACAAAAAATACACTTCCGTGATGATACGTGTTTGTCATAGTAGGTCACATTTTTTGTCATGCATGTACATCCATGACGATTTTATGACAGAATCAAGATAGTACCTGTGCTATTGTAGAAGTGTTCCATGACATTACCAAAATTATCATCACGGAAGTGTCCAACTTCCATGATGATAAATGGCGCGTCATGGAAGTGCTTTCATCAAGGGTAACCGACACATGGCATCCACCATAACGGGTCGCCGCTAAGCTATCGGGTCCGGTTTTGGATCCGATAACCCTCTAACAGCCATGACAAATGGCGATTTCCACGTGTGAAATTCTCATTGGCCGACGGAACCACGTGTTAGCTCCACGTTGGCACAGATATCACTCATCCAATGGGCAAGATGCACCTATGATATGTTGACACATGGACCGGCCCAAAAGTGGCCCATAAAGATAAAATGGGCCGGCCCAACTAAAGGCCCACAATATTTTGCAGACAATAATGGGCCGGCCCAGCTAAAGGCCCAAAAGATTTTGCAGACCATAATGGGTCGGCCCAGCTAAAGGCCCACAAGATTTTGAAGACACTAGTGGGCTGTCCCGTTAACAAGCTGCCATGTTTTGGGCCTACTGCCGACCCATATTTGATCCAGTCCATAACAGCCTGCCATGTTCTGGGCCTAATAAGGGCCCATATGAGATCTGGCCCGTTAATAGCCTACCACATTCTGGGCCATATTACGGCCCATATTAGATCCGACACTTTAAGAGCCTTTGGGCTAAATAATGGCCCATATCAGATTTGGCCCGTCAACTAGACGTTGTGCTTTTGGGCCCACTTGAGGCCCGGTTAGGATTTCTGTTTGCTAAAGGCTCATTTAGTAATACAACGTGATATTAGTTTCGGCATGTTAAAGGCTCGTTTAACATTTTGGCCCTAAATTTATTCGGCCTATTAAAAGCCCATCATATAGTTGGGCCTAACTATGGCCCGCTTTGCATCCGGCCTGCTCACAGCCGATAATCTGATTGGGCCAAACAAGGACCAAGACAATTTCGGCATGTTAACAACCCGTGATGTGATTGGCACAATCATGGGCTGGGGTCTATTTCAGCCTGCTGTCGGCGTGAGCTGTTCGGCACATTTCAGGCCCAACCTACTTTTCAGCCTACTAAAAGCCCATTGAATTTTCTTGCGAAAATAGGGCCGGCGGTTTACTCGGCCTATTAAAGGCCCGAAACTACTAGTTGGCCATTTTACATTTAGGCCTGTTAACGGACCAAGATAACTAGGCCCATGATGCAGCCCATACATAGTGATTTGCATGACGGCCCAACTATGTACCGTAATTTTATGGTTTGGCCGGTTTACTTTTCATGGAGCGAAGATATGATATATATATATACAGTAAAATAACAGCAGCATCATGAATAAGAAAAAACCTAGACTATACAATAAAGAAATTACGACATATTACATCCATTGGGCATCAAAGTTCGCCACTATGATAATAAAGCACAAGCAAACAGAAGATTACATACACTGGGCATCAAAGATCGCCACCAGTAAAAATAACCACGCCGACAAAATAATATACAAAACTGACAGCACTTCAATAGAGTTCAAGAAAGGTTAGCCATGCTCGGGAGCTGTAGCGCAAGCAGCTGAGCAAGCTGATGAGACTGTGCTTGTTTGATGCTTATATCCTCGTCACTCCGAAAGAGAAACAAGCAGACAGATGAAAGGTTTTGCACATATAAGTATCAGAGCTGACAATTCATCACATTTCTTAATAACAAATAAAGTGACACAGTTTAAAATAACATTAACACAATATGGTATTGTTCAGATTAAGACGTGGCAGGAAATGACATTGTGAAGGAGTTGGCAGCTGTTGGGAATTTAGTAATTTCAAAAAAAATCCTACGCACACGCGAGATTATGGTGATGAATAACAACGAGAGGGGAGAGTGTGTCCACGTACCCTCGTAGACCAAAAGCGGAAGCGTTAGCACAACGTGGTTGATGTAGTCGTACGTCTTCACGATCCGATCAAGTACCAAACGCACGACACCTCTGAGTTCAGCACACGTTCAACTCGATAACGTCCCTCGAACTCCGATCCAGCTGAGCTTTGAGGGAGAATTCCGTCAGCACGACGGCGTGGTGACAATGATGATGTTCTACCAACGTAGGGCTTCGCCTAAGCACCGCTACGATATTATCGAGGTAGATTATGGTGGAGGGGGGCACCGCACACGGCTAAGAGATCCAAGGGATCAATTGTTGTGTCTATGGGGTGCCCCCTTCATAATCCCCAAGTGCAAGGAATCATCGTAGCACTTTCCAAAGGTGGAAGTGATAAGTATGGAGTGTCGAACTTACAAGGAGCTAAAGGTAAGATCAATATTCTCTCAAGCCCTATCTGCCACTGATACGACTCTACGTGCACCGAATGTTTACTTCCAACTAGCAACAGGAAATAAAACTACGTTGTGGGTATGAAGAGTATAACTTTGCATGATATCGGAGAGATAAAACATAAAAGTAGCTGCTGTTAACATAAAGTTAGAATATATTATAAATAGCGAGTGTGGAATAATGGTGGATCGGTGTGCGGAATTGTCCTAGGCAATTATTAACAAGACCGGTAATCACTATTGCAATTTCATATGAGGGAGAGGCATAAGCTAACATACTTTCTCTACTTGGATCATATGCACTTATGATTGGAACTCTAGCAAGCATCCGCAACAACTAAAGATCATTAAGGTAAAACCCAACCATAGCATTAACATATCAAGTCCTTTATTCCCATACGCAACAATCCCTCTTACTCGGGTTGTGTTTCAGTCACTCACCAACCCACTATAAGCGAATCATGAACGTATTGCAACACCCTACAGCGGGAATCCCTCACGCTTGCGCGACACGGAGGGCACCATAGGAAAACACCAAAGTAAAACATACAACTCATACCAATCTAGATCGTCAATCAACCCAAAGACAAAAGATATCTACTCAAAACATCATAGGATGGCAACACATCATTGGATCATAATATGTGGCATAAAGCACCATGTTCAAGTAGGGGATTACAGTGGTGTGCGGGAGAGTGGACCGAGTAAAAGAGATGAGGATGGTAATGATGATGGTGATGTTGATGAAGACGATCACCGTGGCGATGATTCCCCTCCCGATGGCACTCCGGCCACCACCAAGAGAGGAGGAGAGGTTCTCCCCTTGTGCTTCCTCCTCCATGGCCTCCACCTTCCGGGTCCTTGGCCTTCATAGTGATGAAGGCCCCTCCCGGATACTCCTCCATGGCCACTGCTGATGATGACCCTCCCAGGTGCCGAGAGGGCCTAGATTGATGTCTCGTGGCTACAGATGCTTGCGGCGCGGAACTTCCGATCTAATCTCCGCTCTGGAAGTTTTAGGGTACGAGAGTATATGGGTGCAGGAGGACGTCGTTGGACTTCGGCTGGCCACGAGGTAGGGGGCGCGCCCACCCTCGTGGGCAGCCCGGGACTCCCCAGTGAGCTTAGGTACTCCATTGGCTTCTTTTGGTCCAAAAACAGGTTCCGTGGAGTTTCAGGTCTTTTGGACTTCGTTTGATATTCCTTTTCTTCGAAACACTGAAATAGGCAAAAAACAACAATTCTGGGTTGGGCCTCCGGTTAATAGGTTAGTCCCAAAAGTAATATAAAAGTGGAAAATAAAACCCAAAATAGTCCAAAACAGTAGATAATCTAGCATGGAGCAATCAAAAATTATAGATACGTTGGACACGTATCAGGCATCCCCAAGCTTAATTCCTGCTCGTCCTCTAGTAGGTAAATGATAAAAAAAGATAATTTTTGATGTGGAATTCTAGTAAGTTCTTAAGTTTGATCAATGATAATTCCAATCACTTTTTCTAGCATCAATACATATCATAACAATAGCTCATCTCATAAAGCTTTTCATGATCAAGTAACAATCTATTCACAATGTCAAGCATGGTTCAGAAATTTCATTGAGAACTAACAAACTATAATCTCAGTCATTAAAGCAATTGCAATTTATCATAACATCAGAAAGAGTCAAGAATAGAGCTTTTCAGCAAGCCCACATACTCAACTATCATATAGTCTTCTACAATTGCTAACACTCACACAATACTTGTGGTTATGGAGTTTCAAATGACACCTTTGAGAAAGATAGGGGCTTATTGTGTTGCCTCCCAATGTATTCACCTTTAGGTGATGTCAACAATAATAGCCCATGCTAACTTACATCCAATTGGATATATATATCATGATCTTTCAAACACAAGGAGCTTGCCAAAGGATAAAATGAAAAAGGGAATGGTGAGGATCACCTTGACTCAAGCATAAAGTAAAAACATAAAGTAAAAGATAGGCCCTTCGCAGAGGGAAGCAGAGGTTGTCATGCGCGGTTAGGGTTGATGCACAAAATGTTAATGCAAAAGAACGTCACTTTATATTGCCCCTGGTATGTGGACCTTTATTATGCAGTCCATCGCTTTTATTACTTCCACAACAAGTTCGTACAAAGCTTATTTTCTCTGCACTAATAAGTCATGCATATTTAGAGAGCAATTTTTATTGCTTGCACCGATGACAACTTACTTGAAGGATCTTACTCAATCCATAGGTAGATATGGTGGAGTCTCATGGCAAAACTGGTTTAAGGGTATTTGGAAGCACAAGTAGTATCTCTACTTGGTGCTGAGAATTTGGCTAGCATGAGGGGAAAGGCAAGCTCAACATGTTTGGAAAGTCAATGACAATATACTTTAACTGAGATGTCGGAAAACATAAACCATTAGTTGTCTTCCTTGTCCAACGTCAACTCTTTTAGCATGTCATACTTAATGAGTGCTTCACAATCATAAAATATGTCCAAGATAATATGTTTGTATGTGAACCTCTCTTTCCTTATTACTTCCTATTAATTTCAACGATGACCAAAACTACGTTTGCCAACTCTCAACAACTTTTATGCCTCATACTTTCTATGTGCGAATTCATCACTAACCATGTTATAAGCATATGAAACATATATAAATTCAGATTTATGACATTCAATTCATTCAACCATTTACTCATAGGAGGATTATTAACAAGACATGGGAGGATTCTTTGAAGCATGTGAGCATATAAGTAGGTGTTGTTAACATGAAGTTATAATATATTACTAAATAATATAAATAGCGAGTGTGGAATAATGGTGGATCGGTGTGCGGAATTATCCTAGGCAATTATTAACAAGACCGGTAATCACTATTGCAGTTTCATATGAGGGAGAGGCATAAGCTAACACACTTTCTCTACTTGGATCATATGCACTTATGATTGGAACTCTAGCAAGCATCTGCAACAACTAAAGATCATTAAGGTAAAACCCAGCCATATCATTAACATATCAAGTCCTCTTTATTCCCATACGCAACAATCCCTCTTACTCGGGTTTGTGTTTCACCACTCACCAACCCACTACAAGCGAATCATGAACGTATTGCAACACCCTACAGCTGAATCCCTCACGCTTGCCGACACGGAGGGCACCATAGGACAGCACCAAAGTAAAACATACAACTCATACCAATCTAGATCGTCAATCAACCCAAAGACAAAAGATATCTACTCAAAACATCATAGGATGGCAACACATCATTGGATCATAATATGTGGCATAAAGCACCATGTTCAAGTAGGGGATTACAGCGGTGTGCGGGAGACTGGACCGCGTAAAAGAGATAAGGATGGTGATGATGATGGTGATGTTGATGAAGACGATCACCGTGGCGATGATTCCCCTCCCGATGGCACTCCGGCGCCCATCGGAAGAGAGGAGGAGAGGTTCTCCCCTTGTGCTTCCTCCTCCATGGCCTCCACCTTCGGGTCCTTGGCCTTCATAGTGATGAAGACCCTCCGGATACTCCTCCATGGCCACGGTGATGATGACCCCCTCCGGCAAGTTGCCGGAGAGGGCCTAGATTGATTTCTCGTGGCTACAGAGGCTTGCGGCGGCCACAAGGTAGGGAGCGCGCCCCAAGGGCCTAGATTGATTTCTCTGATCTAATCTCCGTTCTGGAAGTTTTAGGGTACGTGAGTATATATATGGGTGCAGGGAGGACGTCGGTGGACTTCCGGGCTGGCCACAAGGTAGGGAGCGCGCCCCAGGGGGGTGGGCGCGCCCCACCTCGGTGGGCAGCCCGGGACTCCAGTGAGCTTCCGTACTCCATGGGCTTCTTTTGGTCCAAAAACAGGTTCCGTGGAGTTTCGTGTCTTTGGACTCCGTTTGATATTCCATTTCTTCGAAACACTGAAATAGGCAAAAAACAGCAATTCTGGGCTGGGCCTCTGGTTAATAGGTTAGTCCCAAAAGTAATATAAAAGTGGAAAATAAAACCCAAAATAGTCCAAAACAGTAGATAATCTAGCATGGAGCAATCAAAAATTATAGATACGTTGGAGACGTATCACCCCTCCTCCGTATATAAAGGGGGGAGGAGAGGGCCAGCCTAGGGTAGAGGCGCGCCCAAGGGGGGGCAATCCTACTCCAAGTAGGTTTACCCCCTCCCCTTTCCTATTCCAAGTAGGAGAAGGGGGAAGGAGGAGGTGGAGAGAAGGAAGGAGAAGGGGCTCCCGGAACCATTCCGGTGTCCAAACATAGTCGTCCAGTATATCGATCTTTACGTCTCGACCATTTCGAGACTCCTCGTCATGTCCGTGATCACATCCGGGACTCCGAGCAACCTTTGGTACATCAAAACACATAAACTCATAATGTAACTGTCATCAAACTTTAAGCGTGCGGACCCTACGGGTTCGAGAACTATGTAGACATGACGGAGACACGTCTCCGGTCAATAACCAATAGCGGAACCTGGATGCTCATATTGACTCCCACATATTCTACGAAGATCTTTATCGGTCAAACCTCATAACAACATACATTGTTCCCTTTGTCATCGGTATGTTACTTGCCCGAGATTCGATCGTCGGTATCTCAATACCTAGTTCAATCTCGTTACCGGCAAGTCTCTTTACTCGTTCCATAATACATCATCTCGCAACTAACTCATTAGTTGCAATGCTTGCAAGGCTTAAGTTATGTGTATTACCGAGTGGGCCCAGAGATACCTCTCCGACAATCGGAGTAACAAATCCTAATCTCGAAATACGCCAACCAAACAAGTACCTTCAAAGAGACCTGTAGAGCACCTTTATAATCACCAAGTTACGTTGTGATGTTTGGTAGCACACAAAGTGTTCCTCCGGTAAACGGGAGGTTCATAATCTCATAGTCATAGGAACATGTATAAGTCATGAAGAAAGCAATAGCAACATACTAAATGATCGAGTGCTAAGCTAATGGGATGGGTCAAGTCAATCACATCATTCTCCTAATTATGTGATCACGTTAACCAAATGACAACTCTTTGTCTATGGCTAGGAAACATAACCATCTTTGATCAACGAGCTAGTCAAGTAGAGGCATGCTAGTGACACTCTGTTTGTCTATGTATTCACACATGTATCAAGTTTCCAGTTAATACAATTCTAGCATGAATAATAAACATTTATCATGAAATAAGGAAATAAATAATAACTTTATTATTGCCTCTAGGGCATATTTCCTTCAGTCTCCCACTTGCACTAGAGTCAATAATCTAGATCACATCACCATGTGATTTAACATCAATAGTTCACATCACCATGTGATTAACACCCATAGTTCACATCGTCATGTGACCAACACCCAAAGGGTTTTATAGAGTCAGCAATCTAGTTCACATCGCCATGTGATTAACACCCAAAGAGTACAAAGGTGTGATCATGTTTTGCTTGTGAGAGAAGTTTAGTCAATGGGTCTGCCAAATTCAGATCCGTATGTATTTTGCAAATTTCTATGTCAGCAATGCTTTGCACGGAGCTACTCTAGCTAATTGCTCCCACTTTCAATATGTATCCAGATTGAGATTTAGAGTCAGCCGGATCAATGCCAAAACTTGCATCGACATAACCCTTTATGATGAACTTTTTGTCACCTCCATAACCGAGAAACATATCCTTATTCCACTAAGGATAATTTTGACCAATGTCCAGTGATCTACTCCTAGATCACTATTGTACTCTCTTGCCAAACTCAGGGCAGGGTATACAATAGGTCTGGTACATAGCATGGCATAGTTTATAGAACCTATAGCTGAGGCATAGGGAATGAATTTTATTGTCTCTCTATATTCTGCCGTGGTCGGGTTTTTGAGTCTTACTCAACTTCACACCTTGCAACACAGGCAAGAACTCTTTCTTTGACTGTTCCATTTTGAACTACTTCAAAAACTTGTCAAGGTATGTACTCGGTGAAAAAATTTATCAAGCGTCTTGATCTATCTCTATAGATCTTGATGCTCAATATCTCAGCAGCTTCACCGAGGTATTTCTTTGAAAAAACTCATTTCAAATACTCCTTTATGCTTTCCAGAAAATTCTACATTATTTCCGATCAACAATATGTCATTCACATATGTTTATCAGAAATGTTGTAGTGCTCCCACTCACTTTCTTGTAAATACAGGCTTCACCACAAGTCTGTATAAAACTGTCTGCTTTGATCAACTCATCAAAGCGTATATTCCAACTCCGAGATGCTTGCACCAGTCCATAGATGGAATGCTGGAGCTTGCACACTTTGTTAGTACCTTCCGGATCGACAAAACCTTCTTGTTGTATCATATACAACTCTTCTTTAAGATATCTGTTAAGGGATGTAGTTTTGACATCCATTTGCCAGATTTCATAAAAATATGGTAATTGCTAACATGATTCGTACAGACTTGCTACGAGTGAGAAAATCTTATCGTAGTCAACACCTTGAACTTGTCAAAAACTTTTTTCGACAATTCGAGCTTTGTAGATAGTAACACTACTATTAGTGTCTGTCTTCCTCTTGAAGATCCATTTATTTTCTATGGCTTGCCGATCATCGGGCAAGTCAACCAAAGTCCACACTTTGTTCTCATACATGGATCCCATCTCAGATTTCATGGCCTCAAGCCATTTCGTGGAATCTGGGCTCATCATCGCTTCCTCATAGTTCGTAGGTTCATCATGGTCAAGTAACATGACCTCCAAAACAGGATTACCGTACCACTCTAGTGCGGATCTCACTCTGGTTTACCTACGATGTTTGGTAGTAACTTGATCTGAAGTTACATGATCATCATCACTAGCTTCCTCACTAATTGGTGTAGGAGTCACAGGAACAGATTTCTGTGATGAACTACTTTCCAATAAGGGAGCAGGTACAGTTACCTCATCAAGTTCTACTTTCCTCCCACTCACTTCTTTCGAGAGAAACTCCTTCTCTAGAAAGGATCAATTCTTAGCAACAAATATTTTGCCTTCGGATCTGTGATAGAAGGTGTACCCAACTGTCTCCTTTGGGTATCCTATGAAGACACATTTCTCCGATTTGGGTTCGAGCTTATCTAGTTGAAACCTTAACTTTGGTTTATTGCCAAACCACATTTCATATAGTGTCGTCTCAACAGATTTAGATGGTGCCCTATTTAACGTGAATGCAGCTGTCTCTAATGCATAACCCCAAAATGATAGTGGTAAATCGGTAAGAGACATAATATATTGCACTATATCCAATAAAGTACGGTTATGATGTTCGGACACACCATTATGCTATGGTGTTCCAGGTGGCACGAATTTGTGAAACTATTCCACATTGTTTTAATTGAAGACCAAACTCGTAACTCAAATATTTGTCTCTATGATCAGATCGTAGAAACTTTATTTTCTTGTCACGATGATTTTACACATCACTCTGAAATTCCTTTAACTTTTCAAATGTTTCAGACTTATGTTTCATCAAGTAGATATACCCATATCTTCTCAAATCATCTGTGAAGGTCAGAAAATAACGATACCCGCCGCGAGCCTCAACACTCATCGGACCGCATACATCAGTATGTATTATTTCCAGTAAGTCAGTTGCTCGCTCCATTGTTCCCGAGAATGGAGTCTTAGTCATCTTGCCCATGAGGCATGGTTCGCAAGAATCAAGTGATTCATAATCAAATGATTCCAAAAACCCATCAGCATGGAGTTTCTTCATGCGCTTTACACCAATATGACCTAAACGGCAAAGGCCATAAATAAGTTGCACTATCATTATTAACTTTGCATCTTTTGGCTTCAATATTATGAATATGTGTATCACTACAATCGAGATCCAACAAACCATTTTCATTGGGTGTATGACCATAGAAGGTTTTATTCATGTAAATGTAACAACAATTATTCTCTAATTTAAATGAATAACCATATTGCAATAAACATGATCAAATCATATTCATGCTCAACGCAAACACCAAATAACATTTATTTAGGTTCAACACTAATCCCGAAAGTATAGGGAGTGTGCGATGATGATCATATCAATCTTGGAACTGCTTCCAACACACATCGTCACTTCACTCTTAACTAGTTTATGTTCATTCTGCAACTCCCGTTTCGAGTTACTACTCTTAGCAACTGAACTAGTATCAAATACCGCGGGGTTGCTATAAACACTAGTAAAGTACACATCAATAACATGTATATCAAATATACTTTTGTTCACTTTGCCATCCTTCTTATCAGCCAAATACTTGGGGTAGTTCCCCTTCCAGTGACCAGTCCCTTTGCAGTAGAATCACTTAGTCTCAGGCTTAGGTCCAGACTTGGGCTTCTTCACTTGAGCAGCAACATACTTGCTGTTCTTCTTGAAGTTCCCCTTCTTCCCTTTGCCCTTTTCTTGAAACTAGTGGTCTTGTCAACCATCAACACTTGATGTTTTTCTTGATTTCTACCTTCGTCGATTTCAGTATCACGAAGAGCTTGGGAATCGTTTATGTTATCCCTTGCATATTATAGTTTATCACAAAGTTCTAGTAACTTGGTGATAGTGACTAGAGAACTTTGTCAATCACTATCTTATCTGGAAGATCAACTCCCACTTGATTCAAGTGATTGTAGTACTCAGACATTCTGAGCACATGCTCACTAGCTGAGCAATTCTCCTCCATCTTGTTGGCAAAGTACTGTCAGAGGTCTCATACCTCTCGACACGGGCATGAGTATGAAATACCAATTTCAACCCTTGGAACATCTTATATGCTCTGTGGCGTTTCAAAACATTTTTGAAGTCCCGGTTCTAAGCCATAAAGCATGGTGCACTAAACTATCAAGTAATCATCATACCGAGCTTTTGTCAAAACATTCAAAACGTCTGCATCTGCTCCTGCAATAGTTCTGTCACCTAGCGGTGCATCAAGGACATAATTCTTCTATGCAGCAATGAGGATAAACCTCAGATCACGGACCAAGTCCGCATCATTTCTACTATCATCTTTCAACATGTTTTTCTCTAGGAACATATCAAAACAATAATAAAGGGGGAGCAACAACGCGAGCTATTGATCTACAACATAGATATGCTAATACTACCAGGACTAAGTTCATGATAAATTTAAGTTCAATTAATCATATTACTTAAGAACTCCCACTTAGATAGACATCCCTCTAATCATCTAAGTGATCACGTGATCCAAATCAACTAAACCATAACCGATCATCACGTGAAATGGAGTAGTTTTCAATGGTGAACATCACTATGTTGATCGGATCTACTATATGATTCACGCTCGACCTTTCGGTCTCAGTGTTCCGAGGCCATATCTGCATATGCTAGGCTCGTCAAGTTTAACCTGAGTATTCTGCGTGTGCAAAACTGGCTTGCACCCGTTGTAGATGGACGTAGAGCTTATCACACCCGATCATCACGTGGTGTCTGGGCACGACGAACTTTGGCAACGGTGCATACTCAGGGAGAACACCTATACCTTGAAATTTAGTGAGAGATCATCTTATAATGCTACCGTCAATCAAAGCAAGATAAGATGCATAAAAGATAAACATCACATGCAATCAATATAAGTGATATGATATGGCCATCATCATCTTGTGCTTGTGATCTCCATCTCCGAAGCAATCATGATCACCATTGTCACCGGTAGCGACACCTTGATCTCCATCGTAGCATCGTTGTCATCTCGCCAACTTATGCTTCTACGACTATCGCTACCGTTTAGTGATAAAGTAAAGCATTACAGGGCGATTGCATTGCATACAATAAAGCGACAACCATATGGCTCCTGCCAGTTTCCGATAACTCGGTTACAAAACATGATCATCTCATACAATAAAATATAGCATCATGTCTTGACCATATCACATCATAACATGCCCTGCAAAAACAAGTTAGACGTCCTCTACTTTGTTGTTGCAAGTTTTACGTGGCTATTACGGGCTGAGCAAGAACCGTTCTTACCTACGCATCAAAACCACAATGATAGTTCGTCAAGTTAGTGATGTTTTAACCTTCTCAAGGAACGGGCGTAGCCACTCTCGGTTCAACTAAAGTTAGAGAAACTGACACCCGCCAGCGACCTGTGTGCAAAGCACGTCGGTAGAACCAGTCTCGCGTAAGCGTAGGCGTAATTTCGGTCCGGGTCGCTTCATCCAACAATACCGCCGAACCAAAGTGTGACATGCTGGTAAGCAGTATGACTTGTATCGCCCACAACTCACTTGTGTTCTACTCGTGCATATAACATCAACGCATAAAACCTTGCTCTGATACCACTGTTGGGGAACGTAGTAATTTCAAAAAAATTCCTACGCACACGCAAGATCATGGTGATGCATAGCAACAAGAGGGGAGAGTGTGTCCACGCATCGTGAGACCGAAAGCGGAAGCGTAGCACAACGCGGTTGATGTAGTCGTACGTCTTCATGATCCGACCGATCAAATACCGAACGCACGACACCTCCGAGTTCAGCACACGTTCAACTCGATGACGTCCCTCGAACTCCAATCCAGCCGAGCTTAGAGGGAGAGTTCCGTCAGCACGACGGCATGGTGACGATGATGATATTCTACCGACGCAGGGCTTCGCCTAAGCACTGCTACGATATTATCGAGGTGGATTATGGTGGAGGGGGCACCGCACACGGCTAAGAGATCTAAGGAATTAATTCTTGTGTCTATGGGGTGCCCCCTCCTCCGTATATAAAGGGGGGGAGGAGGAGAGGGCCGGCCTAGGGAGAGAGACGCCAAGGGGGCAATCCTACTCCAAGTAGGTTTGCCCCCCCTATTCCAAGTAGGAGAAGGGGGAAGGAGGAGGTGGAGAGAAGGAAGGAGAAGGGGGGCCGCCGCCCCCTGCCCATTCCCAATTCGGATTGGGGCAAGGGGGGCCGCCCGCCACCTCCCAGCCTCCCTATCTCCTTTCCACTAAGTCCCATAAGGCCCAGTAGCTTCCGGGGGGGGGGGGGGGGTTCCGGTAACCCCCGGTACTCCGATAAATGTCCGAAACCTCCCGGAACCATTCCAGTGTCCAAAGATAGTCGTCCAATATATCGATCTTTACGTCTTGACCATTTCGAGACTCCTCGTCATGTCCATGATCACATCCGGGACTCCGAACAACCTTCGGTACATCAAAACACATAAACTCATAATATAACTCTCATCAAACTTTAAGCGTGCGGACCCTACGGGTTCGAGAACTATGTAGACATGACCGAGACACGTCTCCAGTCAATAACCAACAGCGGAACCTGGATGCTCATATTGGCTCCCACATATTCTACAAAGATCTTTATCAGTCAAACCGCATAACAACATATGTTGTTCCCTTTGTCATCGGTATGTTACTTTCCCGAGATTCGATCGTCGGTTTCTCAATACCTAGTTCAATCTCGTTACCGGCAAGTCTCTTTACTCGTTATGTAATACATCATCCCGCAACTAACTCATTAGTTGTAATGCTTGCAAGGCTTAAGTGATGTGTATTACCGAGTGGGCCCAGAGATACCTCTTCGACAATCGGAGTGACAAATCCTAATCTCGAAATACGCCAACCCAACAAGTACCTTCAGAGACACCTGTAGAGCACCTTTATAATCACCCAGTTACGTTGTGACGTTTGGTAGCACACAAAGTGTTCCTCCGGTAAACGGGAGTTGCATAATCTCATAGTCATAGGAACATGTATAAGTCATGAAGAAAGCAATAGCAACATACTAAACGATCGAGTGGTAAGCTAACGGAATGGGTCAAGTCAATCACATCATTCTCCTAATGATGTGATCTCGTTAATCAAATGACAACTCTTTGTCTATGGCTAGGAAACATAACCATCTTTGATCAACGAGCTAGTCAAGTAGAGGCATACTAGTGACACTCTGTTTGTCTATGTATTCACACATGTATCAAGTTTCTGGTTAATTCAATTCTAGCATGAATTACAAACATTTATCATGAAATAAGGAAATAAATAATAACTTTATTATTGCCTCTAGGGCATATTTCCTTCAGTAGCTTCACGACACCACTGGACTACAAATCAAGAACTCATAAGTATCAATGGTTAGTGTCATGTAAATTTATCCCATTTCAGATTGGCAAAGAAAGAGACAATTTAAATAATAGTAGAATGATATGACATTGTTCATAGTTAAGACATTGCAGAATATGACATTGTGATGTAGTGGGTAGGTTCACCACACCACTGGATTACGGATCAAGAACAGAAGCATACATGCAATGCAAAAGAAGATCACTTGCTCTGTATAGTTTAATTTACATGGTATGAAGAAGGAACTTGGTTGTACAACTAAAAACTTTAATTGAGAAGGACAAACTTTTGTTTTTGAACTACGTAATAAACTTTAAACATGCAATTTGATGCAGACACCAAAAATAAACAGCTGTTGCAGTCATGCCTAACCAAATATACACAACAAAGTTTGAAAGCTTGAGAAGGACAAACATACATTAGTGGTGAAGACCAGCTCTATAAAGCCCTTGTCCATGCTGATGGGGGGGGGGATTCAAGAAGTTTACCACAGAATCTTCTTCATAAGCATTGCCTTTGTTCTACATTTTGTTAAGAGTAAATATAGATGTGATAATATAAGAAAAAATGGAGAATATTTAAGATAAGATGAAGAGTGATGCTACATAACCAAGTAGCTATAAATGTAAGTACATCGATACAAGAAAAAGGTACAACCAAGAGCAATGCAGAGCTAAACTTCTTCAATACCATCGGTGTTATCCAACCTTATTGTAAGAGTAAGTATAGATCTGATGTGTAGAAAATGGAGGGAAAAGGAAAATAAGCTGCAGAGTGATGGTACATGAACAACTAGCTGTCAATATAAGTACACTGATAAAGGACAATAGGTACTTACAAGAACAATGCAGAGCTAAACTTTTTCATTGGCATTGGATATATTCTACACTAATGTAACCATTCATACCGATCAGATCATTTGGAGTGAACAATTGATAATAAAACTATCTTGTATACTACTGTCACATAATGAACCAGGTATGAATGCAAGTACAGTGATACAGGACAACAGGTACTAATAAGAGCAAAGCAGCGGGCAGCATATTTGTGATATCATGTCGTCCTTTTCAAACTGGAATTCTTCTTCGAGTAGATTTCCTGCAAAAGAGATCCGTAAGGCACATGCGGAAAAGTAGAAGTTCAAATTGTCATGTGATATCATAGGCGATTACCTCATCCCGGAACGAGACCAGTGCATAACAAGGTTTTTCCATTCAATGTCTTCTAAATTTAGCAAAGGAGACATCGTTTATAGACTTGCCATCAAAGTGTGATTTCTTCAGGTAACACCGATACTGCTGCAATGCTTCCTTGAAAAGCGCAAGCAAGCTTTGCTTGTCATGACTATCCAGATTGACCCTCGCCTACTTACAACAATGTAATGTAAATCATTGATGTGTTCAATCAGCAGAAAACAGGAAAATAATCACCATGAATAATAGCACTTACACGTAAGTGGGACAGGAAGATGTGAAAATGGTGTTTGTCTTCACTATAATCTTCCCATGATGGGAATATATGCACATAGTCCCGAACAACATTGAAAGCATTTTCTTTTAAACGTGGAATAACTGGAATGGGGTTCCAGTTTGCAGGAATTTGCCGTCTCTGCAGTTGGGATAGGTCTTCGGCCGGTGGACTTGCTGTACTTTTTGCTGGAGTGGGATTTTTCTATGGTACGGCTCGTGCTATGGCAACTGAAATCGGCATACCTTTTGCTGGAGTGCAGGTCCTGTGTGGTGGGGCTAGCGGTGTGGCCAGTGAAGTATGGGTACAATCTGCTGGAGTCGGTCCTACGTTTTGTGTCACTGGTTGTAGAGCCAATATAAGTGGGGTGCAGTCTGATTTCTCCGGCACCACCACATTTTTCAAGGACTTTGCTGGTGCTCCTTCAGGTTCGGCAATCACCCTCTTCCTTTTTGATGTCTGATGCGCAAGAACAACATTTGAGTGGAAAAATATGGTATGATGAGAGATGGAATATGTATTGATAATGGATGGGCATGGCATCTTGACATATATGATGACTAAACTAAGCAGATGACGGTGCAACAAAGTAGAAAAATGCAAGACACCTTATGCAAGATCCACGCAATCAATAAAACCTTACCAAATTAGAACAGGCACCTTGATGGGTGTAACATCCCAAATTTTCAATTTGGAATGTTATACATTAGATCATCATGCATATCATATTTTTCTCGCATTTTTCCGATCCTAGAAATTTCATGCAACTCAAGGACCCTCGGAGAGAGTTGGAAGTTTCATTATTTTCATATTTGGGATTTTCCAAATCTTGAAAATAGGATCATTGGATTTATTTAAATTATCTTCATAACATTTTTCTATAAAAATATTTGAGAGGGAATAATATGACTTTCCCAAGCAATTAGGAAAAATGAAGATATTATAAATAAACCAAATTTGGTTTTGGAAGATTTATTTTGCTTAGGCAAAAATGAGCATTTTAAAATTTTTATGCATGTATATTGTTTTTAAAGTTCATTTTGTTCGACTCATTTTTAGGAGTCGGGGAAAATTTGTTTTAATTAATTTGGAGTTCATTTGATATTTATTTTATTTGTTTTGTTTTTATAAAAAAAAAATCGCCCCCACTGGACCCGAGGCCCGGCCGGCCCAAGCCGGCCAGGCCAGCGGCCGCCCACCTCCTCCTCCTCACCTCGCGCAGCCACCCATGGTGACCGACCGCCTGTCGCCTCGCCCGTCGCCCGCCTTGGGACCCGGCGCCCCTTGACCCTCCCAAGCCACCGCCCCCTCCCGCCTTTATAACCCCCCGCCCCCTCTCTCTCCCCAACCCCCAGGAGCCGCCCGCCGACGCCTCGCCCGCCGGCCTTGGGCTTCGCCGCCCCTCGCCTCCCAGGCCACGACCTCCAGGCCCGCGGAGCCCCGCCGGAGCCTCGTCGGCGAGAGCCACCGGAGGTAGCCCCTCGCCGATCCGGTTTTCCCCAATAAACCGATCCGGTTTATTTTAAAAAAAAATATGTTCGGTTTTTTTAAAAAAAACCTAGATTGGTTTTATTTTTATTCGTTTTCTTATTTAACGAGCGTCCACTGAACCGTTAACCCGATGAACGCGTTCGTTAGATTCGTTTCTGTTATGACGCTCACTTTTTAACTCGTTCGTCGTTTTCTTTTTAATCGGAATTAATCCGTTATTTTACGATTTGATTTCGCATCTGATTTTCAAAACTGTTTTATTTCTTGCTCGTTTATCGGAATCGGGTGATTCAAGCGCTGGAGTTTCAGAATGTGAAACCGCCGTTCGACTAACCTATTTTCACAGAGTTTTGCTACTGTGAAATTTTGACCTATTTTCAGATTGCTAAACCGAGTCGTTCTCTCTCGAGTTCCGACTTTCGATGCTTTATTTGATTCGATTCTATTGCCACCAGGGTTCTTAAGTTGAACTATCTGGTTAGATCTTTTATTCGAGATTTCCTGTGCATTAGATGAGTACTTATTGTATGCTTGTTGTTTGTCCGCTTTAGATCACCCGGAGTGCGCCGCTTGTTATTTCGAATCTCTAGGACTCATGGATCATCGCCAAGGCAAGTAACACTTTGATCATACCTTTGCTACTACCCAGTTTTATTGCATTAGATCAAACCCTCAAACACTTGCATGTTTAGGATCTAATTAAATTGTGGGATGGGAAGTAGATTGAGGTAGTACCTATTACCTGTTTTACTTATGAAACCTTGGGAGTTACTTCTACGTTTGCTTGATTATGCCATGCTATGCTAGTAGACGTGGATTGGGTGAGTGAATATCCATGACAGATGTGAGATTGTTAATTAATGGTTTATTTAAGGTGGCAACCTAAACACACATCTGGGTGGATTGAGGCACTGGTTTCTATCAGGATTTGCTCAGTATTTCTTGGGACCGCCACCCGGGCTCTAAGGGATCATGAGATTATTCAAACTAGAAACTTCCGTGTGCAGCCACAAGCCAATTATGGGCTCTGGCGTAGTTGACTAAGTTGTGCGAACTCTTACGGGCAGACTAGGCTGATGTAGGGGATGTAGGTTGGTACGGTCTACCCACATGTAAGGTGCTAAGCGCTTACGAAAGACTATGTCTCGGTCATCCGCTTCTCAAACACCATGTAGTGCAAGAACCAAGCGGAGGCGATCGAGTCTTGTGGGGAAAAGTCGCAAACCTCTGCAGAGTGTATAAACTAATCATGATTAGCCGTGTCCCCGGTTATGGACAAATCTTGAGTATCTAGTACTTGAATATCATGTGAATCTCAACATGTTACTTCTAATAATAAAGATATTGGGTTTTTAATGAGTACTTTTTAATTGGGATTGAGGATGCTGTCAACCATCTTCAATGTTAACAACCACCATGATAGTTAAATAAAATTATTCCTTTGATGTAGGGAAAAATTGGCTTTTCGCAAAAAATGTAACCGTAGAGCCTTACCACCAGCCATATATGCATGTAGTGTAGGCTCATTGCTTCATTGCTCTTTACGTGTTACATTGCCAAAGATATTCCATGTCTTTGACCCGTTTGAGCTGCAACTTTTCATGTTGCGCACTTTTTAACGACGAGTAAGATGTTAGGTTGTGGTTCTATACTCGGTGATGCGGCTGGAGTTGATGGACTCACTCGTTTTCCAAGCCTTCTCATTATTATTAGATGGCCTTAAGCCATATTATTGTATTAAGTTCCCTTGTGGACAACGATGTAATAAGTGTGTGATTGCTACTCGCTATAAATCCTTCAAATCTTTGTCTTTGTGTCGGCATTACTGATCCGAGGATGACACCGAGTACAGAGCGCTAGATCCATTCGGTCCAGTCGCGACGAGAGAATGGTATCGAGCACCACGACTATAGGACACGACCACTAAGATAAAGCCATAGATCACTATTCTCTTCCCATTTTCTAACTCCTCATCTTTTCTACTCTCTTTAGGATGAAGGACGCAAAGATCAAGTACACCCAACCAGATGAAGGCACACCATTTGGATTTCACTTGAAGGAAGTTACCAAGTACCTGAACATTGGATTACCAAGTTTCACCGGAACTTTCAACGCCACTCTTGCAAGAGGAGCGCTGGAAGATTCATGCTCACGTTCGGGAAGGACATTCGCCCCAATCACCAAGCCTATAGATAGTGTTTTCGATTGCACCAACTTGGAGTCCGGGAAAGAGCATGGCAGCTCACATCACCATGGGACGCATTGGAGAAGTTTACCAAGAAGACCTCAAGGACACAATCTACCAGATTTGCGGACGCCGAGGCGACAAATGGGAAGTCGTCAACACTAAGAAGGATAGATCCATTGCAGCATTTATCCAGGAGTTAAACCAGCACATTCGCCGCCAGGAGAACCCGGATGTGCAATGATATGTTGGAGTTGCAAAATGCAAAAGGAAGGATCATCGAGCTTGAAGAAGAACTCAAGACAACTCGCAAGGACTATATGGGACGAGATCGTAGCTCTAGCAAGACACAATAACGATCTTAAATGCGAGATTGAAGAACTCAAGAAGAAGTTGGCGCTCAGGAATGAAGACCAGATGTCAATCACCCAAGCGACTACATCAACATCGACGACACCGATTCGGATCCAAGCGAACCCGACTTTGAAGACGAAGTGGAGCGGACATTATGGAGTCTTCCACGGTTCAAATTAGTAGAAGTCCCCCACATATTAGTAGTATTTCCCTCCATGTAAACATTATAGTACCCGCACTTTTGCGATAGTTAGATCGTTGTAAGCCCTTGTTTGATTGAATGAAGTGATTTTGTGTGCATTTGCTCATGTGCATTTGGGTAGTGATTCCCCTTAGACCTCATTCCATTCTACTTTCTCTTCTTTTCTAAACCCATCGATGCCTCCGAGACGCGACCCGGATTTGTTTTCCCGCCAGAGATCACCCAATTGATTCAGCAATGAATCACCCTGATTCAAACACCGGTGCGTAACTGTGGCAACAACAACAACAACAACAACCCACCGCCACCACCACCACTGCGGATCATCGACTCGTTTCCTTAGACTAAACCCGCCGGTGTATTCCAAAGAGCACCGAGCCAATTGTAGCAGATGACCGGCTCCGCAAGATAGGAAGGAGCCGACCACTGCAGGATGCACGGATGGAGAAAGAGTGAAGTTTGCAGCGCATCGGCTTGAAGGACCCGCAGAAGATGGTGGGAGAATTTCACGACCACTTACCTGTAGACACCGCCACATGGGATCGCCAAGAAGCTTTTCGCAGACAGCCCATGTTTCAGCAGGAGCTATGGCCATGAAGAAGCGTGAGTTTCGCAACTTACGCCAAGGAGGAAGGACTGTTGGCGATGCGTGGATGACTTTAGTAAATTAGCACGTTATGCCCCGGATGACGTTGCTACGGATGCAACTAAGCGGGAGAAGTTTCTAGAAGGACTGAATGATGAGTTCAAAGATGCCGTTGATGGTAGCAAGTTTCAATAACTACCAGAGTTAGTAGACCGAGCCCTCATGATTGAAGGAAAGCAGCAGCAAATTGAGAACATGCAAGCGGAAGTATGGACAAGGGAAGTATAACTGGAGCTCGGCAGAAACCTCGTTATACCCCTAAATCAGAATTCAGTTTGACATACCCATGGAGGAGGAAATTCGCATAACCATAACAGCACTAAGAATGGGAGCGAGAATGGAGGAAGCAACGGACAGAATCGCACCAACCCGTCAACACCATCCAAAGTAGACCTAAGTCATGTTACTTGCTTTAAGTGCCGCAAGATCGGGCACTATGCAAATGACTGTCGTAGGCCGTAATGGAAATGGCAATGGAAGCTCTGGAAAGAAGCCCAACCCTTTCAATAGAGGACAGGTGAACCACATTGAAGTGGAGGAGGTTGAAGATCAGCCCGATGCGATGTCGGTAAGTTTTTGGTTAAGTCATTTCTGCGGTTGTTCTTTTCGATCTTTGGTGCATCGCATTCATACATATCAAGGGATTTGTGGATAAGTACAAGTTACCAACCCAAGCCCTTAGGTCACCCATGCTAGTAACCTCACCCGAGGCGAGTACATGGCTAGTAAATGGTGTGATCGGCGCCATTAAGGATTGGACCCTATGTTTTCCCCTCGGACCTAATAGTTCGGAATCCCAAGGATTGTATGTGATATTAGGAATGGATTGGTTATCAAAGTATGGAGGAAACATAGATTGTACCACAAAGTCAATTTTGCTCACCACACCAAGGAAGAAGGATTAAATGCATTATCACGGCACGAGCCGAGGAGAGCACAAGTTAATTGCTTATCGAGAGTGGTGCGGAAGAAGTACCGATGGTGAAGGATTTTCCTGATGTATTTCCGGAAGAGTTGCCGTGAATGCCACCGGATAGAGACATTGAGTTTTTGATCGAAATGTTGCCGAGGAACAGGCCCTATATCGAAGCGGCCGTATAGGATGCCAAAGACAGGATTTGGCGGAAATCAAGAAGCGATTAAGGAACTTTTGGATAAAGGTTTTATACGCCCAAGCTCTTCACCTTGGGGATCACCCGTTTTGCTAGTGGAGAAGAAGGATGGATCGTTAAGAATGGTTGTTGATTACCGTGGATTAAATGAAGTAACAATCAAGAACAAGTACCCACTACCTATGATAAATGATCTGTTTGATCGCTTGCAAGGAGCCAAGGTGTTTTCCAAGATCGACTTGCGATCGTGGTACCATCGATTGAAGATTCGGGAGCAGGACATACCCAAGACAGCATTTACCACGAGATATGGACTATACGAGTATACCGTTATGTCATTTGGATCGACTAACGCACCAGCCTATTTCATGAACCGGATGAACAAAGTGTTTATGGAGTTTTTGGATAAGTTCGTCGTGGTGTTCATTGATGACATTTTTATTTTCTCGAAGAATGAAGAGGAACACAAGGAACATTTGCGATTGGTTTTGGAGAAACCGAGGGAACACCAGTTGTATGCCAAGTTCAAGAAATGTGAGTTTTGGCTAAAGGAAGTTGGATTTCTCGGACATGTTATTTCCGGAGAAGGGATAGCAGTTGACCCCACAAAGTTGAGACCGTAACCAAATGGGAAGCACCAACGACCGTTGGAGAGATTCGGAGTTTCCTTGGACTCGCAGGATACTACCGAAGATTCATTGAGAATTTCTCAAGGATTGCTAAGCCTATGACAGAATTGTTGAAGAAGGAAAATAAATTCATATGGACCGAGGACCTGTGAGGCAAGTTTTCAGGAATTGAAGAAAAGATTGGTTACCTCACCGGTTTGATCTTGCCAGATCAAACTAAGGATTATGAGGTGTATTGCGACGCTTCACGTCGAGGACTTGGAGCAGTGCTTATGCAGGAAGGAAGAGTTGTTTCGTATGCTTCACGATAACTTAAGCCTCATGAGTTGAATTATGCCACTCATGATTTGGAGTTAGCAGCCGTTGTGCATGCCTTGAAGACGTGGAGACATTTTCTCATTGGAAATCATTGTGAAGTATATACGGATCACAAGAGTTTGAAGTACATCTTCACACGTAAGGAATTGAATCTCGAGACAAAGGAGATGGTTAGAGCTTATCAAGGATTATGACATGAGATTGCATTATCACCCGGGAAGGCTAATGTCGAAAGGCATTTATTGAGCCGTAAGAGCCACGTCAATACCCTAATGATGGGAGGAATACCCAATGAGTTAGCCGAGGACCTTGAGAGCTATGTTTGGAAATAGTTCCGAGAGGCTATGTAGCAGCATTGGAGATTCAAATCGACACTAATGGACAAAATCGTAGAGGCCTGTATAGGCGGATAAGGAAGTTGCCTCTATAAAGGAGAAAATGAGCAAAGGAAAAGCTAAAGGATTTCGTGAGGACGAGCACGATACCTTATGGTTTGAAGACCGTGTTTATGTGCCCAATGACCCGGAGATCGGGGAAGTTGATTTTACAAGAAGCCCATGATTCACCCTATTCGATTCACCCAGGAAATACCAAGATGTATTTGGATTTGAAGAATACTTTCTGGTGGACCGGAATGAAGAAGGATATTGCGGAATATGTAGCAGTTTGTGACGTATGTCAGAAGGTAAAGGCAGAACATCAGAAGCCAGCAGGATTGTTACAACCATTGCGGATACCCGAATGGAAGTGGGATAAACTAGGCATGGATTTTATCACAGGATTGCCAAAGACTCGTTCAGGATATGACTCGATTTGGGTTATAGTCGACCGCTTAACAAAGGTAGCTCATTTTATTCCACCAAGACTACCTATAGCAGTGCTAAGTTGGCAAAGATATACATGACCAGAATTGTATGCTTACACGGAGTTCCGAGAAGCATTGTATCGAATAGAGGAACCCAATTTACTTGAAATTTTGGAACCGGTTGCACGAAACATTGGGAACTAGATTGGAATTCAAAGATGCCTTTCCACCCACGCACCGATGGACAGACCGAGAGAGTCAATCAGATTTTGGAGGACATGCTAAGAGCTTGTGCCCTAGATTATGGATCTAGCTGGGATGATAATTTGCCGTATGCAGAATTTTCCTACAACAACAGTTACCAAACCAGTTAGAAGATGGCACCTTTTGAAGCTTTGTATGGAAGAAGGTGCAGGACACCATTGTTATGGGACGAAACTGGAGATCGTCAGTTGTTCGGACCAGATTTGATTAAGGAGTCTGAGAAAGTTAAGTTGATTCGAGACAGGCTCAAGATAGCCCGATCCGCATAAAAGAGCTATGCCGATTCAAAGCGCAGCGATTGAGTATGAAGTTGGAGACAGAATATATCTCAGAGTATCCCCGCTTCGAGGAGTTAAGCGTTTTGGAGTTAAAGGAAAGTTAGCACCCCGTTTCGTTGGACCGTATAAGATTTTGCAACGCATGGGAGAAGTTGCGTATAAGTTGGAATTACCAGAAGGACTGTCAGGAGTTCATGATGTATTCCATGTTTCTCGATTGAAGAAATGTCACCCGAGATAGCAGAGGTACCGTTAAGAGACACACGGTACCATTGGAAGCAATTCATTTGAAGGATGACTTGACATATGAGGAAAAACCGGTTAAGATTCTCGATTATGCCAAAGCAGAAAGTTACCCGCGGCAAGGTTATCAAGTTTTGCAAAGTTCAAGGAGCCACCACACCGAGGATGAAGCCACACAGGAAAGAGAGGAAGTTTTGCTCAAGGACCACCCTCACCTATTTTCTAGCCAACCCGAATCTCGAGGGCGTAGATTCATCTTAAGAGGTAGGTTTGTAACATCCCAAATTTTCAATTTGGAATGTTATACATTAGATCATCATGCATATCATATTTTTCTCGCATTTTCCGATCCTAGAAATTTCACGCAACTCAAGGACCCTCGGAGAGAGTTGGAAGTTTCATTATTTTCATATTTGGGATTTTCCAAATCTTGAAAATAGGATCATTGGATTTATTTAAATTATCTTCATAACATTTTACTATAAAAATATTTCGAGAGGGAATAATATGACTTTCCCAAGCAATTAGGAAAAATGAAGATATTATAAATAAACCAAATTTGGTTTTGGAAGATTTATTTTGCTTAGGCAAAATGAGCATATTAAAAATTTTATGCATGTATATTGTTTTTAAAGTTCATTTTGTTCGACTCATTTTTAGGAGTCGGGGAAAATTTGTTTTAATTAATTTGGAGTTCATTTGATATTTATTTTATTTGTTTTGTTTTTATAAAAAAAAAATTTACTTGCCCCACAGACCGAGGCCCGGCCGGCCCAAGCCAGCCCAGGCCAGGCGCCCGGCCCACCTCCCCTCCTCCCTCACAGCCACCCACGGTGACCCTGCCCGCCTGGCCTCACGCCGAGTCCCTTGGGACCCGGCGCCCCTTGACCCCTCCCAAGCCACCGCCCCCCTCCCGCCTTTATAACCCCGGCCCCCTCTCTCTCCCCAACCCCGCAGGAGCCGCCCGACGCCCCTCGCCCGACGCCGAACTTCGCCGCCCCTCGCCTCCCGACCATGGGACCTCCCGACCCGCGGAGCCCACGAGCCTCGCCCGGCGAGAGCCACCGGAGGTAGCCCCTCGCCGATCCGGTTTTCCCCAATAAACCGATCCGGTTTATTTTAAAAAAAAATATGTTCGGTTTTTTTAAAAAAAACCTAGATTGGTTTTATTTTTATTCGGTTTTCTTATTTAACGAACGTCCACTGAACCGTTCGCTTCGATGAACGCGTTCGTTAGATTCGTTTCATTAATCTAACGCTCACTTTTTAACTCGTTCGTCGTTTTTCTTTTTAATCGGAATTAATCCGTTATTTTATGATTTGATTTCAGATCTGATTTTCAAAACTGTTTTATTTCTTGCTCGTTTATCGGAATCAGGTGATTCAAGCGCACCGAGTTTCGTGAATATGAAACCGCCGTTCGACTAACCTATTTTCACAGAGTTTTGCTACTGTGAAATTTTGACCTATTTTCAGATTGCTAAACCGAGTCGTTCTCTCTCGAGTTCCGACTTTCGATGCTTTATTTGATTCGATTCTTTTGCCACCGTGGTTCTTAAGTTGAACTATCTGGTTAGATCTTTTATTCGAGATTTCCTGTGCATTAGATGAGTACTTATTGTATGCTTGTTGTTTGTCTGCGTTAGATCACCCGGAGTGCGCCGCTTGTTATTTCGAATCTCTAGGACTCGCGGATCATCAGCAAGGCAAGTAACACTTTGATCATACCTTTGCTACTACCCAGTTTTATTACATTAGATCAAACCCTCAAACACTTGCATGTTTAGGATCTAATTAAATTGTGGGATGGGAAGTAGATTGAGGTAGTACCTATTACCTGTTTTACTTATGAAACCTTGGGAGTTACTTCTACGTTTGCTTGATTATGCCATGCTATGCTAGTAGACGTGGATTGGGTGAGTGAATATCCATGACAGATGTGAGATTGTTAATTAATGGTTTATTTAAGGTGGCAACCTAAACACACATCTGGGTGGATTGAGGCACCTGGTTTCTATCGAGATTTGCCTGTATTTCTTCGGACCGCCACCCGTGCTCTAAGGGATCATGAGATTATTCAAACTAGAAACTTCCGTGTGCAGCCACAAGCCAATTATGGGCTCTGGCGTAGTTGACTAAGTTGTGCGAACTCTTACGGGCAGACTAGCTGATGTAGGGGATGTAGGTTGGTACGGTCTACCCACATGTAAGGTGCTAGCGCTTACGAAAGACTATGTCTCGGTCATCCGCTTCTCAAACACCATGTAGTGCGAGAACCAAGCGGAGGCGATCGAGTCTTGTGGGGAAAAGTCATAAACCTCTGCAGAGTGTATAAACTAATCATGATTAGCCGTGTCCCGGTTATGGACAAATCTTGAGTATCTAGTACTTGAATATCATGTTAATCTCAACAAGTTACTTCTAATAAAAAGATATTGGGTTTTAATGAGTACTTTTTAATTGGGATTGAGGATCTTGTCAACCATCTTCAATGTTAACAACCACCATGATAGTTAAATAAAATTATTCCTTTGATGTAGGGAAAAATTGGCTTTTCGCAAAAATGTAACCGTAGAGCCTTACCACCAGCCATATATGCATGTAGTGTAGGCTCATTGCTTCATTGCTCTTCGTGTTACATTGCCAAAGCATATTCCATGTGTCGACCCGTTTGGCTGCAACTTTTCATGTTGCGTACTTTTTCGCATTTACGAGTAAGATGTTAGGTTGTGGTTCTATACTCGGTGATGCCGCTGGAGTTGATGGACTCACTCGTTTTCCAAGCCTTCCGCTGTTATTATTAGATGGCCTTAAGCCATATTATTGTATTAAGTTCCCTTGTGGACAACGATGTAATAAGTGTGTGATTGCTACTCTGCTATAAATCCTTCGAAGTACTGTGCTGTGTCAGCATTACTGATCCAGGGATGACACTGAGTACAGAGCGCTAGATCCATTCGGGTCTGGTCGCGACAATGGGTGAACAGGATAGGCCATCTGCCTTCGACTCCTCGAGGTCAGAATAGTCATTAGGATCATATTCTGAACAAGAATTTGCAGGTGGGGAGCGTATGAGTTTCATTGCATCCAGAATGGCACTCAATGCCTTGGTGCCAATTTTTTTAGTCGTTGCAGTGTTCCACAATATTCTCATTCTGATATTCATTGTGATTACGTACAATATCTGAGAAGCATGAAAACATGAATAGTAGTGAGATTATCTTTGTAATGCAGAGGATATTCTAATATAGGGGCTCCATGTAAACCCTTGTGTCCTATCACTGGATTCTGATGAGAGAGCCCATGTGTGCTGTAATATGGTGCGTGCATTAATATAATCTGGCACAAGTACACAATAAATAGGCTCCAGAAGTAAGGATAGTTGGCAGATGATAGGTTCATAATATACTGTATAGAGTGTTTATTGCCAAACCATCATAACAAGAGCACACAGCAACTAGGAAGATCGTAGTGTACATAAAAGGGGTACACCATAACCAGCATATATAAATCGAGAAAGTGGAACTGGCTAGAAAATACGTTATTGTATTGCCGCTACTAATTGAAAGCCTATCGATCATGTATAGGCCAACTCTATCAGCAGTTGACTGCAGATGTCCCTGCTCCCCTTCCTGACAAGGAACATACTATACGTACTAAATACAGAATAACAAAAGAGGAACATGTTAAGAACAGAAGAGGAAGTATATTCTTGAGATTCTTCATCTTTGCATACAATGTTGGTTGCCCACTCATGATGAATCACAACACCCAAAGAAATGCAATTCCATGATGTCTCTCTATATGTGGCCACATGCATTTGGAAAATCAAGTGGGAGCATTAGCTGACCAATTAAATGTGTGTCTGTTAACTAATATCAGTATCATATAACAATTCGTATTTGAGGAAGTAAGCTTTGGACTTATGATTGGTGTGTTGTTTAGCTTAAAGAGTGGACTGTTGCTAGTGCGACACAAAGTAGCTACACAGATCATAGTGTAGATATAACGGGAAAACCGTAAGCATCACAAGTAAAATTAGGAAAGTGGAACTTGCTGGAAAATATGGGCTACTATAGCCGGTACGGCTAGAAAGGCTTCGGATACCAGCTCTCTTCAACTGAAGGTGCGGTACTGTTAATATCTGTGTAACTCTCAAAGGCGACACAACTCTCTGATACGTCTCCATCGTATCTACTTTCCCAAACTCTTTTGCCCTTGTTTTGGACTCTAACTTGCATGATTTGAATGGAACTAACCCGGACTAACGCTATTTTCAGCAGAACTGCCATGGTGATATTTTTGTGCAGAATAACAAGTTCTCGGATTGACCTGAAAATCAACGGAGATAACTTTTGGAATTAATAAAAAAATATTGGCGAAAGAATAAGCTGCAGGGGCCCACACCCTAGCCACAAGGGTGGGGGCGCGCCCTCCGACCTTGTGGGCCCGCTGGACCTCCACCGACCTCATCTCCAACTCCATATATTCACTTTCGGGGAGAAAAATCAAAGAGAAGGATTCATCATGTTTTATGATGTAGAGCCGCCGCCAAGCCCTGTTCTTCCTCGGGAGGGCAAATCTGGAGTCCGTTCGGGGATCCAGAGAGGGGAATCCGTCGCCATCGTCATCATCAACCATCCTCCATCACAAATTTCATGATGCTCACCGCCGTGCGTGTGTAATTCCATCGTAGGCTTGCTGGACCGTGATGGGTTGGATGAGATTTACCACGTAATCGAGTTAGTTTTGTTAGGGTTTGATCCCTAGTATCCACTATGTTCTAAGATTGATGTTGCTATGACTTTGCTATGCTTAATGCTTGTCACTAGGGCCCGAGTGCCATGATTTCAGATCTGAACCTATTATGTTTTCATGAATATATTTTTGTTCTTGATCCTATCTTGCAAGTCAATAGTCACCTACTACGTGTTATGATCCGGCAACCCCGGAGTGAGAATAGTCGGGACCACTCCCGGTGATGACCGTAGTTTGAGGAGTTCATGTATTCACTAAGTGCTAATGCTTTGGTCCAGTACTCTATTAAAAGGAGGCCTTAATATCCCTTAGTTTTCAATAGGACCCCGCTGCCACGGGAGGGTAGGACAAAAGATGTCATGCAAGTTCTTTTCCATAAGCAGGTATGACTATATTCGGAATACATGCCTACATTATATTGATGAACTGGAGCTAGTTCTGTGTCACCCTATGTTATAACCGTTGCATGATGCATGGCATCCGACATAATTATCCATCATTAATCCATTGCCTACGAGCTTTTCACATATTGATCTTTGCTTCGTTACTTCTCCATTGTTACTGTTACAATTGTTACAAAACTATTATTGTTACTTTTGCCACCGTTACCGTTACTTCCATACTACTTTGCTACTAAACACTTTGTTGTAGATATTAAGTCTTTCAGGTGTGGTTGAATTGACAACTCAGCTGCTAATACTTGAGAATATTCTTTTGCTCCCCTTGTCTCGAATCAATAAATTTGGGTTGAATACTCTACCCTTGAAAACTGTTGATATCCCCTACACTTGTGGGTTATCAAGACCTTTTTCTAGCGCCGTTGCCGGGGAGCATAGATCTATTCTCTGAGTCACTTGGGATTTATATCTGTTGATCACTATGAGGAATTTGAAATACGAAAGAACTACGATTTTTCCCTCAACTATGAGGGGAGGTAAGGAACTGCCATCTACCTCTGCACTTGATTCTGCTTTTGTTTTGAGTAAACTTGCGACACCTACACCTGCTATTGATTTTAATATGTCACATGTTATTGATGATGACACTTCTGCTTTGCATGATGCTTATGATGATACTACTTTTGTGCTTGATAATATTTTGCCACTTGGTGAATTTCTTGATGAACAACTAGCTAGTGTTAGAGAGAATGAAATTACTGAAACTGATGATATTATTGAAGATTATGATTATGATTCTCCCCTTAGATATGAATTGCCTCTTGTACCTGAGGGTTATGTTCTGGATGAAGAAATTACTAGAGACTTCTTTGATTGTAATGATAGGGAAGATCTTAAGAAATTGTTAGCTAAACTAAAAGAAAAATCCTTGAATGCTAGAATGAAATATGATCCCACTTTTGCTACTTCACCTACTTTGTTACTGATAAGGATTATGAATTCTTTGTCGATCCTGTCTTAATTATTGATATGTCTCCAACGTATCTACATTTCCTAACGCTTTTCCTCTTGTTTTGGACTCTAATTTGCATGATTTGAATGAAACTAACCCCGGATTGACGCTGTTTTCAGCAGAACTACCATGGTGTTGTTTTTGTGCAGAAATAAAAGTTCTCGGAATGGAACAAAACTTTGTGAGGAATTTTCATGCAATAAACAAGAATTTCTGGAGCCAAGACCCACTAGAGGGGGGCACCTGGGTGGGCACAACCCACCAGGGCCCGCCCCCTCCTGGTGCGCCCAGGTGGGTTGTCGCCACCTGGTGGCCCCGCAGACCCTAAAACCAACGCTATAAATCCTATTTTTCCAGAAGAAATCAGGGAGAAAGAATTATCGCGTCCCACGAGATGGAGCCGCCGTCACCTCCTGTTCTTCATCGGGAGGCCAGATCTGGAGTCCGTTTGGGGCTCCGGAGAGGGGGATCTTCGTTCTTCGTCATCACCAACCCTTCTCCATCGTCAATTTCATGATGCTCCCCACTGGGAGTGAGTAATTCCTTCATAGGCTCGCTGGTCGGTGAGGAGTTGGATGAGATTCATCATGTAATCGAGTTAGTTTTGTTAGGGCTTGATCCCTAGTATCCACTATGTTCTAAGATTTATGTTGCTATGACTTTTCCATGCTTAATGCTTGTCATTTTGGGCCTGGGTGTCATGAACTCAGATTTGAACCGTTTATCTTATCATCATTATATCCATGTTCTAGATCTTATCTTGCAAGTTATAGTCACCTACTACGTGTTACGATCCGGCAACCCCGGAGCGACAATAGTCGGGACCACTCCCGGTGATGACCGTAGTTTGAGGAGTTCATGTATTCACTATGTGTTAATGCTTTGTTCTGGTTCTCTATTAAAAGGAGGCCTTACTATCCCTTAGTTTCCAATATGGACCCCGCTGCCATGGGAGGGTAGGACAAAAGATGTCATGCAAGTTCTTTCCACAAGCACATATGACTATTTACGGAATACATGGCTACATTATATTGACGAACTGGAGCTAGTGTCGTATCGCCCTAGGTTATAACTGTCTCATGATGAATATCATCCAACAAGTCACTGATCCAATGCCTACGAATTTATCTTATATTGTTTCTGCTAAGTTACTACTGCTATCGTCACTGTTACACTTGCTACAAAATTACTGCTATCACTATTACTGTTACGATTGCTGTTGTCACTGCTATAAAAACTATCATAATATTTTGCTATTGATCGTGTTGCTATAGATAATTAATCTCCAGGTGTGGTTGAATTAACAACTCAGCTGCTAATACCTTCAAATATTCTTTGGCTCCCCTTGTGTCGAATCTATAAATTTGGTTGAATACTCTACCCTCGAAAACTGTTGCGGTCCACTATACTTGTGGGTTATCAAGACCTTTTTCTGGCGCTGTTGCCGGGGAGCATAGCTATATTTGTTGAGTCACTTGGGATTATTATCAATTTATCACTATGAAGAATCTGAAGGATGCCAAGACTAAGATATTTCCCTCAAAGACGAGGGAGGTAAGGAACCGCCATCCGATTACGCTTTAGATTCACCTTCTGTTATAAGTAAACTTGTAACACCACTACATGCTATCAATTCTAATATGTCGCAAGTTATTGATGATGCTACTTCTGCTATGGATAATGCTTATGATGATGTTAGTACCTTGCTTGATAATGATGATGTGCCACTTGGTGACTTTCTCGATGAACAAATTGCTAGAGTAATACAACATGATGTTGTTGAATCTGATGATGAGCTTGAAACTGAAACTCCTGAAACACCTGCTAGAACTAGCCTTCCTAGATATGAATTTCCTAAGGTACCGGAAGGTTATGTTATGAATGAGGAGACAACTAGAGATATTATTGCTTGTAAGGATATAGATGATCTAGAGAAATTATTATGCAAGTATAAAGAAAAATCTTTGAATGCTAGATTGAAATATGATCCTAAGTTTGTTACTTCACCAATCTTTATTGCTGATAAGGATTATGAATTCTCTGCCAACCCAGAGTTAATTACTTTGGTTGAATCTGATCATTTCCATGGTTATGAAACTGAAACTGTTGTGGCACATCTTACTAAGTTGAATGACATAGCTACCCTTTTTACTCATGATGAGAAAACTCGCTATTACTTAATTCTCAAATTATTTCCTTTCTCATTAAAGAGTGATGATAAAGCTTGGTACAATACTCTTGCTCATGGTTGTGTGCGTAGTCCCCAGGGTATGATTTATTACTTCTCTGAAAAATATTTTCCTGCTCATAAGAAACAAGCTGCCTTACAAGAAATATTTAACTTTGTGCAAACTAAAGAAGAGACTCTCCCACAAGCTTGGGGGAGGCTTTTCCAGTTACCTAATGCTTTGCATGATCATCCTCTTAAGAAAAATGAAATACTTGATATCTTCTATAATGGACTAACCAATGCTTCTAGAGACTTCCTAGATAGTTGTGCTGGTTGTGTTTTCAGAGAACGAATTGCTGGACAAGCTGAAGAATTATTGAAAAATATATTAAAAAATTAAGATGATTGGACTCTTCCTGAACCACCGGCTAAACCCACTCCGAAGAAGAGGGGTATATTATATCTCAGTCCTGAAGATATGCAAGAGGCAAAGAAATCTATGAAGGAAAAAGGTGTTAAAGCTCAGGATGTTAAAATTTTACCTCCTATTGAAGAAATACATGGGCTTAATACACCACCACTGCCTAACGTGGTAGAGGTAAATTCTCTAATGAAGTTCAATGATAATGACAATCCTCACAATATGTATCCTAGCCAATGCCTTTATGAGTTTGAAAACTACATTAGAAAGCAAGATCACTTCAATGCAAATGTTATGAAACAATTGAAATACAATTCTGATATAATTGCTCGCTTGAGTGACTTGTTATTTAGAATCTCAAATGATGTTAGAGGTGTTGGAAAGCATGCTTCTATGGTTCAAACTCAGTTAGAATAAGTTGCTAAATCACAAAGAGAATTGCTTGATGAAATGAATAATAACATACATGACTTTGTTGTTAGAGTTGCAACTAGAGGAGGTAAAATGACTCATGAACCAGTTTATCCTGAGGGACACCCAAAAAGAATTGAACAAGGCTCACATAGAAATAACACTAGTGCACCTAGTCCTTCTAAAAAGAAAAAGAACAAGAAAAATGATAGGATTTTGCATGCTTCTAGTGAATCTGAAATAGAAAAACCTCCTGATAATGATAATGAAGCTTCTATCTCAGATGCTGAAACTCAATCTGGTAATGAACATCCACCTAGTGATAATGAAAAAGATAATGTTGTTGTTCATGAAGGTACTCAATCAAACAATGAAAAAGAACCAAATAATGATGTTGAGATAGAACCACCTGTTGATCTTGATAACCCACAACCTAACAATAAAAGGTATGATAAAAGTGACTTTGTTGCTAGAAAAAACGGTAAAGAAAGAGAACCATGGGTTCAAAAACCTATGCCTTTTCCACCTAAGTCAACTAAAAAGAAAGATGATGAAGAATTTGAAGCTTTGCTGAAATGTTGAGGCCAGTCTTTTTGCGTACTCGCTTGACTGATATCTTGAAAATGCCTCCTTATGCAAAGTACAGGAAAGACATCATCACCAATAAGAGAAAAATACCGGAAGCTGAAATCTCCACTATGCTAGATAATTATACTTTTAAGGATAGAGTACCTAAAAAAACTTGGAGATCCGGGAATACCAACTATACCTTGCTCTATCAAAAAGAATTATATGAAAACTACCTTGTGTGATTTAGGAGCTGGTGTTAGTGTTATTCCTTTCTTTTTATATAAAAGACTTGAATTGAATAAACTTACACCTACTGAAATATCTTTGCAAATGGCTAACAAATCAACTTCCATACCTATCGGTATCTGTGAGGATGTGCCTGTTGTTCTTGATAATGTTACTATTTTGACTAACTTTGTTATACTTGAGATGCCCGAGGATGACAAAATGTCGATTATCCTTGATAGACCCTTCTTGAATACTATAGGGCCTGTTATTGATTGCAATAAAAGCAAGGTCATTTTTCATATAAAAGGTAATGAGCATACGGTGCACTTTCGAAGAAACAATTCCAAGTGAATGGTATTAATGTTATTGAAAAAGCTCCGACAATCACTATTGAAAGTTTTCAAATACCTCTACCTACTATTAAAAAGAAATATGAAATGCTTATTGTTGGGGACATTCATATCCCCATTGAGGTAACTTAGTGATTTACAGAAGTTCTTCTATTTCATGATAATCGAAAGTGGTTGTTAATAAGACCTGATCAACCTTATTAATGAATCATTTTTTAGCCGTATGAACTTGATGAATTTAGTAATGCACTACTGAAAGATCGTGGATGCAGCCTAGAGGGGGTTGAATAGGCGCTTTAAAATAATTACGGTTTAGGCTTGAACAAATGCAGAATGAACCTAGCGGTTAATTTGTCAAGCACAAAACCTACAACAACTAGGCTCACCTATGTGCACCAACAACTTATGCTAAGCAAGATAAACAACTAAGTGATAGCAAGATATATGACAAGAAACAATATGGCTATCACAAAGTAAAGTGCATAAGTAAAGGGCTCGGGTAAGAGATAACCGAGGCACGCAGAGACAATGATGTATCCCGAAGTTCACACCCTTGCGGATGCTAATGTCCGTTTGGAGCGGTGTGGAGGCACAATGCTCCCCAAGAAGCCACTAGGGCTATTGTAATCTCCTCACGCCCTCGCACAATGCAAGATGCCATGATTCCACTAAGGGACCCTTGAGGGCGGTCACCGAACCCGTACAAATGGCAACCCTTGGGGACGGTCACCGAACCCGTACACTTTGGCAACCCTTGGGGGCGGTCACCGGTACCCGTCAAATTGCTCGGGGTGATCTCCACAACCTAATTGGAGACCCCGACGCTTTCTCGGAGCTTTACACCACAATGATTGAGCTACGAACACCACCAACCGTGTAGGGCGCCCAAGCACCCAAGAGGAACAAGCTCAAGGGTACCAAGCACCCAAGAGTAATAAGCTTCTCAACTTGTAACTTCCATGTATCACCGTGGAGAACTCAAACCTATGCACCAAATGAAATGGAAAGGGCACACAGAGTGCCCAAGTCCTTCTCTCCCAAATCCCACCAAAGCAACTAATGCTAGGGAGGAAAATGAGAGGAATAACAAGAAGGGGAACACTAAGAACTCCAAGATCTAGATCCAAGGGGTTCCCCTCACATAGAGGAGAAAGTGATTGGTGGAAATGTGGATCTAGATCTCCTCTCTCTTTTCCCCAAAAAACTTGCAAGAATCCATGGAGGGATTGAGAGATAGCAAGCTCGAAGAAGGTCAACAATGGGGAAGAACACGAGCTCAAAGGATAAGGCTCATTGGGGAAGAAGACCCCCTTATATAGGACCTCCCGAATCCAACTATTATGTGCTCAGGTCGTGCACAAGCGGTACTACCGTTTGGAGGAGCGGTACTACCGCTTAGCACGGTCAAAACAGCCCAATGAGAGAGAAAAACACGAGCTGTGGTTCTGCCAGAGAGGTAGTACCGCTCTGGGGAGAGGTAGTACCGCTTACCACTTATAAAAGGTACTACCGCTCGGGTGGAGAGGTAGTACCGCTTACCGCTTATAAGAGGTACTACTACTCTACTACCGCGAAACCCAACACGAAAAGACGCATCCCCAGAAACAGCGGTAGTACGCGTGGCACAGGGTCACGGTACTGTCGCTTACAAGCGGTACTACCACTCTAGAGAGCAGTACTACCGCTCTAGAGAGCAGTACAACCGCTTGAGGCTTTCAGGAACACAACAGAGAAAACAGAGGATGCAATAAAGCCTAAACTACCACAACTTCTGCATATGAGCTCCGAATTGAGCAAACTCAAGCTTGTTGGATAGATGACGACGAGTAGCATCCAATAACAACTGATTATAGTAAGAAGTGGCAGGGGAGGTATGCCTAATGAAATAGAAGAGTGAAACCTCCTACATTGAAAACATCATAGAAGATGCATGTGAACTCCATTTTCGATGAACTCGAGCTTGTCATGAAGATGACCATAAGCTCTAAAACTCGCAAGGAGAAACACCAAACAAGAACCAAGAAAGATGATGCAAGGATGCAATGGTTTGAGCTCTCTACGAACAATATGATCAAGCTACTCATTGAGAGCCCCCCTTGATAGTACGGAAATCGATCCTATAACCCGGTCTCCCAACTAGCACCATGAGACCGATAAAATAGAAAACATATCAAGGGCAAACCTTTGCCTTTGTAACGCCCCGAATCCGATGCGCCAGGTGTCTTCCAGTTATACGTCGTTGTTGCCATGTCATTTATTTGCGTGTTGCATTTTGCCATGTCATCATCTGCATTTCATCTGCATGTTTTTCAAAACTTGCATCCGTGCGGGTCCTCCCAGTTCTCTCCGTTGTCCGTTCTGAGCATACACAGTCGCACGCGCCTGTCGCCCCTTTTAGACCTTGTTTCGTGAGCGGATAAAAACATTCTCGGAATGGACCGAGATTTACCGAGTGGCCTTGGTATATCACCGGTAGACCACCCGTCAAATTCCGTTCCATTTGGAGGTCGTTTGATGCCCCAAACGTTAACCGCGTAGCCCGAACCCCCTCTCTCTTTGCAGCCCAGCACCCCTTCACAAAGCCCACCTAGCCCATCTAAACCCCCTCCATGCTCTCGGTCGTTTGATCGTGATCGTGCGGGCGAAAACCGCTCCTCATTTAGACTCTCCTGGCTCCCTCTACCTATATAAACACCCCCTCCCCCGAAATTCGCGGATGAACCCTAGCCTAGCCTTTCCCCGCGCCGTCGGACACATTCTCCCACCGCCGGACATGTCCGCGCCGCCGTCCCTGGGCCAATCCCGCCTCGCCACGCCAGCCCCGCCGCCCTCCTCTCTCCTCACTGCCTTGCTGCTGCCCGCCCCATTGCCCATGGGCCCATCCATTGCCGCCGCCCATGGCTCGCGCCGCCGCCTGCGTCCTCCGCCCCAGCGCCGCCCGACCTCCGTCGTCGGCCGCCTCTGCCGCTCGGCTCCCTCTCGCCCGCCGCCGACCCACCGCCGCATGGCGCCTCGCCGGAGTCCGCCCTTGCCGCCGTTAAATCGGCCATCAAGTCCCCTCAAGGCCGTCCCTCGTCGGGATCCGACCGGATCCGGTGAGATCCGGCCCGGATCCGTCTCCTCCGAACGTCCCCCTCATCTCCGGCGAGCTGCCCCAGCCATCCTCGTTCTTCGTGCCCGAAACCCTAGAACCGGATTCGGAGGGTAATTTTCCACTAAGTCCCGAAAAACTTGCATTTTATGCCTCATTTCATCATGCCATAACTTGTTGCATACTGCTCCGTTTCGTGCGCATGAAATATCAGAATGTTCACCATGCGATGCTCTTCATTTTATTCCATTGTGTCATGTTCATTTAAGTCCATCTTGATGCCCTAATCATCGTTGCAAGAGTGCTATGTGATGTTAACCTGCTGAGACTGTTATAACTTCCTAATTTGTCATTTTTGTATCTTTTTGTGTGATTTTATTTTGAGTATGATGTCTACATGTGTTATGGGATACAATATGCCATGTTTGTTGTGGTGCAATTCACTCTTCATGTTATACCATGTGTTGATTGTTACAAGCTTGCAAAGTAGCCTCCGTGATGTTGCTGATTTCTTTGGCTTGGTCATTTCTGCTAAGTGTTCACCAAGGGTGTTTTGTTACACATGTTATGCTCTATCCATCCATGCCCCTATTTGCATTTATGGAGTGCTCTAGCATTTCTTAATCTTGCTTTACTTTTGCTATAAAATGTTCCTGGCAGATTGTTTACATGTTAATCAATTTTGCCATGGTTGTTGTTAGTGATCCAAGCATGCTATGAACTTGCTCTTGCCAGGGTTAGCTTCATGAACATGTCATCCTGTTGTAGGTATGATTGTTTTGTCATGCAATGCTCTTTGGTGAGTGGTACAAGCTCACCAACATGCCTACTTATCGTTGTTCCTGCCATGTGCTGTTATTTTCACTGTCTGGATCTGTCATATCATTTGCCATGTTTGCATGGGTGCTACCATATTTTCTGTTGATCTTTGGAATAAGTTTAGTAAGGGACTTTTTTTCTATGCAATTAGTAGAATCATGAAATGCCTTTTGTTGCCATGATAAGTTCCTGTACATGTTGTTTGATAGCTCTAAACTTTGTAACCTGATGTTATTTCTGCCATGTCCAGTGATTTCCACCAAGTCTGTGAACTGTTATTATTTGCAATCTGGCCATGTCCTTTTGAGCATGTTCTAGTGAATTATGGAGATATCTCAGTGTTCATGTTTTGTTATGATTTACCTTTACGTCATGTCCATGCCTTTTGTTTTCATGTTGAGGTGTCGTAGCATGTTGTTTTGATACTTGCAAGTTGACTAGTTGCTGTTTTGGACAGTTTGTCCTTTAAACTTGTATTGTGTGTATGTGTTGAACCGTTGCTCCGTTTTGAGTGTGCTCTACATGAAAATTGCTTAGTTTTGCATGTAGTTTCATGTTACCTTGTTGTATCCATGTTTTGAGGTGTGTGCTTGATGTTTGAATGCATTTTGCATCAATGCCATGCTTAACTTGTTTTGCTCATATCTTCTAGGTCGTAGCTCCGAATTAAATGAACTTTATATGTAACTTGACTAGAATTTCGTGTAGATCATCTTGCTGCATCTTAACTTGCTGTTTAACAACTTGAACTTAAGGTTTATTCAGATCTGGACCAATTTCGAAATTTGCATATGGGGACTTACCGGAATTGTTATATGTTGTCTCCGGCCTCATTTAAACTTGCTTTGATGTGTTGCTCTTGTATGCATCATATCTTGCCATGAGTAGCTTCATGTAGCCTTGTCATGCATCATACTTGGTTGAGCATCATGCCTTGTTCATGTGTGGTGTGTTTACCATGTTGTGTGCTTCTTCTCGATAGTTCCCGTTTCGTTGCGATCGTGAGGATTCGTTCGTCTACGCTTGGTTCGTCTTCGTGGCGTCATATTCTTCCTGGACTCGTTCTTCTTCCTAGCTGGATTTCAGGCAAGATGACCATCACCTTGGATCTCATTACTATCATTGCTATGCTAGTTGCTTCGTTCTATAGCTATGCCGCGTTACCTACCACTTGCTTATCAAGCCTCCCAAATTGCCATGAACCTCTAACCTTTGCCACCCTTCCTAGCAAACCGTTGTTTGGCTATGTTACCACTTTGCTCAGCCCCTCTTATAGTGCTGCTAGTTGCAGGTGAAGATGAAGATTGCTCCATGTTGGTTTATGTTTATGTTGGGATATCACAATATCTCTTATATTATTAATGCATCTATATACTTGGTAAAGGGCGGAAGGCTCGGCCTTATGCCTGGTGTTTTGTTCCACTCTTGCCGCCTTAGTTTCCGTCATATCGGTATTATGTTCCTGGATTTTGCGTCCCTAACGCGGTTGGGTGTTATGGGAACCCCTTGACAGTTCGCTTTGAATAAAAACTCCTCCAGCAAGGCCCAACCTTGGTTTTACATTTGACTAACAACCTATTGCCCCTTCCCTTGGGTCGGCCAACCCGTGGGTCATATTATTTAAGCCCCCCCCCCCCCCCGGGCCAGTGCTTCTCTAAATGTTGGTCTGAACCGAGCCGCCTGCAGGGCCACCTCGGGGAAACTCGAAGTCTGGTTTTACTCGTAGCTTGTCTCATCCGGTGTTGCCCTGAGAATGAGATATGTGCAGCTCCTATCGGGATTGTTGGCACATCGGGCGGTCTTGCTGGTCTTGTTTTACCATTGTCGAAATGTCTTGTAACCGGGATTCCGAGACTGATCGGGTCTTCCCGGGAGAAGGAATGTCCTTCGTTGATCATGAGAGCTTATCATGGGCTAAGTTGGGACACCCCTGCAGGGTTTGAACTTTCGAAAGCCATGCCCGCGGTTATGTGGCAGATGGGAATTTTTTAATATCCGGTTGTAGTAAACTTAAAGTAAACTCTTCTAAAATACACCAACGTGTGCGTAACTGTGATTATCTCTTTTCGGGGTTGTTCGAGAGGAGAACACGGTTTTTGGGTTATGTTTGACGTAAGTAGGAGTTCAGGATCACTTCTTGATCATTATTAGTTGACGACCGCTTGTACAGCTCCTCTTCTCGCTCTTGTTTCGTAAGTTAGCCACCATACATGCTTAGTCACTGCTGCAACCTCACCACTTTACCCCTTCCTTACCCATTAACCTTTGCTAGCCTTGATACCCATGGTTATGGGATTGCTAAGTCCTTGTTGGCTCACAGATTACTACAACAACAGTTGCAGGTACAGGTTTTGCGATGATCTTGATGCGAGAGCGATGTTTACTTGTTTGGAGTTCTTCTTCTGCTTCTTCTTCATTTGAGGGATAGGTTCCAGGTCGGCAGCCTGGGCTAGCAGGGTGGATGTCGTTTGAGTTTCTTTTTATGTGTCATCCGTAGTCGGATGTTGCTCTCATGTATTTTGATGTATTCTTGCGGCATTTGTATGCCTTGTATGTATCCCCGTCTATTATGTAATGTTGATGTAATGATATCCACCTTGCAAAAGCGTCTTCAAGATGCACTTCTATCCTTGGTGGGACCTTCGAGTTCCTTTAGGATAGGGTCGCATCTTGGGCGTGACAGCCTTGCACAAGGTCCACTTGAGCTAGATGATGACGAACTTGACTCCCTCAAGATGGGCCACTTTTCTTGATTGCGTTGGCTCGATGAAGACTAGTTGATTGCTCCCTCATACTCCACTATGGGTGAACCACTCTTCCGCACATCTTCACAAGTCCATTTTCACCACAATGGATGGCAAGCTTCAAGCATTTGATCTCTTCGTGTTGCTCCACTTGAACTTGCGCACCACAACCTAACCCCACAAAGAAGTCTCAAGAATACCATGGTTTAGTGCACAAAGCGTAATGGAAAATGCTTACCATACCATGGGATCACTTGATCCCTCGGTACATCTTGTACGCTTTGTGTGTTGATCAACTTGATTCACTCTTGACTTAGTCTTGATCAACGTTGATTATTTCCAACTCTCTTCATTTGGATGATGTCTTGAAGGTAAACATGAATGATCACACAATCTTCTTCTTCAAGACATGCTTGCAATAAGCTCAACTCTCACATGACCAATCTTTGGATAATTCCTTAATAACACCTTGGTCACCACATAAACTCCTTGAAACCAACACATGGACTTCAAGAAATGCCTATGGAAAAATCCTTCAAATATAACTCAAGGCAACCATTAGTCCATAGAGATTGTCATTAATTACTAAAACCAAACATGGGGGCACCGCATGTTCTTTCAGTCTCCCCCATTTTGGTAATTGATGACAATCACTTTCAAGAGAGTTTATATAATGAATTATGCATCACCATGCAATGCAACAACCAATAATGCATGCATATGAGATGCAAAAGCTATGGAGACAAAAACCAAAGCAAGAAGAAATAACTCTCTTAACTTCTCCACAAAACTCTCTTCTGAAACTTCTCCCCCATTGGCATCGATTGCCAAAATGGGAGAAAAGCTTAGAAGGCCAATATAAATTGTGGTCCTCCATAAATTGTGTATTTTTCACCAAGAGAGTGGAATGCAATACACATATCCAAAGGTAAATACTTGGAGGAACACAAACTATATTGAGGCACAGAGATTGCTAAAGAATGATATGCCACAAAGACATAACAAAGAGAGACACAAGCAATCAAAAGACACCAATTGAAGCAAGCAAACAAAAGAAATCAATTGAACTAACTAGACCAAAGATCCTTAGAGCCACATGAAAAAAATTATTATGATATGAACAGAGGAGTGTTCTAAAGAAACTAGAGAAGCTCCCCATGATTTGTGCACAAATAAGAATTTTTGTATTTGGATACAATGTGCACAAAATAGGATCATAGCTCCCCCAAAATCAACAGAAACTTACAACAAGTGCAAGTGAGCATATAGGAAACAAAGCCTAGCACTTGCAACAAACACATGGTTGAGCAACATGTAAAAGAGGCAACTTACGAATAGGCTCAACCAAAAAGATGTGTGTGACTCATGGCAAAGCACTTGAGAAGACAAATATAAGGATGAGCATAAAGCATCAACATAGTCTTGGAAAAATGAGATACACGGTGCATGACATGTCCTCCCCACACACACCCAACGAGCAAACGGGTTCACAAGCTCACTGAAAAGTGAATTAACAACAAGGCTTGCGACAACCCATGGTGACGATAGACAAAGATAGCTTTGTCAAGAGGAGGGATACCAAATAGCATGGAAAATCCTCATCAAGACAAGCAAGAGGAAAACCAATCTTTACAACAACCTGTGCATCAAGATGCAACGAGATAAGACCCGCACTCAAGATAAATCCTTTCACGAAACCACCATAGAGAAGGTGGACGTGAAAGAATAAGGATATCAACTAGAGACGTAACTTCTCTCAAGTATAACTATACGCCCGAAATAGTTACAAAATGAAAGAACAAGATATCCACAAGGAAGTCATGAATATACAAATAAGATATTTGCTTGAAAGCATAGCACATGGCTAGATATGGTCTTACTGTATATAAATGAATTCCAACCACGTGAGCATCAAAGACATCACAACTAGCAATAAGAGATCATTGTTGGGATGCTTTGAGGAAGGAAACAAGTATCACAAGATATGAAATGAATTACATGCCATGATACAACCTACACAAGGTTGATGCAAGAAATGTGTGCATGAAGTAGATGATGATACTTGTTACCGAGATATCATTGGAAGGATGTAGTAGATGCCAATCAAATGTAGATAGTAGTTCATTGATCATCCTAGCTTGACTCTAATAAGCACATGGTAACACCACCTTCCTTGTGAGTGAGCCGAGCATCCAATGCATCTCCAATTGTTCCTAGAGCAACAATACAAACAAAATGGTACCAAAACTCATTGGGACCAAAGAGTTAGAAACACCAATACATAGGACAAACTCCACATAAATATGTGCACATAGATATGAATATGAATTTCATGCACATCTCATCCAATTTGAGACTTGGTGGAGTTTCCCCTATAGATTGGGTCAAAGAAAGAAAGCATGCCAAAGATACTACATGAAGTTAATATGCATGCTCAATACTTTCAAGAACCGATACCAATTGACAAAGAAATACTAAGTGAATAAAAGATACCAAATGAATAAATCAACACTTGGAGGATATCAACTGAAAGATACATCAAGGAATGAGATATCCATTGATACACGCAAAAATAGAGATGTCAAACTCCCAAAAGAGAGAATGGTTCCAAACAAACCAAGTGCTCTACAAAGTTTCATGATGGCACAAAGTACCAAAAAGAAACAGTTTGCATTCCCCAACACACACTTGATAAGGATCACAAGGTGAGCGTTCTAAGAACAATAGGATAGCTCCCCCAAGCATTGTGCATTATAGAGAATTTGCATTTGAATACAAAAAGCACAAGATGGGATCACCACTTTCACTATATCTATACAAACACTAGACAAGCTCAAGGTAATAACAAGATCCACAAGTGGTATGGAATACAATGGGAGTTGACACAACCATCGGCAAGATATAAGGCAAATAAAAGCAAAAGCCAATGTAAAGATGATCAGTAAATTCTACCACACATAAGTGAGTACCAATTGTCAAAAGACAAGAGGTATTTGGAAATAATTCCCAGTGGTAGATAACAAGGATATCCAACATCATCTTCACAACAAACAAAAGAAAATTGCAACTTGTAGAGCTAACATGCCACCTAGGAACAAGATAATTTACAATATCAATTCTAGGTGACAATATCTCAAATGTACACATTTTCTAGGCTTGTAATATGCACATAGCATATTACTCCCCCATAATGTGATACCATAAAAACTTAACAAGAGGAAATAAGAGGATCCACAAGATATAATTAATGGACTATTTAGAATTTGAATTTCTCATGAGAAGACATACCACATAGTGACTAGATAAGCTTGCAATATCAATACTAGGTGGTATTTCTCATGTACACACATTTGTAGGACCGTGAGGTGCATAAAGCACATCACTCCCCCAAAATGGGATGTTCCATTAATCTCTCACAAGAGCCAATTAAGATACAAACAAGATGCAAAAGGCTCAACACACAACTCACACATACATGAAGTGCAAACCAACATAGACATACTTGATTACTCAAGATAAGCAAATTGGAAGCACACATATACAAACACATGCAAGGTACAAAACCAAAACATGCAAAGGGGCAAGTAACTTTCAATGTAAACAATTTAAGTACACGTTACCGCAAGGAGGCACATTGGATATGAGATAGAAACTTGATAATCCGAATGACTTGGCTTGAGAAAATATGAATGATGAAGAACCCTTAATTCTTCATAATGTAGCCAAGTCTCCAGTGCCCTCCAACAACACCTATTGATGAAGTTTGAGATTTTTGGTCCCCAACCAAGTTGGGTCCTAAGGGGTTAGTCACAATACGCTTGGCTACCCAAATGGTTCTTTGCTTGACACCACTTTGAGTACCAACAAACTTGGCAAACACATTGCCAACTTTATCCTTCCTAAGAGAATATATATCATCAATAATAATTGGGTTGGATGAGTTACCACTAGTGCATGAAGAAGCAAGGTGACCTTTCTCACGACATAATTTGCAACGTCTACTCTTCACTTTCTTCTCACTTGATTTCTCAACTTGAGAAGCATTAGCTTGAGTATTCTTGGGAACAGGCCTTTCTTCAACTTGTGGTTGAGCATGAGATTGAGCTTGTGGCTGCTTCCCTTGTTGCTTGTCACTAATGACCTTCTTCTTCAATGGGCAAGATCTAACATGATGCCCTTCAATTTTGCACTTGAAGCAAACAATCTTGGCCGAATTCTTGACTTGTTCTTGGCCCTTCTTCTTGTTCATCTTGGACTTCTTCTTCTTATTGGAGTTGAATCCAAGTCCACCTTTGTCATTGGGGGATTTTTGCACACTCAAGATAATGTTGAGTGTTGATTTCCCTTCATGACACTTTTCCAAGTCTTTCTTCAAAGCAGGGACTTGGGCCTTGAGCTCTTTGATTTCCTCTCCATGGTTAGTCTCAACACAAGCACTAGAGGAAGTATAAGCTCCGTCGTTAGAGCAACAAGGCAAGGAAAGAAATTCATCACAAAATGTACCAATGTTATGCATGGATGAATCATGAGGACTAGCACAAGGCAATATAGCATTTTGACTAAAAGTAGTGCTAGTATCCACATGAGGCTCACTAGATGTTACCTTAGAGATCATGGCCTCATGAGCTATCTTTAGCCCATTGTGGGATACTAGAAGATCATCACGAGAGCTTGAGAGCATTTCATGGCTTTCTTCCAATTTCCCATAATTGCTAGATAGCAACTCAAGTTGAGCCTGAAGCTCAACATTATCCTTCAAAATGGATGCTTCACAAGAAATAGAGTTAGTGAAAGGATCGAGAAGAGGTGTCTTGAGGGGGGTGATTAGACACTAAGTACCAAAAGTTACAGTTTTTAATTTCTTTAAGTTGAAGTGGAGTTTTGGCACAAGTTTAACAAACACAATACATATCAAGCAAGCATGCAAAGTGTATATGAGCAGCGGAAAGTAAGGCATGCAACTTGCAAGAATGTAAAAGGATGGGATTGGAGTGTGCAAACGCAATTTGGAGACACGGAGATTTTTGAGACGTGGTTCCGATAGGTGGTGCTATCGTACATCCACGTTGATGGAGACTTCAACCCCACGAAGGGTAACGGCTGCTTGAGTCCACGGAGGGCTCCACCCACGAAGGGTCCACGAAGAAGCAACCTTGTCTATCCCACCATGGCCGTCGCCAACGAAGGACTTGCCTCACTAGGGTAGATCTTCACGAAGTAGGCGATCTCCTTGCCCTTACAAACTCCTTGGTTCAACTCCACAATCTTGTCGGAGACTCGCAAGTGACACCTAGCCAATCTTGGAGACACCACTCTCCAAGAAGTAACAAATGGTGTGTTGATGATGAACTCCTTGCTCTTGTGCTTCAAATGATAGTCTCCCCAACACTCAACTCTCTCTCACAGGATATGGATTTGGTGGAAAGAAGATTTGAGTGGAAAGAAACTTGGGGAAGGCTAGAGATCAAGATTCATATGGTAGGAATGGAATATCTTGGCCTCAACACAAGTGTAGGTGGTCCTCTCTCAGAAAAGGTATGTTGGAAGTATAGGCACGTTCTGATGGCTCTCTCCACGAATGAAGAGGAGGTGGAGGGGTATATATAGCCTCCACACAAAAACTAACCGTTACACACAACTTGCCAATCTCGGTGGGACCGAATTGATAAACTCGGTCGGACCGATACAGCAAATCTAGTGACCATTAGGAATATCGTTGGGACCGACATGCAACTCGGTAGGACCGATATGGTTAGGGTTAGGGCATAACGTAATCTCGGTGAGACCGATTAGACAAACTTGGTGAGACCGATTTTGGTAATAAGCTAAGCAGAGAGTTGGTCAGGTAAACTCGGTGGGACCGATTCGCTCATTTCGGTGAGACCGAAATGTTACGAAAAGGAAACAGAGAATTTACATTGCAATCTTGGTAGGAACGATTTTGGTAATAAATCCATACAGAGAGATTGCAATCCCATCTTGGTGAGACCGAGATCCCTATCGGTGAGACCGATTTGCCTAGGGTTTGTGGCAGTGGCTATGACATCTGAACTCGGTGGCGCCGGATAGAAATAATTGGTGGGGCCGAGCTTGACTTTTGGTTTAGGTCATATGTGGATGTGAGAAAGTAGTTGAGGGCTTTGGAGCATATTACTAAGCACTTTGAGCAAGAGCCTCATTAAGCAACACCTCATCCCTCCTTGATAGTATTGGCTTTTCCTATAGACTCAATGTGATCTTGGATCACTAAAATAGAAAAATTAGAGTCTTGAGCTTGGAGCTTGAGCCAATCCTTTGTCCTTAGCATCTTGGAGGGGTTCCACATCCTCTAGTCCATGCCACTTCATTGTTGAACTTATTTGAAACATACTAGGTAAAAGTGTTAGTCCAACAAGAGATATGTTGACATTAATTACCAGAACCACCTAGGGAGCACTTGTGCTTTCAATCTCCCCCTTTTTGGTAATTGATGACAACATACTGTTGGAGAACGTAGTAATTTCAAAAAAAAATCCTACGCACACGCAAGATCATGGTGATACATAGCAACGAGAGGGGATAGTGTTGTCCATGTACCCTCGTAGACCGAAAAGCGGAAGCGTTAGCACAACGCGGTTGATGTAGTCGTACGTCTTCACGATCCGGCCGATCAAGTACCGAACGCACGGCACCTCCGAGTTCAGCACACGTTCATCCCGATGACGTCCCTCGAACTCCGATATAGCCGAGTGTTGAGGGAGAATTTTGTCAGCACGACGGTGTGGTGACGATGTTGATGTTCTACCGACGCATGGCTTCGCCTAAGCACCGCTACAGTATTATCGAGGTGGACTATGGTGGAGGGGGGCACCGCACATGGCTAAAAGATCAACTGATCAATTGTTGTGTCTCTGGGGTGCCCCCCTGCCACCGTATATAAAGGAGCAAGGGGGGTGCTGTCGGCCAGGGGAGAGGCGCGCCAGGAGGAGTCCTACTCCCACCGGGAGTAGGACTTCCCCCCCTTTCCTAGTTGGAATAGGATTCAGGAGGGGGGAAGAGGAGAGAGAGAAGGAAGGGGGGCGCCGCCCCCCTCTCCTTGTCCTATTCGGACTAGGGGGAGGGGCACGTGGCCCAACCCTAGCCGCCTCTCCTCTTCTCCGTAAAGGACCACTAAGGCCCATTTACCTCCCGGGGGGTTCCGGTAACCTCCCGGTACTCCGGTAAAATCCCGATTTCACCCGGAACACTTCCGATATCCAAACATAGGCTTCCAATATATCAATCTTCATGTCTCGACCATTTCGAGACTCCTCATCATGTCAGTGATCACATCCGGGACTCCGAACAACCTTCGGTACATCAAAACATATAAACTCATAATAAAAATGTCATCGAAACGTTAAGTGTGCGGACCCTACGGGTTCGAGAACTATGTAGACATGACCGAGACACGTCTCCTGTCAATAACCAATAGCGGAACCTGGATGCTCATATTTGCTCCTACATTTTCTACTAAGATCTTTATCGGTCGGACCGCATAACAACATACGTTGTTCCCTTTGTCATCGGTATGTTACTTGCCGAGATTCGATCGTCGGTATCTCAATACCTTGTTCAATCTCGTTACGGCATGTCTCTTTACTCGTTCGTAATACATCATCCCGCAACTATCTCATTAGTTGCAATGCTTGCAAGGCTTAAGTGATGTGCATTACCGAGAGGGTCCAGAGATACCTCCCAGACAATCGGAGTGACAAATCCTAATCTCGAAATACGCCAACCCAACATGTACCTTCGGAGACACCTGTAGAGCACCTTTATAATCACCGAGTTACGTTGTGACGTTTGGTAGCACACAAAGTGTACCTCCGGTAAATGGGAGTTGCATAATCTCATAGTCATTGGAACATGTATAAGTCATGAAGAAAGCAATAGCAACATGCTAAACGATCGGGTGCTAAGCTAACGGAATGGGTCATGTCAATCACATCATTCTCCTAATGATGTGATCTCGTTAATCAAATGACAACTCATGTCTATGGCTAGGAAACATAACCATCTTCGATCAACAAGCTAGTCAAGTAGAGGCATACTAGTGACACTCTGTTTGTCTATGTATTCACACATGTATCATGTTTCCGGTTAATACAATTCTAGCATGAATAATAAACATTTATCATGATATAAGGAAATAAATAATAACTTTATTATTGCCTCTAGGGCATATTTCCTTCATCTCCCACTTGCACTAGAGTCAATAATCTAGATTACATAGTAATGATCCTAACACCCATGGAGTCTTGGTGTTGATCATGTTTTGCTCGTGGAAGAGGCTTAGTCAACGGGTCTGCAACATTCAGATCTGTATGTATCTTGCAAATTTCTATGTCTCCCACCTGGACTAGATCCCGGATGGAATTGAAGCGTCTCTTGATGTGCTTGTTTCTCTTGTGAAATCTGGATTCCTTCGCCAAGGCTATTGCTCCAGTATTGTCACAAAAGATTTTCATTGGACCCGATGCACTAGGTATGACACCTAGATCGGATATGAACTCATTCATCCAGACTCCTTCATTTGCTGCTTCCGAAGCAGCTATGTACTCCGCTTCACATGTAGATCCCGCCACGACGCTTTGTTTAGAACTACACCAACTGACAGCTCCACCGTTCAATGTAAACACGTATCCGGTTTGCGATTTAGAATCTTCCGGATCATTGTCAAAGCTTGCATAAACGTAACCATTTACGATGAGCTCTTTGTCACCTCCATATACAAGAAACATATCCTTAGTCCTTTTCAAGTATTTCAGGATGTTCTTAACCGCTATCCAGTGATCCACTTCTGGATTACTTTGGTACCTCCCTGCTAGACTTATAGCAAGGCACACATCAGGCCTGGTACACAGCATTGCATACATGATAGAGCCTACGGCTGAAGCATTGGGAACATCTTTCATTTTCTCTCTATCTTCTGGATTGGTCGGGCATTGAGTCTTACTCAACTTCACTCCTTGTAACACAGGCAAGAACCCTTTCTTTGCTTGATCCATTTTGAACTTCTTCAAAACTTTGTCAAGGTATGTGCTTTGTGAAAGTCCAATTAAGCGTCTTGATCTATATCTATAGATCTTAATGCCCAATATGTAAGCAGCTTCACCGAGGTCTTTCATTGAAAAACTCTTATTCAAGTATCCCTTTATGCTATCCAGAAATTCTATATCATTTCCAATCAAAAATATGTCATCCACATATAATATTAGAAATGCTACAGAGCTCCCACTCATTTTCTTGTAAATACAGGCTTCTCCAAAAGTCTTTACAAAACCAAATGCTTTGATCACACTATCAAAGCGTTTATTCCAACTCCGAGAGGCTTGCACCAGTCCATAAATGGATCGTTGGAGCTTGCACACTTTGTTAGCTCCCTTTGGATCGACAAAACCTTCCGGTGCATCATATACAACTCTTCTTCCGTAAATCCATTCAGAATGCAGTTTTGACATCCATCTGCCAAATTTCATAATCATAAAATGTGGCAATTGCTAACATGATTCGGACAGACTTAAGCATCGCTACGGGTGAGAAGGTCTCATCGTAGTCAATCCCTTGAACTTGTCGAAAACCTTTTGCAACAAGTCGAGGTTTATAGACAGTAACATTACCGTCAGCGTCGGTCTTCTTCTTGAAGATCCATTTATTCTCAATTGCTTGTCGATCATCGGGCAAGTCAACCAAAGTCCACACTTTATTCTCATACATGGATCCCATCTCAGATTTCATGGCCTCAAGCCATTTTGCGGAATCTGGGCTCACCATCGCTTCTTCATAGTTTGTAGGTTCACCATGATCTAGTAGCATGACTTCCAGAACAGGATTACTGTACCACTATGGTGTGGATCTTACTCTGGTTGATCTACGAGGTTCAGTAACAACTTGATCTGAAGTTCCATGATCATCATCATTAACTTCCTCACTAGTTGGTGTAGTAGTCACAGGAACAGATTTCTGTGATGAACTACTTTCCAATAAGGGAGTAGGTACAGTTACCTCATCAAGTTCTACTTTCCTCCCACTCACTTCTTTCGAGAGAAACTCCTTCTCTAGAAAGGATACATTCTTAGCAATGAATGTCTTGCCTTCGGATCTGTGATAGAAGGTGTACCCAACAGTCTCCTTTGGGTATCCTATGAAGACACATTTCTCCGATTTGGGTTCGAGCTTATCAGTTTGAAGCTTTTTCACATAAGCATCGCAACCCCAAACTTTCATAAACGACAACTTTGGTTTCTTGCCAAACCATAGTTCATAAGGCGTCGTCTCAATGGATTCCGATGGTGTCCTATTTAATGTGAATGCGGCCGTCTCTAAAGCATAACCCCAAAATGATAGCGGTAAATCAGTAAGAGACATCATAGATCGCACCATATCAAGTAAAGAAATCACGATTCTGACGTTCGGACACTACATTACGCTGTGGTGTTAGAGGTGTCGTGAGTTGCGAAACTATTCCGAATTGTTTCAAATGTATACCAAACTCATAACTCAAATATTCTCCTCCACGATCAGATCGTAGAAACTTTATTTTCTTGTTACGATGATTTTCAACTTCACTCTGAAAGTCTTTGAACTTTTCAAATGTTTCAGACTTATGCTTCATCAAGTAGATATACCCATATCTGCTTAAATCATCTGTGAAGATGAGAAAATAACGATATCCACCACGAGCCTCAACATTCATCGGACCACATACATCTGTATGTATGATTTCCAATAAATCTGTTGCTCTCTCCATAGTACCGGAGAACGGTGTTTTAGTCATCTTGCCCATGAGGCACGGTTCGCAAGTACCAAGTGATTCATAATCAAGTGGTTCCAAAAGTCCATCAATATGGAGTTTCTTCATGCGCTTTATACCGATATGACCTAAACGGCAAGTGCCACAAATAAGTTGCACTATCATTATCAACTCTGCATCTTTTGGCTTCAACATTATGAATATGTGTATCACTACTATCGAGATTCATCAAAAATAGACCACTCTTCAAGGGTGCATGACCATAAAAGATATTACTCATAAAAATAGAACAACCATTATTCTCTGATTTAAATGAATAACCATCTCGCATCAAACAAGATCCAGATATATCATTCATGCTCAACGTTGGCACCAAATAACAATTATTTAGGTCTAATACTAATCCCGAAGGTGGATGTAGAGGTAGCGTGCCGACCGCGGTCACATCAACTTTGGAACCATTTCCCACGCGCATCGTCGCCTCGTCCTTTGCCAGTGTTCGCTTAATCCGTAGTCCCTGTTTGGAGTTGCAAATATTAGCAACAGAACTAGTATCAAATACCCAGGTGCTACTGCGAGCTCTAGTAAGGTACACATCAATAACATGTATATCACATATACCTTTGTTCACCTTGCCATCCTTCTTATCTGCCAAATACTTGAGGCAGTTCCGCTTCCAAAGGACCAGTCTGCTTGAAGTAGAAGCACTCAGTTTCAGGCTTAGGTCCAGACTTGGGTTTCTTCTCCTGAGCAGCAACTTGCTTGCTGTTCTTCTTGAATTTCCCCTTCTTCTTCCCTTTGCCCTTCTTCTTGAAACTAGTGGTCTTATTGACCATCAACACTTGATGCTCCTTCTTGATTTCTACCTCCGCAGCCTTTAGCATTGCGAAGAGCTCGGGAATTGTCTTATCCATCCCTTGCATAATATAGTTCATCACGAAGCTCTTGTAGCTTGGTGGAAGTGATTGGAGAATTCTGTCGACGCTATCATCCGGAAGATTAAATCCTAGTTGAATCAAGTGATTATTATACCTAGACATCTTGAGTATATGCTCACTGACAGAACTATTCTCCTCCATCTTACAGCTGTAGAACTTATTGGAGACTTCATATGTCTCAATCCGGGCATTTGCTTGAAATATTAACTTCAACTCCTGGAACATCTCATATGCTCCATGACGCTCAAAACATCGTTGAAGTCCGGTTCTAAGCCGTAAAGCATGGCACAATCGAACTATCGAGTAGTCACGCCTCGCCAGACGTTCTTAACATGGTCGATTGCATCAGCAGCAGTTCGCACCCAAGCCGGTGCTTCTAGGACGAATTATTCTGCGGCGAATGAGGATAATCCTCAAGTTACGGACCTAGTCCGTGTAATTGCTACCATCATCTTTCAACTTTGCTTTCTCAAGGAACGGATTAAAATTCAACGGAACAACAAAGACGGGCCATCTATCTACAATCAAACATAGACAAGCAAGATACTATCGGTACTAAGTTCATGATAAATTTAAGTTCAATTAATCATATTACTTAAGAACTCCCACTTAGAAAGACATCCCTCTAATCCTCTAAGTGATCACGTGATCCAAATCAACTAAACCATAACCGATCATCACGTGAAATGGAGTACTTTTTAATGGTGAACATCACTATGTTGATCGGATCTACTATATGATTCATGCTCGACCTTTCGGTCTCAGTGTTCCGAGGCCATATCTGCATATGCTAGGCTCGTCAAGTTTAACCCGAGTATTCTGCGTGTGCAAAACTGGCTTGCACCCATTGTAGATGGACGTAGAGCTTATCACACCCGATCATCACGTGCTGTCTGGGCACGACGAACTTTGGCAACGGTGCATACTCAGCGAGAACACTTTTATCTTGAAATTTAGTGAGAGATCATCTTATAATGCTACCGTCAATCAAAGCAAGATAAGATGCATAAAAGATAAACATCACATGCAATCAATATAAGTGATATGATATGGCCATCATAATCTTGTGCTTGTGATATCCATCTCCGAAGCACCGTCATGATCACCATCGTCACCGGCGCTACACCTTGATCTCCAATCTTATGCTTCTACGACTATCGCTACCACATAGTGATAAAGTAAAGCATTACAGGGCGATTGCATTGCATACAATAAAGCGACAACCATATGGCTTCTGCCAGTTGCCGATAGCTCGGTTTCAAAACATGATCATCTCATACAATAAAATATAGCATCACGTCTTGACCATATCACATCACAACATGCCCTGCAAAAACAAGTTAGACGTCCTCTACTTTGTTGTTGCAATTTTTACGTGGCTGCTACGGGCTTAGCAAGAACTGTTCTTACCTACGCATCAAAACCACAACGATAGTTTGTCAAGTTGGTGCTGTTTTAACCTTCGCAAGGACCGGGTGTAGCCACACTCGGTTCAACTAAAGTTGGAGAAAATGACACCCGCCAGCCACCGTGTGCAAAGCACGCCGGTAGAACCAGTCTCGCGTAAGCGTCTGGCGTAATGTCGGTCCAGCCGCTTCATCCAACAATACCGCCGAACCAAAGTATGACATGCCGGTAAGCAAGATGACTTATATCGCCCACAACTCACTTGTGTTCTACTCGTGCATATAACATCAACGCATAAAACTGGCTCGGATGCCACCGCTGGGGAACGTAGTAATTTCAAAAAAAATTCCTACGCACACGCAAGATCATGGTGATGCATAGCAATGAGAGGGGAGAGTGTTGTCCACGTACCCTCATAGACCGAAAGTGGAAGCGTTAGCACAACGTGGTTGATGTAGTCGTACGTCTTCACGATCCGACCGATCAAGTACCGAACGCACGGCACCTCCGACTTCAGCACACGTTCAGCCCGATGATGTCCCTCGAACTCCGATCCAGCCGAGTGTTGAGGGAGAGTTTTGTCAGCATGACGGCGTGGTGACGATGTTGATGTTCTACCGACGCAGGGCTTCGCCTAAGCACCGCTTCTGATGATATCGAGGTGGACTATGGTGGAGGGGGCACCGCGACACGGCTAAAAGATCAACTGATCAATTGTTGTGTCTGGGCTGCCCCCCTGCCCGTGATATAAAGGAGCAAGGGGGTGCGGCCGCCAGGAGAGGCGCAGAGGAGTCCTACTCCCACCGAGTAGGACTTCCCCTTTCCTAGTTGGAATAGGATTCGGGAGGGGAAAGAGGAGAGAGAAGGAAGGGCGCCCCCTCTCCTTGTCCTATTCGGACTAGGGGGGAGGGGTGCATGGCCCAGCCCTGGCCGCCTCCCCTCTTCTCCGTAAAGACCCACTAAGGCCCATTTACCTCCCGGGGGGTTCTGGTAACCTCCCGGTACTCCGGTAAAATCCTGACTTCACCCGGAACACTTCCGATGTCCAAACATCGGCTTCCAATATATCAATCTTCATGTCTCGACCATTTCGAGACTCCTCGTCATGTCCGTGATCACATCCGGAACTCGAACAACCTTCGGCACATCAAAACATATAAACTCGTAATAAAACTATCATCGAAACGTTAAGCGTGCGGACCCTACGGGTTCGAGAACTATGTAGACATGACCGAGACACGTCTCCGGTCAATAACCAATAGCGGAACCTGGATGCCCACATTGGCTCCTACATATTCTACGAAGATCTTTATTGGTCAGACCGCATAACAACATACGTTGTTCCCTTTGTCATCGGTATGTTACTTGCCCGAGATTCGATCGTCGGTATCTCAATACCTAGTTCAATCTTGTTACCGCAAGTCTCTTTACTCGCTCCATAATACATCATCTCGCAACTAACTCATTAGTTGCAATGCTTGCAAGGCTTAAGTGATGTGCATTACCGAGAGGGCCCAGAGATACCTCTCCGACAATCGGAGTGACAAATCCTAATCTCGAAATACGCCAACCCAACATGTACCTTCGGAGACACCTGTGGAGCACCTTTATAATCACCCGGTTATGTTGTGACATTTGGTAGCACACAAAGTGTTCCTCCGGTAAACGGGAGTTGCATAATCTCATAGTCATAGGAACATGTGTAAGTCATGAAGAAAGCAATAGCAACATACTAAACGATCGGGTGCTAAGCTAACGGAATGGTTCATGTCAGTCACATCATTCTCCTAATGATGTGATCACGTTAATCAAATGACAACTCATGTCTTTGGCTAGGAAACATAACCATCTTCGATCAACGAGCTAGTCAAGTAGAGGCGTACTAGTGACACTCTGTTTGTCTATGTATTCACACATGTATCATGTTTCCGGTTAATACAATTCTAGCATGAATAATAAACATTTATCATGATATAAGGAAATAAATAATAACTTTATTATTGCCTCTAGGGCATATTTCGTTCACATACATCAAAGCTTTAGATAAAGATATAGAGAATAGTAAGTAAAGCTTTGGAAAGACATGTAACATGCATAGGCTCCCCCTACATTTATGCAATCATGTGAATATGGATTATAGGAGCATGTGAATGCATAAACATGACAGAGTAAGCAATGTGTTACATGTATCTTGGCTATATGCATCAGAGCAAATGATGTGAATATGAGAAATGTACCTTCATGCTCATGAGTCCTTGCAAACAGTATGTACATCAGCAAGAATTTCTCATACACATGACAATGATGCATATACTTACCTTGTGGTCTTGAGTTGGCTTAGGATGGGATGAACCTGCGTAAACAAGGTTAGATAACACAGATACACCTCATCGCCGGAGCAAACAAAAGAAACCACAAGAGTACCAAGACTGGGATGACATGTAGAGTGAGTACTAAGTACCACATTGGATATAGACATGTCCCAAAAGGTAAAGATGTGCAATAAATTCAAGGATTTCCTTCCCTTAGATGTCTTGCTCCCCCTGAATCTAGCATGGGATACTGGGAGAAGATAGGGAACAGAAAATTAGAGCAAAATCAGAGCTCAAAGAAAATAAACAGAGCTAATGCAAACCAGCAAATATGGACATGTATTTCCCCTCTTGAAGACATGTGACTTCTCTCCTCTTGAACACCAAGCATCTGGGGTCCTTGATGATTACTCTTTCTTCCCTTGAGTATTCTCTCCCCCTATAGATATGATTAAGCTTTGATGTGATCTCTCTTCCCCTTTGACATCAATTTCCAAGAAGGGTTCTTCTGGATTTTTTTCATGATGGGTTTGGTCCTTGAGTCTCAGAACAAAGCAGCAAGTTGAATGGGATGCTGGTCGAGGACAAGATTCATTGAGTGGAGCTGGATCAAAAAGAATGCAGAAACAAGTGGCAAGATGTCTTTCCTGTAGTGAAATCGGTGACACCGAGTTGTATGGTTCGGTTGTACCGAGAGGATTCGGTTGGACCGAAAGCATCAGACTGGTGAGACCGAGTTCATCGCAGAGAAAACACTTGTCACCTCAGCTCACTAGACAAGTAAGACCTCGCAAGGATTTGCAAGGAATTAACTAAAAGATTTGCAATGAATTGGATGCAAGGAATGGAGAACAGAAAATAAAAGAGAAGAAACTAAAAAGGAGTCTAGATGAAGTTTTTTTTTTGAAGAGGGAAACAAATATGCATGAGACAAATGCAAGAGCACAGAAAAGAACACAAGAGAACTTCATCTAGAATTGGTCGGCAACAAAGTCACCTATGTTAGAGTATATTGACTTAGGAGACAAGTGATATCACTTGATCATAGGTCATACTCATCGTTTAAGCTCAAAATGGGGTTACCATTTTTCGTTTAAGCTTTTTGATGTATTCACATATTGTCAAGTTGCTTTGGCTCATGACTTGGAGTAAAGCTTCTCTAAGATGGAATAACATACCTTGGGTGGTGGTGTTGATCATGATCATGTAGTTGAACTTGTGTGGGTTGCTCAAGGTTGATGTAGCTCATCAAGAGTTGGGAGCACCACTTGGAGTGTGAGTTCATCTACCTACATGGGTTAGTTTTTGCAAGGAAGAGCACTTGTGTATCCAAAATGACAATCATGAAACTCAACATAGAATTTGTCAAAGGATATGTTTGAATGGTTGCGTGCTTCCTTGTCTTCATCCACCATTATGTAGAGACTTGGTGATATAGAAATTGCTCAAGATGTGAGTGAGTTGCAATCTCATAGATTTAGATTCATCCAAGTACCTACATGGGTTAGATAACATGCAAGGTGCAAATATATCCAAGACATAAGATAGTCAACATAAGAGAAATATCAAGGATTAGTCATAGGCTCATGCCTTGCATGTATCAAATGGAGGTCCTACTCCAAGTTTGAAGCATCAATGATGTTCAATTCACCTCTTAACCTGCAAAACACTTTCTCATCAAGTGGTTTCGTGAATATATTAGCTAACTTCTTTTCGGTGCGAACATGCTTAAGATTAATGTCCCCTTTGGCAACATGATCTCGAATGAAATGATGAAGAACTTCAAAATGCTTAGTTCGAGAATGTTGCACGGGATTGTGATCAATCTTAATAGAACTTTCATTGTCACAAAGTAATGGAACATGTTTCACAGATATCCCATAATCTTTAAGAGTTTGGGTCATCCAAAGTAATTGAGCACAACATGATCCAGCGGCAATGTATTCCACTTCGGCGGTGGATAAGGCTACTGAGTTTTGTTTCTTGGAAGACCAAAACATAAGAGATCTACCAAGAAATTGACAAGTACCCGAAGTGGACTTTCTATCAACCTTGTCACCAGCATAGTCTGAGTCGGAGTAGCCAACAAGATTAAAGGAGGCCCTCTTTGGATACCAAATGCCGAAATTTGGTGTATGGATTAAGTATCTCACTATCCTTTTCACGGCCTTAAGATGACATTCTTTAGGAGCGGCTTGATATCGTGCACACATGCACACACTTAGCATAATATCGGGACGTGAAGCACATAGATATAACAATGAACCAATCATAGAGCGATAAACCTTTTGATCAACTGGTTCACCATCTTTGGTTAAATCAAGATGCCCACTAGTAGGCATGGACGTAGTCATACCTTTGCATTCTTGCATATTGAACTTCCTGAATAAGTCCTTGGTGTACTTCGTTTGAGGACAAAGGTACCTTCCTTAGTTTGCTTGATTTGCAAACCAAGAAAGAATTTGAGTTCACTCATCATCGACATCTCAAACTTCTCCGACATTAGCTTTCCAAACTTTTCACTAAAATGAGGGTTAGTTGATCCAAATATAATATAATCGACATAAATTTGGCACGCAAATAGTTCTCCATTAACCCTTTTAGTAAAAATAGTAGAATCTATTTTTCCAATTTCAAAGCCTTTTTCAATAAGGAACTTGGTCAAGCATTTATACCATGCTCTAGGAGCTTGTTTAAGACCATAAAGAGCTTTGTGAAGTTTGTAAACATGATTAGGTTTCTTAGGATTGACAAATCCAGAGGTTGCTTAACATAAACGTCCTCCTCTATTTCACCATTTAGAAAAGCACTTTTAATGTCCATTTGGTACAAGGTGATATCATGATGATTAGCATAGGCAAGTAAGATGCGAATGGACTCAAGTCTAGCAACGGGGGCATGGTCTCACCATAGTCCATACCTTCGACTTGAGTGTAGCCTTGGGCGACGAGACGTGCTTTGTTGCGAACTACTTGTCCATCTTCATCTTGCTTGTTGCGAAACACCCATTTGGTACCGATGATGTTGTGATTGTTGTCGGGCTTCTCAACTAGTGTCCAAACTTGATTTATCTCAAAGTTGTGTAGCTCTTCATGCATGGCATTTATCCAATCCGGATCTTCCAAAGCTTCTTCAACCTTCATAGGTTCAATGCTACAGATGAATGAATAGTGTTCACAAAAGTTAGCTAAACGAGTTTTTGAGCGAATGATTCTCCCGGTTTGGATATCATTGTAGATTTTCTCGACGGGATGGTCTTTAGCAATTATTGCTCGAACTCGTGAAAGATTTTTCTTGGATCTTGGTTAAACATCTTCTTCATCTTGTTCTTCTTCTTGGCCTTCTTCGTTGTTGACGTTGTCGTTCTCTTGTCGTGGTGGAGAAGGAGGTTGGTTGGCGTTCATCTTGGTGCACTTCCTCATTTTCTTCATCTTGGAGTGTCCCACTTGTGGATGCTTCCGTATCAACTCTTGGTTCACCTTGTCGTGAGGAAGAAGCTTCCACTTGGATGGACGAGGTACTCTCCTTCATCTCCGTTGGAAGAATCTTGCCAATAGACAAGTCTTGGATTGCTTCCGAAGGGTCTTTGTCTCCTACATCAATTGGCAATTGCTCTACTTGCGAGCCGCTAGATTCATCAAACTTCACATCTACCGTCTTTTCAACCTTTCGGGTGAAATTATTGTAGACACGGTATGTGTGAGAGTTTGAGCCATAACCAAGTAGGAAACCTTCATGAGACTTCGGAGCAAATTTAGAACGACGATGCTTATCAAGAATGTAGCACTTTGAGCCGAATACTCGAAAGTATCCAACCTGTGGTTTGTTACTAGTGAGGAGCTCGTATGCCGTCTTGCCGAGTAGCTTGTGAAGACACAAGCGATTTGTTGCATGACAAGCTGACTCAACCGCTTCCGCCCAAAAGTGCTTTGGCGTCTTGTACTCATCAAGCATCATTCTCGCCATTTCGATGAGTGTCCAGTTCTTCCTCTCAACAACTCCATTCTGTTGAGGTGTGTACGTAGCCGAGAACACATGTGAAATCCCTTCTTCGTCAAGAAAGGTGTCCACATTTGCATTCTTGAACTTCGTTCCGTTGTCGCCATTTAACCTTCTTGATTTTCACTTCAAATTGATTTTGGGCCTTCCTAGCGAAGTTTTTGAAGATCTTTTGGACCTGCGATTTATCATCAATAAAGAACACCCACGTAAATCTTGAAAACTCATCAACTATAACTAGACCAAAAGAATTTCCACAGAGACTTTTGTAAGCGTTAGGACCAAAAAGATCCATGTGAAATAGCTCGAGTGGCCTCCTTGTGGTCATGATGTTCTTCACTGGATGCCTTCCTCCAACCTGTTTACCTGCTTGACAAGCGCTGCAAAGTCTATCCTTATCAAATATGACATCTTTAACGCCAAGGATATGATTTCCTTTAATAAGCTTGTCAAGGTTTCGCATACCAACATGACCTAATCGTCTATGCCATAACCAACCTTTAGAGGATTTAGCAATTAAGAAAGTTCTAGGTTGAACCTTTTTAGTGAAATCAACAATGTAAAGATCACCTCTGCGTATACCGGTAAAGACTATTTTATGATTATCTCTACGAAACACTTGGCAATCTACTTCAAGAATAGGACATTGAAACCGAAATCAGCAAGTCTAGATACTGAAAGTAAATTGTCGCCAAGAGATTCAACGAGCATGAAATTTTGTATGGAGCTATCATGTGGTATGGCCACCTTACCGAGGCCAACCACCTTACCCTTTGAGTTGTCACCGAAAGTGACATACTTTCGAGGACCATCGTTTTCAGCAAGCTCACGAAACATATCTTTATCTCCGGTCATGTGATCGGCACATCCACTATCAAGAACCCATTCCTTTCCTCCTGCCATATATCCCCGAAGATTTTCCATAAGACCAAAGTGTCTCATTACATCATCAAGATCAAAATCACTATCATCATCCTTGTCATAGTATCCATGTTCAACATCGTCATGCGGTGGATCAAATCCTAGAGAGGGTGATTCGTTAGAGTGAGTTTGACAATGATCTTCTTTATGAATTTTAATAGCTTAGGAAATAATATCACTAATAATTCCAACATCTCCTTTGGCACGCATAAGGTTTGTAAGCTCAAATAGACAATCACCAAACATAGGATCATTGGAATTCATCTTACTCAAGGCAATAGACTTATGGAGAATTTCATCTAGATTTTTCAAGGAATAATTTGGAAAGCGTTCCTCAAGAAATTTCCATATGGTGTAGGCACACTTAAGAGTAGGCAAACATTTAATCAAGTTTCTAGGCAAGCCTCTAGTGATAACATTAACAGTTCTAAGATTGTGAATCATGTCAATTGACTCATCAAGGGTAGGATGCATGGGATCAACATGAGGTGCACAAGGGCTAGCAATATACTTGTTCAAATGATATTCATTGAAAATCACAAGCATCTCATTTTTTTCACTCATGAAAATACTCTCCATCAAGTATAGGCACTCTATGTCTAAGACTCCCCAAAGTAGACTCATCCATCTTCCTCCAATGGTGTTTAAACCAAAGCAATGGAGACCAATGCTCTGATACCAATTGAAAGGATCGAGAAGGGGTGTCTAGAGGGGGGTGATTAGACACTAAGTACCAGAAGTTGCAGTTTTTAATTTCTTTAAGTTGAAGTGGAGTTTTGGCACAAGTTTAACAAACACAATACATATCAAGCAAGCATGCAAAGTGTATATGAGCAGCGGAAAGTAAGGCATGCAACTTGCAATAATGTAAAAGGATGGGATTGGAGTGTGCAAATGCAATTTGGAGACACGGAGATTTTTGAGATGTGGTTCCGATAGGTGGTGCTATCGTACATCCACGTTGATGGAGACTTCAACTCACGAAGGGTAACGGCTGCGCGAGTCCATGGAGGGCTCCACCCACGAAGGGTCCATGAAGAAGCAACCTTGTCTATCCCACCATGGCCGTCGCCAACGAAGGACTTGCCTCACTAGGGTAGATCTTCACGAAGTAGGCGATCTCCTTGCCCTTACAAACTCCTTGGTTCAACTCCACAATCTTGTCGGAGGCTCCCAAGTGACACCTAGCCAATCTAGGAGACACCACTCTCCAAGAAGTAACAAATGGTGTGTTGATGATGAACTCCTTGCTCTTGTGCTTCAAATGATAGTCTCCCCAACACTCAACTCTCTCTCACAGGATATGGATTTGGTGGAAAGAAGATTTGAGTGGAAAGCAACTTGGGGAAGGCTAGAGATCAAGATTCATATGGTAGGAATGGAATATATTGGCCTGAACACAAGTGTAGGTGGTTCTCTCTCAAAAAAGGTATGTTGGAAGTGTAGGCACGTTCTGATGGCTCTCTCCATGAATGAAGAGGAGGTGGAGGGGTATATATAGCCTCCACACAAAAACTAGCCGTTACACACAACTGCCAATCTCGGTGGGACCGAATTGATAAACGCGGTCGGACCGATTTAGCAAATCTAGTGACCGTTAGGATTTTCGGTGGGACCGACATGCAAATCGATAGGACCGATATGGTTAGGGTTAGGGCATAACATAATATCGGTGAGACCGATTAGACAAACTCGATGAGACCGATTTTGGTAATAAGCTAACCAGAGAGTTGGTCAGGTAAACTCGGTGGGACCGATTCGCTCATTTTGGTGAGACCGAAATGTTACGAAAAGGAAACAAAGAGTTTACATTGCAATCTCGGTAGGACCGATTTTGGTAATAAATCCATACAGAGAGATTGCAATCCCATCTCGGTGAGACCGAGATCCCTATCGGTGAGACCGATTTGCCTAGGGTTTGTGGCAGTGGCTATGACATCTAAACTCGGTGGCGCCGGATAGAAAGAATTGGTGGGGCCGAGTTTGACTTTTGGTTTAGGTCATATGTGGATGTGAGAAAGTAGTTGAGGGCTTTGGAGCATATTAGTAAGCACTTTGAGCAAGAGCCTCATTCATCAACACCTCATCCCTCCTTGATAGTATTGGCTTTTCCTATAGACTCAATGTGATCTTGGATCACTAAAATAGAAAATGTAGAGTCTTGAGCTTGGAGCTTGAGCCAATCCTTTGTCCTTAGCATTTTGGAGGGGTTCCACATCCTCTAGTCCATGCCACTTCATTGTTGAACTGATCTGAAACATACTAGGTAAAAGTGTTAGTCCAACAAGAGATATGTTGACATTAATTACCAAAACCACGTAGGGAGCACTTGTGCTTTCAGTTAGTAGCACAAGCATCATCAATAATAGCAAGAGGAGAAGGCAACTTGGCAAGCTCTTTTGAATATGAAGCTTTAAGTTGTGCATGAGACTCGGTGAGTTTGATGAGCTCACTCTTAATGACCCTTGAGCCATTTTCGAGGTGCCCAAATTCCTCAAGAAGATTAGCATGCGCAACTTCAAGCTTATCATTTTTAGTTTCAAAATCATTGGCCGCCTCAAGAGCTCTATCATGAGATTCCTTCACTCTAGATAATTCTAGAGCAAAAGTCTCCTCAAGAGATTCCTTGGTGGTTTGTTCAAGTTCAAGAGCTTGAGAGAGGTCCGCAATCTCATTAGCGTAATCACGCTCATGACCTTCCATTTTTTCAATGGTGACCTCATGCTCCTCGAGATGAGATTCCAACTCCTCAATATATTTCTTGCCCTCAATGGCAATAGACATGATTTCCATGAAGTTGGAACAAGCAATTTTATTCTTATGAAGAGCTTTAAAATTCATTTCTCCCTTAATTTTTAAGGAAGCAACATTATCAGCCTCTTCATCATTATGCTCATCATCATTAGCATTAACATCATAATCATGAGACATATTGGGGTTCAAAGTAGGAGATACCTTTGAAGCCTTAGCCATAAGGCAAAAAGCAATAGATGGTGATGTAGGATTCCTTGAAGCACCGTTCAAGACCACATCTTGTTCCATTAAGTGTTGGGTTTCCTCTACATTGTTAGCACAACAACTCGAGGAAATACATGCATTTTTAGCATGGCAACAAGATATAGCAAGCATATCATCATGAGATTTATTCAAGAAATTTCTACATGATATGCACGGACTATCAACACAAGCATGTGAAACATGTAAGGTGCATGAAGTGTTAAAGTCCAAAGATGGAGCATTGTAATAAGATAGTGATGAAGAGTCATCAATGATAAGCACACTATCATCATTGCAATGACTAACACTACTCACCATAGCATTACCTTGTGGCAATCCACATGTAGGTGAAGTAGAAGAAGTTGAGACGGCAACACGGCCGGAGGTGGAGGGAGAACAATCATCCCCACAAATCTTGGACACACCATATTTATCTTGAAGCTTTGTCCACAACTCATGAGCATCCCGGAATGGCATGAGTTGAAATATAACTATATAGCTCAAAACATCGAAAAGCACATTAGAAACTTGAGCATTGAGATAAGAGTTTTTCTCATCCTATAAAGATAATCTTTGGGGATCCTTTGGAGGAGAAAAACCCATATCTACAATTCGTTCTAAATTTGGGTCCATGACCCTAAAGAGATTAAGCATGCGAATTACCCAATCATCAAAATTTGTGCCATCGAAACTAAAAGTGTCAGATACCCATTGAGAAATCGTGCCCTAGTCGACATCTTTAATCTCTAGGCGGTAAAGCCTAAAAAAAAGACACGAGGCTCTGATACCAATTAAAAGATCGTGGATGTCGCCTAGAGGGGGGTAAATATGCGCTTTAAAATAATTATGGTTTAGGCTTGAACAAATGCGGAATAAACCTAGCGGTTAATTTGTCAAGCACAAAACCTACAACAACTAGGCACACCTATGTGCACTAACAACTTATGCTAAGCAAGATAAACAACTAAGTGATAGCAAGATATATGACAAGAAACAATATGTCTATCACAAAGTAAAGTGCATAAGTAAAGGGCTCAGATAAGAGATAACCGAGGCACGCGGAGACGATGATGTATCCTGAAGTTCACTCCCTTGCACATGCTAATCTCCGTTTGGAGCGGTGTGGAGGCACAATGCTCCCCAAGAAGCCACTAGGGCCACCGTAATCTCCTCACGCCCTCGCACAATGCAAGATGCCGTGATTCCACTAAGGGGCCCTTGAGGGCGGTCACCGAACCTGCATAAATGGCAACCCTTGGGGACGGTCACCGAACCCGTACACCTTGGCAACCCTTGGGGCGGTCACCGGTACCGCCAAATTGCTCGGGTGATCTCCACAACCTAATTGGAGACCCTGACGCTTGCCCGGAGCTTTACACCACAATGATTGAGCTCCGAACACCACCAACCGTCTAGGGCGCCCAAGCACCCAAGAGGAACAAGCTCAAGGGTACAAATCACCCAAGAGTAATAAGATTCTCAACTTGTAACTTCCAGGTATCACCGTGGAGAACTCAAACCTATGCACCAAATGCAATGGCAAGGGCACACGGAGTGCCCAAGTCCTTCTCTCCCAAATCCCACCAAAGCAACTAATGCTAGGGAGGAAAATGAGAGGACGAACAAGAAGGAGAACACCAAGAACTCCAAGATCTAGATCCAAGGGGTTCCCCTCACATAGAGGAGAAAGTGATTGGTGGCAATGTGGATCTAGATCTCCTCTCTCTTTTCCCCCAAAAACTAGCAAGAATCCATGGAGGGATTGAGAGATAGCAAGCTCGAAGAAGGTCAACAATGGGGAAGAACACAAGCTCAAAGGATAAGGTTCATTGGGGAAGAAGACCCCCTTATATAGTACCTCCCGAATCCAACCGTTATGTGCTCAAGTCGTGCACAAGAGGTACTACCGCTTGGAGGAGCAGTACTACCGGTTAGCACGGTCAAAACAGCCCAACGAGAGAGAAAAACACGAGTTGTAGTTCTGCCAGAGAGGTAGTACCGCTCTAGGGAGAGGTAGTACCGCTTACCACTTATAATAGGTACTACCGCACGGGAGGAGAGGTAGTACCGCTTACCACTTATAAGAGGTACTACCGCTCGGGTGGCGAGGTAGTGCCGCCTACCGCTTATAAGAGGTACTACCGCTCTACTACCACAAAACCCGACATGAAAAGACGCATCCCCAGAAGCAGCGGTAGTACGCGCAGCATAGGGCCGCGGTACTGCCGCTTACAAGCGGTACTACCGCTCTAGAGAGCAGTACTGCCGCTTGAGGCTTTCAGGAACACAACAGAGAGAACAGAGGATGCAATAAAGCCTAAACTGCCACAACTTCTGCATATGAGCTCCGAATTGAGCAAACTCAAGCTTGTTGGATAGATGACGACGAGTAGCATCCAATAACAATTGACTACAGTAAGAAGTGGTAGGGGAGGTATGCCTAATGAAATAGAAGAGTGAAACCTCCAACATCGAAAACATCATAGAAGATGCATGTGAACTCCATTTTCAATGAACTCGAGCTTGTCATGAAGATGACCATAAGCTCTAAAACTCACAAGGAGAAACACCAAACAAGAACCAAGAAAGATGATGCAAGGATGCAATGGTTTGAGCTCTCTACGAACAATACGATCAAGCTACTCATTGAGAGCCCCCCTTGATAGTACGGCAATCGAACCTATAACCCGGTCTCCCAACTAATCATACACGCAAACGTGTACGATCAAGATCAGGGACTCATGGGAAGATATCACAACACAACTCTAAAATAAAAATAAGTCATAAAAGCATCATAATACAAGCCAGGGGCCTCGAGGGCTCGAATACAAGTGCTTGATCATAGACGAGTCAGCGGAAGCAACAATATCTGAGTACGTATATAAGTTAAACAAGTTTGCCTTAAGAAGGCTAGCACAAAGCGGGATACAGATCGAAGAGGCGAGGCCTCCTGCTGGGATCCTCCTAAACTACTCCCGGTCATCGCCGGCCGCCTGCATGTAGTAGTAGGCACCTCCGGTGTAGTAGGAGTCGCCATTGACGGTGCCGCCAAGCTCTGAGCTCCGACATCAAGTTGCGACAACCAGGTAGAATGGAAATGGGGAAAAGAGGGAGAAAACAACCGTGAGTACTCATCCAAAGTACTCGCAAGCAAGGATCTACACTACATATGCATGGGTATATGTGTAAAGGAGCAATATCGGTGGACTGAACTGCAGAATGCCAGAATAAGAGGGGGATAGCTAATCCTGTCGAAGACTATGCTTCTGGCAGCCTCCATCTTGCAGCATGTAGAAGAGAGTAGATGGTAAGTTCACCAAGTATCATCGCATAGCAAAATCCTAACCCAACGATCCTCTCCTCGTCGACCTGTGAGAGAGCAATCACCGGGTTGTATCTGGCACTTGGAAGGATGTGTTTTATTAAGTATCCGGTTCTAGTTGTCATAAGGTCAAGGTACAACTCCGAGTCGTCCTTTACCCGAGGGACATGGCTATTCGAATAGATAAACTTCCCTGGAGGGGTGCATGACATTACCCAACACGCTCGATCCCATTTGGCCGGCCACACTTTCCTGGGTCATGCCCGGCCTCGGAAGATCAACACGTTGCAACCCCACCTAGGCACAACAGAGAGGTCAGCACGCCGGTCTAAATCCTATGGCAGGGGTCTGGGCCCATCGCCCATTGCACACCTGCATGTTGCGTACACGGCCGGTAAGCAGACCTAGCCTCCCTAATACAAGAGCAGGCGTTCCAGTCCAATCCGGCGCGCGCCAATCAGTCGCTGACGTCAAGAACGCTTCGGCTGATACCACGACGTTGAGTGCCCATAACTGTTCCCGCGTAGTTCGTTAGTGTGTATAGGCCAGTGGCCAGACTCAAATCAAATACCAAGATCTCGTTAACCGTGTTAATTAAAGTATCCACGAACGCCGACCAGGGCCAGGCCCACCTCTCTCCTAGGTGGTCTCAACCTGCCCTGTCGCTCCGCCACAAAGTAACAGTCGGGGGCCATCGGGAACCCAGGCCCACCTCTACCGGGATGGAGCCACCTGCCCCTTCAGCCCCCATCTCCGAACAGTATCATAAGTAATGTAACAGTATAAAGTATATAGCATATGCCTGTGATCACCTCCCGTAGTGATCACGTTCTAGTAGTATAGCATGGCAGACGGACAAGAGTGTAGGGCCACTGATGGAATACTAGCATCCTATACTAAGCATTTAGGATTGCAGGTAAGGGTAACAACTATAGCAACAATTAGAGGCTATGCAGCAGGATAGGATTAACCGAAAGCATTAACATGCCACACTACTCTCATGCAAGCAGTAGAGAGAAGGAATAGGCGATATCTGGTGATCAAGGGGGGGCTTGCCTGGAAGCTCTGTTGCACAAGAAGAAGGGTCGTCGGTGACGTAGTCATACTCAATCGCATCAACGTCGGTCTCGGGGTCTATCGGAGAAGAAGAGGGGGGGAAGAAACAGTAAATACGGAGCAAACAAAGCATCACAAAATATAACAAGGCAATACGCGGTACCAGGGGTGATCTAACGCATGGGTAGGTGGTACCAGCGAAGGGGGAAAACATCCGAGAAAGTATCCTCGAAGGTTCGCGTTTTCGGACAGATGAACCGGAGGGGGAAAGTTGCATGTTTGCTATACTAGGGATGTGTGGCGGACAAACGGGTTGCGTATTCGGATTCGTCTCGTCGTTCTGAGCAACTTTCATGTACAAAGTTTTTTCATCCGAGCTACGGATTATTTTATAATAATTTTCAAAGATTTTAATTAATTTCTAGAATTACTAAATTCTTTTAATTGGAAAATTCATTTATTGTGTCAGCGTGATCTCAGCATGATGTCAGCGGTCAACTCTGACCGTTGACCGGTCAAACTGACGGTGGGGCCCGATTGTCACTGACTCAATTTACCTAAACAGAACTAGTTAGTTCAATAAGGTGATTAGGTTGATTAAACAGTATTTATTAAGTTAATTAATGAAAAATCACTGACTCAATCTTTTTCTTTCTCTTTTTTTGTCTCTTTTCTTTTTCAGGGGACGGGCCCCATTGGCCAGTGGCACACAACCAAGCCTCTCTGGTTGTGCGCTCTTGCACAGAGAAGGCGTTGACGACGAGCGCCAACACTAGGCGCGGAGGGGTGCTAGGGCCACGGCGACCGGAGGCGGCAGCGGTTGCCGGCGGCGGCTAGCGCGTGCGGCCGTCGTGTGGGCGGGCCCAAGGGCGCGGTGGCGTAGACGGTTAGGCGGGGAGCGGGAGGTAGGGGCGCGGCCAGGCCAAAGCGGCAGCGGATGCGGCCGTCGCGCTTCGGGCAGCGTGGCAGTGGAGGGCGGCACCAGAGGGCCGTGGCAGGAGGCGGCGACGGCTGGAGACGGGCGCGGCGTAGGGGCGGACGGGGAGTGAAGCGGCGAAGCGGATCTGCGCATAGCGTTAGTGGGCGCCGGAGAGTAAGCGGCAGCACGAGCGCAGGTGGCGGGGTGCTTAAGCGCGAAAGCGGGAGGCTTCGGGCCAGCGGGTGGACGCGGGCGGCTGCAGATGGTGGTGGCGGCAGCACTAGCAGGAGCAGCAGCGCAACACGAGCAAGAAGCGATAGGTGGGCGCTGCCCGGCGCGTAATGATCGAGCGGGCGGCTCGGGGCGTTGCCAAGGGCGAGGCAAGGCGGCGTGCAGAGCAGCTGTAGGACCTTGAAGTATGTCTAGAGGGGGGTGATTAGACTACTTGACCAATTAAAAACTTAACCTTTTCCCAATTTTAGAGTTTGACAGATTTTAGCTATCTTAGGACAAGTCAAGCAATCATCACACAAATCAAGCAAGCATGCAAAGAGTATATAGGCAGCGGAAATTAAAGCATGCAACTTGCAAGAAAGTAAAGGAAAGGGTTTGGAGGATTCAAACGCAATTGGAGACACGGATGTTTTTGTCGTGGTTCCGATAGGTGGTGCTATCGTACCTCCACGTTGATGGAGACTTCAACCCACGAAGGGTAACGGTTGCGAAGTCCACGGAGGGCTCCACCCACGAAGGGTCCACGAAGAAGCAACCTTGTCTATCCCACCATGGTCGCCGCCCACGAAGGACTTGCCTCACTAGCGGTAGATCTTCACGAAGTAGGCGATCTCCTTGCCCTTACAAACTCCTTGGTTCAACTCCACAATCTTGTCGGAGGCTCCCAAGTGACACCTAGCCAATCTAGGGGACACCACTCTCCAAGAAGTAACAAATGGTGTGTTGATGATGAACTCCTTGCTCTTGTGCTTCAAATGATAGTCTCCCCAACACTCAGCTCTCTCTCATACGATTTGGATCTGGTGGAAAGAGGGTTTGAGTGGAAAGCAACTTGGGGAAGGCTAGAGATCAAGATTCATATGGTAGGAGTGGAATATCTTGGCCTCAACACATGAGTAGGTAGTTCTTTCTCAGAAATAGTAAGTTGCAAGTGTAGGTTCAGTCTGATGGCTCTCTCCACGAATGAAGAGGAGGTGGAGGGGTATATATAGCCTCCACACAAAATCTAACCGTTACACACAATTTACCAAACTCAGTGGGACCGATTCAACAGACTCGGTCGGACCGATTTAGTAAACCTAGTGACCGTTAATGATTTTCGGTGGGACTGACATGCAACTCAGTAAGACCGATTCGGTTAGGGTTAGGGCATAATGTAATCTCGGTAAGACCGATTACACAAACTCGGTGAGACCGATTTTGGTAATAAGCTTTCCAGAGAGTTGGTCAGGTAAACTCGGTGGGACCGATTTGCTCTTTTCGGTGAGACCAAAATGTTACAAAAGGGAAATAGAGAGTTTACATTGCAATCTCGGTGGGACCGATCGCTCACTTGGTTAGACCGAAATGTTACGAAGGGAAACAGAGAGATTACAATCCCATCTCGGTGAGACCGAGATCCCTATCGGTAGGACCGATTTGCCTAGGGTTTGTGGCGATGGCTATGACATTTGAAATCGGTGTATTTGGTAGGAAGAATCGGTGTAACCGATTTTGGCTTTAGGTTTAGGTCATTTGTGGATGTGAGAAAATAGCTGAGGGTTTTGGAGCATATCACTAAGCACATGAAGCAAGAGGCTCATTAAGCAACACCTCATCCCTCCTTGATAGTATTGGCTTTTCCTATGGACTCAATGTGATCTTGGACCACTAAAATATAAAATGAAGAGTCTTGAGCTTTTGAGCTTGAGCCAATCCTTTGTCCTTAGTATTTTGAGGGATCCACTTTCATCATCCATGCCATGCCATTCATTGAGCTTTCCTGAAATAATAGTCTTGAATAGCATTAGCTCAATGAGCTATATGTTGTTATGAATTACCAAAACCACCTAGGGATAGTTGCACTTTCAGCAGCAAAGCAGAAAGCAAAGCATACAAGCCAAGCAAGAGCAAGAGCGCAAACAGCAAGCAACGGCGGGAGCAGTGGCGGCGGCTGCGATGCATGGTGGGCAGCGGCGCAGGTCCATTAGCGACGGCCTACAGCTCGGGTACGAGCAAGGAAAGGGCTAGTCCGCAACTAGTACAGCTCCCGGAGCCCGAACGCGTCCTCAGAAGAAGCTAGGGAGCACAGCGAGCAATTAAACACGAGGAGAGACGGCGAAGCTCACCCAGAGGCAAACGGATGCGAGGGAGAGGTCAGAGATGCTCTGGAGGTAGCGGATCGAAGGGCGGCGGCTGGCGGATTCCGATGAGGGGAACGGCCACGATGGCATCGCAGGTGTTCCTTGGCATTGATCCCGGGGCGAGGAAGATGATGGCGACCGAGCTCCTGGACACCAAGGTGCAGCGTGGCGGAGGCTCCGACCTACGGCTTCTGCAACAACGCGGCGACGGCAGCGTCCGCTATGTGTGCGTGTGCGAAGAGCGGCATGAAAGGGAGGGAATGGATGTTAGGATTCGACCTGGGCGTCGTGGGGGTACTTATCAATCACGGGGAGGGAGTAGATGCTTGACACGGCGACGATCGGTGGCGTGGACGGCGTGCGGGCACTGCCAGCGCCATGGATGAACAGGAGAGGGAGACTAAGGCGCTGGTGGGTTGGGCAGATCGGGTGGCCGAGGCCCAGGTGGGGGTTGGGGCCTATTGTTTTCTTTTGTTGTTTGGGATTTTCTCTTTTTCTTATTTTACTTTATTTCTTTTCTGTTTATTTTAGTTGCTGCTTATTCTAGTGTTAACAATATACCAAAGTGGCACCTAAATTTATGTTACCAATTATGCCACTGCCACATTAATTTGCTACTCAAACTAACATAGTTTTGTAATTATTTATTATTCAAAAGTATTTAAATAATAGTTTTCGCTACTGTTTTATTCATCTTAGAGTATTTAAACATTCTATAAAAGTGTGGTTACTCCACCATGATTACCTATGTTATTTGGCACAATCCGAACATTTTATTTTTAATGTTTGAAAACTTTTGATGTTTGCCTTTATTCAAATGTGAATCTGAATCGGTTTCGAACTAACGCGAGATCAACAACAGTAATCGTGGTGACGTGGCATCGTTAACAGGGAATTGTTGTAGCTTAATTATCCGGGCGTCACAATTCTCCTCCACTACAAGAAATCTCGTCCCGAGATTTTAAGAGGTGGAGTAAGGGGGAAAGATGTGGTTACGAAATTCTATCGAGTCTTCTCGGTCTTAGTTGCTCTTCTCGAAGAGGTCGGTCCATTACGTTAATGTCTTCATTCCTTTGCTCCAGGTCATCATGATTAAGTTGTCATCCTTCTTTTGGGAACTCCGTCGTACTTATGAAATGGATAAGGGGTAGCTTCAAAAGGACATACCTCTACAAGGTTGCTTATCTGGTAGATAATATTAGGGAAGATGGCGGAAAGTAACTCTCGAATTGAAACTTAAGAAATTATCAAGAGCAAAGTAAGAAGGTGCACAATAGAAGTTTCAAGCGCATAGGCAATCGTTCGTTGCCTGATATGAAATGTGAAAGGGGTTCAGAGCAATGGGAATAAGTATTGCGTCTGATACCAGAATAGATTACTAGGCAGGTGGCCGGTGAATTACATACGAAGTCAAGCTCGAGGAATAACTTTGGCAATAGGGTCTACATGAGAGTCAGGTTTCGATCCTGTGGAGCTCTGGGTTATGGGCCCACCATGTGGTTTAAAGTAGAAAGGGGGCCGACATCTTGCACGGTCACGATAGCAAGGTATGTCGGAGGGTAGTTTGTCAGTTATGTCGGCAACAACGTCGGTACCAAGGGCGAGGGACGAAGAGAACCATCTTCCTGCTCGTTGAACGAGGTGGACCAATAGGCAAAGTTCTCGTCCATCGGTGGTTACCGGAATGCTATCGACAAATGCCACAGGGTCTTGCCGACAGAATTGTACACCAGGGTGTTTACATAAGAAGGAGAATATTACTGCTTAGCTCATATAGATCACAAGAAAGGTTAAACAAAACAACGAAAAGGAAAAGGTGTTTATCGGATTAACAGAACAATGGAAAGGAAAATGTGTTTAGACACATATTTCAAGGGTATATCCTTCCCAAGGATAAGCAGAGCATGATATCCATGATCGGATCGAAAGTAGAAAACCATTTAGGTAAGGGGGAGAGGAATTACATGACATTACCCAAACAACGGTGTTTGGATAATTGAGCAAGAAACATTTAGCATTGGGCTTCAAATGTTCTTGTTGAAAACGGAGTACCATAGACATGCTTCGAGATAGCATTGACATGGTCTTCAAGCAAAGGTTGTACTTTCAATACACGAAGGATTCATGGAGAACAACTTGTAGAATAAGTCTTACAGTTTCCTCATGGAAGAACGGATAATATTGCTAAAGGGAACTATAACAATAGGGCCTCCGGCTAGGTGGGCTAGGTATGACACCACCTTACCGGGTCATATAAAGACCATCGTTATAACTCTTGGAAATATGTTCCAACCATCATATCTGACCGAGATTCAGATCCGATTGGTGTCAGGATACCTCAGACATCAGGATGCCTGAGAAGAGAAGGTGCAACACAATTTGACGAGATGACACTGTGAGATTCTCGGAAATGATCTATGGAAGCGAGTTCCGGAACAAGAGTTCATCGTTAAACCAAGGAGAGGATGAGGGGGTGGCTGATGAACTAAACGACAATTCATCAAGATTTCCAAAAGATGGATTTCCATAATAATGTGAACAAAGAGATAACATTTGTCAGATCAAATGATATAATGAGGTATGCTCGAGGAAAACATACTCAATTAAACATTGGTGGAAAGCTGCACCCAAAATATGGGCTTAGGTAGCATGATCAATGTTGGAACAGTGATTCGATAACCAATAGTCTAAGATAAACTATCAACCATTAACTCCAAAGCAATAGGATTGCTAGAAGTTTTGAATTAACGCATCATAGTTCAATTGTCGGTATTCAGGTTAGAAACAACACGGGGATCAGAAAACGAATGGAGATGGCGAGAAGTATTACTATATCAAGAATTCTCAAGAGGTGGAGCAATTCTCACAACATCCTTGACAATAAAAGATGGTAATACTCCAAGGTAAAGAAGAACAAATGCTGGATAGCAAGGAACTCAAGGTATAACACAAAACACGGACAAGTTTGTGTTGAACGGAAGGCAATAAAGTGGTCGAGGATAATACAAATCATCGAGGGCAAGGATGGTATTTCTCATCATGAATTCAATTGATATCCTGGAAGATCTCGGAATGATGATGATGATCACGACACATTTGTCGAGACATTTCAAGATGTAATCGATGGACGATGACATCAAGCCAAAGGAATGATGAAGCGAAAGGTTTTGGAACCAAGGGTATGACTCAAACTCCAAACCAAGCTTTCTGTTCAAAGAAAAATGATATGATGAGGAAGATCGACGTAAGCTTAGCTCATCGTCAAAAATTATGCTCCGAGAGGGACCAAGTAGCACACTTAAAATTTAGCACGATAATGATATAGCCGATCAGGCTTGGGATGACTTGAAGGTTTATAAAACTCGTAAGCAATGAAAATTACTTAGAGTTATTGAATCAGAGTGCGGACTCGATTCACCATTCGGTGTTCTCGGTTGACGACAACCCAGAACCCAGGATAATTGGAATTGGTGAGAAATAACAGTTGATGAAGAACTCATAAGAATTTATGTAGTTCCGTGGTATTCTCGAGATACCAGAGTGTAATACTCGACGATAGATCAAAGTAAAGGTTGAACTGGGGTATTGCTTTGCAGAAGACAAGTACTTCAACTTGTCCGAGAAAGGGGATCAAAGAAGAACAATATGGTCGAAACCACGATTGCAAAAGACCAAATCCCAGATATAATACGAACTTATACCAAGGGAATAATTATTTTAAGAGAAGCTTCCATGATAAGATCTACATCATGTCCATGGGCATGAACATAAAGTTCGAGGTCGACTCCCAGTTCTCCAATGCATAATCATTCATTCACCTCTCGTGTTTCGAAAATGACATTAGTTGTTGAAAGTTTTACCTGGTGCAATACTAGATAAGTATGACCCGTGAAATCCTTCGGGTTCACACAGATTAGGGAAGGCGTTGGTTCTACCCATCGGGGTATCTTAGGAACAGATACCACAAACTTCGGATTAAATAGTACAAGCTCGAAAGTAGAGTATGGTTATCAAAGAAGAGGATACAATTTACCAAAGGCATTATATATCCGTGGAAAGGCTCACAAGGTTATTGAATATGAAGGATGTTGTCGGATGAAATCCAACAAAGGATCTGGTGATCCACGTGGGACTGATGTGAGCATTGATACTCAACAAGAAGAAGAAATAATGCAAGGAGATCAGATGATAGAAACAACTGACTAATTCAAAGTTCAAATGCAAAGGAATTTATGAATTCCAAATCAAGGGATCAGAAGCAATCGTGCTGATCAAAAATGAATAAGTTCAATAGACTTAGAAGCACAATCGATCAAGGCATTGATTGACCAAGAACCATCTCATATCCAAACGACCTCTAAGCCGGAAGGATAATCCTAGGATTTGACTGATGATTGTGAACATTCGCACCGTATTGAATCAACGGACCCAAATGATAATGACAAGGGAAGTCAATAAGATTACAAGACTTATGGAATTAACCATAATGCAAGCAAGCAAGCAAGAATTTCAAGAGCAATAGGCTGCTGAGGATTTTCGGAAGACCGAATATCATTTCAAAGAATTTTGTGAAACAAAAACAACTAGGGATGGGCGGATACTCGGTAAGTGCGAGGAATTATCCGTAGGGGTGTTTATGTGGATCATGAACTGTAAGGTAGTAGGCACAAAGTATTCTCGGAACAATAGAGAGAGTTTCCGAGGTATCTTGTAATAACAAGATCAATGGGATTGAAATGGAAAGTGTATGTAGTTATCCATAATGATATAACAGTGGTAGGGAATTTGCAAAGGCGGTGGGCACAAGTGTCTCGAGAGAACATCGGAGATTATCTTCGGAATCTTGTGGTGCAGCAGGCGATCATCTGTAATAAGGGGAACTCCAGGTGGATGTGATCACGAGATCCTAATGTTAGAGTTAGTAAAATCATTTTAATCCGAATAGAAGAGAGATTAGAGTCCCAGAGTATAGACGAGGAATAAAAGATCCTACTACCACCCAATGGCGACGTGTGCTCGTAAGACACACAGCCATGTTAGTAAAAGTTTTGCAATGTCTAGACTTGACTTCGGCCAAGGAGTGTGGAAGGGGATTCCTACAGGAAGTTGGCTCTGATACCAACTTGTGACGCCCCCGATTCAATCATACACTAATCATACATGCAAACGTGTACGATCAAGATCAGGGACTCACGGGAAGATATCACAACACAACTCTAAAATGAAAATAAGTCATACAAGCATCATAATACAAGCCAGGGGCCTCGAGGGCTCGAATACAAGTGCTCGATCATAGACGAGTCAGCGGAAAAAACAATATTTGAGTACAGACATAAGATAAACAAGTTTGCCTTAAGAAGGCTAGCACAAACTGGGATAGAGATCGAAAGAGGCGTAGGCCTCCTGCCTGGGATCCTCCTAAACTACTCATGGTCGTCGTCAGCGGCCTGCACGTAGTAGTAGGCACCTCCGGTGTAGTACGAGTCGTCGTCGACGGTGGCGTCAAGCTCCTGGGCTCCAACATCTGGTTGTGACAACCAGGTAGAATGGAAAGGGGGAAAAGAGGGAGAAAAGCAACCATGAGTACTCATCCAAAGTACTCGCAAGCAAGGATCTACACTACATATGCATGGGTATATGTGTAAAGGGGCAATATCGGTGGACTGAACTGCAGAATGCCAGAATAAGAGGGGGATAGCTAGTCCTATCGAAGGCTACGCTTCTGGCAGCCTCCATCTTGCAGCACGTAGAAGAGAGTAGATGGTAAGTTCACCAAGTATCATTGCATAGCATAATCCTAACCCAACGATCCTCTCCTCGTCGACCTGTGAGAGAGCAATCATCGGGTTGTATCTGGCACTTGGAAGGGTGTGTTTTATTAAGTATCCAGTTCTAGTTGTCATAAGGTCAAGGTACAACCCCGGGTCGTCCTTTTACCAAAGGACACGGCTATTCGAATAGATAAACTTCCCTGGAGGGGTGCACCACATTACCAAACACGCTCGATCCCATTTGGCCGGACACACTTTCCTGGGTCATGCCCGGCCTTGGAAGATCAACACGTCGCAGCCCCACCTAGGCACAACAGAGTGGTCAGCACGCCGGTCTAAATCCTATGCGCAGGGGTCTGGGCCAATCGCCCATTGCCCACCTACACGTTGTGTACACGGCCGATAAGCAGACCTAGCCTCCCTAATACAAGAGCAGGCGTTCCAGTCCAATCCGGCACGCGCCACTCAGTTGCTGACATCAAGAAGGCTTCGGATGATACCACGACATCGAGTGCCCATAACTGTTCCTGCGTAGTTGGTTAGTGCGTATAGGCCAGTGGCCAGACTCAGATCAAATACTAAGATCTCGTTAAGCGTGTTAATTGAAGTATCTGCGAATGCCGACCACGGCCAGGCCCACCTCTCTCCTAGGTGGTCTCAACCTGCCCTGTCGCTCCGCCACAAAGTAACAGTCGGGGTCCGTCAGGAACCCAGGCCCACCTCTACCGGGATGGAGCCACCTGCAACTTCAGCCCTCATCTCCGAACAGTATCATAAGTAATGTAACAGTATAAAGTATATAGAATATGCCCGTGATCACCTCCCGTAGTGATCACAGCCCAGTAGTATAGCATGGCAGACGGACAAGAGTGTAGGGCCACTGATGGAATACTAGCATCCTATACTAAGAATTTAGGATTGCAGGTAAGGGTAACAACTATAGCAACAATGACAGGCTATGCAACAGAATAGGATTAACCGAAAGCAGTAACATGCCACACTACTCTGATGCAAGCAGTAGAGAGAAGGAATAGGCGATATCTGGTGATCAAAGGGGGGCTTGCCTGGAAGCTCTATTGCACAAGAAGAAGGGTTGTCGGTGACGTAGTCATACTCAATCGCATCAACACCAGTCTCGGGGTCTACCGGAGAAGAAGAGGGGGGAGAAACAGTAAATACGGAGCAAACAAAGCATCACAAAATATAACAAGGCAATACGTGGTACCAGGGGTGATCTAACGCAGGGGTAGGTGATACCAGCGAAGGGGGAAAACATCCGGGAAAGTATCCCCAAAGTTTCGCATTTTCGGAATGATGAACTGGAGGGGGAAAGTTGCGTGTTCGCTATGCTAGGGATGTGTGGCGGACAAACGGGTTGCGTATTTGAATTCGTCTCGTCGTTCTGAGCAACTTTCATGTACAAAGTTTTTTCATCCGAGCTATGGATTATTTTATAATAATTTTCAAAGATTTTAATTAATTTCTAGAATTACTAAATTCGTTTAATTGGAAAATTCATTTATTGCGTCAGCGTGATGTTAGCATGACATCAGCGGTCAACTTTGACCGTTCACCGGTCAAACTAACGGTGGGGCCCGATTGTCATTGACTCAATTTACCTAAACAGAACTAGTTAGTTCAATAAGGTGATTAGGTTGATTAAACAGTATTTATTAAGTTAATTAATGAAATTTATTTATTTATTTTATTTATTAATAGCTATTTTTTATCAAATCTTTTTCTTTCTCTTTTTTTGGGTCTCTTTTCTTTTTCAGGGGACGGGTCCCATTGGCCAGTGGCACACAGCCAAGCCTCTCTGGTTGTGCGCTCTTGCACAGAGAAGGCGTCGGCGACGAGCGCCAGCACCAGGTGCGGAGGGGTGCCAGGGCCACGGCGACCGAAGCCGGCAGCGGTTGCCAGCGGCGGCCAGCGCGTGCGGCCACCGTGTGGGCAGGCCCAAGGGCACGGCGGCGCAGACGGTTAGGCGGGGAGCGGGAGGTAGGGCGCGCCAGCCAAAGGCAGCGAGATCTTTGCCGTCGCGCCGGGCCGGCATGGCTGAGGGGAGGGGGCGGCACCAGAGGGCCGTGGCAGGAGGCGGCGACGGCTGGAGACGGGCGCGGCGTAGGGGCGGACGGGGAGTGAAGCAGGGGCGGCGAGCGGGGCGGATGCGCGCAAGCGTTAGTGGGCGCTGGAGAGTAGCGGCACCGGGCGCACGAGCGCAGGTAGCGGGGGTGCGTAGCACACTGGGCGCGAGCGGGGAGGCTCAGCGGCGGGTGGACGCGGGCGGCTGCAGATGGTGGTGGCGGTAGCACTAGCAGAAGCAGCAGCGCAACATGGCGTGGGGAGCAGCAGCAGTACAGGCGGGCGCTGCCAGCGGGTGCGCGAGCGCTCGAGCGGGCGGCTCGGGGCGCTTCCAAGGGCGAGGCAAGGCGGCGTGCAGAGCAGCGTAGCAGCAGAGCAGCATACAGCGGCGGCGGCAAGAGCAGTGGGCAGCAGCACAGGGCAAGCAACGGCGGGAGCAGTGGCGGCGGCTGCGATGCATGGTGGGCAGCGGCGCAGGTTCATTAGCGACGGCCTACTGCTCGGGTATGAGCAAGGAAAGGGCTAGTCCGCAACTAGTACAGCTCCCGGAGCCCGAACGCGTCCTCAGAAGAAGCTAGGGAGCCCAGCGAGCAATTAAACACGAGGAGAGACGGCGAAGCTCACCCAGAGGCAAACGGATGCGAGGGAGAGATCGGAGATGCTCTGGAGGTAGCGGATCAAAGGGCGGCAGCTGGCGTCCGGTGAGGGGAACGGCCACGACGGCATCGCAGGTGTTCCTTGGCGTTGATCCCGGAGCGAGGAAGATGATGGCGACCGAGCTCCTGGACACCAAGGTGCAGCGTGGGGGAGGCTCCGACCTACGGCATCTGCAACGATGCGGCGACGGCAGCGTCGGCTATGTGCGCGTGTGCGAAGAGCGGCATGATAGGGAGGGAATGGATGTTAGGGTTCGACCTGGGCATCGTGGGGGTACTTATCCATCACGGGGAGGGAGTGGATGCTTGACACGGCGACGATCGGTGGCGTGGACGGCGTGCGGGCACTGCCAGCGCCATGGATGAACAGGAGAGGGAGACTAAGGCGCTGGTGGGTTGGGCAGATCGGGTGGCCGAGGCCCAGGTGGAGGTTGGGGCCTATTGTTTTCTTTTGTTGTTTGGGCTTTTCTCTTTTTCTTATTTTACTTTATTTCTTTTCTGTTTCTTTTAGTTGCTGCTTATTCTAGCGTTAACAATATACCAAAGTGGCACGTAAATTGATGTTACCAATTATGCCACTGCCACATTAATTTGCTACTCAAACTAACATAGTTTTGTAATTATTTATTATTCAAAAGTATTTAAATAATAGTTTTCGCTACTGTTTTATTCATCTTAGAGTATTTAAACATTCTATAAATGTGTGGTTTCTCCACCATGATTACCTATGCATTATTTGGCACAATCCGAACATTTTATTTTTAATGTTTGAAAACTTTTGATGTTTGCCTCTAATTCAAATGTGAATCTGAATCGGTTTCGAACTAACGCGAGATCAACAATAGTAATCATGGTGACGTGGCATCGTTAACAGGGAATTGTTGTAGCTTAATTATCCGGGCGTCACAGCGATGACCCCCAGGCGTGCCCTGATGGGTTGTGGTCCCCACGTGGGCCCCCTCACTTATCCCTTCACACCACATCATCACTTACCTCCAGAAAAAATCTCCATTGCTCTCTCTCACGTGTTCTTGCTTTCAAACCCGCGGATTTCGATCTCTTTTCTCGAAGCTCCGTTTCCGAAGCTGTTTTGGGGGATTGTTGCTTGGTATGTGACTCCACCGTTTGTCCAATTAGCTTTTGTTTTAGTGATTTATATTTTGAATAACTAGCTACTCTTGGTGCTGTTGTAGATGAGCTTGCATGTTAAATTCTTAGAGTTCTAAGTTGTTTGAATGCTTGCTATGGCCTCTATGTATCCCTATGAGTAGTTGCTATCAATTTTGTGAAGCTTTGTTAAGAAAAATTTGTGGACTAAAAATTTCAGAATTTTTTTTCATAGGAAAAAGATGAACATCTTTAGGAAGTTTGCTTCCAAGAAGAACTCTAAAGGTGTTATTGGGGAGTCATCTGACAGTGATCTCCACCCTCGAAGGTTGGCGGAGGTGCGGCCGTGTGAATGGCCGCACACCCAGTTCATGGAAGATGCTAGAATCCTTCAGGAGTTCACGCAATATGCTGCTAATGCCGGCCTCACCGACTTCATCGCAGATGTGTGAACAACATCAAATCCTTACAAACATATTTGTTCAAAGTTTTACTTTCCTTTCTAGGAATAATCCTCCTGAAGTGCGGTTTGATTTATATGCTGAAAACCATCAGATACCACTTACTGAATTTTGTAACATATGCACGATCCCTTCTGACGGGAGTTTAGCTGAGCCTAGGCCAGCAGAGTTTGAGGCCTTTTATCGCACCTTGACAATGGGAGATGAGAGAGGGGTGTCAGCTACCACTGCCGTTGGCTTGCATTTTCCCGTTGTTCATTACTTTGCTCTTTTCATTGCAAAATGCTTGCTTGCTAGAGAGAAGGTGGGTGCACTCAGTTCACCTGACCTTGTTGTTCTACGTCGTGCACTAGACGGCGACAACACTTATAGCTTGGGAGCTATTGTGGCACGTCGTCTCCACATTAATAAATCCAAGGGTAAAAATACATGGTGGGATTTTTGCTACTCGTTTGGCGGCTCACTTTAATGTTGAGATACGCCCTCATGACTACCCCTTGACCAAGGTTTACCTAGACCACACAGCCATGGATCACCACCATTTCACTGAAAACAATTCTCCTGGCATTCCTATTCCTTATAACCTGGTTTTAGCATTGAAACTTGTGATATTATTCCATTGCCTACTCCTACTTTGTTTGATTCTGTTGCCAGGGCGGATATAGGATTATGCCTATGGACATCATCGCCTATCGGAATGCTCAGGCTGCTGCAGAGGTAGAGGAGGAGGCTCAGCAGTGGGATGAGTGGATGCCTGCTCCTCAGTACCCCAACTACTATCAAGGCTACTGATCTATTACCAAGTTAGGCCAAAAGCCTAAGCTTGGGGGAGTACGTGTTTCTCACCGACATTACATTCATGTTCACACATATCATTCCAGTTGTCGGTGTTCACACTTTTTCATTGTATCATCCATGTTAGATTTATTTTCTCGCTTTCTTCTTGTGTGTTTGAAAAACTTTAGAAAAACCAAAAAATTTAGTTGTAGTAGTTTACTTTCTATGCATGTTTAGTAGTAGCACTAAAAAGAAAACCCAAAAAAATTCCTTGTTCTTCTTTTGCCTGTGGGGAGCTTTCCCGTGTAAATAGTTTTTCCCTTTTTTTGCTTTTTCCATTATTTGCTTGTTCAAGAAAACCAAAAACTCCAAAAATATTTCAGTGTGTTTCTCTGAATTTATTTTCTTTTTATTTCGAGTCTTACCAAGGAGAAGACCACAATGAAAATGTTGAGTGGCTCTCATATGAATAAATCTTAACCTAATAAAGAGCCCATTTTACCTTGTCTTCTCTTGTTGAATAAAATGTTTTGCAGATTCTAGCTTACTCCTCGGCACTCTTGCACTATTATTATTTTCATATCGTTCGGTTGTGCAAGTGAAAGGCAATAATGACGATATTCGATGAACTGGCCGTGGCAGAGAGAAACGGGTATGAACTCGACTTGTTCTGTTTGTGTAAATATGTTTAACCTAGTATCCATGATTCAGCCCATTATGATTAAACATGTTTGCAATGATAATTAGATATTATAGTTTCTCATGCCATGCATAAGTAGCTAGGAGTGGATAATGATTTATCTTGGATATCAACATTGCGTTAAAATGATTGTGATGTAGTATGATGATATGGTATCCTCCTCTGAATGTTTGAGTGGCTTGACCTGGCACATGTTCATGCATGTAGTCGAATCAAAACCAACATAGCCTCTATGATATTTATGTTCGTGGTGTTCATATCCTACTCATGCTAGTGTCCAATGTTACTTATGCATAATGCATGTTTATGACCGTTGTTGCTCTCTAGCTGGCCGCTTCTCAACCTTTTTGCTAGCCTTCGCCTGTACTAAGTGGGAATTCTGCTTGTACATCAAAAACCTTGAACCCAAGTTATTCCAGATGAGTCCACCATACCTACCTATATGCGGTATTACCCTGCCGTCCTAAGTAAATTTGCATGTGCCACCTCTAAAAACTTCAAATAAATATCCTTTTTGTGTGCCTGGATCGTTCATGGAACGACGGGAGGTGGTCGATATCTTCTATGCTAAGCGGGTTATTCTCAGGTCGAGTGTTTATTCACTCGCCATCGCATGAGAAAAGGGCGGTAATAGGGATGCCCAGTCCCAAACTGCAAACAGAAAAAGTTTACAAATAATCAAACAAAAACTCCTAATCGAGTCAAAACCTTTACTTTTATCGTTTGGGAACCGCCACTAGCGTGCTTAGCATGGAAGATGTTGATAACTAATTGTCGTGAAGTAAATGAGAAGGGTGCACCTCTCAAAATTTCATTTACCTTTGTTCTAAAACCTGAGCTCTAGCACCTCTGCAAATCACTGCTTCCCTCTGCAAAGGGACTATCTATTTACTTTTATGTTGTGTCATCACCTTCTAAAACAAGCACCAGAACCTGAGAGCACTGCTGTCATGACTTATGCATTGTGTGTAGCTAATGTTGGGTGCATCATGACTGGATCTTTTCTACCATGAATTACAATGTTTAGTCGCTGCTTGAACTTTGGAGGTGCTCTGCATTTATGTTTTATGTCTCGTAAAGGGCTAGCAAGATACCACTATTGTCATATTATATCATGGTTGTTTTGACAACGTGTTGCTGTTTGAGATATCTTATTATTGCTCTAGCTGATTATGTCATTGATATGAGTTAATATAATCTTTATGAGTTAAGGTTTATTAATCCGTGGGAGGTGTAGGATGAAGATGGTCTCTCTCAAACAACCATGCAACCAAATACAAGAAATCTCTTGTTTCTCCAACACACCCAACACAATGGCAAATTGTATAGGTGCACTAGTTCTACGAAGAGATGGTGATAAAAGTGTAATATTGATGGTAGTAATATATTTTTATAATCTGAATAAATAAAAACAGCAAGGTAGCAAATAGTAAACGGGCACAAAAACGGTATTGCAATGCTTGAAAATGAGGCCTAAGGTCCGTACTTTCACTAGTGCAATCTCTCAATAGTGCTAACATAGTTGGATCATATGATTATCCCTCAAAGTGCAATAAAGAATCACTCCCGAATTCCTATTAGCGGAGAACAAAAGATAGAAATTGTTTGTACGGTACGAAACCACTTCAAAGCAATTCTTTCCGATCAATCTATCCTAGAGTTCATACTAAAATAACGCAAGCTATTCTTTCCGATCAATCTAATCAAGAGTTCGTACTAAAATAACACCATATGACACACATCAACCAACTCTAATGTCACCTAGATACTCCAATGTCACCACGAGTATCCGTGAGTTGATTCTAAGATATGCATCAAACAACTTCATGATCATAATATTCAGTCCACACAAAGAATAACAAACCGACCCCAAAGTTTCTATTAGAGAAAAGATAATAAAAATGTGCATCAACCCCTATGCATAGATTACCCCTATAAAAAAGTTGAGTGCCATAACATACATCAAGTAAATAAATATGATACCCCATTGTCACCTCAAGTACTCATACCGCAAGACATACATCATGTGTTCTCATATATGAATATTCAATCTGACAAGACAAAACTTCAAAGGGTAAAGATTCAATTCATCACAACAAGAGTATAGAGGGGAGAAACATCATGATCCATCTATGTTAACAAAGCCCATGACATAGATCACGAGAGAGAGAGAGAGAGATTAAACACATAGCTACTGGTACAAACCCTCAACCCCGAGGGTGGAATACTCCCTCCTCATCGTGGTGGCTGTCGGGATGATGAAGATGGCCACCGGAGATGATTCCCCCCCTCCAGCAGGGTGCCGGAAAGGGTCTAGATTGGTTTTCGGTGGCTACAGAGCCCTGCGGCGGCGGAACTTCTGATCTAGGTTAACCCCGAAAGGTTTTGGAATATTTGAGAATTTATAGTGCAAAGAGGGGGTGCGGGAGGCCACCGAGGTGGGCACAACCGACCTGGGTGCGCCTTGCCCCCCAGGCACGCCCTGGTGGGTTGTGTCCCCCTCGGGGCACCCCCAGGTGCTTCTTTGGCCCACTGGTGGTCTTTTGGTCCATAAAAAATCCACAAAAAGTTTTGTGGTGTTTGGAATCTGTTTGATATTGATTTCATGCGATGTAAAAACAAGCAAAAACAGCAACCGGCACTGGGCACTGGGTCAATAGGTTAGTCCCAAAAAATGATATAAAGTTGCTATAAAATGATTGTGAAACATCCAAGAATGATAATAAAACAGCATGAATACTTCATAAATTATAGATACGTTGGAGACGTATCAGTATGACCGAAAAGAATGAATCGGTCAGACCAAAATACATAGAGAGGTTTCAAAAGTTTAAGTCTATGATGAATCGGTGGCTCTGAGTGCTCCTCACCCAGAGGGCTCGAATCTGACTTGATCAAACTAAGTGATGTACACTAGTATGCGTCGGTGCTATACAAACAGTTTTAACCCCTTTCCGCGGCGACATTTGAAACCGTCGCCTAGTGAGTGATGGCGATAGGGGGGTCCTTCCCGCATGACCCAGAAACCGTCGGGGATATGCCCTCCTGGCACACACGCTTGGCAAAATGAGGTCGTGTGCGACCGGCGAGCGCTCAAATACGGAAATACATACAGTAGAGCTAAAAATACAATTATATACGCGAAATTGTTTCCGGCCGCAAGTAAATACCACACAGTCAGTCCCCGCTAAACGTTTCCGTTCGTATGTACATCCCACACAGTCGCTCCAAGGAAAACGTTTCCATTCACAGGTACATCACACACAATTTCTTCCGTTAAATCGTTTATGTTATTGAGTGCATCACACACGGTCCGTAGAAGAAACTGTGTGGAAAAGGTTGTCCATCGCACACAGTTTTTATGTGGTAAACGTTTGCGGAAGGTGGCCTAACACAAACAGTTTTCAAGAGAAAGTCATGTGTGATTGTTCATTAATCCAACATAGTTTATTCCTAGAAACTGTGTGCGTTGCCTGAGGTCATCGCCCACGGTATTTTTTCAATAACCATTTGCAATTGCAAAACCCAATTAGCAGGCTAATTGCCCTATTATTAATAATCCATTTATTAATCTAATTGACATTCATATTAAGCACGTAATATATTTCATTTCCATATTAAGGAAGAAGAATTTCATAATTGAAATACATCAGAGTACAACATGATTGATGTCTACTACGCAACTTTATTCTTGTAGACACGTGTTGGGCCTCCAAGCGCATAGTTTTGTAGGACAGTAGCAATTTTCCCTCAAGTGGATGACCTAAGGTTCATCAACCCGTGAGAGGTGTAGGATGAAGATGGTCTCTCTCAAACGACCTTGCAACCAAACAAGAAATCTCTTGTGTCCCCAACACACCCAATACAATGGCAAATTGTATAGGTGCACTAGGTCGGCGAAGAGATGGTGATAAAAGTGTAATATTGATGGTAGAAATATATTTTTATAATCTGAATAAATGAAAACAGCAAGGTAGAAAATAGTAAACGGGCACAAAAACGGTATTGCAATGCTTAAAAATGAGGCCTAGGGTCCGTACTTTCACTAGTGCAATCTCCCAACAATGCTAACATAGTTGGATCATATGATTATCCCTCAAAGTGTAGCAAGGAATCACTCCCGAGTTCCTATTAGCGGAGAACAAAAGATAGAAGTTGTTTGTAGGATATGAGACCACCTCAAAGCTATTCTTTTCGATCAAACTATCCTAGAGTTCGTACTAGAATAACGCAAGCTATTCATCTCGGTTGATCTAACCAAGAGTTCGTACTAGAATAACACCAAAGCAAATTCATATTCATAATACTCAGTACACACAAAGAACTACAAAAGGAGAACCCAGAGTTTCTATCTGAAAAGATAATAAAAACGTGCATCAACTCCTATGCATAGATTACCCCAATATCACAGCGGGAATCCGCGAGTTGAATGCCATAACACATATCAAGTGAATCAATATGATACCCCATTTGTCACCTCAAGTATTCATATTGCAAGACATACATCATGTGTTCTCATATCTAAATATTCAATCCGACAAGACAAAACTTCAAAGGGTAAAGATTCAATTCATCATAACAAGAGTATAACGGGGAGAAACAGCATATGATCTGACTATATTAACAAAGCCCATGATATAGATCACGAGAGAGAGAGAAAGAGAGAGAGATTAAACACATAACTATTGGTACAAACCCCCTCAGCCTCGACGGTGGACTACTCCCTCCTCATCGTGGTGGCCGCCGGGATGATGAAGATGGCCACCGGAGATGATTCCCCCCTCCGGCAGGGTGCCGGAACAGGGTCTAGATTGGTTTTCGCAGATACAGAGACCTTGCGGCAGCGGAACTTATGATCTTGGGTAACCCCGAAGGGTTTCGGAATATTTGGGAATTTATAGTGCTAAGAAGGGGTGCGGGAGGGCACCGAGGTGGGCACAGCACACCTGGGCGCGCTAGGGGGCCCGGCACGCCCTGTTGGGTTGTGCCCCCCTCGAGGCACCCCCCCCAGGTGCAGCTCTGGCCTAATGAATGTCTTCTGGCCCAAAAAAATCTCCAAAAAGTTTAGCGTTGTTTGGACTCCGTTTGATATTGATTTCATGCAATGTAAAAAACAAGCAAAAAAACAACAACTGGCACTGGGCACTGGGGAATAGGTTAGTCCAAAAAATGATATAAAGTTGCTATAAAATGATTGTAAAACATCCAAGAATGATAATATAATGGCATGAATACTTCATAAATTATAGATATGGTGGAGACGTATCAGCATCCCCAAGCTTAATTCCTACTCGTCCTCGAGTAGGTAAATGATAAAAGACATAATTTATGAAGTGTGAATGCTAGCAAAGTGCACAAGTTTGATCAATGACAATTTCAATCACCTTTTCTAGCATCATAACAGAAATTCTTTCTCATAAAATTTCTCATGTTGTAGTGGCAACCAATTCACATGTTAAGGTTTAAACAATGAACTCTCTTGAAACCTAACAACCTATGTTCTTTGTCACCAAGCAATTGCAATTCAACATATTCAACGGAGTTTAAGTAAGAGCTCCACATACTCAACCATCTTATAGTCTTCTATGATTGCTAACACTCACCGCATATACACGAGCAAAACATTTCAACTGGACACATAGAAAGATAGGGGCTTATTGTTTTGCCTCCCAACGCATTCACCTCAAGGGTGATGTCAACAATAATAACTCATGCTACCCATATTCAACCAGACATATGTGCCTAGATATCTCCTCACCACATGATGCTTGCGAAAAGAGAAAAAAGGAAGAGAGAATAACTTTGACTCTTGCATGGAAGTAAATACATAAAAGTAAAAGATAGGCCCTTTGCAGAGGGAAGTAGGGATTTGTAGAGGTGCCAGAGCTCAAAGCAAAAATTGATAAATAAAAACATTTTGAAAGGTATACTTTTCCCACCAACGAAAACGACTTAGAGCTCCCAACACTTTCCATGCTAGATATATCATAGGTGGTTCCCAAACAGAAAATAAAGTTTATACCTTTTTCCACCATACTTTCACTTTCCATGGCTAGCCGTATCCACGGGTGCCCTCCATACCAACAATTTCCAAGGAATTTATTATTTGACAACATAAAGTAAATTCATTAATTATTTCGGGAATGGGCATCCCTAATACCTTTGCCTTACTCTCGTGCAATGACAAGTGAATAAACACTCATCGTGAGAATAACACATCAAGCATGGAAAATATTAGCCACCACTCACCGCCTCGCGAGCGGTACGAGTACACAAAAGAAAATTTTATTTTTGAAAATTAGAGATGGTACATACAAATTTGCTTAGAACGGCATGGAAATACCGCATATAGGTAGGTATGGTGGACTCTTGAAAATAACATTTGGGTTTAAGGGTTTTTGGATGCACAAGTAGTATCTCTACTTGGTGCAGAATTTTTGTCTAGCAAAGATGGGGGGCAAACACCACATGTTGAAGGATCTATGATAATATGACTTCTATGTGAATATGAACAAACATAAACCATTACGTTGTCTTCCTTGTCCAACGTCAACAATTTTGGCATATAATATTTTGATGGGGCTCACAATCACAAAAGATTTCCATGATAGTGTATTTGCATGTGAAAGTTCTCTTCCTTATACTAATTATTCGTGAATTGCTTGTATGACCAATATTGTGATTGTCAAGCCTCCAAAGATTTCACTTCCTAAACCCAATGTGAAGCTACCACTAGGCATGATATGATTTCAACTTCATGACATTCGGTTTATTCAATCATTTACTCATAGGATATAAGTGAAGCACAAGAGTAAATGACAAACTACTCCAAAAAGATATAAGTGAAGATCATGTGAGTAGTTAAGTAAATAGATAGATATGTGAGGACTCTCTCTTATTTAAAAACTTTCAGATCTAAGTAATTTATTAAAACAGCAAGCAAAACAAAACAAAATGACATTTCAAGGATAGCACACATCATGTGAATAAGCAAAAAACTTAGGCTCAAACAATACTAACCGATAATTGTTGAAAAAGAAAGGTGGGATGCCTACCGGGGCATTCCCAAGCTTAGATGCTTGAGACTTTTTGAAATATTATCTTGGGACGCCTTGGGCATCGCCAAGCTTGAGCTTTTGTGTCTCCTTAATTCCTTTCATATCATGGTTTTCCTAAATCTCAAAAGCTTCATCCACACAAAACTCAACAAGAACTCGTGAGATAAGTTAGTATAAACCAATGCAAGAGCTTTATCATTCTCTACTATAGCAAATCACAAAAATTATTATTCAACATTGCATACTAAATGCCTCCGCATATTTAATACTCCTATTCTCAAATAGAATCATTAAACAAGCAAACATATGCAAACAATGCAAACATAACAGCAATCTGCCAAAACAAAGACAAATCAGAAGAATGCAAGAGTATTAATACTTATTCAACTCCAAACATTATGAAAATTTACCACACTGTAGAAAATTTATCAGAGCTTATTATGCAAAAAAGTTTCAACATTTTATCACATTCTAACTTTTCTAGAGAATTTTTGCAACGGCAATAAACTTTCTGTTTTCAAACATCAACATGTAGACTTGCAAAATAAGCATAGTAAAGGCTATCATTGCCACTTTTATTGAAATAAAACATGCAAAACATTACTCTAAATAACAGCAAGAAAAGAAAAACAAAATAAACTGACGCTCCAAGTGAAACACATATCATGTGACGAATAAAAAATGTAGCTCCAAGTGAGGTTACCGATAATGTTGGAGACGAAAGAGGGGGTGCCTTCCGGGGCATCCCCAAGCTTAGTTGCTAGGATATTCCTTGGATATTAACTTGGAGTGCCTTGGGCATCCCCAAGTTTGGGGTCTTGTCACTCCTTATTCTCCCCATATCGACATCTCACCCAAAACTTGAGAACTTCAATCACACAACACTTAACGAAACTTCGTGAGATAGGTTAGTATGATAAAGAGAAAACCATTTCACTTTGGTACTGTCAAAGACAAGATTCATAATTGTTTCCACACAAAGCCTACTGTAGCATATCATTTCCACAATTTGTATTAAGCAATATAAGCCATAGAAACTAGGAAATGAGCAAACTATGCATTGAAAACAGAATCTGTCAAAAACAGAACAGTCTGTAGTAATCTGTACTCAAACCATACTTATGCTACTCCAAAAATTCTGAAAAAATTAGAACACGTGAGAAATTTGTATATTAATCTCCTGCAAAAATAAGCAACTCAAATGCACTCTTCTTCTAAAAATAAGAATTATTTTCGTGAGCACAAAAGTTTCTGTTTTGCAGCAAGATCAACTCAACTATCACCCAACATGATCCTAGAGGCTTTACTTGGCACTTTATTGAAACAAAAGCAATAAAATATGATTACTACAGTGGCATAATCATGTGAACACACAAAAACAGTAGGTAAAAGTGTTGGGTTGTCTCCCAACAAGCGCTTTTCTTTAATGCCTTTTAAGCTAGGCATGATGATTTCAATGATGCTCGCATACAAGATAAGAATTGAGACATGAAAAAGAGCATCATGAATCACATGACAAGCACATTTAAGCCTAACCCATATCCTATGCATAGGGATTTTGTGAGCAAACAACTTATAGGAACAATAATCAACTAGCATATGAAGGCAAAACAAGCCTAACTTCAAAACTTTCAACACATAGAGAGGAAACTTGATATTATTGCAATTCCTACATTCATAAGTTCCTCCCTCATAATAATTTTCAGTAGCATCATGAATGAATTCAACAATATAACTATCACATAAAGCATTCTTTTCATGATCCACAAGCATAGAAATTTTACTACTCTCCACATAAGCAAATTTATTCTCATGAATAGTAGTGGGAGCAAACTCAACAAAGTAACTATCATGAGATTGAAAATTAAAATCATGATGACAAGTTTCATGGATATCATTACTCTTTATAGCATACATGTCGTCACCGTAATCATCATAGATAGCAACTTTGATCAATTGCAACCTCTTCCAAAATAGTGGATTCATCATTAAATAAAGTCATGACCTCTCCAAATCCACTTTCATCAATATAATCATCAAAAATAGGAGGCATGCAATCATCATAATAAATTTTCTCATCAAAACTTGGGGGACTAAAAATATCATCTTCATCAAACATAGCATCCCCAAGCTTATGGCTTTGTATATCACTATCATCATGGATATTCAAAGAATTAATACTAGCAATATTGCAACCATGCTCATCATTCAAATATTTTGTGCCAAACATTTTAGTGACTTCTTCTCCTTCTAACAATTTAGCACAATTTTCCTTTCCATAATTTTCATGAAATACATTATAAAGATGAATAATATGATGCAACCTCAATTACATTTTTTTGTAGTTTTCTTTTATAAACCAAACTAGTAATAAACAAGAAACTAAAAGATTCAATTGCAAGATCTAAATATATACCTTAAAGCACTCACCTCCCCGGCAACGGCGCCAGAAAAGAGCTTGATGTCTACTACGCAACTTTATTCTTGTAGACACGTGTTGGGACTCCAAACGCATAGTTTAGTAGGACAGTAGCACTTTTCCCTCTAGTGGATGACCTAAGGTTTATCAATCCATGAGAGGTGTAGGATGAAGATGGTCTCTCTCAAAAAACCCTGCAACCAAATACAAGAAATCTTTTGTGTCCCCAACACACCCAATACAATGGCAAATTGTATAGGTGCACTAGTTCGGCGAAGAGATGGTGATAAAAGTGTAATATTGATGGTAGAAATATATTTTTATACTCTGAATAAATAAAAACAGCAAGGTAGAAAATAGTAAACAGGCACAAAAACGGTATTGCAATGCTTAAAAATGAGGCCTAGGGTCCGTACTTTCGCTAGTGCAATCTCCCAACAATGCTAACATAGTTGGATCATATGATTATCCCTCAAAGTGTAGCAAAGAATCACTCCCGAGTTCCTATTAGCGGAGTACAAAAGATAGAAGTTGTTTGTAGGATATGAGACCACCTCAAAGCTATTCTTTTCGATCAATCTATCCTAGAGTTCGTACTAGAATTACGCAAGCTATTCTTCCCGATCGATCTAATCAAGACTTCGTACTAGAATAACACCAAAGCAAATTCATATTTATAATACTCAGTCCACACAAAGAACTACAAGGAGACCCCAAAGTTTCTATCGGAAAAGATAATAAAAACGTGCATCAACTCCTATGCATAGATTACCCCAATATCACCGCGGGAATCCGCGAGTTGAATGCCATAACACATATCAAGTGAATCAATATGATACCCCATTTGTCACCTCAAGTATTCATATTGCAAGACATACATCATGTGTTCTCATCTCTGAATATTCAATCCGACAAGACAAAACTTCAAAGGGTAAAGATTCAATTCATCATAACAAGAGTATAACAAGGAGAAACATCTTGATCCGACTATACTAACAAAGCCCATGATATAGATCATGAGAGAGAGAGAGATTAAACACATAGCTACTGGTACAGCTCCTCAGCCTCGAGGGTGGACTACTCCCTCCTCATCGTGGTGGCCGTCGGGATGATGAAGATGGCCACCGGAGATGATTCCCCCCTCCGGCAGGGTGCCGGAACGGGGTCTAGATTGGTTTTCGCGGATACAGAGACCTTGCAGCGGCGGAACTTCTGATCTAGGGTAACCCCAAAGGGTTTCGGAATATTTGGGAATTTATAGTGCAAAGAAGGGGTGCGGGAGGCCACCGAGAGGGGCACAACTCTGGCGCCGCCAGGCTCAAGCGCTACCGATGGGTTGTGCCCCCTGGCACCCCCAGTGTAGCTCGCCCAATGGATGTCTTCGGGCCAAAAGAATCTCCAAAAGTTTCGCGTTGTTTGGACTCCGTTTGATATTGATTTCTGCGATGTAAAAAACAAGCAAAAAACAGAATCGCACTTTCGGCCTTTGGGTCAATAGGTTAGTCCCAAAAAATGATATAAAGTTGCTATAAAATGATTGTAAAACATCCGAGAATGATAATATAATGGCGTAAATACTTCATAAATTATAGATACGTTGGAGACGTATCAATGATATAGCTTCAGCACTCAGCTACCCCATTACACAACTGCACCAGCACCAAGTTTCACATGCAACATGTAGAACCTTTCGAAATTAGCATCATAGACAGTATATAGACAGATGCATCTCATGTGGAAAACTGCTGAAGCGGAAGGAGAATATTGATCCTTCATTCATGTTGAAGGTCTTTGCAACTTTAGGCCAGTGCATGTGGTTGATTGACCGTCTGTCCTTCGTCCTCTTTAGAAACACTTCAATATTGAACCATGGGTGTTGTATGAAAACCTTCCTCGCCCCCTGACCATAGAGGTGGTTTGAGAGGTAATCATCAGTGAACTGCTTTGGAAAGGCCTGAAAGCAAGGATGTGCATAAATATCTTCTCTATATTGGAAATGGGGAAAAGGAATAAAAAAAGGCAAGGTATAATAGTTAGTACCATCTTGTAGTGAACTGATGTCTTCTTCATTCTGCAGACAAAGATCTTGTTGTTTTTTGTCGCTAATTTATTTATCCTAATGATCTTTCTGAGTTTCTTATATTGATTGATATTCATGGACAACTCATTTCCCCATATGCAAAAAGGGTCGAACAGTGGGTCAAACCCTCTGACAGCAGGCCCTACGTGTGCAAGACCAAATTGTTAAAAACCTAAATATTAGAATGGTTCCTGCAATTGCACAATAATGTGCTATTAGACAATGGACCATGCACGTGCAGTTAACTAAACACCACAACAAATGAACGAAAGTTAACTGAGCACCACATTGCACAATATAACATACTCCTAATAGAAGATAGGACAGTTAACCAAACCAAGCATGCTTAACAACTTGGAAATATGGCAATTGTATTTGTTTCTCATGTATTTAGTACAGCCAAATTCGATTTATTTCTCACATGGTATACAATAACAGAATGCAACCACAACAATTGAACATCACATTGCAGAATTGAACCAAATAGTTAACTAAACACCACAACAAATGAACCAAATGTTAACTGAGCACCACATTGCACAATATAACATACTCCTAATAGAAGATCAGACAGTTAACCAAACCAAGCATGCTTAACAACTTGGAAATATAGCAATTGTATTTGTTTCTCATGTATTTAGTACAACCAAATTCGATTTATTTCTCACACGGTATACAATAACAGAATGCACCCACAACAATTGAACATCGCATTGCAGAATTGAACCAAACAGTTAACTAAACACCACAACAAATGAACCAAACGTTAACTGAGCACCACATTGCAGAATATAACATACTCCTAATAGAAGATCGGACAGTTAACCAAACCAAGCATGCTTGACAACTTGGAAAATTGCACCCTGAAGAACTGAACATCACATTTGCAGAATTGAACCAAACAGTTAACCGAACACCACATTGCACGACATACAGAAAATATACTCTAGCACAGAAGATTGCATGGTAAAAGTAGATAGCACTATTCACTAGAATTTGTTAAGGAAAGGCAGTAGCTAGCAAACTGAACATGGGTCCTTATAGTGAGCTAATAAGACAAGCTACTCCTCATTGTCGGAGATATCGATGACGATTGGCTCCTTGGACATGGAACAGGGCGAGGCCTCCGCTTCGTGGGTGCCCTCGTCGTAGTGTTGAGTTGCCTGAGCCGCTCCGGGCACCAACCTGCTAGCTCTCGAGATGAGGTAAGCACGTGCACGTTGAGAAAACACCTCGTAGTCTTCGTCGAAGGCACCGACGGTGGCCTCAAGAAAATGCCACGAACTGTCGTTTAACGCAGCCAACCGCGTCGCGGCATCGGCGCACGAGGCATCGATGGTGGCCTCGATGGCGAGGTGCTCCTCCAAGATCTGGGGGACGACACGAATGGCAGCCATCACGACCTCATCCGCGCGTGCCGACGCGATTTGCTTCTCCGCTGCCAAATGCTCCTTGAGATCCTGGCTATACTGCGTGCACCATGGCTTAGGGTGGCGCTTATTTGGTGTAGGGGTCGGTGATTTGGGTGGAAAGTGTCGCGCTCGCGCCGGCGGTCGGGGCATGTGGGATGTGGAAGGAGGAGGCGGATGGGAGTCGGGTGTGGATTACCTGCCTGGATAGGCGAGGCCGAGCAGTGTGAAGGAGGGTCGCTAGCGAGGAAGCGGCGCCGCAAGCAAGGAGTGAATGTTTCAACTTGGAAAGGAAGGCGCAAATAGGGGAAATGTGGCTTTTGGTAAGGGGGAGGGGGTGGGGAGGTAGATATTTCCACAGAAGCCGAAAATTTGGAATCGCTTCAGCCAAAAAACCAGCGCGCAAAGTGTCATTAGACACGGTCCCTTATTCAGAGCGGGGTGTGGACTGTAGCCGTCGCACCTTCTCGCGTAAGCCGTATGCGTACTATAATCTGACGGTGCTCCAAGATATTTTGTGCTGCATCTCACACGGTTGGTGATAACAAACTGTGTGGGGTCTACTTAATTTTTCGTCTTGATTTGTATTAAATAATGGGGTCACAGCGGTAATGGACGGTGTTTGAATTGCTGGACCTTTTATCTGCAGTGAACATGCAACTATATGTGTGTCGTAAAAAAATTGGAATTATTCAGGGTTTGTTTGGAAATTTTATACATTAAATTGGTTTTCTAGCCATTTCAGATGCACAATTCAAAATTAAAGCACATGCACATGGTACGGTGCACCAACATGGGTTGTAAAATCATATATGTATCCATGGGTTTATCCTTATGTCCCATGCAAGAAATGGGGATGAATTTCGAAAACCACGGCACCGTGGCTCTCCGGCAAATGTTGAGGTACTTGCTTTTGTAATTCTAGTAAATCCAAAATTGAACTACATGCACATGCTCCGTCCATAAAAACGGGTTGCAAAATCAAATGTTTGTCCTTGGTTACATGCTTAGGTCCCATGCAAGAAATGGGAACGAATGTCAAACACCCTGCCACGGTCACTCGGCCGCAAACATTGAGATACCTGGTTTTTATATTCTAGTAAATCCAAAGCTCGTCTGAAATTCATGAAACTTGGCATGCTATCATGGAGCGGCATCAACATGTCGTGGTAATTTTTTTGTCCCATTTGGGGCAGGTTTGGGGATATGCTCCCCACAAACCAAAGCTTCTCACAACAAGCCTGGTGGTTTCGGTAGGGAACGTCCCACCTTTGGGGACGAAACGATATCCATTGCCTCTTATTGCTTTCAAAAAAATTCTCGTGTCAACATAGAACAACATGAGTGTTGTGTCAATTTTTGGAATTTTTCAGAGTTCGTTTGGTCATTTTTATGCATTAATTGAGTTTTCAATGCATTTATGTGCATAATTCGAATTTGAACTACATGCACATGCTCTAATGCATATAAATTGGTTGAAAATTCAAATATGTGCCCTTGGTTGCATGCTTAGGCCCCATGCAAGAAATGGGAACGAATGTCAAACACCCTGCCACGGTCACTCGGTCGCAAACATTGAGATACCTGGTTTTAAATTCTAGTAAATCCAAAGCTCGTCTGACATTCATGAAACTTGGCATGCTATCATGGAGCGGCATCAACATGTCGTGGTAAATTTTTTGTCTCATTTGTGGGCAGGTTTGGGGATATGCTCCTCACAAACCAGAGCTTCTCACAACAAGCCTGATGGTTTCGGTAGGGAACGCCCCACCTTTGGGGACGAAACGATATCCATTGCCTCTTATTGCTTTCAAAAAATTTCTCGTGTCAACATAGAACAACAGGAGTGTTGTGTCAATTTTTGGGATTTTTCGGGGTTCGTTTGGACATTTTTATGCATTAATTGAGTTTTCAATGCATTTATATGCACAATTCTAATTTGAACTACATGCACATGCTCTAATGCATATAAATTGGTTGAAAATTCAAATATGTGCCCTTGGTTGCATGCTTAGGCCCCATGCAAGAAATCGGAACGAATGTCAAACACGCTGCCACGGTCACTCGGCCGCAAACATTGAGATACCTGGTTTTTTAATTCTAGTAAATCCAAAGCTCGTCTAAAATTCATGAAACTTGGCATGCTATCATGGAGCGGCATCAACATGTCATTGTAAATGTTTTGTCCTACTTGGGGCAGGTTTGGGGATATGCTCTTCACAAACCAGAGCTTCTCACAACAAGCCTGATGGTTTCGGTAGGGAACGTCCCACCTTTGGGGACGAAACGATATACATTGCCTCTTATTGCTTTCAAAAAAATTCTCGTGTCAACATAGAACAACAGGAGTGTTGTGTCAATTTTTGGGATTTTTCGGGGTTCGTTTGGACATTTTTATGCATTAGTTGAGTTTTCAATGCATTTATGTGCATAATTCAAATTTGAACTACATGCACATGCTCTAATGCATATAAATTGGTTGAAAATTCAAATGTGTGCCCTTGGTTGCATGCTTAGGTCCCATGCAAGAAATGGGAACGAATGTCAAACACCCTGCCAGGGTCACTCGGCCACAAACATTGAGATACCTAGTTTTTAAATTCTAGTAAATCCAAAGCTCGTCTGAAATTCATGAAACTTGGCATGCTATCATGGAGCGGCATCAACAGGCTGTGATAAATTTTTTGTCCCATTTGAGGCAGGTTTGGGATATGCTCCTCACAAACCAGAGCTTCTCACAACAAGCCTGATGGTTTCGGTAGGGACGTCCCACCTTTGGGGACGAAACGATATCCATTGCCTCTTATTGCTTTTATACATTTTCTCGTGTCAACATAGAACAACAGGGGTGTTGTGTCAATTTTTGGGATTTTTCGGGGTTCGTTTGGACATTTGAGTTTTCAATGCATTTATGTGCATAATTCAAATTTGAAATACATGCACATGCTCTCGTGCATATAAATTGGTTAAAAATTCAAATATGTGCCCTTGATTGCATGCTTAGGTCCCATGCAAGAAATGGGAACGAATGTCAAACACCCTGCCACGGTCACTCGGCCGCAAACATTGAGATAACTGGTTTCTAAATTCTAGTAAATCCAAAGCTCGTCTGAAATTCATGAAACTTGGCATGCTATCATGGAGCAGCATCAACATGCCGTGGTAAAGTTTTTGTCCCATTTGGGGCAGGTTTGCGTATATGCTTCTCACAAACCAGAGCTTCTCATAAGAAGCATGATGGTTTTGGTAGGGAACGTCCCACCTTTGGGGACGAAACGATATCCATTGCCTCTAATTGCTTTCAAAAAAATTCTCGTGTCAACATAGAACAACAGAGTGTTGTGTCAATTTTTGTGATTTTTTGGGGTTCGTTTGGACATTTTTATGCATTAACTGAGTTCTCAATGCATTTATGTGCATAATTCAAATTTGAACTACATGCACATGCTCCTGTGCATATAAATTGGTTGAAAAATCAAATCTGTGTCCTTGGGTGCATGCTTAGGTCCCATGCAAGAAATGGGAATGAATTTCAAACACCAGAGCACCGGTGATTGCCGGCAAAACATTGAGATACTTTATTTTTAAATTCATGAAACTTGGCATGTTATCATGGAATGGCACCCGACATGCTGTGGTATTTTTCGTGTCCATTTTGAGAGAAGGTGCACTCTAATAATGACAGCCAACAAAGGCATTTTGAAAAAATAGCTACCACTTTAATATCTCAAACATTTGTATAATTCAAACCATGTGTGTTCTGTTAACCATTCACGTGACGCCACGTGTCTTGGTTTTAATGGTTGTAGGAGGTGCCGTGCGGACAGCTGCTTGACCTTGACTGAACGGGATGCATGTGAGCGCAGTCCGATGTGCAGGCTGATTGAGAGGCATGCAAGTTGTCCTCGAATGCACAGGCTCACCGAGAAGCATGTGAGCTATACGCTGTGTAGGCTCACTGGGAAGCGAGCCCTTTGACTTCCATGGCCGCCCGCCTTCCTCTTCATTAATGGCGCCCGAGCTGCTGTTTAATACGGGCGGCCTTACTGTTCGCCTCCCATTCCCCTCCCTCCCGCAGACCTCCACCAACGCTAGGGCGCAGAATGATCATCTGCCACTAGTCTTCAAGTTTTGTGAAGTCGACTCCGATCCGGAGGAGATAGAAAATAAGGAGGAATGGGGCCTCATGGACATGGCCCGAGCAGGCTGGCCGCGGCGGTTCTTGCCCCGCTCTGGCCCGGCTCCCATCCCAGCGCCGCGCCAAAGAACCATCCTGTAGCATTGACAGGCTGGTCGCCGAGCACTATCGCAGAGCTGGAAGCCGCGGGCGTCAGCGAGGTCTCCGCGAACCCGCGCGAGCTCATGTACATGCCAGCGCCAGCACCCGTGCTCGTGCCCGTGTGTGCCCCTTCACCCACCGCGGTGCCGGTCCCCGTGTGTTTGGCTCCACCAGCCGCGCCCGTGCCCCTGCCCGTGCGCGCCCCTCCACCCACCGCGGTGCCGGTCCCCGTGTGTTTGGCTGCACCCGCCGCGCCCGTGCCCGTGCGCGCGCCCCCCTCAGCGGCATGGGATACTGCCATCGACCGTTACCTCTTAGCGGCCTCAATTGCTGTCCTCAGTCAACGTCAATGGTTTTTAAATATAAAACACTCATCGCAAATGTTTTAGTTAGAACACCCATCTGCAAACCGACAGCTTCCCCAGTAAGCCAAGGGAAAATGTGCCGAGCAGGATTTCTGCAGCTCTTGATCGCAAACGTTTTAGTTAGAACACCCGTATGCGAACCGTCAGCTTCCCCAGGAAGCCAAGAGAACATGTGCCGCGCAGGATTTCTGCAGCTCTTGATCACAAATTTTTTAGATAGAACACCTGTACGCAAAGTGAGAGCTATGGTCTTCCCCCTTAAGTCGAGGGAAAATTCGCAGCGCGGGATTTGTGCATCCCTTCAATGCAAACGGTTGTTTTGGATGACCCGTGTGCAACCACGTACAAACAATTTGGTAAGATTTGCATCTGTCATGTTGGGTATATTGCCATTTGTCAAACTGGAAAGATTGACATTTGTTGATCTAGTAACATTCCATTTGTCAATCCTTGTAACACTGTGATTTGTCAAAATATGCAGCTAAAAATCACTAGCACTATCTAATTTTTGCAACTAAAATCACTAGCACTGTTCATATGGACACCACTAGTAGGCGTGAGTTGATGGACGCATATGCAAATGTATCACTGATTACATACAACAATTCATCAACTCACAACGACAACGAGGATACATGTTGGATTATAGATCATTTCCAACAAAACATTATAGTAAAGTAAAGTTTTTCTCACACAACAAATAAGAAAGCGATGAAATGAACTTCAGCTCAACCACTCGTCGGTGTTGGAGACGCTTGCTTTGAACCAGAAGTGATTCTCTGGGAAGGGCCAGCTACTGTCAATCTCGAGACCAACGCAGGACTGATCATCCAGGCTGAAGCGGTCAATTTCAATACCCATATCGTGATAGCCATGGTAGGGAAGCATAGCAATGTCCGATGTCACTACAAAAAAATACACTTCCGTGATGATACGTGTTTGTCACAGTAAGTCACGTTTTCTGTCATGCATGTACATCCATGAAAAATTTATGACAGAATCAAGATAGTCATACATGTGCTGTCGTAGAAGTGTTCCATGACATTACCAAAATTATCATCACGAAAGTGTCCACTTCCATGACGATAAATCATGCGTCACAGAAGTGCTTTCGTCAAGGGTGACCGACACGTGGCATCCACCGTAACGGAACGCCGTTAAGCTATTGGGTCCGGTTTTGGATCCGATAACCCGTTAAAAGCCCGGACCAATGGGTATTTTCCACGTGTAAAATCATCATTGGCTGTAGGAAACACGTGTCAGCTCCGCGTTGGCACAGGTGTCACTCATCCAATGGGCGAGATACGCCTATGATATGTTAACACGTGGACCGGCTCAAAAGTGGCCCATAAAGTTTAAATGGGCTGGCCCAACTAAAGGGCCACAAGATTGTGCGGACCATAATGGGCCGGCCCAGCTAAAGGCCCGCAAGATTTTGCAGGCCATAATGGGTCGGCCCAGGTAAAAGCCCGCAAGATTTTGCGGGCCATAATGGGCCGGCCAGGTAAAGGCCCACAAGAATTTTGTAGGCCATAATGGGCCGGCCCAGGTGCCACAAGATTTTTGTGGACCATAATGGGCCGGCCCAGCTAAAGGCCCACGAGATTTCGCCGACATTAATGGGTCGGCCTAGCTGTAGGCCCACAAGATTTTGAGGACCCTAGTAGGCCTGCCCATTAACTGTTTTGGGCCAAATGCCGGCCCATATTTGATCCGGTCCATTAATGGCCTGCCACGTTCCGGGCCTAATAATGGCCCATATGAGGTCCGGCCCGTTAAAGGTCTACCATGTTCTAGGCCAAATTACGGCCCAGATCAGGTCCGACCCTTTAAGAGGCTTTGGGCTAAATTATGGCCCATATCAGATTCGGCCCGTCAACTGGACGCTATGCTTTTGGGCCCACTTGCTAAAGGCCCATTTAGTAATTCGGCCTGATATTAGTTTCGGCCTGTTAAGGGCCCATTTAACATTTTGGCCCTATATTAATTTCGGCCTATTAAAAGCCTGTCATATAGTTGGGCCTAACTACGACCCGGTTTGCATCCGGCCTGCTCGCAGCTGATAATCTGATTTGGCCAAACAAGGACCGAGACAATTTTGGCATGTTATAAGCCCATGATTTGATTGGCACATTCATGGGCCGGGGTCTATTTCAGCCTGCTGCCGGCCCGTGAGCTGTTCGGCACGTTTCAGGCCCAACCTACTTTTCAGCCTCCTAAAGGCCCATTGAGTTTTCTTGGGAAAATAGGGCCGGCGGTTTACTCGGCCTATTAAAGGCCCGAATCTACTAGTGGGCCAGTTTACATTTAGGCCTGTTAACGGACCAAGATGACGGGGCCCATGATGCGGATCATACATGGTGATTTGCATGACGGCCCGATTATGTACCGTAATTTTACGGTTTGGCCGGTTTACTGCGAAGACAGGATATATATATAGTAAAATAACCTAGACTATACAATAAATAAATTACGGCATATTACATCCACTGGGCATCAAAGTTCACCACTATGATAATAAACCACAAGCAGGCAGCAGATTACATACACTGGGCATCAAAGATCGCCACCAGTGCAATTAAACACGCCGACAAAATAATATACAAAACTGACAGCACTTCAATAGAGTTCAAGAAAGTTAGCCCTGCTCGGGAGCTGCAGCGCAAGTAGCTGAGCAAGCTGGTGAGACAGCACTTGTTTGACACTTATATCCTCCTCACTCTGAAAGATAAACAAGCAGACAGATGACAGGTTTTGCGGATATAAGTATCGGTCTTGACAATTCATCACATTTCTTCTTGTGAATAAAGTGACACAGTTTAAAATAGCATTAACACAATATGGTATTGTTCAGGTCAAGACATGGTAGGAAATGACATTGTGAAGGAGTTGGCGGCTTCACGACACCACTGGATTACGGATCAAGAACTCATAAGTATCAATGGTTAGTGTGTTGTCAATTTATCCCGATTCAGATTGGCAAAATAAGATCACTTGCTCATATAGTTTAATTTACATGGTATGAAGAAGGAACTTGGTTGTACAACTGAAAAGTTAAATTGAGAAGGACAAACTTTTGTTTATGAACTGGAGTATATAATAAACTTTAAACATGCAATTTGATGCAAACACCAAAAATAAACAGTATTGCAGTCATGCCTAACCAAATATACACAACAAAGTTTGAAGGCTTGAGAAGGACAAACTTACATTATTGGTGAAGGTAGGCTCTATAAAGCCCTTGTCCATGCCGATGGGGGGCAATTCAAGAAGTTTACCACGTAATCTTCTTCATAAGCATTGCCTTTATTCTACAATTTGTTAAGAGTAAATATAGATGTGATAATATAAGAAAAATGGAGAATATTTAAGATAAGATGAAGAGTGATGCTACATAACCAAGTAGCTATAAATGTAAGTACAGCAATACAGGCAAAAGGTACAGCCAAGAGCAAATGCAGAGCTAAACTTCTTATGTACCATCGGTGTTATCCAACCTTATGGTAAGAGTAAATATAGATCTTATGTGTAGAAAAGGGAGGGCAAAGGAAAATGAGCTGCAGAGTGATGGTACATGAACAACTACCTGTCAATATAAGTGCACTGATAAAGGACAGCAGGTACTTACAAGAACAATGCAGAGCTAAAAATTTTCATTGGCATTGGATATATTCTACACTAATGTAACCATTCATACAAATCAGATAATTTGGAGCGAACATTTGATAAGCAAGCTATCATGCATACTGTTGTCACATAATGAACAAGGTATGTGTGCAAGTACAATGATACAGGACAACAGGTACTAACAAGAGCAAAGCAGCGGGCAACATATTTGCGATATCTTGTCGTTCTTTTCAAACCGGAATTCTTTTTCGAGTAGATTTCCTGCAAAAAAGATCCATAAGGCACATGTGGAAAAGTATAAGTTCAAATTGTCATGCGATATCATAGACAGTACCTTATCCTCGGAACGAGACTAGTGCATAACAAGGTTTTTCCATTGAATGTCTTCTAAATTTAGCGCAGGAGACTTCACCAAAAATTCGTTTATAGACTTGCCATCAAAGTGTGATTTCCTCAGGTAACACCAATACTGCTGCAATGCTTCCTTGAAAAGCGCAAGCAAGCTTTGCTCCTCATGACTATCCAGATTGACCCTCGCCTACTTATAACAATATAATGTAAATCATTGATGTGTTCAATCAGCAGAAAATAGGAAAATAATCACCAAGAATAATAGCACTTACACGTAAGTGGGACAGGAAGATGTGAAAATGGTGTTTGTCTTCACTATAATCTTCCAATGATGGGAATATATGCACGTAGTCCCTAACAACATTGAAAGCATTGTCTTTTAAACTGGGAATAATCGAATGGGGTTCCAATCTGCAGGAATTGGCCGCCTCTGCAGTTGGGATAGGTCTTCAGCCGGTGGACTTGATGTACTTTTTGCTGGAGTGGGATTTTTCTGTGGTACGGCTGGTGCTATGGCAACGGAAATCGACATACCTTTTGCTGGAGTGCAGGTCCTGTGTGGTGGGGCTAGTGGTGTGGCGGTGAAATGCAGATGCAGTCTGCTGAGTCGGTCCTACGTTTTGTGTCACCGGTTGTACAGCCAATATAAGTGGGGTGTTGTCTGATTTCTCCGGCACAACCACGTTTTCAAGGACTTCTTTGGTGCTCCTTCAGGTTTGGCAATCACCCTCTTCCTTTTTATGTCCGATGCACAAGAACAGCATTTGAGTGGAAAAACATGGTATGATGACGGATGGAATATGTATTGATAATGGATGGGCATGGCATCTCGACATATATGATGAGTAAACTAAGCGGATGGTAGTGCAACAAAGTAGAAGAAATGCAAGACAACATATGCAAGATACCATAATCAATAAAACCTTGCCAAATTAGCGCAGGCACCTTGATGGGTGAACATGACATGCCATCTGCCTTTGACTCCTCGAGGTTAGAATAGTCATTAGGATCATATTCTGAACAAGAATCTACAGGTGGGGAGCGTATGAGTTTCATTGCATCCAGAATGGCACTCAATGCCTTGGTGCCAATTTTGTAAGTCATTGCAGTGTTCCACAATATTCTTCTGATGCGCGGATTCTGATATTCACTGTAATTACGTATAATATCTGAGAACCATGAAAACATAAATAGTTGTGAGATTATCTTTGTAATGCAGAGGATATTCTAATATAGGGGCGCCCCTGTAAACACTTGTGTGCTATCACTGCATTTATATAATCTGGCACAAGTACACAAAAAAATAGGCTCCAGAAGTAAGGATAGTTGGCAGATGATAGGTTCAAAATATACTGTATAGAGAGTTTATTGACAAACCATGATAACAAGAGCACACAACAACTAGGCAAATAATAGTGTACATAAAAGGGGTACACCATAACCACGATATATAAATCGGGAAAGTGGAACTGGCTTGAAAATACGGTGGTGTATTGCCGCTAGTAATTGAAAGCCTATCGATCAAGTACATGCCAGCTCTATCAATTTGTTGACTGCAGATGTCCCTGCTCCCCTTCACGACAAGGAACATATCGTACGCATTAAAAAGCAGAATAACAAAATAGGAACATGTTAAAGAACGAAGAGGAAGCATATTCTTGAGGTTCCGCAATTGCATACAATGTTGGTTGCCCATTCATGATGAATCACAGCACCCAAAGAAATGCAATTCCATGATGTCTCTATATGTGGCAATTTTGAACAAGAGTCATTAGGATCATATTCTGAACAAGAGTCAGCGGTGGGGAGCGTATGAGTTTCATTGCATCAGTAATGGCACTCAATGCCTTGGTGCCAATTTTGTAAGTCATTACAGTTTTTAGCTTCATGAGTGGACTGCTGCTAGTGCGACACAAAGCAGCTACACAGATCATAGTGTAGATATAATGGGAAAACCGTAAGCATCACAGTAAAATCAGCAAAGTGGAACTTGCCGGAATATATGTGCTAGTATTGCGATGCGGCTAGAAAGGCTTTGATACCAGCTCTCTTCAACTGAAGGTGTGGTACTGTTAATATCAGTGTAACTCTCAAAGGCAACACAGCTCCCCGCATTTCCTTGCTATTCTTATAGGATTCAAGTGGGCAGGCCACTACAAATCCTATTCCCATGTTTACAAAATCCTACGAATCAAAGAGGCCCAAAGAGTTCAAAGTGTCCATACCAACCGACCGTATAGACCTCCACACTGCAACTGTCCCTGCTCATCTTCACTACAAGGAACATCTCAGTACTACTATCATACTCCCTCCGTTCCAAAATATAAGTCTTGGTAGAGATTTCCACTATGGATCACATACAGATGTATCCAGATACATTTTAGAGTGTAGATTCACTCATTTTGCTCCATATGTAGTCCATGGTGGAATCTATACAAATACTTGTATTTAGGAATGGAGAGAGTACTTATTAAAGAAGAACGGGAGAGGAACATGCTAAAGAAGAGCAAGCAGATTTTGGATAATAAAATGTTCGTTGCGCAGTGCCCACACATGATGAACTAGAGCGCATTAAGAAAGCAACTCCCTGCTGTCTCTCTATATGTGGTGCACGTGCTTTTTGAAAGTAAAGTCAGAACATTAGCTGACCAATTAAATGTTATCTGTTTTAGTAATATCAAGAACATATCGATTCATACTTGAGCAACAAGTTTGGAATTATGAGTGGCACGTTGTTTAGCTTGATGGATTCGGGAGCGATTGCTAAGGTGCGATGGTGGTATCGAATATAAAGGCATGTCTGCATGCAAGTCGCGTGACTTTTGTCATTTGGGTCGGTCGACCATTTCAAAGTGATTGGATGAAGATCCCTCGTCTCCTAACCCTTCTTCTTCCTCGTCTCTGGTTCTTCCCATATGAGAACACCTTGCAGACGGCCGCCGGCCGACCACCGCCCCCACCGCATGTGTTCCTCCGCCACCCCACCACCACCCCCACCCGCGTCTAGTTTTCTTTGTTCGTCGAGGCCCCACAAACCACCCCCCCCCAACCAAAGTCCCCACCCGAGCCCCCTCTTTCGCACCGTCGAACTCCGGCGAGCTCTAAAAAATCGACTGACCCAATTTTGAAATTTAGTCTACTGTGATTTAACTAGTGTGGACTATAAAAGGCGAAAACCATAAGCATTGGGAGTATAGTGTTGAGCATGTCATGGCGGATCTGAAGGTGCAAACCGGACAAAGGCAACTTCGCAACCAATGTTTGCTTTCAACTAGCAAGTAAGTGATGGACATGAAATCAGAGTAAAGCAGTGGCGATCTATTTTATTGCTGCGATAAATAAGTTGAGCAGATACGAAAGAGTACCGCCTCTGGTGCGGCGCCGTGTATGCATCTGCTGAGAATTTGACGGTGCTGCGGTAGCGATGGATGTCAACGATGCGGAGGCATATCTAGGAGGGTAGACGGTGGCGGCGGGGCGCGGTGGACGAGACGGTCGGAGGAGCGGCGCCGGCAAGGTGGACGACGGCGGGGATGAAGCAAGAGAACGGGATGCAAGGATCCCGATCCGAAGCCGTGGATGAGAGAGGTCGATCTCTTGTAATGGACGGAGGCGTTGGGGTATCAGCTCCGGCATGGTGGAGAGGACGGCGGTGGATGGGGTGGCGGACGGAGGAGGCTGGGGTGGAAAGGGTGTTTTGGTGCCCACGGAGTACGAATGAGGAAATGGAGGTGGAGAGGAAGGGGGAACCATGTCTTCAGGGCACGCTTGTCTCAAATGCGAGGAAATTTACAAACTTAGCCCCCGTTTCAAATTTCCTACATCACAGCAATATTAGTCGGTTGGGGATAGGACGGTAATCTCGCATACACCGAATATTTGCCGACGAGAGTTTGTTTCTGGCGTCCACCGTGTACGAATCGGGGAGGGAGTCGATTTCGACTGAGGACACACTGTGTTTTGGCGCCCACCGTGTATGAATCCGGGTGAGAGGCATTTATGTCACGTTTGAGTGAAATTACGAACCTACCCCTATCGAAACCTATAGAAATCGAGCAAATAGGCTTTGCGTGGCAGGGATAGGCAGTAGTAATTTCCATCTCGCAGATTTTGGTTTGGTGATTCTTTGCGACTTTCCCGCTTCATTCAAATTTTGCGAGTGCATCGCCACTGCGTTAACTCAATTCGAATCCCGTTTGTATTCTATTTTTTGGGCGGGATCCATTTTCGATTGGAATAAAATTCTATATTCATCGTTTTTTTACATATACTTTCAAAAGCACAACACCCTGTATACATAAATATGGTTTACAAATGGCATGATCTCAGATTCATAAGGTTGTATCCATCAATTTGGATTTTCAAATATTTGAAACCACTTTATGTTGAAATCCAATGTATGCATTCCTCGCTAACTGTCTCCAATTAATGTGTGTTTCATGCGGGGTTTTTTTTACTTCTCAAACCTATATAATGTGTTTCACACACGCAACATATAGTGTAATCCCATTTAGACATTAATTGCATATAAACCATGCATTGTTTCTAATTAAAGAATCTATGGATCACCAATATTGATAAACTATATAACATTACACGTGTCCTCAAACTCAAATGAATATGCATGTTTGATACACCAATTTGCGTTATGATATTATCGATGTCGTGATCTCCAGTTTAAATATTTGAATCCTATTTAATCCAGATATTCGTCTCATATAACTATCACTCATGCTTATATAGGACTATCTCTCTAGACCTATACGCTGCGTTCATCGTCTCGAGTATCTCTCGTGCTACACGTATGTCGACAATGATCTTTTATCTTCAGTAACACCATTGACGGTACTCTCTCCCTCGACCTTCATCACTCTATCTCTCTCTAAGTATATCTCGCTCCCTGCTAGGTGTCTCTAACTATGATTCTCCATGTGGAATCTCGTTCTCTCACACAAACACAAAACTTTGTCTTTCGGGGTCTCATTTCTCTCTACTATTCCCCTGTGTGCCACTCGCACACCCCTCATACAAAGATGTCTTTCGCTCCTTAGGTATGAGAACCTACGACTATTCCTCTTAAATATCTCTTTCTCACACACAAACACAAACTCTATCTCCCAGGGTCTCATATTTCTCCACTGTTCTCTTGTATGTCGCTCACACACACTCTCTCGCCCTAGAGATATCTTGCTTTCCCTCATATATTTCTCTAGCTATCACTCTCGTTTTGAAATATCTTTCTCTCTCGCATACACAAAACTCCGTCTCTCGAGATCTCATTTCTCTCCAATATTTGTTTGTATGTGAGTCACATGCACCCTTTCTTCATCTCTCTCACACCCACACCCATAACTCAGCCTTCTGATCCACTCGACTCCTATCTCTAACGCACACTAGCTAGCATATTTATCTTTCTATTTATATGTTTCTCCATTAACCTTCTTTCATTTATAGGTTGATCTCTTTTGCACAATCGTTGTGCCTCAATCCCTCTGCTCGCCATAGATGCATGCTCCAGCCCACGCCACTATCTCTTAAAGACATAAACACATGCTCAATTGTCGGGTCTTCTTCCCTGCATTCTCGCATGCATGCATATTGTCATACCGATCCGCCTCTCCCATGTCGTTGATCTTAGCTTATGACTTATGTCTTCTTTCTTTTATCTCGATCATGCGCGCGCGCACACACATATCCCACGTATACATGTATACCTCTCACACATGCACGTTGAAGGTCTCTATGTATCCATACGTAGTTAATTACCCTCAACCCTAATGCCACATCGAATCATTCTCTTCTTGTGTGCACATAACTTCTGCCTGGATGGGTAAAACACAAACCCACACTTAACAATTTCCTTCTAGTAACCCACCCCTCTCACTCTTCCCCTATATCCCCGATACCAACAAGATCATCCCTTCGTTAATTTCCCGCCTACATGCACCATCGATATATAGTAGTCTTCCTCGGTGTCTCTCGAACAAACACGTTCTCTCGATGTCGACTACTCTCACGCCGCACACACCTTCTCTTCCCTCTCTACGGGCATTTTCTCTCGCACCCCATCGTTGGTGGCCTCTGCCATACACATCACCTCTCTATGATGAAGCCATGCACACTTAAATTACATCCGCCACCGAGGACCCCGCGACACACACACACACACACGCACGCACACACCTACCCACCCACCCGCCCACACACACACACTAAGACTCCATCACACACACACACACACTAAGACTCCATCTCTCTCTCTCTCTTTCACACACACACACTGAGACTCCATCTCACACACACATGCTCTAGGCGGAGCATTTGTTCCTACCACCCTTCATCCACCCTTACCAGTATGATAAACAATCACCTTAATTTACTGGTATAACATGGACAAATTCCACTTTACTTTAGTAGTTAGCAAACTTATCAACTGTACCCTTATAAAAAACCGAGTTGGCGATGATGGTGTGCCTGCCATCTTGTAATATAGACCGTCTGATCTATATCTAACGGATAGAAAGCAAACTATGACAATTTTACAAAAGATAGCCGCACCTCTCTCCACATCCTTATCTCCCACAATCTCATTGCTGAGTAATTAAAAAAGAAAGTCTCTGGAACAATCTAGCATGGTGGCCGCTGCCGCCTGCCGGCGCCGTCCATCCCCATGCCTCCGCCCATTCCGACCACCATTCACCACCACGCTCCACTCCTCCTCACCTTATCCCTCATCTTTCATTTTTTCGATGACATTCTTGAGATACCAGTTTTCCGATAAAATTATCGAAATTTCGTTAGTTTTTACACATGGGATTACTCCTGCATGGGTAAAACACAACAGGTATTTTGTAAAAAAAATGCATATTGATGTTCCGTGCAATGCACGAGCATCCTGCTTGTAATTATATAACACAAATCACGAGGAGGAAGTGACATTTTTGTTACACAGCCACGTTAACATGGCCACGTAAATCACTAGCTAAACTAAATACCATTATACTTATATCCCGATGCAAAAGGTTGAGTACATGTCCGAAGAGTAGAGTCGCACACATGCACTCTGTCTCTCAGAATCTCACACACACACACACACCAGTTACGTGACGCCCACTTAAGCAGACACGTATGTTACTCCCTCCGTTTCTTTTTACTCCACATATAGGATTTGGTCAAAGTCAAACTGCATAAAGTTTGACCAAATTTATGTAAAAAAGTATGAACATCTACAATACTAAAACTATATAGTATAAACATACGTTTCATTGATTTCATATTGTGAATGTTTATATTTTTCAATATAAAGTTAGTCAAACTCTATAAAGCTTGACTTTGACCAAACCTTATATGCGGACTAAAAAGAAATGGAGGGAGTACAATTTGTGCACCCGCGGGTACACGTGATGTTGCACATTTATTTAAGTCGGATGGCGAACCCAAACAGTAGCTGCATTATTTCCCCTCCCGCCGCCTCTTCTCTGGTCGCCATCGCCCGGTAGGATGAGGATCCCCTGACGTGAACAATCCTACCATTCTATCACTGACATGTGGGACCCCCAAGCATGGGTCCCACCAGTCAGCGAAGGAAAGGCAGGGTAAGGCAATGATAGCCACGTCAGAGGATCCATGTCCCACCCGGTAGTCATGGCCCGGCCGAAGGTGATTTTTTGTCCAAAAGGACCACTTGCACTACGGAATTGCCGAAAAAGACCCCCTCCGAATGAAATTGGCAAATAAGACCCCATAAGGCATGGCGGCAGGCGCGGCAGCCGACACGGGGCACCTGCTGCCACGCCTAGAGGCGGCAACACTGTCACCGTACTGTTCACGCAGAAGAGCGAACAGTACCTACCGCCTCACCAAGTGGCGGCAACACTGTTCACGCGCGAGTGAACAGTAATTTTGAAAAATTAAGAAAATAGCAGAAAAATTCAAAAAATCAGAAATTTTGCACCCACTTAGAACACTCGATTGTTTTTGCTGCTAAAAAACTACATATTTTTCTAACAATTCCGCTGGGCAGGTGGTCCTTTTGGACAAAAAATCGCCGAAGGTAACAACATACGCCATACTCCCGCCAGAGCGGCTCTTTAATCTGGAAATTTTAGTGGTCATGCATGCATCTTTTTGTGCTAGCACTCCTATATAAGGGTTGACCAGTCGCTCCCCTTGACGTCTTGTGGCAGTGGAAGAGGAAGGAGAAGGGAAGCAGGCTGTGGAATAACGTTTTTACCACAATTTCTTAGGAAATTGAGTGCAATAATTGAGTAGTTTTGCAAACTACCAAGATTACTACACAAGCGGTTCAAAACCTATACTCCCTTGCCAGCGCGCGCTTCCTACGTGAGACGGTCAGCGTCATCCTGGAGCGTCAGTGCCGCATTAATGCCCGGCCAGAGCGGAGGCGACCTCTCACTGGCGCCGGCTTTGAAGCGGCGCGAAGGCCGAGAGAGCGCCGCATCCCAGTGCACTGACTGCTCCACGTCGAGGCTGGCCATAGGCCCTGTTTGGATCCATGGGTTAGACTTAGTTTGAGCTAGTTGGGGCTCAAATAGCCCTAAAATATCCAAGCATGGGAGTTTAAATTGGAGCAAGTTGCACCGAACCCACCAAAAAAACTATCCCACCCAAGAGGTGCTAACTGGAGATAGTTCTCATTGGGACCACTTAAAAATCACTTCTCTCTCTCCATCAAGTGCATTTATTGTCAATCTAACCCTGTCACCCAAACACCTTTTTGGCTACAGTTAGTTCAGGGTTAGTCATGAGTTAGTCTAACCTCTAGCTAAGTTAGAGTATCCAAACAGGAGCAGTATAGGACATGCAAGTTGCTCAAAGCATACAGTCAAATTCGTACGTGAAAGGATTTTTTTCTTTTTGAAAACGGAACGTGAAAGGAATTTGTTTTAGAATGCTCTTGGCAAGTCGCTAACATGTGATGAGTTAATCGACCTCAATAGACGGCAAAAATGCCAGCCCGCCGCACTTTGAGAGAGACGAGGAGGGAGAAGCGATACGGGATGCTGGATTACTAGAGATAGGTGTCGCACGGAAGCCAAGAAATATGGTGATAGCGTGGGTTAGCCATGTACTAGTATGATGTAACTACACTGGGCTGCCGTGTTTCGTACTCTTCCAGTCCACTGTGGAGATGATTGGTTGATTTTATATCGCTGAATAATATAAAATATTATGAGTGCAGACGCTCCACCCCGAGGTTCCTTGCTCCTTCTTGGTCGTCGAGAATCTATGTTCTTCCACTCTATTTTTTTACGTGAGCTTTGTTCATCCTTTTGCCAACACGCGACACATCTAGCATCAAGGTGCACGTGTCATGCAAGGATCGTTCCATCTATATGAAGAACACATGGAATTTGGAACTACGAGACGGACATGTACCCAGGAGTGGACGTGCGAACCTGTGTAATGTAGCGCAGTAAGTGAAGTAGAAAGGAACAAATAGTATGAACATCCGTGGCATATAGGCATTTGTCTCTTACTAGCACTAAATGTTGTACGTGCAATGCCCGGTGATGTTATGGAGTACGTGAGTAAGTACTCTACTACTACTATATTAATTGGAGGCACATATTAGGTTTTATATTTGTTTACGTGTATGCCCCGAGACCTTCCAACTAGACGTGTCTTTCTCTCCGGGTCGCACTTTGTATCGTTCATACCACTAGTACAGTAGTACTGCTACGTGTGGTCTCCGACCCAGAAGTGGAGGCGCTCTACCATGCTGTTCATGTCCCACTCCTTTCGCTGACGTGTGCGACATCCAGCATGTGCCGTGTGTTTGGCACTCCTTCGTCGTAAGAGTTGAAATGCTAGTATTCATTAGAAATAAAAATAAATATAAATGACCAGTGATACTATACCACGCGGTTTCCTTGCTCCTCGATATCGGAAAGAATACTTCCGCTCGCCGACATGTGGGACGTCGACCATCCTGGTCCACTTGCCATGCCCGCAGAACTCCAAGGGAGAGTCACCCCGGTCGTCGTGCCGCAGTAATTACTAATGAGCCGTCAAATCACAGGCCCAACCTTACCCACTGTGAAGTTGCTCGGACGAAGGAACCATCATGACTTCGTTGAATTCCGCTTCTTGAAGAAAACTATTGTACCAGCAGTACTGCTAGCTATAGTAGTTACTCCAGTAGAGGCCTCCTTTGGTTCATAGGATAGGGATTTTATAGGAATATGAAAATCATAGGAAGTGAGATGACATGGATCTCAATTCCTATAGAGAAAGAGATGCCATTTGATGCATAGGATAGGAATTTTCCATTGAGTCTAGGCTAATGTACTGGTAATTTGCTCTAAAAACTACAGTAGTAACTAGTAGTACTGTTACATGCTCGTAATTAATTAAACAAATGTACGGGCGACACAGACACACACACTAACTACTAGTACTACTACTTCTCACATGCTGGCCAGACGCCGTCGTTCTCCTTCCCGGCTTTGTCGGCGACACCCCACCATGCTTGTATCTCCGCCGACCTCTCCGCAGCAGCGTGTGTGTACTCTTCTTTCTTGCGGCGGCGGGCCTCTCTTTTCTTGAGTGCTTTCTAACTTTTCCACTCCCTCTGTGCGGCTTTGGCCGCCTCTTGCTCTACCGCCCATTCGGCCTTGGCAGCTTCAAATTCCCCCCACATAGGTGTGAGGTCACGAGCGGCGATGAACTCGGCACGGCGGGATGCCACCGCTTGCCTACCATTCTGTGTGCGGTCGTGGGCGGCGAGGAACTCGGCGCGGCGGGATGCCATCGCTTCCTTACCAGTTAGTGTGCGGCGCGGTGGCATGAACGACGCTTGGTGAAAGCTCTGGGGTGGAGTGGCCGGACAATCGTAAAGTGCATTGGTTTGTCAAGAGCTCAAGGACAGAAGACGAAGGAAATTTGGGTTCCCCTTCAATCCTGGTCATTTATTACCGAGTAAAATGCATTGGCGGTCATTGAACTTGTCTTGATAGCTCACTTTGATCATTGTATACGAAATATGGTGATTATACGGTCATCGGCTCGGTATAGCTCCATATTTGTCTGGTTGACCAGTCAAACAGTCCGCATGCGCCTCATCAGCTCGTGTTCTATGTCTATCTATCTATGCGGGCCTACCTTTCAGTGGAGAAAGAAATAAAAACCAAAATTATGCGTATGTGACATTACTGTTTAGACGTTGGTTAGAGGCCTCCGCGAACACCGATCATGTATTCACCTGGCTCAACACCAACGGTCATACTCGTGACTCGGCGCCTTGCTCATGTATATCGTCCATCACAACGACAATCTATAAAACAGCCTAGCTAGAGAGGGTACTATGGTGCGGGTATGTACTATAGTGAGCAACCGATCATAGTGCCACTGCACACGAATGTGTGTCTGATCGATTCGTCCATTATTCATAAGTTATGTATGGTTGTGTGGTGTCTAATGGTGGTCGTCGAATGCTAGCTGGCGACAAGAGCGGTCGCATGGATGCCTGGTTGTCAATACGTGCCGCATACGCTTCAAAGGCTTGTCATCCATGAGTTCACATTTTACCACCACGCCAGCGTCTGACCGCCCTGGCCTACCGAAACCCCTTCCATCGCTAGCGCGTGCTTCCTGCCTGAAATGATCACCGTCTCTCCAGAACGTCAATGCCGCATTCACCAGCCTTTTAATCTGCAGTGCGGTTGGTGTCACCGACATGCGGGCCTGATGCCCGTTGGGCCCACATGTTAGTGAGACAACGCACCTGTGGTTAAGTCACTGAAGCAGCGTCCGCATTCATGCCCGACGCGACCTCTCACTGGCGTCGGCATTGCAGCAGCACGACGGCCGAGAGAGCGCCACATGCGCGGCATCCCGGTGCAAGCGACTGCTCCGCGTTAATGACACCACGGCTGCCGACGTACCTACTCCGGTGCCAGCCGTCATCCGTCTGCCGCGGCTCATTGCCTTTCGCTCGCTATATTAACTTGAGCCCCAGCTCCCAGCCATAGCCAAAGACCAACACTCATTCTCCTCCGGTCCCTTCCTTCTGTTGACACCACTCCAACCATGGCCTCCGGGCACTCCAAAGCTCTCTTGGACGTACTGTCGCAGGAGCAGACGAAGGACATCGGTGGCTCCGCTCCGGGCATGCTCCAAAGCTCTATTGGACGTACTCTCCCAGGAGCAGACGAAGGAGATCGTCGGCTCCCTCCCCCCCCCCCCCCGGCCGCCCTCCGCCGCCACGACCACTGGCCGGTAGCGTCTTGGCACAGCCGGCAGCGAGGAAGAGTAGTACACGGTAGGTCGCCACCGCTCTGGTCCCAGGAAGGCCACCACTCCTCCACTCAGTCGAAGCCAAGCTTGGTGGGATAAAAATCGGCGGCCGATTAGCCGCTTGACGGCGACGTGGAGGCGGAAATCTTCATAACCTTGTACTCCGGAGGAGGAGGTTATCGAGGCGGATAAGGAGGAGGCAAAGGCAATGGCTGGCTTTCTCGGGTTCATGGCCGGACATGGTGGTCGGGGCCTGACGATCGTTTAGATTAGGTTTACAGTAGGTTTTAGTACGGTTTGTGTGAAATATGTAATGAATTTTGTCCAGTTTATAGGAAAAGTTCTCGAAATGTAATGAATTTCATCCGGTCAATTTGAAATTTGCTTTGTTTGCACGAATTCGTCCGATTAGTTCATATAGTTGTCGAAAGGTATGCGGGCAGCATTGGATGGCATCCATCAGTGTCCTCGGACAGATGCCGGTGTAAATTTGAGGGCCGGCTATGGAGATACCCTAACTATCATGCTACAATCGCTAACAGTGCTCCATTATTTCGCAGGGAACAATTATCTCTCGATCAAAATCAGATCCGCCGTGTTTCGCACTCCTCCCACGTAAGAGTGTAGACTCTTGCTTACATAAAAATGGAGCAAGTGGACGGCACTGTAGCACGTCATATCACTCAAACTAGCCCGCCTAATGCGCGGGAAAGCACCTCCCTCGTCATTTTGTTCTGGATTTCTATCAATCGATCACACAAAAAAGTTACGCTTTGCAAGTTCAAAAGGAAAAGGCGGCACACTTACAACTCGTACGCGTCACGTTCACGTCGCACCCTCGACAGTCCGGCTCGCACGCCGCTCACCAGAGGGGACACGCATTGTCTTGCATTTTCACTGACATGTGGGACTGCAATTGAGTAAACCATCGATAGCCGAAATCTAATCGCTCGGCGGGCGTCGGCTGAGAGGAGAGAGATGGGGGAGGGAGAAGAGGTCGCCCGCCCGTCGTGCACGGACTCCAAGAAATATGTGGTGATAATGTGAGGTGGGACATGCGGGAGTCCGCACCGCTTCCAAGCCCGCTTCTTACCACCCTAGCCCACTAGAACCCCTCCCCCACCCCACCACCTCCCCTTGCGCTCCCCTCGGAGGCCAGCTGCCCGCATTCATAGCAAGTAGTACCAAGAAATTCTGGGCTATAAAGGGCATGTACAATGGTTGATATGATAGTCTTATCATAAGTCTTGCATGTAATTTAGAGATGACAAAAAACATGTGTACAATGGATCATCTCTTAGCCTTATCTTCAATAACTAGTTATTCCTAAAAACATGGTGAAACATATTGTGCTAAGAGATCATCTCTTGTCTTCTCGACAAGCCCGCTTATGTGGAGGAGAGAGAGGCTGACAAAGTCAAGGAGTGGGATCTGCGGGGAGCCCGTCTCTACATGTGCTCCTAGGTATAAAAAACTAATTCTAAAAAAAGAGGCATAAAAAAATTGTGTCTAAAAAGAAAGGTAAAAAACATTTGAGAGGAAATAGATAGAGAGAAAGTGAGAAAAAGTTGTAACCTTATAGTCAACACTATGGTAGTATTACATGAGGAAGGAGGGAGTGGTGCACATGCCAAGTTCACTGGGCTGCCGTGTTTCAAACTCCTCCGTCGTAACAGCGAAAACAATAGGTTTCATCAAAAATAAACAATGAATACTCGTTGCTCGTCCACTATATCGGAAAGAATACTTTCATTTGCCGACATGTGGGACGTCGACCATCCTGGTCCACCTGCCATGCACAAAATTATCCTGGTCCACAAAGTTAGTCGGATGAAGGAACCATCATGACTTCGTTGAATTTCGCTTCTTCATGAAAACTTACTCTACCCGCAAAGATCTGCTACCACCTTGAAGACTGGACGGCACTGTACCACGTCATATCACTAAAACCCACTAGGCCAAACTAGCCCGCCTAGGATTTGTACTCCCTCTGTTTAAAAGTTAGTAGTACAAAGTTGACTCATCTATTTTGGAATGGAGGGATGTCTCTGTACTGCTATGATTTTGTGTTGTACGTCTCTGTACTTTTGCTACGATTTTCCTACCCTATGAACCAAATGAGGCCTGAATGCATCCGTGTCGACTATTGTCTGATCGATCGCTAAGCCTACAATTTTAGGAGCTTGGGCTATTGGACGATCGACGACGGATCAGTATAAGCATACCACGAGCTCATCAGCCCCAACATTTCTCTTCGGTGAGTGTTTTGCAAGTACTATAGCTCGCATGGTAGCTAGCCTACTAACACCAAGAATCATCAAATAAGCCCTGCTGATAAGATAAACAGTTCAAACTTACATCTAAGCATGCCATATATTACATCAAAAGTTGGTGAGGATACATCTGTTTCCATAACTCGAAGAGGGTTCGCATGATTCACTATCAAACAAAAGTAGCAAGTACCGCCCACACAAGGGATTGATAACACACATCGTTCTGGTAATTAAACACAGGGCAATGCAAACTACCCTGAAGGATTAGCGCGACCAACTATTTCTTGTCATCAATCTTTCGGGCAATGACCATAGCACGGACAGCGGCATGGGAATCAATCTCTGGGGCAATGTCCACAGGACTGACCGCGACATCGGAATCGATCTCTGGGGCGATGTCCACAGGATGGACAGCGGCATCAGAATCGATCTCTAGGGTGATGCCAACAGGACGGACCGCGACATCGAAAACGATCTCTGGGGCATTGTCCACAGGACGGGCCGCGACATCGGAATCATCAAGGACGTCCACCTGCACCTCCACAACCCTAACATATTAGCAAGCACATTGCAAATAATCAAAAACCACAACTTTCGGTAATAAGCCATTATTTTTTACCTTGTGCAGCTCACCGGGGGATCCCATCCCTCCGGGGGCCATCTCCTCGTCCTCGATGGGGGCCATCACCTTGCCAGGGGAATACTGCTTCTCAACGGCGACTATATCCTCAACCTCGGCCTTGAGCCTCGCATAGGTGGCCATCAGAGTTTCTGGGGTAGGCACAGTGGGGCCCTTGCTGTTCTTCCAACTTTCTTTGAGGAGTTCGTCCGCCAACGTCGTCAACTCTTTGGCGGTGCTTGTTTCTTGGAGTTCTTCGTCTCCATGGGTTGGCCCGCCAACATGGTCAACTCCTTGGTCGATGCTCGCTTCACGGAGATCGCTGTCTCCGGTGGGTTGTCCGCCGGCAACTCTTTGCCTAGTGCTCGAGATCCATCAATGAACTCGACAAACAAAAAGCAATCGAAGGAAACCACAATCGCAATGAAAGCAGGGAAAAGAATAGGCTGTGAGAATCGATTGATTGCCCATAAAAGAAGATTCTTGGAATGAAAATATAGCAGCATCAGCAGTTAAGCCCACCTTTCCTTCATCGATGCAGGAAGAAAAATGGCGAAGTGAGTAGCACAGGTGAGGTTTTCTTCAAGAAAGGGAGAAAGGGCTTCAACAAAGCGTTCGATTGAATTGATGGTTGCTTCGTCCGATCCAACCGAGGCCACTTTACCACTGCTGGTAAGGTGTGGGTTTTGTGATATGACGGGTCATGACGGCCACACCGGGGTGACCGGTGAGTTTCGACTGTACCACCTCGCTGTGATTTGGTGGATGGCACATGGGCCCGGATGCTTTGATGTCCCACATGTAGATAGAGCGGCTAGACATATAGGAGTGGTCAATATTGTGCACCGCGACCAAGGCGGAGAGGAAAACGAGATAACTATGTAATTAATGCATGAGTTTAATTAGGGTAGTTTTGTAAAGTACGAGATACATTCCTCCAATCGCAAAATTCCTTGGTTGATGAGATTTGAGATTTGAGCCCTATAAACCGGAAGGGAGATTTGAGGTTTGAGAAACTGCACGCGGTGTAGTCTAGTCACTTGTTGGAATCTCTAGAAAGACTTATACCGCATGATTCTTTGCTCCTTCTTACTACTACGTACTAGTTCACCGACATGTGGGACAGCCCGGCAGCATCGGTCAACGTGTCGTGTCATGCACCCAGTTAGAGTGCGGAGCGGAAGGGGGCATCACCCGGTCGTCTGCTTTGGCCTGTCTGGATACTCTAACTCAGTTAAAGGTTAGAGTTAGATTCTAATCCTGAACTAACCCTGAAGTAACTCCAGCGAAAGAGGTGTTTGGATGACAGGGTTAGATGGAGCACGGATACGGCGAGGTGCCTTCATGGGCGGTGCAAGAGGGAGGGAGGGAGAGCGAGAGAGAAATGTGTTTTTTAGTGTCCCGAGAAGAACTAACCCAAATAAGCACCTCTTGGGTGGGTTAGATTTTTTTTGGGTTAGTTGAGTTCAAACTAACTCTAACACATGGATCCAAACAGTAACCCAAACTAACCCTCCTGTTTAGATATTTTTGGGTTAGTTGAGTTCAAACTAACCCAAACTAACTCTAACACATGGATCCAACAGTAACGCGCCGTCAAATCGCACAGCCCAACCTTTCCAGCAGTAAGTTGAATCCGCTACTCCCTCACCCTCCTCGCCTCTCTGTCAAACCGCCTCTGTGGCCTTGCCAGCGTCTTGCCCGGGAAAAGCCCCGCCCTCAACTTTAACTACGCGAAAATAGTTCGAGCTTGTTCATTCTATATAAATACTAGTACTGTATGCTTATTCACCCATGGGGTTGTTCAATGAATGGAGGGCTGGGGAGCACAAGTGAACAATATTACTACTAGTAGTAGTAAGTAGGAGTCGTCTGGTAGTCACCTTAAATAGAGTTTCTTTTCTTTAATGCCACGTACACAAATTGAAGCGCTTGTTGTGGAGAGAAAAGATAATCACTCCACTATATATATGTCTGTGAGGGCACAGCGCTTGCTTTACTAGGGTTGCTCTCTTCATTCTCTCATCCTCTCCAGATATAAACAAGATAGCGGTAGCGACATTTTCTCTCTTCTCACCGCTAGTCACAGATTTGGCTAGATCCCTTCGGCTGGTGTGTGTAGAGGACTAGGTGCATCGTTGGTTCACGCGGTCACCGCTGGTTCATGCGGTCATCACCGGCGAGGGAGGAAACCCACAGCTGCCGGAGGGGCCCGATCCTCTGCCCGTGCCGTTCTCTCTGACACAGCGCCGGCTCAGGAGGTCCTCCGACCCTTCTTCCTCCTTGACGTATTGTCCACAGATCCGACCTTCCGCCGCCGACATCCCGACGACCCTCAGGTATAAGTTCTTTGAAAGCGGCCTTGCTCTACTGCCCCAGCTCCCCACGTGTCTGCATGTGCATATTTTTCTACTCCCATCAGCTCTTCCAAAGCCACCTAAATTTTTAGTATTATTAAAGGTAAAGCTACTTCATGCATTGAATCTAGGGCTTTGTTCAAACAATGAAGAAAGGGGGAAAGTTGTAGCATGAATCTAGGACTTGATTCAAAGAGGAAATAATATGGTGAAAGTAGTAGAGACCGGATACCCAACCGGTCTCTTGGTTGAAAAGGGAAATAATGGGAAAACACAGTACAAACTGGATAAGGAATAGATCTATTATTGGTTGAAAAAATGATAGAAAGTGGCGGCTGGTGGACAAGTCAACAGAGTATGTCCAGGATTAGATTTGTTTCCCTCACATAGTAAAAGGTCTCCAGGATTAGAATTGCTGCCCTCACATAGTAAAAGGTCCCAGGATTAGATTTGCTGCCCTCACATAGTAAAAGGTCTCCAGGATTAGATTTGCTGCCCTCACATAGTAAAAGGTCTCCAGGATTAGATTTGATGCCCTCACATAGTACAAGGTCTCCATGATTAGGTTTGCTGCCCTCACATAGTAAAAGGTCTCCAGGATTAGATTTGCTGCCCTCACATAGCATGAACAAACTCGGCATCACCACTTTATGCCTCCTTGTAGGTACATTGTCTTTGATCGTCCACTATCGCATGTCCTTATACCAACCTTTTCTTTGTTGTTAACGTATAGGCGCATGTAAAATGAAGCGATCACACTGTTATCTTGGGACATGTCTAACCACTTTATTATTGTTAATCTAATGCCTCCAAGTGATAAGATGCAATTAAACTGTATTTACAAATGGCACTCTGCTGTTTTCCCGATATGATAAGTATGTTGCTCCTTTCTGTTCTTTGAGTGTCCTGGTGTCCCCACGGTCCCATGCCCTTAAACCAACTCTTTAGCTGCTGTTGATTTACTGTGTCTGGTAAACAAGCAATGCCACCATTAAAGTAATTCCATATTTGAGGAATCTCATTGTTGATCGTAATGCTTCTGGTAACATGAAGCATTGCTAACGTTTTAGAATTTCTACTTTCCTTGCGTGATTGCCATGAACATAATTAAGATGCTTCTTTTCATTTCGTATATGTTTCGTATATTCTTATTGACTAGCAACTGTTTACTTTCTATCTTTTTGTGCAGATAGGGATATCCATTTCACCTTGTTGCTATTGTGACCTTTTGGTGAACTGCACAAAACACTTTTTTTGGAATGAGTGTCTTGTGCAGTAAAACTAAAATGTCATGTGGGCAACATCCCGCAATTTTGGTGGAACTGCACAAAATGGTGATTGGAGTTTCCAAAATCCCCGTCAAGTTCTGCTGGTAATCTCGTGCAACATTTTATTAGCCTTTGCAAGATGAGTCAATCCTTTGTCACCACAATGGCACTTTATTTTAGTGGAACTGCACAAAAGGATAAGAAAATTATAGTTGCACCTTACATGAGCCGGACAGCCAACCTTAATGTTCCTCAATTTTAGTGCAACTACTAAAGAAGAACACCTTGACTCACGAGAGCAAGTACTTCTTGCTAGCTGAATGATGCAATCTTTGCTTCATTTCGGTGAAGCTGAGAAAAAGGCGCATGAATTGAATCATGGAACTCCAGGCAGGCCTCATCCGAGTGGAGCTGCAGGTTGAGTTCAAGGAGGCCACTATTAAAGTGAAAGCATGCTCTTCTTATTTGTGCTATGCAAACAGGAATACTCAACTACAGATGTTGTGACGGTCAAGAGCATTCGCCAAGTTCTTCGATTGTATGACATGGCTAGCCAAGATGGATTTAATCCCGATATTCACTTTATCAAAAGGCTTTAATGGGTTGGTTACGAATCTTGCAAAATTGGAAATCAATGAGATGTGTAGGCATCTTTGTTGTACTTATTATTTGAATCTTATTTGTTGGTTACGAATCTTGCAAGTCGGGAATCAATGAGATGTGTAGGCATCTTTGTTGTACTTATTATTTGGATCTTATGTGTTGGTTCTGAATCTTGCAAGCTGGGAATTAATGAGATGTGTAGGCATCTTTGTTGTACTTATTATTTGGATCTTATTTATTGGTTTTGAATCTTGCAAGCTGGGAATCAATGAGATGTGTAGGCATCTTTTTTGTACTTATTATTTGGATCTTATTTGTTGGTTCTGAATCTTGCAAGCTAGGAAACAGGGCATGATGATGCAGAGGACAACAACCATAACAAACAGTTCAAACTTGGTAGTATTATCTTTGTGAAAGTGCGACAAATGTCTTTGATCAAAAGCCACGAGAATAATAGTTCTAATTGTTGTGCATGTTGATCCTGTGGCACCGATAGAGAACGAGCCAATGCATTGCTTGTTTTAAGTATAAATTTCTATTAAAGCTAATTAAATTTAAGTAAAGTGACCACTAACTCCTGTTATTACGGTACCAATACTGAGACCACTTTCGTGAACCGGCGTGTGGCGGAGTAGGTTTCTTAATGGAGGCGTTTGAATGCGCCGAGGTGCATCTTCTGTCGGGCATGCACGGTGGGCGAGGAGGGGTAATGCTTGTTGTCGCCTGTACACACTCAGTTTACTGTTGAATCCAGTTCCCCAAGAGCTGAAAAACGAACTACTGCCGCCGCCTACCCACTCATTCACTTGAAGAGACTCCAATGGCGATCCGAGGGGTGAGCCTGCTGGATATGGACTTCAGCAAGGAGTTCCCCTTTGAGTTAAATCGTTCGATCCTATGGCTGCACCAAGTTGAATGTGATGTACACCAACGATCCGGACTCGGTGAAGCTCGCCTCGCCGAGTTCAAGCAAGTACCTACCGGACGAGAAAGCACAAGGTTGCAGGACTAGACCTTGTGCCCATCCATTCTTCTCCTGACAGGGACCAGCGGATCGCCGTCGCCCAGGTATGTGTGCGGGACGAGGTTCTCATCTACCACTTATGTAGGGCCATCAGAGGTTCTGGAGCATTCACCCGTTTCATCGGCAATGCCGACTGCACCTTCGCTACGGTGGAGAGAAGGAAGAACGTGATGATTCGGCCATCTGGTGCAACAAGCTTGTCGACATCCAGAAGCAATACAAGATCATCAGGAATAGGCATGAGAAGGACTCCGTGGTTGACCTTGCTGAGACCATCATCGACCCCTGATACGCCAACATGAAATAAGACAACGATACCAAGGACCTGAACACGTGGGAGGTACCTCTGAATCTAGCCTACATAACCTCTGGCGGCCAAGGGCGCGCATACGCATGCTACGACATGTATGCAGACGGATCTTGGACATGAGGGCGTATGCGCTTCCGTAACCGGCGAGTACACGGACGATCGCGGCGTCATGATCATACGTGCGGGAAGGTCTAGATGTTGTACTTTATCTGTTTATAAGCACCTTTATCATCCGAAAGTGTTTCATGCATTAGACTATGTGTCGTAATTATCTGTTTTGTCCGAAATATTTCTTTTAAGAACCCATTAACATGTTTGCTTTTTTAGTGGCTATTTGCTTATGTATGTAACTAGTTCACTTGTCCGTTAAAAAAACTAGTTCACTCAGTTGCCGTGCTTTGAATCTCCTTCCTCCCAACATATTCCCTCCTCGGGTGGACCCGGCCGGGTCTCGTACCGCAGACATATGGGACCAACCACCTATCCATTGTATTTCTTTATTTTGTTCAATCTTTCGTCCTCTTCCTATACAATGGCTGACCATCATAGCCTATGGCGTTGGCCAGGCCATCCCTCTACTACCACACATTGTCCGGCGGCGGCAGCTCCACCGGCCCACCCTGCACCCGAACAAGTCAACCCTCGTACTCCCCTCCGCCTGCGTCTTCCCCCGCTCCAGTTTGTTCGGTCCGAGGTCTCGACATCGTCCTTCGCCTTGGTGCTCTAGCCGCGGCACCGCCGTCTGTCGTTCCCAACATGGTCAGCAAAACAAGAGGAATCGGGAGACAACTGTTCATCGAGAGGCTGACAGTCCCAGGCCCACCAGATCCATGGCCTGGGTTTTGTTGTTTAACATGGGCAGCCCACGACATGTTTCAACATTTTTTGGATCCAACAGGTATCAAGCGGCCTCTGGGCCTCCCAACCTAGCTTGTCTATAACATCAGCAACCCAAGTTATGTTTGTTTTTTTCAAGACGACGCACAGCTTAGTTCTATTTTTCTATAAGAATGCAAAATTGAACCTGTTTTCTATAAGAATGCAAAACTGAACCTATATTTATATCTTATTTTATTACATATATATATATATATTATAAACAACATAAGTTTTCGTTAAACCTGTCGTTCGTCCAACCATTTTATAGACCTTCCCACTTCCTTTATTTTTCGTTTTCACTAATCCTATATCTGAATTTTCTCCCACTTTCTTTTTTGATGTAAACTGAGTTTTCTCCCAGTACTTTTCCCTAGATCCAACTCAATTGTCCCACATCTAGCCTAAAATAATAATACCCCACGTACTATTAATAACTCATCAAATTAAAATGATATTTTATTTCGTAAGTTGAAAGTTCTTACAAAATAATAATAATAATTGTTTATATATAACTTGGCAAGTTAACTCCTAGTGATTGCGTACATAAGCTTGCAAAGATTTTACTGACCGATGCAGTAATAGACGTGCAATCATGTGTTTATGTTTTTATAACATTTCTCCGTCTAGCCCAACATGATATTTTCACCCAGCCCAGCAAGTCTGTGGATTTCGAGAAAAACGCAAATGGGCTTTAAATTCAACCATATATATAAATGGGCTGCATAGATGCTACATCATTGTTTCACCTAGCCCACCAAATGGACTAAAAAACAAATAGACTGGCTGACATGTGGGCCAGTAGGTCGAAGCCTAAGAAGGCGTTGGATTTACATCCAACAGTCGGCATTCTTCTTCAATCTCTCGTCTTCTTCCCCAGTATTTGCCGGGACCACCTGCTCCGACCTCCGGCGTCCAGTGGCATTGTTTTGCGCTCCTCGGTGGCGCTACCACGACAGCCAGGCCATCCCTCCACTCCGCACCTCCTGTTATTCTCTGCCGAGTGTAGGCCCACCCCGCACCCGAACCAGTCAAGTTTCCCACTCCTCTCCGTATGCGACTCCACTGCCGCGTCTTCCCCATCTCCGGGTCGTTCCAGTCTGGGGCCTCGCCCTCGTCCACCACCTTGGTGCACTCGGCGCGGCGTGGTCAACATACGAGAGTCATCGGAAGAGGACTGTACGTGGAGAGCCTGACGGCTGGGACCCATGAGGTCCATGGTCGCACGCAAGAAAGTTCCTCCTTATTACACATTGTACGTGGGAAGGGCTTCTGTATTTCGTGAAAAAAACGTTCCCCCCGCTGACAGGTCGGATCCACCAGCTATATCTTCGCACGCAAGGAAGTGCCTCCTTATTACGCACAAAAAAATGAATACCCCACTTAGCTGGGACCCACCATAGTGGGTGGCTGACTTAATGGGCCTACTAAGTTGGCGGGGACGGAGGGCTTTGTCAACTTAGTCAATATGAACGATTCTAGCTCCGGTGATAAATGCGATGTCCATCCAACGGTCATAGTGCTTCTTCAACCTCTGGTCTTCTTGCTCCAGCCGCCCAAAGCAGCGCTGGTCGTGTCGCGTGCTCCTGCCTCCCGTGGCCGGCTATGATGCCGCGAAGGCCTCACCGCCCCCTACTACTCCCACCGCTGGCCAGGGCATCCCTCTACTCACCCAGACCCCCTGTTATTCTTCAGCGACGGCAGCCTCACACCACAGCCAAACAAATGAACCCTCGTACTCCTCTCCGCGTGGGCATCCACTTTCGCGTCTTCCCCGGCTCCGCGTCGTCCCCTTCCTAGGCCTCGCCGTCGTCCACCTCCTTGGTGCTCTCGGCATGGCATGGTCAATGTGGTCGACGACCGACTTCCATCGGAAGAAATCTTTGTCACGTGGAGAGGCGGCAATTTGGGTCCATGGCCATGGTGGGTCCACGGCCACAGCCAGATTTTTGTGATTTGCGAAGTAAAGTCGCTTTGTCGAACTGTTGGGCTGCAAATCTTTCAAGACGAGGAGAGCTTCATTCGGTTGGCGAGAAAATGGCCTATCAAGAATGAGAAATGGGTTGTACATTTTAAAACACATCAAACCGACAATTAGTGTCAAATTTCTTTTTTCATTTTGAGATTTTAAATTGCATTGATTTTTATGCATGGACAATTTGTTGGATTTTATATTGATATACATTTATTTTTAAAATCAGTTTGAATGTGACTCGAAATTTCGGGATTAAAAACAGTTAGGACCCTTTTGAAATATGCAAATTTTAAGTATAATTTTTTAACCGTGGCCACAATATGGGTTGTAATGCTAACAAAAAGAATATGGGATCCAAGAAAACCTTAAGAATTAGCAAATGGACTGTAAATTATTAGAAATAATGGCAGATGGGTTGTATGATGTTTTCCACGGATTTGAGGCTTTCCTAAAAGAAAGGTTGGCCTTACAAGCGATGATTGTTGGATGTCCATCCAACGGTACATCGTCTTCTTCAATCTCTGCTCTTCCTGCTCCGGCCGCTCAAACAAGCACCGACGGGACTGCTGCTCTCTCCTCCCATGCGGTCAGGTTGTCTTCTTGCCATAAGCCTCTCACCGCCTAACGTACTCCCATCGCTGGCCTAGCCATCCCTCTACTCACACACGCCTTTGTTATTCACCGGCGACGGCGGGCGAACCGATAAACCCTAAATGCGGTCGTACTCCCCTCCAGCGTGGGAAACAAGCTGCCGAGTCTTCCCGCCTCCGTGTCATTCCCTTCCTAAGCCTGGCCGGTAAATACGTCGTCTCCAACGTATCTATAATTTTTATTGCTCCATGCTATATTATCTACTATTTTGGACAATATTGGGCTTTATTTTCCACTTTCATATTATTTTTGGGACTAACCTATTAAGCTGGAGGCCCAGCCAGAATTGCTGTTTTTGCCTACTTGATGTTTGAGAAAGCAGAATATCAAACGCGAGTCCAAAGCGGAATGAAACATTAGGAACGTGATTTTCTCATTAGATAAGACCCGGAGACTTGGACCCTCCGTCAAAGAAAGCCACGAGGCGGTCACGAGGGTGGGCGCGCCCCCACCTCGTGGGCCCCTCAGCTCCACCGATGTACTCCTTCCTCCTATATATACATACGTACCCCCAAGCGATCGAATCTGAGCCAAAAACCTAATTCCACCGCCGCAACTTTCTATATCCACGAGATCCCATCTTGGGGCACTGTTAGGAACTCCATGAAGAGGGCCATCATCACGGAGGGCTTCTACATCATCCTAGCCCCTCTGATGAAGTGTGAGTAGTTTACCTCAGACCTTCCGGTCCATAGTTAGTAGCTAGATGGCTTCTTCTCTCTTTTTGGATCTCAATACAATGTTCTCCCCCTCTCTCGTGGAGATCTATTCGATGTAATCTTCTTTTTTGCGGTGTGTTTGTTGAGACCGATGAATTGTGGGTTTACGATCAAGTCTATCTATGAATAATATTTGAATCTTCTCTGAATTCTTATATGTATGATTGGTTATCTTTGCAAGTCTCTTCAAATTATCAGTTTGGTTTGGCCTACTAGATTGGTTTTTCTTGTAATGGGAGAAGTGCTTAGCTTTGGGTTCAATCTTGCGGCGTCCTTTCCCAGTGATAGAAGGGGCAGCAAGGCACGTATTGTATTGTTGCCATAGAGGATAACAAGATGGGGTTTTTATCATATTGCATGAAACTATCGCTCTACATCATGTCATCTTGCTTAAGGCGTTACTCTGTTTTTAACTTAATACTCTAGATGCATGCTGGATAGCGGTCGATGAGTGGAGTAATAGTAGTAGATGCAGGTAGGAGTCGGTCTACTTGTCTCGGACGTGATGCCTAAATACATGATCATGCCTAGATATTCTCATAACTATGCTCAATTATGTCAATTGCTCAACAGTAATTTGTTTACCCACCGTAGAATACTTATGCTCTTGAGAGAAGCCACTAGTGAAACCTATGGCCCCCGGGTCTATTCTCATCATATCAATCTCCATCACTTTATTATTGCTTTGCTTTTTACTTTTCACTTTGCATCTTTATACCAAAAATATCAAAAATATTATCTATCATCTCTATCAGATCTCACTCCCGTAAGTGACCGTGAAGGGATTGACCATCCCTAATCACGTTGGTTGCATTGAGCTATTGTTTTGTGCAGGTCTGAGGGACTCGTAGCGTAGCCTCCTCTTTGGATTGATACCTTGGTTCTCAAAAACTGAGGGAAATACTTACGCTACTTTGCTGCATCATCCTCTCCTCTTCGGGGAAATCCAACGCAGTGCTCAAGAGGTAGCAAGAAGAATTTCTGGCGCCATTGCCGGGGAGTCTGCGCAAAGTCAACATACCAAGTACCCATCACAATCCCTATCTCTCGCATTACATTAGTTGCCATTTGCCTCTCGTTTTCCTCTCCCCCACTTCACCCTTGCTGTTTTATTCGCCCTCTCTTTTCTGTTTGCCTTTTTCCCGCTTGCCTTTTGTTTGCTCGTGTGTTGGATTGCTTGTTTGTCGCGATGGCTCAAGATAATACCAAATTGTGTGACTTCACCAATACCAACAATAATGATTTCCATAACACTCTGATTGCTCCTCTTACCAATACTGAATCTTGTGAAATCAATCTTTGCTTTGTTGAATCTTGTTATGAAAGATCAATTCGCCGGCCTTCCTAGTGAAGATGCCGCTACTCATCTGAATAACTTCGTTGATTTATGTGATATGCAAAAGAAGAAAGATGTCGATAACTTGATATTGTTAAATTGAAGCTATTTCCTTTTTAAGCTTAGAGATCGTGCTAAAGCTTGGTTTTCGTCTTTGCCTAAAAATAGTATTGATTCTTGGAACAAGTGCAAGCTTTTATCTCTAAGTATTTTCCTCCGCTAAGATCATCTCTCTTAGAAAGCGACATTATGAATTTTAAGCAACTTGATCATGAACATGTTGCACAAGCTTGGGAGAGAATGAAATTAATGATACGTAATTGCCCTACTCATGGTTTGAATTTGTGGATGATTATACAAAAATTATGCCGGATTGAATTTTGCTTCTAGAAATCTTTTAGATTCGGCCGCGGGAGGCACTTTTATGGAAATCACTTTAGGAGATGCTACTAAACTCCTAGATAATATTATGGTTAATTATTGTCAATGGCACACTGAAAGATCCACTAATAAAAAAGTGCATGCGGTAGAAGAAATTAATGTTTTGAGTGGAAAGATGGATGAACTTATGAAATTATTTGCTACTAAGAGTCTTTCTTCTGATCCTAATGATATGCCTTTGTCTACTTTGATTGAGAATAATAATGAATCTATGGATGTGAATTTTGTTTCTAGGAATAATTTTGGTAACAACGCGTATAGAGGGAATTTTAATCCTAGGCCTTATCCTAGTAATCCTTCTAATAATTATGGAAATTCCTACAACAACTCTTATGGAAATTTTAATAAGATGCCCTCTGAATTTGAGAATAGTGTTAAAGAGTTTATGAATTCACAAAAGAATTTTAATGCTTGCTTGAAGAGAAATTGCTTAAAGTTGATGATTTGGCTAGGAACGTTGATAGAATTTCTCTTGAGGTTGATTCTTTAAAGCTTAGATCTATTCCTCCTAAGCATGATATCAATGAGTCTCTCAAATCCATGAGAATTTCCATTGATGAGTGCAAGGAAAGAACCGCTAGGACGCGTGCTATGAAAGATGCCTTTATTAAAGCGTGTTCTTCCAATACCTATGAAAATCAAGATGAAGATCTAAAAGTTATTGATGTGTATCCTATTAAATCTTTGTTTTGCAATATGAATCTTGATGAAACTGAATACGATCTTCCTTTACCTAGAAGGCGTTCAAAAAATTCGGAGTATTTAGATCTTGATGATGAAATTGATAAAAGTGGGATTGAAAGAAATAAAACCCTAGATGTTGCTAAACCCACTATATTGGATTTCAAGGAATTTAATTATGAAAGTTGCTCTTTAATTGATTGTATTTCCTTGTTGCAATCCGTGTTAAATTCTCCTTATGCTTATAGTTAAAATAAAGCCTTTACCAAACATATCGTTGATGCCTTGATGCAATCTTATGAAGAAAAACTTGAGTTGAAAGTTTCTATCCCTAGAAAACTTTATGATGAGTGGGAACCTACTATTAAAATTAAAATCAAAGATTATGAGTTTTATGCTTTGTGTGATTTGGGTGCTAGTGTCTCTACTATTCCCAAAACTTTGTGTGATTTGCTAGATTTCCGTGATTTTGATGATTGCTCTCTAAACTTGCATCTTACGGATTCCACTATTAAGAAACCTATGGGAAGAATTAATGATGTTCTTATTGTTGCAAATAGGAATTATGTGCCCGTAGATTTTATCGTTCTTGATATAGATTTCAATCCTTCTTGCCCTATTATTCTCGGTAGACCTTTCCTTAGAACTGTTGGTGCAATTATTGATATGAAGGAAGGGAATATTAGATTTCAGTTTCCATTAAAGAAGGGCATGGAACACTTCCCTAGAAAGAAAATAAAATTACCATATGAATCTATCATGAGAGCCACTTATGGATTGCCTACCAAAGATGGCAATACCTAGATCTATCCTCGCTTTTATGCCTAGCTAGGGGCGTTAAATGATAGCGCTTGTTGGGAGGCAACCCAATTTTATTTTTATTTTTTTGTTTTTTGATTATGTTTAGGAATAAATAATCCATATACCTTCTGTTTAGATGTGGTTTTATGTTTTAATTAGTTTTTGTGCCAAGTTAAACCTATAGGATCTTCTTAGATGATAGTTATTTGATCTTGCTGTAATTTCCAGAAACTTTCTGTTCACGAAAATAATTGTTAAAAATCACCAGAATGTGATAAAATACTGATTCCAATAGCTGCTGATCAATAAACAAATTGTCTAGGTCTTCCTATTTTGGTAGATGTATTGTAGTTCCAGAAGTTTGTGTTAGTTACAGATTACTACAGACTGTTCTGTTTTTGACAGATTCTGTTTTTCGTGTGTTGTTTGCTTATTTTGATGAATCTATGGCTAGTAAAATAGTTTATAATCCATAGAGAAGTTGGAATACAGTAGGTTTAACACCAATATAAATAAAGAATGAGTTCATTACAGTAACTTGAAGTGGTCTTTTGTTTTCTTTCGCTAACGGAGCTCACGAGATCTCTATTGAGTTTTGTGTTGTGAAGTTTTCAAGTTTTGAGTGAAATCTTTTGATGGATTATGGAACAAGGAGTGGCAAGAGCCTAAGCTTGGGGATGCCCATGGAACCCCCAAGATAATCCAAGGACACCAACAAGTCAAAGTTTGGGGATGCCCCAGAAGGCATCCCCTCTTTCGTCTACTTCCATCGGTAATTTTACTTGGAGCTATATTTTTATTCACCACATGATATGTGTTTTGCTTGGAGCGTCTTGTATTACTTATGTCTTTGTTTGTTAGTGTGCCACAATCATCCTTTCTGTACACACCTTTTGATAGAGCCATACATAATTTGGAATTTGATAGAATACTCTATGTGCTTCACTTATATCTTTTGAGCTTTATAGTTTTGCTCTAGTGCTTCACTTATATCTTTTAGAGCACGGTGGTGGATTTGTTTTATAGAAACTATTGATCTCTCATGCTTCACTTAGATTATTTTGAGAGTCTTTAATAGCATGGTAATTTTCTTAATAATAATATGCTTGGTATTCAAGATTTGTAAAACTTTCTTTTGAGTGCGTTGAATACTAAGAAAAGATTGATGCTTGATAATTGTTTTGAGATATGAAGATGGTGATATTAGAGTTATGCTAGTGGATTAGTTGTGAATTTGAGAAATACTTGTGTTAAAGTTTGTGATTCCCGTAGCATGCACGTATGGTGAACCGTTATGTGATGAAGTCGGAGCATGATTTATTTATTGATCGTCTTCCTTATGAGTGGCGGTCGGGGAATGACGATGGTCTTTTCCTACCAATCTATCCCCCTAGGAGCATGCGCGTAATACTTTGCTTTGATAACTTCTAGATTTTTGCAATAAGTATATGAGTTCTTTATGACTAATGTTGAGTCCATGGATTATACGCATCTTTCCTTCCTTCCACCATTGCTAGCCTCTCTAATACCGTGCACCTTTCGCCGGTATCATACACCCACCATATACCTTCCTCAAAACAGCCACCATACCTACCTATCATGGAATTTCCATAGCCATTCCGAGATATATTGCCATGCAACTTTCCACCGTTCCATTTATTATGACACGCTCCATCATTGTCATATTGCTAGCATGATCATGTAGTGGACATTGAATTTGTGGCAAAGCCACCATTCATAATTCTTTCATACATGTCACTCTTGATTCATTGCATATCCCGGTACACCGCCGGAGGCATTCATATAGAGTCATATTTTGTTCTAAGTGTCGAGTTCTAGTTGCTGAGTTGTAAGAAAAATAAAAAGTGTGATGATCATCATTTTTAGAGCATTGTCCCAAGTGAGGAAAGGATGATGGAGACTATGATTCCCCCACAAGTCAGGATGAGACTCCGGACAAAAAATAAAAAAAATAAAAAAAAGAGGCCATAAAAAAAGAAAAAGGCCCAAATAAAAAAAATGAGAGAAAAAGAGAGAAGGGACAATGTTACTATCCTTTTACCACACTTGTGCTTCAAAGTAGCACCATGATCTTCATGATAGAGAGTCTCTCATTTTGTCACTTTCATATACTAGTGGGAATTTTTCATTATAGAACTTGGCTTGTATATTCCATTGATGGGCTTCCTCAAAATGCCCTAGGTCTTCGTGAGCAAGCGAGTTGGATGCACACCCACTTAGTTTCTTTTGTTGAGCTTTCATATACTTATAGCTCTAGTGCATCCTTTGCATGGCAATACCTACTCACTCACATTGATATCTATTGATGGGCATCTCCATAGCCCGTTGATACGCCTAGTTGATGTGAGACTATCTTCCCCTCTTTTTGTCTTCTCCACAACCACCATTCTATTCCACATATAGTGTTATACCCATGGCTCACGCTCATGTATTGCGTGAAAATCGAAAAAGTTTTGAAAATGTCAAAAGTATGAAACAATTGCTTGGCTTGTCATCGGGGTTGTGCATGATTTAAATACTTTGTGTGGTGAAGATAGAGCATAGCCAGACTATATGATTTGGTTGGGATAACTTTCTTTGGCCATGTTATTTTGAGAAGACATAATTGCTTTGTTAGTATGCTTGAAGTATTATTATTTTTATGTCAACATGAACTTTTGTCTTGAATCTTTCGGATCTGAATATTCATACCACAATTAAGAAGATTTACATTGAAATTATGCCAAGTAGCACTCCGCATCAAAAATTCTCTTTTTATCATTTACCTACTCGAGGACGAGCAGGAATTAAGCTTGGGGATGCCTGATACGTCTCCAACGTATCTATAATTTTTTATTGCTCCATGCTATATTATGTACTGTTTTGGACAATATTGGGCTTTATTTTCCACTTTTATATTATTTTTGGGACTAACCTATTAACCGGAGGCCCAGCCGAAATTGCTGGTTTTTGCCTATTTCGTTTGAGAAAGCAGAATATCAAACGGAGTCCAAACGGAATGAAACCTTCGGGAACATGATTTTCTCATCGATAAGACCGGAGACTTGGACCCTCCATCAAGAAAGCCACGAGGCGGTCCACGAGGTGGGCGCCCCCTAGGCGCGCCCCCGCCTCATGGGCCCCTCAAGCTCCACCGGCGTACTCCTTCCTCCTATATATACCTCGTACCCCCAAACGATCAAATCTGAGCCAAAACCTAATTCCACCGCCACAACTTTACGTATCCACGAGATCCCATCTTGGGGCTGTTCGAGCTCCACGGAGAGGGCCATCATCACGGAGGGCTTCTACATCATCCTAGCCCCTCCGATGAAGTGTGAGTAGTTTACCTCAGACCTTCGGGTCCATAGTTAGTAGCTAGATGGCTTCTTCTCTCTTTTTGGATCTCAATACAATGTCCCCCCCTCTCTCGTGGAGATCTATTCGATGTAATCTTCTTTTTCGCGGTGTGTTTGTTGAGACAGATGAATTGTGGGTTTATGATCAAGTCTATCTATGAATAATATTTGAATCTTCTCTGAATTCTTTTATGTATGATTGGTTATCTTTGCAAGTCTCTTCGAATTATCAGTTTGGTTTGGCCTACTAGATTGGTTTTTCTTGCAATGGTAGAAGTGCTTAGCTTTGGCTTTAATCTTGCGGTGTCATTTCCCGATGTGAAGGGCAGCAAGGCACGTATTGTATTGTTGCCATCGAGGATAACAAGATGGGGTTTTTATCATATTGCATGAAACTATCCCTCTACATCATGTCATCTTGCTTAAGGCGTTACTCTGTTTTAACTTAATGCTCTAGATGCATCTTTGGATAGCGGTCGATGAGTGGAGTAATAGTAGTAGATGCATGCAGGAGTCGGTCTACTTGTCTCGGACGTGATGCCTATATATATGATCATGCCTAGATATTCTCATAACTATGCTCAATTATGTCAATTGCTCAACAGTAATTTGTTCACCCACCATAGAATACTTATGCTCTTGAGAGAAGCCACTAGTGAAACCTATGGCCCCCGGGTCTATTCTCATCATATCAATCTCCATCACTTTGTTATTGCTTTGCTTTTTTACTTTGCCTTTTACTTTTCACTTTGCATCTTTATACCAAAAATACCAAAATATTATCTATCATCTCTATCGGATCTCACTCCGTAAGTGACCGTGAAGGGATTGACAACCCCTAATCGCGTTGGTTGCGTTGAGCTATTGTTTTGTGCATGTACGAGGGACTCGCGCGTAGCCTCCTACTGGATTGATACCTTGGTTCTCAAAAACTGAGAAAATACTTACGCAACTTTGCTGCGTCATCCTCTCCTCTTCGGGGAAATCCAATGCAGTGCTCAAGAGGTAGCATCGTCCACCGCCCTGGTGCTCTCGGCGCAGCCTGATCAACGTGGTCAACGACCGACATGCATCTTAAGTGGATTGTACGTTGAGAGGCTGACAGCTGGGTCCACGGGCGCACGCAAGGGAATGCCTCCTTATTACGCGCAAAATAATGATTACTCCACCTGACATCTGGGACCCACCGAAAGGGCCTCTGTATTTCGGGAAAAAACGTTACCGCCGCTGACAGCTTGGACCCACCAGCAATATCTTCGCACGCAAGGAAGTGCCTCCTTATTACACAAAAAAATGAATACTCCCCTTGCTAGCTGGGACCCAGTATAGTGGCAGGCTGACTTGTGGGCCTACTAAGTTGACGGGGACAGAGGGCTTTGTCAACTTAGTCAATATGCACGATTCTAGCTCCAATCGTGTCTGACGTCCATCCAACGGCCGTAGTGCTTCTTCAACCTCTAGTCTCCTTGCTCCAGCGGCCCAAACCAGCGCCGGTCGTGCCTCGTGCTCCTGCCTCCCGTGGCCAGCTGTGATTTGGCGGAGCCCTCACCACCCCCTACTACTCCTATCGCTGGCCAGGCCATCCCTCTACTCACCCACACCCCCTGTTCTTCTGCGGCGACGGCAGCCTCACACCGCAGCGAACCAGTGAACCCTCATACTCCTCTACGCGTGGGCATCCATCAGAAGCGTCTTCCCGGCTCGCGTCTTCCCTTCCTAGGCCTCGCCGTCGTCCACCGCCACAGTGCTCTCGGCGCGGCGTGGTCAATGTGGTCAAGGAACGGCTTCCATCGGACGTGGACTGTACGTGGAGAGGCTGACAGCTGGGTCCACGGCCGCAACAAGGAAGTGCCTCCTTATTACGCGCAAAATAATTATTCCTCCACCTAACAGCGGGGACCCACTAGACGGGCCACCGTATTTTGCAAAAAAACGTTTCCCCCTGACTGCTGGGACCCACCAGCTACATCTTCGCACGCAAGGAAGTGCGTCCGGGCAAAAAAACGATTCGCCCCCCTGACTGCTGGGACCCATCAGCTACATCTTCGCACGCAAGGAAGTGCACGGCGGTCGGTACCCACCTGGTCGAAGCGTCGTGGCGTTGTCATTCTGGTCGCGAACGATATGCGTACATACTTGGTCGATGTAGAGGCGCGCACGCAGTACGTCTGGCCGGTGCAAGAAAGAAAATATGGCCACGTACGTATATACGGGCAGGGACTCGAACGCCTACTCGCGCATACGTACGGCCAGGGCTCGTGTACATGGCTGGGTCGGAACGGAGAAACAGCGTCGTCGTCGTGTTCGTGGGGAGCCAACCGGCTGGGTCAGAACGAAATGCGTCGTTGTGTTCATCGGGAGGGCTTGGACGGAACAGCCGATGGAAACAAGGACTGGCGTACCGCAGAACGGAGGAAACGGCCTTGTGTTTGACCGGCCATGGTCGAAACGGGATCCTGTTCATCGGGAGGGTCCGCGTACCGCAAAAGCGGAGAAACGAACCTCCTACGGTCGAAGCAGGGGTCTTGTTGATCGGGAGGGTGTGGCGTACCGCAAAAGCGGAGAAAGCGGACTTGTGTCGGGCGCTACGGTCAAACGGGGGTCTTGTTCATCGGGAGGTGTGGCGTATCGCAAAAGCAGGACTCCACGGGATACTGTTCATCTCCACCGTCGACCCCCTCCAGCCTCCATGGGCTACTGTTCATCCACCATCGACCTCCTCCAGCCTCCACCTGCGACTATTCATCCACGGGCTCGTGTTCATCCAGCCTCCACCGCGCGCTACTCCACCGGCTACTGTTCAACCAGCCCTCTCCACGGGCTACTGTTCAACCACCCCTCCACGGGCTACTGTTCATCCAGCCCTCCACCATCTACTGTTCATCCAGCCCTCCACGGGGTGGTCCTGTTCATCCAGCCCTCCACGGGGTCCTGTTCATCCAGCCCCAACCGGCTCGATCGATCGGGGTCCTGTTCATCCAGAGGCAACACCACGGGGTCCTATTCATCCACCCCCATCGGGAACTGTTCATCCAACCCCCCCTAGCAACGCTCACTGTTCATCCAGAGGCAGCATCGATCGGCTTCAGTTAGCAGCAGTAGCGAAGGAATCGCTTGATCGGGTTCAGTTAACAGCCATCGATCGATCGCTTGGGTTCAGTAACGCGTAGCCTGTAGTGCAATCGCTCGGGTTTAGTTAGAGCCCAACGCCTCGCACCCACGCGTGTGTGTGTACGAGAGAAACGCGCATCGCTCGGCCCCGACCACCCACCGTAACCGGGAACACCCCGATATTTTCCTCGCCCTTGCTTCTACCACGGTTTTTTCCGTCATGGACGGCCCAAAGAATGTCATGCAGCCGTGTCTCCGGCCCGCCCAGGACGAAAAGCCCATTTTCTGTCATGATTTTTTGTCATAGAAGTAGGAGCCCACCACATCTATGATGATACCGGGTTTTGTCAAAATTATCGTCATAGAAGTGTCATAAGTATGACAGAAAAAAATTCGTTCGGCCCAAAATGTCACGGATGTGTCTTTTTTTTGTAGTGGGTATAGATACAGTTGCTTCTCATAAATGGTAGTAACGTTGTGTTAACACCAGCTGGATCGCCTTTCACCATCATTGGATAGTTTTGTCCAAGGAAGAGCGAGTTTTCTCCAAGACTATCAATACTGAACCAGGGAGAAGGTATTGGCGCTAGCACACTAGTATCCATCCCGAATACCACAGCGGATGTTGGAATAGGTCGAGAGAGTGCAACCATGCGAGACAACACATGCTTCCTTACTAACATCGGCGATTGCCACATACGAGACAAGAAGAGGTGATCCATCGGAATAAGTTGTCAGGCGCCACTGAGTATATGGGTCCTGCTCGTCCTCATGATCGTGATCATCACCATCGTCATCTCCCTCTTAGTTATAAATTTTTTCAAGTATAGGTGGTGGAATGTTCACAGGACCTTGGAAACACAAGAAGGTTAATTAGTAAAGGGAAACTAGCTAGCTAACCCGCATGCATGTGGATGAAACAATTATAATTACGCTGGAAGACAAACATACCGAAACCATAAGGATTCTATGCAAAAACATTGCCATGAGTGGTGGCAGCAAACACAAGACCCTCGTATTGAATTGCATCACAGTACTCATCCATGTACAAAAATTGATTTTTGAGCAATATCCATCGAGTCGTGGAAGCAAGGACGGCAACAAGCTTGTCGAAGATAGCAACAACTTCATGGTTCGTGTAATTCCAAGAGCGGTTGGGAACTCGACAAATTGCTATCTTCCATAGACGACAGTCACCATGATCGTATTTGAACGTACAAAGAATACCGGTGTGCTCAACTTCAGGGCAGTCTGAGATTTTTGGAAGTGGAACCCGATGACGAGTGTACACATTCACAAGTTCCCACTCGCAGTTGTACCCAATATAAACAACCCAATCTCCATTTGCGCCTGCCCAAGCCTTACGCTCAAGCGATGGCATCTTAACATCACACATATCATTATCAAGTGGCATCAACTTGCACAAGGTGAGGCTTCCGTCGTCCCCGCGCTAGTGATCAGGGTCATGGCGAAGAAGATAGGGGCGATCAAACCACTCCTGGGCCCTTGGGTTGCTTGTAATGATGTTATTAGTTGAGTCGAGAATGGTCTTTGACGAACTTGCCATGCTAGCCGAGGTGATGACGTCGCACCGATCAATGAGTTCCACCACCACCTCATCTTTCAGATCTGGGCAAGAATAACGGGGTCGTTTCTGGCCTGTTCCCTCCATGGAGAATACGATCGAACAATGGAAGAAGGAAAGGATGAAGGCAAATCGAGGGAGGAAGAGCGTGCAACAGGAGTTCCAAATCGAGAGGGAAAGGCGAAGAGGCGGCGGACGGTTGCCACGGTACAAGAAGAGGCTAGTCAGGAGCGAACGGTTGCCACAGAGGTCACACACTGACGACAAGGCCGAGTGAACCGCATGCCATATATCGCACACACCTTGATCTAGCTGACTGTTTCTTTTGTGTGGCCTAATCACAAACATTTCATCCGAGTGAACTGTATGTTGTATATCGCACACGCCTTCATCTGGCTGCCCGTTTCTTTTGTGTTGCCTCATCGCAAACAGTTAATTGAACTGAACCGTATGCCCTCAATGCACACGCAACTAAAATCGGAACCGTGTTTGATGCATCCATCATCGCAAACGTTTTTGCACCTTTTTTGACGGTTTTTTACACCACTGTTTGCGATTATTGCATCGCACACGGTTTCGTCGAAGGGTCTCTGATCGTAGTGTCACGTTAGCAGCATCCTGCAGTAGTGGTAGCATGAATAGAGCTTGAGACGAGAAAAACATAGATAGCTAGAGGGAGTTATTAGGCATTCTTGTCCATCCATTTGGCAAAAGAAAAAACCAAACAATCAAAGCAACAAATGGATGTCCTCGAATGAGAAAAATATGCAATCAACATGCTCACACAATAAGATGGCAAATGAAATATGTGGCAAAGCATGCACAAACACTCTAGCATCTATCAAGCAATTGGCAATGACTAGGTCATCTATATATGAGTATATTGACTGAGGAGTCAAATGAGAGCATTTGATCGTAAGTCATACTCATCGTTTAAGCACAAGTGGGGTTACCACTTTTACATAAAGCATTGTTGTGTTCACACCATTAGAGTTTCTTTAGCTCAATTCTTAGAGTAAAGCTCCCCCTAGATGTGATATCCCCCCTAAGAGGGATGAACTAACCTTGGGTTTTGTCGATGATGACTTCATGTAGGTGTTGAAGATGTAGATCCTCAATGTTGATGTAGATCAATTGGAGCAATCCATTGGAGTGAGTTGCACTTTCAATACCTACATGGGTTAGTCCCACAAGGAACAAACAAAGATATCCATATACATAGAGTGAAGTATGCACAAGATGATGTCCATGAAAGCATTAGGTTACCTTGTACCTTGACTTACCAACAAGAGGGTTTGTGACTCCTTGAACTAGTGCAAGATGTGGAAGTTGATTGCACTTGTCCTTGCCAAAATAAATATGAGTGAAGTGTGTTGGCAGAGTCACCCTCAAGAACTCTCTAGTTCTTTATTCGGGATCCACACCATCTTGATGGGAATCCTTGGAGTTGTAGTCGTACTTGATGAAGTAGAACTTGATGTAGTCTTGGGAACCCACTTGACCAAGGCCTTAGGAGCTTCTTCAAATGCATCAATCTCCTCTTGAAGCTTGTCCTTGCCTTTTAGTTTGTGGTCTTGTGGTGGAAGATCATCTTGAGCTTGTGTCCCCTTGAAGGAAGTAGGATCATACTTCACTTGTTGAGGAACAAACTTTGTCTTGGGGTATTGATCTTCTTCCCACTCGACTCCATTGGCATTGAACTTTCATTCAAAACCAACACCTTGATTCTTCCGATCCTTCCTTGCTTGCCTACAATTTCCTCAAATTGCTTACTTCCGGCAAGGCTCTTGTAAACACCTTTCTCTATAATTCCCTTCAATAAACTATTTTCTTGCTCAAGTGTAACGTGGCTAAGAGAATCATTAGTGGAATCAAGAGAATTACTAGAAGCAACAATATTGGATTTAGCATGATTATTGTTACTACTAGAAGAAGAATCTTTCTTACTCTTGTTGCTAGATTTTACTTGTGGCATGTAAGTAGACAAGAGTAAATGCTTGGCAATGTAGAAGAACTTTTCTTACGAAGATCATCATTGATTGCTTTTAAGAACCCATGCTCTTGCTCAAGATTGAGCTTTTCAAAGCGTAGCTTCTCATGAGTCTTTAAAAGCTCTCGATGATCTTCTAAGGTAGTTTCATGAGCTAACTTAAGAGTGTTTAGTTATTTAGTTAAATGCTCAATCTCCTTCTTATCATCGTCATTCGTTTTATCTTGATTAGCATGATTAATAGCAATTTCATCATAGTTTTCATCACTAGAATTATCAACAAGTAAATCATCATCACTTAGCAAATCATCTTCATCACTATTGAAATCAACATACTAGGGGTGTGATACCTTTGGGCCTTTATCCACGAAGCATCTCCCAATTCCTTCATTTGGTGAATCAAATATGTCATAGGAGTTTGTTGACACAAGTGCTAGACCGGCAACACCTTCATCTTGAGTATATTCGGAGTCGGAGTGATAACTTCTCTCGGAGTGGTGGTCGGAGTCGGAACCGGATACCCATTCACCAACATGAGCTTGATGTCTTCGTTTTGTATAGCTCCTTGATGACTTGTCCTTTCTTTCCGAATCCTTGCTTTTGTGAGAGGTTCTTCGTTCATAACGATCATCTCTACTCCTTCTATCCCTTGGAGGTGATTCTTCTCTTTTGCTTATCCTTTTTGGTGAGTCTTCTCTTCTTTCCTAGGGAGACGTACACTCATTGGAGTAGTGTCTGGGTCTTCCACAATTGTAGCAATTACGTTCACGACTAGAAGATTTTTGTCATTGTAGGACCTTGACTTGGAACTTATTTCTTTGCTTCTACTCTTGTAGAACTTGTTGAAGTTCTTCACCATTAAGCTCAATTCTTCATTGAAGGCTTGTTTCTCACTTGATGATGTAGGAGCATCACATGAGGCTTTGTAAGCACAACTAGACTTGTTGTGAAGCTCTTCTTTATCCTTGAGTGACATCTCATGAGCAACAATTCTACCAATGACTTCCGTTGGCTTGAGATCTTTGTAATTGGGCATCATTTGGATCAATGTGCACACAGTATCATATTTTTTCATCCAAGGCTCTTAGGATCTTCTTGATGATGAATCTATCGGTCATCTCTTCACTTCCTAAGCCGGCAATATCATTTGTGATGAGAGCAAGCCTAGATTACATTTTAGCGACACCTTCACCATCCTTCATTTTGAACTTGTCAAGTTTACTTTGAAGCACATCCAATTTGGATTCCTTGACGAAGTCGGTACCTTCGTACATATCAATCGAAGTATCCCAAATTTCCTTTGCATTCTCAAGACGGCTGATTTTGTTGAATTCTTTGGGGCACAATCCGTTGAAGCGGATAACGCAAGCTTGAGCATTGTATTGCAACATCTTCAATTCTTCCATGGTAGCTTCGCAATTTGGTTCTCTCCCATCGAAGAATTCACCTTGCAAGCCAATACACACAATAGCCCAAATGACGGGGTTATGTCCAAGAATATGCATTTTCCTCTTATGCTTCCAACTAGCAAAAATAGTACCATCAAACTAAGGGCCTCTACGATGGTAATTTCCCTCGCTAGACGTCATACTCTCCTAGGTTGTGAAACCAAGGCTATGATCACCAAAGCTATGAAAATCAAAAGGCAAATGGAGACCAAAGCTCTGATACCACTTGTAGGATCGAAAGTATGTCTAGAGGGGGTGATTAGACTACTTAACCAAATAAAAATCTAGCCTTTTCCCTATTTTAAGTCTTGGTAGATTTTAGCAACTTAGCACAAGTCAAGCAATCAACCTACAGATGCAATTCTAAGAGTTTAGCAGCGGAATGTAAATCATTGCATATGAAGGTAAAGGGGAGGAGTTTGGAGGGAGCAAACACAATGTAGACATGGAGATTTTTGTCGTGGTTCCGATAGGTGGTGCTATCGTACATCCACGTTGGGGGAGACTTCAACCCACGAAGGGTAACGATTGCGCGAGTCCATGGAGGGCTCCACCCACGAAGGGTCCACGAAGAAGCAACCTTGACTATCCCACCATGGCCATCGCCCATGAAGGCTTGCCTCACTAGGGTAGATCTTCATGAAGTAGGCGATCTCCTTTCCCGCACAAACTCCTTGGTTCAACTCCACAATCTTGACGGAGGCTCCCAAGTGACACCTAACCAATCTAGGAGACACCACTCTCCAAAAGGTAATATATGGTGTGTTGATGATGAACTCCTTTCTCTTGTGCTTCAAATGATAGTCTCCCCAACAACTGAACTCCTCACACAGATTTGGATATGGTGGAAAGATGATTTGAGTGGAAAGCAACTTGGGGAAGGCTAGAGATCAAGATTCTTGTGGTTGGATTGGGATGTCTTGGTCTCAACACATGAGTAGGTGGTTCTCTCTCAGAAAATGAGTAGTGGAAGTGTAGGCATGTTCTGATGGCTCTCTCCTCGAATGGAGAATGGGTGGAGGGGTATATATAGCCTCCACACAAAATCTAGCTGTTACACACAATTTACCAAACTCGGTGGGACCGAATAGTGAAACTTAGTGAGACCGAATTGGTTCAAAATGTAAACGTTAGGATTTTCAGTGGGACCGCCATGATCAACTCTGTGGGACCGATGTGCTAGGGTTAGGGCAAAACTTCATCTCAGTGAGACCGATCACATGAACTCGGTGAGACCGATTTCAGTAATAAGCAAACAAAGACTTGGTCAGGCAAACTCGGTGGGACCGATCGCTCATCTCGGTTAGACCGAAACGTTACGAAAGGGAAACAGAGAGTTTGCATTGCCAACTCGGTGGGACCGATCACTCATCTCGGTTAGACCGAAACGTTACGAACGGAAACAGAGAGTTTGCAATCCCATCTTGGTGAGACCGAGATCCCTATCGGTGAGATCGAACTGATTAGGGTTTCTAGCTATGGCTATGTCAAATGAACTCGGTGGCGTCGGATAGATCAAATCGGTGGGGCCGAGTTTGACTTTAGGTTTAGGACATATGTGGAAATGAGAAGGTGGTTGAGGTCTTTTGGAGCATATCACTAAGCATTTTGAGCAAGCAAGCCATTAAGCAACACCTCATCCCCTTTTAATAGTATTGCCTTTCCTACGGACTCAATGTGATCTTGGATCGCTAAAATGAAAATGTAGAGTCTTGAGCTTTTGCCAATATGTGTCCTTTGCATTTTGAGGGGTCCACATCTCTAGTCCATGTCATGCCAATCATTGAACTTCCTGAAACATTAATCTTGAATGAATATTAGTTCAATGAGCTATATGTTGTTATGAATTACCAAAACCACCCAAGGACTAGTTGCACTTTCATGCTCCCACCACCCCAACGACGCACCACGACCTACAAATCCAAACCCTAACTACAGAGCGGAGGAACTCCCCCCCCCCCATCTTGTCACCGGAGTAGCGACCGAAGGGAGAGGGGGCCAGGGCCCTGGCCGGTGGAGATCGGTGGAAGAAGATCCGCCTTCCTAGTCGCCTGGTTTGTGGCGACGTCTAGGGTAGGGAAAAAAAACACCTCACGCAAGTTGTAAGAGTGGTTTGTAAGGTAAAGACTTGTTCGCGGACATTTTAAACATGCTTGGTCTCAGGTGCCAACCTCTCAGTATATGAATCAAATACGACCCAGTTCTTTTGCCAGAATCTGGGGATTCTCCCAGAATCCGACCCCTACCCAGCTTCTCCCAGAATCTTGCGTAATTGTTGGAGGTCATGCGTATACGAATGAGAGGGGACTTTCTAACGAGTTGGGTCCAAATGAATCAAAATTTGCATCCTTGGCCTGATTGTTGGAGATCCAAATGTACACAAATGGGGACAGACTTTAAAACAAGTTGGGTCCTAAATGCCAGCCTCTCAATACATAAACTGAATATTGCATACTTGACCAAAAGTGTTTTTTTGATTCCGAGCTCATATGCTCCCGCATGAACAAATCCAAAAAATAGTAAAAATAAATAAAAATACATATGAACATTGATGAATGTTCTAACTGCGTGCAAAATTTCAGATTGAAATGACATTCGTGGAGGTCTGGGCAAAAATTACAAAATCGATGCTCCAAAATGCTTCCGGCAATAGTCTTTTTGGACCATCAAATTTTTTTTTTCCCAGACCACCACTAATGTCATTTCAACCTGAAATTTTCCATGCAGTTAGAAAATTTATAAATGTTAATCACAAAAAAATAATCAGATTTTTTTGAAATTATTTACTTTTTTTGGATTTTATTGTTCACACGGGAGCATATGAGCTCGGGATCAAATACTCCATGTGTCACGCCCAAGATGCGACCCTATCCTAAAGGAACTTGAAGGTCCCACCAAGGATAGAAGCGCATCTTGAAGACGCTTTTGCAAGGTCGATATCATTACATCAACATTACATAATAGTGGGGATACATCCAATACATACAATGTCACATGAATACCACAATACATCATATACAAGATCAACATCCGGCTACAGATGAAACATAAACAGAAACTCAGACGACATCCACCCTGCTAGCCCAGTGCCGACCTGGAACCTATCCCCGATCGAAGAAGCGGAAGAAGAACTCCAAAACAAGTAAACATCGCTCTCGCGTCATGATCATCGCAAAACTGTGCACTGCAATCGTTGTTGTAGTAATCATGAGCCACGAGGACTCAAAGCAATCCCATTACCATGGGTATCAAGACTAGCAAAGCTTAATGGGAAAGGAAGGGGTAAAGTGGTGAGGTTGCAGCAGCGACTAAGCATATATGGTGGCTAACATACGCAAATGAGAGCGAAAAGAGAAACAAAGGCAGTCGTCAACTAGTAATGATCAAGAAGTGATCCTGAACTCCTACTTACATCGACATAACCCGAAACCGTGTTCTCCTCTCGATCAACCCGGAAAAAGAGACACTCACGGTTACGCACACGGTTGGTGTATTTTAGAAGAGTTTACTTCAAGTTTACTACAACCGACATTAACAAATTCCCATCTGCCACATAACATGGGCACGGCTTTCGAAAGTTCAAACCCTGCAGGGTGTCCCAACTTAGCCCATGATAAGCTCTCGCGATCAACGAAGGATATTCCTTCTCCCGTGAAGACCCGATCGGTCTCGGAATCCGGCTACAAGACATTTCGACGGTAATAAAACAAGACCAGCAAGACCGCCCGATGCTTGACAATCCCGATAGGAGCTGCACATATCTCGTTCTCGTGGCAACACCGGATGAGACTAGCTACGAGTAAAACCAGCCCTCGTGTTGCCTCAAGGTGGCCCAGCAGTAGCTCGGTTCGGACCAACACTTAGACAAGCATTGGCTCGGGGGGGCTAAATAAAGATGACCCTTGGGTTAATTACTCCCAAGGGAAAGGTAGGTGGTGGTGAGGCAAATGGTAAAACCAAGGTTGGGCCTTCTTTGGAGGAGTCTTATTCAAAGCGAACTGTCAAGGGGTCCCATAAATCACCCAACCGCGTTAGGGACGCAAAATACGGGAACATAATACCGATATGACGGAAACTAGGGCGGCAAGAGTGGAACAAAACACCAGGCATAAGGCCGAGCCTTCCACCCTTTACCAAGTATATAGATGCATTAATAATATAAGAGATATTGTGATATCCCAACATAACATAATCCAACATGGAGCAATCTTCATCTTCACCTGCAACTAGCAACGCTATAAGAGGGGCTGAGCAAAAGCGGTAACATAGCTAAACAACGGTTTGCTAGGAAGGGTGACAAAGGTTAGAGGTTCATGGCAATTTGAGAGGCTTGAGCATCAAGTGATAGGTAGCGCAGCATAGCAAAAGAACGAAGCAACTAGCATGGCAATGATAGTAATGAGATCCAAGGTGACGACCATCTTGCCTGAAATCCAGCTAGGAAGATGAACGATTCCATGAAGAAGATGAAGCCACGAAGACAAACCAAGCGTAGACGAACGAATCCTCACGATCGCAACGAAAACGGGAACTATCGAGAAGAAGCACACAACAAGGTAAACACACCACACATGAACAAGGCATGATACTCAAATAAGTATGATGCATGGCAATGCTACATGAAACTACTCATGGCAAGAGATAACGCAAACAAGAGCAGCACATCAAAGCAAGTTTAAATGAGGCCGGAAACAACATATAACAAATCCGGTAAGTCCTCATATGCAAATTTCAAAATTGGTCCAGATCTGAATAAACCTTATGTTCAAGTTGTTAAACAGCAAGTTAAGATGCACCACCATGATCTACACGAAATTCTAGTCAAGTTACATATAAAGTTCATTAGATTCGGACCTACGGCCTAGAAGATATGAGCGAAACAAGTGAAACATGGCATTGATGCAAAATGCATCCAAACGTCAAGCAAACACCTCAAAACAAGGATGCAACATGATAATATGAAACTACATGAAATTCTAAGCAAGTTTCATATAGAGCACACTCAAAACGGAGCAACGGTTCAACACACACCCTATACGTCATAGCAACAATCTGTCCAAAACAGCAACTAGGCATCTTGCAAGCATCAAAACAATATGCTACAGCATGTCAACGTGAAAACAAAAGGCATGGTCATGATGTACAGGTAAAGCATGACAAAACATGAACACTGAGCTATCTCCAGAAATCACTATAACATGCTCAAAAACACATGGCAAGATTGCAAATAATAACAGTTTCAGACTTAGCAGAAATAACATCAGGTTGCAATGTTTAGAGCTATCAAACGACATGTTACAGGAACTTATAATGGCAAACAAAGGCATGGCATGTTACTACTAAATGCATAGAACATATGTCCTTTACTGACCATAAGCAACAAAGAATCAGAAAATATGATAGCACCCATTTAAACATGGCAAGTTATATTACAGATTCATACATGGCAGCAACAACGATAAGTAGGCATGTTGGTGAGCTTGAACCACTCACCACAGAGCAACACATGGCATGGCAAGGCAACTCACAGTAAGAAGACATGTTTATGAAGCTAAGAATGGCAAGATCAAGTTCATAGAGTGCATGGATCGCTAGCAACAATCATGGCAACATTGAACTTAATGTTAACAGGCTGACAGCAACATTATTTAGCAACTTGAGAGCAAGATTACAACAAGTTACAGCAGACTATAATTGCAACAAAGGGCATGGATTGATGGATCAAGACATGTATAACAAAACATCCTTAGTGAACATCTCCAGATTATCCACAGAATGACTTGTAGAAGCAGGTTAACATAGCATCATGATATAGCAGATTCAGACAAGCAAAACAGTAACAGCAAGTACCCTGCTTAACAAGCTTGATGCACTCACTACACAACTCAAACAAATACATGGCAAGCACCCCTGGAAAGATGGCATGGCATAGATCAAAACTCATGTAGAGCTCATGCTCATAGGATGCACACATAAATCATGGCAAAAATGACAAATGAGCAAATTATAACAGTTTCAGCAGATTAACATTATATAGCACTCTTGCAACAACGATTCAGGCATCAAGATGAACTCAAATGAACATGATGCAATGGAATGAAATTAATTACTCGTTGAGGCGAACAATTTCACATATTACACGCATTTAAACGGAGCTACGGATGCAGAGATACAACATGACGAACAGGGCATGAAAATTACACAGAAACGGGGACTTAGTGGATTTTCGGGGTCAACCTCAGGCAGATCTCGCCGGAGTAGTCGCCGGAGGGGCTCGGGGAAGAAGGGGACGGCCGGAGCAGGCGGAGCTGGGGTCGGGGAAGGACCAGGCGCTCGGCGGATCTCGCGGATCCGAGCCGAGAGGCACCTGAGGCGGGCGAGGGCGGGTTCCATGAGCGGGCGCGAAGGCGGCATACTGGCGACGGCGAGTCTTGGCGTCATGAGGAGGCGCCTGAGGCGCTGTGGCCGGGCGAGGCGGCGCGCTGGAGACCGAGGGCGCCGGGCGTGGAGGCTCAAATGCGAGACCCGGCCAGCGTGTGGCGCCATGGCGCGTGTGGCGCTGGCCCATGCGGGCTCACGAAGGGCTCTGCGATGGGCAGTCAGGGGACGACGGGCGGACAGGTGTCGGGCTGCGATTCGTCAGAAGGGCGGACATGTCCGTGTGCGGCCGCGACGTGTCCGGTGGCACGGAGGAAGAAAACTAGGGTTTCGCCCAAATTTCGTGAGGGAAGGCTAATTTATAGGTAGAGGGAGCTAGGAGAGTCCAAATGAGGAGCGGTTTTCGACCACGCGATCGTGATCGAACGACCGAGAGCATGGAGGAGAGTTTGCTAGGTTTTGGGCCACTTTGGAAGGGGTGTTGGTCTGCACACAAAAGAGGCTTTTGCGGTTACCCGGTTAACCGTTGGAATATCAAACGACCTCCAAATGACCCGAAACTCTACAGGCGGTCTACCGGTGCTATACCAAGGCCGCTTGGCAAACCTCGGTCCATTCCGAGAACGTTTAACACCCGCGCAGAACGAGAGACAAAAGGGGGATGCCGGGGAAGATAGGAGTGCCGGATTGCAAAACGGACAACGGGGATGCATGAGACGAACACGTATGCAAAAGCGATGCACATGATGACATGATATGAAATGCAGATGATGACATGATAAAATGCAACACGCAAGCAAATGACATGGCAAAGACGGCGAATAACTGGCAGACACCTGGCGCATCGGATCCGGGGCGTTACAACACTCCTCCACTAACAAGAGATCTCGTCCCGAGATCTTAGGACCGAGACGGAAGGGAAAAAGGGATGAGGTGAAACAAGAACTCAAGAGAAGAAGCAAAGACTCGAGAGCACACGAGAAGAAGAGAAAGCAGCGAGAATGACGAGAATTGAAAGCTCACGGAATCAGATAGACTATGAAACCACTCCGGTTAGAACGAGATAAGAAACTAATAAGACTGAAAGGATTTAGGTAGAACTCAGACTGAACATGGAAAGAATAGAACATGAACTTGAGAAGATGGAACGATACTTGATGAAGACATGACACAAAACCTCTGGAAAGGATTGAAAGAGTTGAATGAAAAGAACTTAGAAGGAAGGATTGAACGGAGTTGTCGAGAAAATCAACAACGAAAAGAGTAAGCTTGTTATGGACTTATGGATTACATCTCAAAATTATGAGGTGATAGCCAACCACAAGCGGAAAAGATTGAATAGCTGAGAGGAACGAAGAAATGCAAAACTCCACTTCAAAAGAATACGGAGAATTAATTGCACTTCGAGACGCAAGAAGAAAAGATACTTGAATTCCATCGACAAGAATCTTGATGAACACTTGAAGAATGAATTAAATCATGAAGATCCGCCATGAAGAACTCCGGTGACAAAAGGATGATGAGATAGAATGAAGGGTGAAAGAATAAGATGAGCCTTACGGTGATTTAGATGGAGGTTCTGACGAAATGACCGAGGAAATTTCTGAACTCCGGAAAAGAAAAGACGAACGACTTAGATCCGAGAAAATCACTCATCACGAACAATCTCCAAAGAAAGAATTAATCAACTTGACCACGATGAAATGAGAATAAGAATTATGTTATGCTTATCCTCCACCAATTAAATTGATGAGAAGCAATGGATTTGCATACTACTTATTCTTGATGAAAAGGATTGAGAAGTGACATATCGCAAACTTGAGAAGGTCTTCATGAACCACCGGTAGGATTGGAAAGAACGAATAAATTAATATGATAATCAAAGAAAAAGAATCTTGAACGAACCACCGTAAGAATTCGGAAATGGCTGACAAAAGAGAATGAATCACCGGACATAATTAGAAGAACCAATAAGCTAGAGGGGATTTAGATGCAAAAGAACAAAGAGATCGTGAGCTGATTAAAGAACACTTGAACGAAGCACCAGGATAAATAGAGAACGATAACTGGAATGATGGCCTCCGGTGAAAAGAAATGGAAAAACAACTCTTGACAAACTCCGGATGGATAAGAAAGAATATCTGACAAACGGAATAATATGAGAGGATAACATGAAGCTAGAACCATGAAACTTCGAGAGAACGGCAAGATTTAGAGGAAAAACTCTTCTTCAATCTTCAAATGATGATGAGAAACACCACCAAAATTAATGAGATACTCCGGAAGAATGGAAAGCAAAGAGGTTGAGCCAACAATGAAAAGAATTTGAACGAGATCTTGGAGAAGGCATGTGACTGATGAAATTCATTCTTACGTCACTCTTCGAAAAGAATTGGGAATAGCTCCAGGAAATTAGAAGAGTCGGGTAAGATCCTGGGAAAAGACATGTGGGTTAGGGCCCACTAAAGGAAAGCACCGTTGGAAAGGGATGTTGAATAGATAGGTGATCCACCGGAATAATTGAAATATTTGAATGAGGTGACAACCTCGAATTAATTGGAACACAGACTAATCTCCTGAGATGTCTTGAACACTCCGGAAGGATAAGCTGGCGAGAGGCGAACGAGCAGGGAAAACACTTGATCCAAGGAAAAGAATGTGATCAACCCGAAAAAAACTTGAATTGAATCCACGGAAAGGAAAAGAGATGAAGAATGTCCACCGAGACGAGAATTCACGGTTGAGATAATTCTGAAAAAGCGAAGAGGTTCCGCACAAATGAAATTGATGCTTGAAACAGACTCAGGCTCCGGGAAGAAAAGGGGTGGGAGGTCGGGAAAACAAAGGCAACTTGGAAGGGGGAACCGACGAATATCTTGAAGAGAAAATACCGGTTGAAAACATTGAGGAAAGAAAGCAAAGACTTCGCACGAGTAGGATGGATACTCGATTACGGACTCCGGTTCCGAGAAGAAGAAGGGTGGTAGGCGGGGAAAACAAAACAAGCGAGGATTGGACTTGACAACGATGAAGAGGCTCGAGTCAACTTGACGAGAAATGCACCGGATTAAAAGAGCTGAGGAACAACGATCGAAAAACCAACTGCGTGATCCTAAAGAAAAACTTGAATGGGAAGAGGAGTAGTTCAAAACACCTACGTCAAGATTCCTCACCAGAGCGACGAAGGGGCAGAGGAGTAAAAAGAATTCCTACTCTCCAATATAACTAACTCCGAAATCAGTTTTTTTTTCTAGACTCAACAACGGCCAAACTACACGATCAATCAAGGGGGCTCCTAAGGTCGGTCGAGGCTCTGATACCAACTTGTCACGCCCAAGATGCGACCCTATCCTAAAGGAACTCGAAGGTCCCACCAAGGATAGAAGCGCATCTTGAAGACGCTTTTGCAAAGTGGATATCATTACATCAACATTACATAATAGTGGGGATACATCCAATACATACAATGTCACATGAATACCACAATACATCATATACAAGATCAACATCCGGCTACGGATGAAACATAAACAGAAACTCATACGACATCCATCCTACTAGCCCAGGCTGCCGACCTGGAACCTATCCCCTGATCGAAGAAGCAGAAGAAGAACTCCAAAACAAGTAAACATCGCTCTTGCGTCATGATCATCGCAAAACCTGTACCTGCAACTGTTGTTGTAGTAATCTGTGAGCCACGAGGACTCAGCAATCCCATTACCATGGGTATCAAGACTAGCAAAGCTTAATGGGAACGAAAGGGGTAAAGTGGTGAGGTTGCAGCAGCGACTAAGCATATATGGTGGCTAACATACGCAAATGAGAGCGAGAAGAGAAACAAAGGAACGATCGTCAACTAGTAATGATCAAGAAATGATCCTGAACTCCTACTTACGTCAGACATAACCCAGAAACCGTGTTCTCCTCTCGATCTACCCCGAAAAGAGACACTCACGGTTACGCACACGGTTGGTGTATTTTAGAAGAGTTTACTTCAAGTTTACTACAACCGGACATTAACAAATTCCCATCTGCCACATAACCGTGGGCACGGCTTTCGAAAGTTCAAACCCTGCAGGGGTGTCCCAACTTAGCCCATGATAAGCTCTCGCGATCAACGAAGGATATTCCTTCTCCCGGGAAGACCCGATCAGTCTCGGAATCCGGCTACAAGACATTTCGACAAGAATAAAACAAGACCAGCAAGACCGCCCGATCTTGCCGACAAACCCGATAGGAGCTGCACATATCTCGTTCTCGAGGCAACACCGGATGAGACTAGCTACGAGTAAAACCAGCCCTCGTGTTGCCTCAAGGTGGCCCATGAGTAGCTCGGTTCGGACCAACACTTAGACAAGCATTGGCCGGGGGCTAAATAAAGATGACCCTTGGGTTAATTACTCCCAAGGGAAAGGTAGGTGGTGGTGAGGCAAATGGTAAAACCAAGGTTGGGCCTTCTTTGGAGGAGTCTTATTCAAAGCGAACTGTCAAGGGGTCCCATAAATCACCCAACCGCGTTAGGGACGCAAAATCCGGGAACATAACACCGATATGACGGAAACTAGAGGCGGCAAGAGTGGAACAAAACACACGGTATAAGGCCGAGCCTTCCACCCTTTACCAAGTATATAGATGCATTAATAATATAAGAGATATTGTGATATCCCAACATAACATAATCCAACATGGAGCAATCTTCATCTTCACCTGCAACTAGCAACGCTATAAGAGGGGCTGAGCAAAAGCGGTAACATAGCCAAACAACGGTTTGCTAGGAAGGTGACAAAGGTTAGAGGTTCACGGCAATTTGGGAGGCTTGAGCATCAAGTGATAGGTAGCGCAGCAGAGCGAAAGAACGAAGCAACTAGCATAGCAATGATAGTAATGAGATCCAAGGTGATGGTCATCTTGCCTGAAATCCCGCTAGGAAGAGAACGAGTCCATGAAGAAGATGAAGCCACGAAGGCAGACCAAGCGTGAGCAGAGCGAATCCTCACGATCGCATAGCGAAACGGGAACTATCGAGAAGAAGCACACAACAAGGTAAACACACCACACATGAACAAGGCATGATACTCAAACAAGTATGATGCATGGCAATGCTACATGAAACTACTCATGGCAAGAGATGACGCAAACAAGAGTAGCACATCAAAGCAAGTTTAAATGAGGCCGGAAACAACATATAACAAATCCGGTAAGTCCTCATATGCAAATTTCAAAATTGGTCCAGATCTGAATAAACCTTATGTTCAAGTTGTTAAACAGCAAGTTAAGATGCACCACGATGATCTACACGAAATTCTAGTCAAGTTACATATAAAGTTCATTAGATTCGGACCTACGGCCAAGAAGATATGAGCGAAACAAGTGAAACGTGGCATTGATGCAAAATGCATCCAAACATCAAGCAAACACCTCAAAACAAGGATGCAACATGATAATATGAAACTACATGCAATTCTAAGCAAGTTTCATATAGAGCACACTCAAAACGGAGCAACGGTTCAACACATACACCCTATACGTCATAGCAACAATCTGTCCAAAACAGCAACTAGGCATCTTGCAAGCATCAAAACAATATGCTACAGCATGTCAACGTGAAAATAAAAGGCATGGTCATGATGTACAGGTAAAGCATGACAAAACATGAACACTGAGCTATCTCCAGAAATCACTAGAACATGCTCAAAAACACATGGCAAGATTGCAAATAATAACAGTTTCAGACTTAGCAGAAATAACATCAGGTTGCAATGTTTAGAGCTATCAAACTACATGTTACAGGAACTTATAATGGCAAACAAAGGCATGGCATGTTACTACTAAATGCATAGAACATATGTCCTTTACTGACCATAAGCAACAAAGAATCATAAAATATGATAGCACCCATTTAAACATGGCAAGTTATATTACAGATTCATACATGGCAGCAACAACGATAAGTAGGCATGTTGGTGAGCTTGAACCACTCACCACAGAGCAATACATGGCATGGCAAGGCAACTCACAGTAAGAAGACATGTTTATGAAGCAAAGAATGGCAAGATCAAGTTCATAGAGTGCATGGATCGCTAGCAACAATCTTGGCAACATTGAACTTAATGTTAACAGGCTGACAGCAACATTATTTAGCAACTTGAGAGCAAGATTACAACAAGTTACAGCAGACTATAATTGCAACAAAGGGCATGGATTGATGGATCAAGACATGTATAACAAAACATCCTTAGTGAACATCTCCAGATTATCCACAGAATGACTTGTAGAAGCAGGTTAACATAGCATCATGATATAGCAGATTCAGACAAGCAAAACAGTAACAGCAAGTACCCTGCTTAACAAGCTTGATGCACTCACTACACAACTCAAAAAAATACATGGCAAGCACCCCTGGAAAGATGGCATGGCATAGATCAAAACTCATGTAGAGCTCATGCTCATAGGATGCACACATAAATCATGGCAAAAATGACAAATGAGCAAGTTATAACAGTTTCAGCAGATTAACATTATATAGCACTCTTGCAACAACGATTCAGGCATCAAGATGAACTCAAATGAACATGATGCAATGGAATGAAATTAATTACTCATTGAGGCGAACAATTTGACATATTACACGCACGAAACGGAGCTACGGATGCAGAGATACAACATGACGAACAGGGCATGAAAATTACACAGAAACGGGGACTTAGTGGATTTTCGGGGTCAACCTCAGGCAGATCTCGCCGGAGTAGTCGCCGGAGGGGCTCGGGGAAGAAGGGGACGGCGGAGCAGGCGGAGCTGGGGTCGGGAAGAAGGACCAGGCGCTCTCGGCGGATCTCGCGGATCCGAGCCGGAGAAACCTGAGGCGGCGAATGAGTTCCGTGGCGTGAGCCTTGTGATGTGTGTGGAGGCGCAATGTCCCTGTGGAGGCGCCAGGTATGAGGCTCTGTGTGGCCTTGAGCGCGCCATGAGCCTTGTGTGTGGGAGCGAGGCGCCGGGCGTGGAAACTCCAGCCGTGAGACCCTTGTGTGGCGCCATGATCAGCCTTGGCCTGTGGCCTTCAGGCTCATGACCCTTGATGGGCTCAGCGGGCCTTGGCCATGAGACGGCAATGGCGGACAGGTGTCGGGCTGCGATTCGTCAGGCAGCGGCGGACATGTCCCGTGGCCAGCGCGGACGTGTCCGTGTACCTGGAGGAAGAAAACTAGGGTTTCGCCCGAAATTTCAGAGGGGAAGGCTAATTTATAGGTAGAGGGAGCTAGGAGAGTCCAAATGAGGAGCGGTTTTCGACCACGCGATCGTGATCGAACGACCGAGAGCATGGAAGAGAGTTTGCTGGTTTTTGGGCCACTTTGGAAGGGGTGTTGGTCTGCACACAAAAGAGGCTTTTGCGGTTACCCGGTTAACCGTTGGAATATCAAACGACCTCCAAATGACCCGAAACTCTACAGGCGGTCTACCGGTGCTATACTAAGGCCGCTTGGCAAACCTCGGTCCATTCCGAGAACGTTTAACACCCGCGCAGAACGAGAGACAAAAGGGGGATGCCGGGGAAGATAGGAGTGCCGGATTGCAAAACGGACAACGGGGAAAATGCTTTCCGGATGCATGAGGCGAACACGTATGCAAAAGCGATGCACATGATGACATGATATGAAATGCAGATGATGACATGATAAAATGCAACACGCAAGCAAATGACATGGCAAAGACGGCGAATAACTGGCAGACACCTGGCGCATCGGATCCGGGGTGTTACAACACTCCTCCACTAACAAGAGATCTCGTCCCGAGATCTTAGGACCGAGACGGAAGGGAAAAGGGGATGAGGTGAAACAAGAACTCAAGAGAAGAAGCAAAGACTCGAGAGCACACGAGAAGAAGAGAGAAACGACGAGAATGACGAGAATTGAAAGCTCACGGAATCAGATAGACTATGAAACCACTCCGGTTAGAACGAGATAAGAAACTAATAAGACTGAAAGGATTTAGGTAGAACTCAGACTGAACATGGAAAGAATAGAACATGAACTTGAGAAGATGGAACGATACTTGATGAAGACATGACACAAAACCTCCGGAAAGGATTGAAAGAGTTGAATGAAAAGAACTTAGAAGGAAGGATTGAACGGAGTTGTCGAGAAAATCAACAACGAAAAGAGTAAGCTTGTTATGGACTTATGGATTACATCTCAAAATTATGAGGTGATAGCCAACCACAAGCGGAAAAGATTGAATAGCTGAGAGGAACGAAGAAATGCAAAACTCCACTTCAAAAGAATACGGAGAATTAATTGCACTTCGAGACGCAAGAAGAAAAGATACTTGAATTCCATCGACAAGAATCTTGATGAACACTTGAAGAATGAATTAAATCATGAAGATCCACCATGAAGAACTCCGGTGACAAAAGGATGATGAGATAGAATGAAGGGTGAAAGAATAAGATGAGCCTTACGGTGATTTAGATGGAGGTTACGACGAAATGACCGAGGAAATTTCTGAACTCCTAAAAGAAAAGACGAACGACTTAGATCCGAGAAAATCACTCATCACGAACAATCTCCAAAGAAAGAATTAATCAACTTGACCACGATGAAATGAGAATAAGAATTATGTTATGCTTATCCTCCACCAATTAAATTGATGAGAAGCAATGGATTTGCATACTACTTATTCTTGATGAAAAGGATTGATAAGTGACATATCGCAAACTTGAGAAGGTCTTCATGAACCACCGGTAGGATTGGAAAGAACGAATAAATTAATATGATAATCAAAGAAAAAGAATCTTGAACGAACCACCGTAAGAATTCGGAAATGACTGACAAAAGAATGAATCACCGGACATAATTAGAAGAACCAATAAGCTAGAGGGATTTAGATGCAAAAGAACAAAGAGATCGTGAGCTGATTAAAGAACACTTGAGCGAAGCACGGGATAAATAGAGAATGATAAGCTGGAATGATGGCCTCGGTGAAAAGAAATGGAAAAACAACTCTTGACAAACTCCGGATGGATAAGAAAGAATATCTGACAAACGGAATAATATGAGAGGATAACATGAAGCTAGAACCATGAAACTTTGAGAGAACGGCAAGATTTAGAGGAAAAACTCTTCTTCAATCTTCAAATGATGATGAGAAACACCACCAAAATTAATGAGATACTCCGGAAGAATGGAAAGCAAAGAGGTTGAGCCAACAATGAAAAGAATTTGAATGAGATCTTGGAGAAGGCATGTGACTGATGAAATTCATTCTTACGTCACTCTTCGAAAAGAATTGGGAATAGCTCCGGGAAATTAGAAGAGTCAGGTAAGATCCTGGGAAAAGACATGTGGGTTAGGGCCCACTAAAGGAAAGCACCGTTGGAAAGGGATGTTGAATAGATAGGTGATCCACCGGAATAATTGAAATATTTGAATGAGGTGACAACCTCTAATTAATTGGAACACAGACAAATCTCCTGAGATGTCTTGAACACTCCGGAAGGATAAGCTGGCGAGAGGCGAACGAGCAGGGAAAACACTTGATCCAAGGAAAAGAATGTGATCAACCCGAAAAAAACTTGAATTGAATCCACCGGAAAGGAAAAGAGATGAAGAATGTCCACCGAGACGAGAATTCACCGGTTGAGATAATTTACGAAAAAACTGAAGAGGTTCCGCACAAATGAAATTGATGCTTGAAACAGACTCAGGCTCCGGGAAGAAAAGGGGTGGGAGGTCGGGAAAACAAAGGCAACTTGGAAGGGGTAACCGACGAATATCTTGAAGAGAAAATACCGGTTGAAAACATTGAGGAAAGAAAGCAAAGACTTCGCACGAGTAGGATGGATACTCGATTACGGACTCCGGTTCCGAGAAGAAGAAGGGTGGGCGGGCGGGAAAAGAAAACAACTGAGGATTGGACTTGACAACGATGAAGAGGCTCGAGTCAACTTGACGAGAAATGCACCGGATGAAAAGAGCTGAGGAACAACGATCGAAAAACCAAATGCGTGATCCTAAAGAAAAACTTGAATGGGAAGCCGAGATTCCTCACCAGAGCGAAGAAGGGGCAGAGGAGTAAAAAGAATTCCTACTCTCTGATATAACTAAACTCCGAAATCAGTTTTTTTTCTAGACTCAACAACGGCCAAACTACACGGTCAATCAAGGGGGCTCCTAAGGTCGGTCGAGGCTCTGAACTCAAATGAACATGATATAGCACTCTTGTAATGATGATTCAGGCATCAAGATGAACTCAAATGAACATGATGCAATGGAATGAAATGAAGTACTCGTTGAGGCGAACAATTTGACATATTACACGCACGAAACGGAGCTACGGATGCAGAGATACAACCTGATGAACAGGGCATGAAAATTACATAGAAACGGGGACTTAGTGGATTTTCGGGGTCAACCTCAGGCAGATCTCGCCGGAGTAGTCGCCGGAGGAGCTCGGGGAAGAAGGGGCCGGCCGGGGCAGGCGGAGCTGGGGTCGGGGAAGACAGCTCCGGGGCGCTCTCGGCCGGATCTCGCCGGATCCGGGCCGGAGAGGCACGGGCGGCGAGGGCGCTGGTTCCGGCGAGCGAAGCGCGAGGCGCGCCTGTGGTGGCGCTGAGGCGACGGCGAGGCGCGCGTCATGCGAGGGAGGCGCCGGGCGCTGGGAGGCGCGCCGGGCGTGGAGGGGCGCCGGGCGGCGGCAGGGCGGCGGGAGACCGAGGGCGCCGCTGGCGTGGAGGCTCCGCCGGCAAGGACCTGGCGGCGGGCGCCGGGCGAGGGCGGGCGGGCGGGCAGCGCAGCTGGCTCAAGGCCCATGATGGGTTTCAAGGCGGTCAAGGGCTGGGACGACGGGCGCGTAACAGGTGTCGGGCTGCGATTCGTCGGGGTAGCGGGCGGACATGTCCGGCGGCGGCGCGGACGTGTCCGGTGGCACGGGAGGAAGAAAACTAGGGTTTCGCCCGAAATTTCAGAGGGGAAGGCTAATTTATAGGTAGAGGGAGCTAGGAGAGTCCAAATGAGGAGCGGTTTTCGGCCACGCGATCGTGATCGAACGATCGAGAGCATGGAGGGGAGTTTGCTGGGTTTTGGGCCACTTTGGAAGGGGTGTTGGGATGCACACAAAAGAGGCTTTTGCGGTTACCCGGTTAACCGTTGGAGTATCAAACGACCTCCAAATGACCCGAAACTTGACAGGCGGTCTACCGGTGCTATACCAAAGCCGCTTGGCAAACCTCGGTCCATTCCGAGAACGTTTAACACCCGCGCAGAACGAGAGACAAAAGGGGGATGCCGGGGAAGATAGGAGTGCCGGATTGCAAAACGGACAACGGGGAAAATGCTCGGATGCATGAGACGAACACGTATGCAAAAGCGATGCACATGATGACATGATATGAAATGCAGATGATGACATGATAAAATGCAACACGCAAGCAAATGACATGGCAAAGACGGCGAATAACTGGCAGACACCTGGCGCATCGGATCCGGAGCGTTACACCATGTCTTACATACGGGTATGTATATGAGCGGGGTTGTACTTTCTAACAAGTTAGGCCCTATATGTCAACCTTTTTGGCCTTATATGTCAGTTTCTTCGTACGTTAACAGGATGTTGCATACATGGGGGTGATCATTGTATGGCACATGTCAAGCATGTTGGATCCCAGTTCTCGGCCTCATAATATAACTATACTAATATGTTAAAAGTTGGGTGGATTTTTTTCGCGAATACGCAAAGCTTGCATATCATTTCATTGATAGAGGAAGTTTGAATGAGTACAATACATAGTACAACATATGGCACAAACGTAAGAGGCGTGAATATGGTGCATGAAGCAGAGAGACATGAAATGCTCGACCCAAACATGAAAGACACAAGTAAACTAGAGAAATATTTCAACCAACAACTAGACGACCAACATCTCCAAAGAGAGCACTGAGGACGCCACAAGCAAACAAGACAATGCCTTCACAAAGGAGAATGACACCAAGCCGCCGTCATCGTTCAATCCAAAAACCGAATCTAGGGTTTTCCCTGATGCCCGAAGAGGGGCACAGATAACAGCCATGACAACGCATGACATAATCAATTTTACTTTATTTACTACATTGTACCATATCAGAGTATGAGCATGACACATTCATTGGAGAGATATTTGAGATGTTAGGTTGCCCATAGTGAGTAGTAGATGCGGAAATGCAATTTGGCTCCCGGGAACACATGCTCCTATGTGTTCTTTATCACATCCAAATGCTACATGAAAATTTTGTTGGGTAACGTAGTAATTTCAAAATTTTCCTACGCACACGCAAGATCATGGTGATGCATAGCAACGAGAGGGGAGAGTGTTGTCTCACGCCTCGTGAGACCAAGCGGAAGCGATCACAACGTAGAGGAAGTAGTCGTCACGTTCTCCTCGCGATCCAACCGATCCAGCCGTTACTCCGGCGCCTCCGAGTTCTTGGCACACGTTCAGCTCGGTGGCGCTCCTCGGGCTCCGATCCAGCAAAGCTCCGGGAGAGAGAGTTCCACAAGACGACGGCGTGGTGACGATCTTGAGGGTCTACCGACGCAGGGCTTCGCCTAAGCACCGCTACGATATGACCGAGGTGGAATATGGTGGAGGGGGGCACCGCACACGACTAAGGAACGATCTCAAGGATCAACTTGTGTGTTCTAGGGTGCCCCTGCCCCGTATATAAAGGAGCAAGGGGAGGGCCGGCCGGCCCTAGGAGGCGCGCCAAGGGAGAGGGAGTCCTCCTCCTAGTGGGAGTAGGACTCCCTTTCCTAGTCCAACTAGGAAGGAGGAAGGGGAAGGAAAGAGAGGGAGGGAGAGGAAGGGGCCGCCCCCTCCTTGTCCAGTCGGACTCCCCATGGGGGCGCGCGCCACCTCCTGGTGCGGCCCTCTCTCTCCCCTTGGCCCAATAAGGCCCATTACTTCCCGGGGTTCGGTAACCTCCGGCACTCCATTTCTCCGGAAACTTCCGAACCTTTCCGTGTCCGAATATAGCCGTCAATATATCAATCTTTATGTCTCAATCATTTTGAGACTCCTCCTCATGTCCGTGATCACATCCGGGACTCCGAACTCCTTCGGTACATCAAAATACACAAAACTCATAATATAACCGTCCATCGAAACCTTAAGCGTGCGGACCCTACGGTTCGAGAACAATGTAGACATGACCGAGACATCGTCTCCGGGTCAATAACCAATAGCGGGACCTGGATGCCCATATTGGCTCCTACATATTCTACGAAGATCTTTATCGGTCAGGACCGCATAACAACATACGTTGTTCCCTTTGTCATCGGTATGTTACTTGCCCGAGATTCGATCGTCGGTATCCAATACCTAGTTCAATCTAAATTCTTGGCAAGTCTCTTTACTCGTTCCGTAATACATCATCTCACAGCTAACTCATTAGTTGTAATGCTTGCAAGGCTTAGTGATGTGTATTACCGAGAGGGCTCAGAGATACCTCTCCGAGCAATCGGAGTGACAAATCCTAATCTCGAAATCGCCAACCCAAAGCATCTGCCTTTGGAGACACCTGTAGTACTCCTTTATAATCACCCGATTCGTTGTGACGTTTGGTAGTACCAAAGTGTTCCTCCGGTAACGGGAGTTGCATATTCTCATAGTTATAGGAACATGCATAAGTCATGGATAAAAGCAATAGCAACATACTAAACGATCGGGTGCTAAGCTAATGGAATGGGTCATGTCAATCAGATCATTCAACCAAATGATGTGACCTTGTTAATCAAATGACAACTCCTTTGTCTATGGTTAGGAAACATAACCATCTTTGATTAACAAGCTAGTCTAGTAGAGGCATACTAGTGACACTCTGTTTGTCTATGTATTCACACATGTATTATGTTTCCGGTTAATACAATTCTAGCATGAACAATAAACATTTATCATGAAATAAGGAAATAAATAATAACTTTATTATTGCCTCTAGGGCATATTTCCTTGATCTCCCACTTGCACTAGAGTCAATAATCTAGATTACATAGTAATGATTCTAACACCCATGGAGTCTTGGTGCTGATCATGTTTTGCTCGTGGAAGAGGCTTAGTCAACGGGTCTCGCTACATTCAGATTCGTATGTATCTTGCAAATCTCTATGTCTCCCACCGGACTAAGTCCCGGATGGAATTGAAGCGTCTCTTGATGTGTTTGGTTCTCTTGTGAAATCTGGATTCCTTTGCTAAAGCAATTGCTCCAAAGATTGTCACAAAAGATTTTCATTGGACACGATGCACTAGGTATGACACCTAGATCGGATATGAACTCCTTCATCCGCACTCCTTCATTAGCTGCTTCGAAGCTGCTATGTATTCCGCTTCACATGTAGATCCCGCCACGACGCTTTGTTTAGAAGCGCACCAACCGACAGCTCCTCCGTTTAGTGTAAATCGTATCCGGTTTGCGATTTAGAATCGTGCGGATCGGTGTCAAAGCTTGCATCAACGTAACGGTTTACGATGAGCTATTTGTCTCCTCCATATACAAGAAACATTTCCTTAGTCCTTTTCGTGTATTTCAGGATGTTCTTGACGCTGTCCGATGATCCACTCTGGATTACTTTGGTACCTCCTGCTAAGCTTATAGCAAGGCACACATCGTGTCAGTACACAGCATTGCATACATGATAGAGCCTATGGCTGAGGCATAGGAACATCTTTCATTTTCTCTCTATCTTCTGCGGTGGTCGGGCATTGAGTCTTACTCAACTTCACACCTTGTAACACTGGCAAGAACCCTTTCTTTGCTTGATCCATTTTGAACTTCTTCAAAATTTTGTCAAGGTATGTGCTTTGTGAAAGTCCAATTAAGCGTCTTGATCTATCTCTATAGATTTTGATGCCCAATATGTAAGCAGCTTCACCGAGGTCCTTCATCGAAAAACTCTTATTTAAGTATCCCTTTATGCTATCCAGAAATTCTATATCATTTCCGATTAGTAATATGTCATCTACATATAATATCGTAAATGCTCTGAGCTCCCACTCACTTTCTTGTAAATCTGAGCTTCTCCAAAAGTCGGTATAAACCCAAATGCTTTGATCACACTATCAAAGCGTTTATTCTAACTCCGAGATGCTTGCACCAGTCCATAAATGGATCATTGGAGCTTGCACACTTTGTTAGCTCCCTTTGGATCGATAAAACCTTCTGGTTGCATCATATACAACTCTTCTTCCGTAAATCCATTCAGGAATGCAGTCTTTACATCCATTTGCCAAATTTCATAATCATAAAATCGGCAATTGCTAACATGATTCGGACAGACTTAAGCATCGCTTCTGGTGAGAAGGTCTCATCGTAGTCAATCCCTTGAACTTGTCGAAAACCCTTTGCGACAAGTCGAGCTTTAATGAAACGATAATATTACCGTCGGCGTCGGTCTTCTTCTTGAAGATCCACTTGTTTTCTATTGCTTGCCGACCCTCGGCAAGTCAACCAAAGTCCACACTTTGTTTTCATACATGGATCCCATCTCAGATTTCATGGCCTCAAGCCATTTTGCGGAATCTGGGCTCACCATCGCTTCTTCATAGTTCGTAGGTTCATCATGATCTAGTAGCATGACTTCCGAGAACAGGATTACCGTACCACTCACAGTGCGGATCTTACTCTGGTTGATCTCTGAGGTTCTGTAGTAACTTGATCTGAAGTTTCATGATCAACATCATCAACTTCCTCACTATTTGGTGTAGATGTCGCGAAACCGGTTTACGTGATAAACTACTTTCAAATAAGGGAGAAGGTACAGATTACCTCATCAAGTTCTACTTTCCTCCCACTCACTTATTTCGAGAGAAACTCCTTCTCTAGAAAGGATCCATTCTTAGCAACAAATGTCTTGCCTTCGGATCTGTGATAGAAGGTGTACCCAACTGTCTCCTTTGGGTATCCTATGAAGACACATTTCTCCGATTTAGGTTCGAGCTTATCGGGTTGAAGCTTTTTCACATAAGCATCGCATCCCCAAACTTTAAGAAGCGACAACTTTGGTTTCTTGCTAAACCATAGTTCATAAGGTGTCGTCTCAACGGATTTTGACGGTGTTCTATTCAGCGTGAATGCGGCCGTCTCAAGAGCATAACCCCAAAAGCGATAGCGGTAAATCTGTAAGAGACATCATAGATCGCACCATATCTAGTAAAGTGCGATTCTGACGTTCGGACACACCATTGCGCTGTGGTGTTAGGGTGGCGTGAGTTGCGAAAACTATTCCGCATTGTTTCAAATGTAGACCAAACTCGTAACTCAAATACTCGCCTCCACGATCAGATCGTAGAAACTTTATTTTTCTTATTACGATGATTTTCAACTTCACTCTGAAATTCTTTGAACTTTTCAAATGTTTCAGACTTATGTTTCATTAAGTAGATATACCCATATCTGCTTAAATCATCTGTGAAGGTGAGAAAATAACGATATCCGCCACGAGCCTCAACATTCATTGGACCACATACATACAGATGTATGATTTCCAACAAATCTGTTGCTCTCTCCATAGTACCGAGAACGGGTTTTAGTCATCTTGCCCATGAGGCACGGTTCGCAAGTGCCAAGTGATTCATAATCAAGTGACTCCAAAAGTCCATCAAGATGGAGTTTCTTCATGCGCTTTATACCGATATGACCTAAACGGCGATTGCCACAAATAAGTCGCACTATCATTATCAACTCTGCATCTTTTGGTTTCAACATTATGAATATGTGTATCACTACTATCGAGATTCATTAAAATAGACCACTCTTCAAGGGTGCATGACCATAAAAGATATTATTCATATAAATAGAACAACCATTATTCTCTGATTTAAATGAATAAGCATCTCGCATCAAACAAGATCCAGATATAATGTTCATGCTCAATCGGCACCAAATAACAATTATTTAGGTCTAAAACTAATCCCGAAGGTAGATGTAGAGGTAGCGTGCCGACCGCGATCACATCGACTTTGGAACCATTTCCCACGCGCCATCGTCACCTCGTCCTTTGCCGGTGTTAAGCAATCCGTAGTCCCTGCTTTGAGTTGCAAATATTAGCAATGTAACCAGTATCAAATACCAGTGCTACTGCGAGCTCTAGTAAGGTACACATCAATAACATGTATATCACATATACCTTTGTTCACCTTGCCATCCTTCTTATCCGCCAAATACTTGGGGCGGTTCCGCTTCCAAAGGACGATGCGCTTGCGAGAGAAGCACTCGATTTCAGGTTTAGGTCCAGACTTGGGTTTCTTCTCTGAGCGACAACTTGTTTGTCGTTCTTCTTGAAGTTCCACTTCTTATTCCCTTTGCGTTTCTTCTTGACACTAGTGGTCTTATTGAACATCAACACTTTATGCTCCTTCTTGATTTCTACCTCCGCAGCCTTTAGCATTGCGAAGAGCTCGAGCATAGTCTTTACTAACCCTTGCATATTATAGTTCATCACGAAGCCTTTGTAGCTTGGTGGCGGTGATTGAAGAATTACATCAATGACACAATCATCCGGAAGATCAACTCCCGGTTGAGTCAAGTGATTGTAATACCGGACATTACGAGTATGTGCTCACCGACAGACCCATTCTCTTCCATCTTGCGGCTATAGAACTTATTGGAGACTTCATATCTCTCAATCCGGGCATTCTGTTGAAATATCAACTTCAACTCTGGAACATCTCATATGCTCCATGACGTTCAAAACGTCGTTGAAGACCAGTTCTAAGCCGTAAAGCATGGCACACTTGAACTATAGAGTAGTCATCGACTTTGCTCGCCAGACGTTCTTAACGTCGTCGGTTACATCGGCAGCACAGCACCTAGCGGTGCATCCAGACGTAACTCTTCTATGCAGCAATGAGGATAATCCTCGATTACGGACCCGATCCGTGTAATTGCTACCATCATCTTTCAACTTTGCTTTCTCAAGGAACGCATTAAAATTCAACGGAACAACAAAGACGAGCCATCTATCTATAAGCAGACATAGACAAGCAAGATACTATCAGTCTTGAGTTCATGATAAATTTAAGTTCAATTAATCATATTACTTAAGAACTCCCACTTAGACGGACATCTCTCTAGTCATCTAAGTGATCACGTGATCCAAATCAACTAAACCATAACCGATCATCACGTGAGATGGAGTAGTTTTCAATGGTGAACATCTTATGTTGATCATATCTACTATATGATTCACGCTCGACCTTTCGGTCTCCGTGTTCGAGGCCATATCTGCATATGCTAGGCTCGTCAAGTATAACTGAGTATTCTGCGTGTGCAAAACTGGCTTGCACCCGTTGTAGATGGACGAGAGCTTATCACACCCGATCATCACGTGGTGTCTCGACACGACGAACTTTGGCAACGGTGCATACTCAGGAGAACACTACTTGATAATTTTAGTGAGAGATCATCTTAAAATGCTACCGTCAATCAAAGCAAAATAAGATGCATAAAGGATAAACATCACATGCAATCAATATAAGTGATATGATATGGCCATCATCATCTTGTGCTTGTGATCTCCATCTCAAGCACCGTCGTGATCACCATAAATCACCGGTAGCGACACCTTGATCTCCATCGTAGCATCGTTGTCGTTTCGCCATCTATTGCTTCTCGACTATCGCTACCGCTTAGTGATAAAGTAAAAGCAATTACGAGCGTTGCATTTCATACAATAAGCGACAACCATATGGCTCCGACCGATTGCCGATAACTTCGGTTACAAAACATGATCATCTCATACAATAAAATATAGCATCACGTCTTGACCATATCACATCACAACATGCCCTGCAAAAACAAGTTAGACGTCCTCTACTTTGTTGTTGCAAATTTTACGTGGTCGCTACGGGCTTAAGCAAGAACCAATCTCACCTACGCATCAAGACCACAACGATACTTCGTCAAATAGACTCCGTTTAACCTTCTCAAGGACCGGGCGTAGCCACACTCGGTTCAACTAAAGTGAGAGAGACAGACACCCGCCAGCCACCTTTAAGCACAAGTGCTCGTAACGGTGAAACCAGTCTCGCGTAAGCGTACGCGTAATGTCGGTCCGGGCCGCTTCATCTCACAATACCGCTGAACCAAAGTATGACATCTTTGGTAGGCGAGATGACTTGTATCGCCCACAACTCACTTGTGTTCTACTCGTGCAAAACATCAAACCATAAAAACCTAGGCTCGGATGCCACTTTGTTGGGTAACGTAGTAATTTCAAAATTTTCCCTACGCACACGCAAGATCATGGTGATGCATAGCAACGAGAGGGGAGAGTGTTGTCTACGCACTCGTGAGACCGGCGGAAGCGATCACAATGTAGAGGAAGTAGTCAGACGTTCTCCTCGCGATCCAACCGATCCCAGCGTTACTCCGGCGCCTCCGAGTTCTTGGCACACGTTCAGCTCGGTGGCGCTCCTCGAGCTCCGATCCAAGCAAAGCTCCGGGAGAGAGAGTTCCGTCGGCCTGACGGCGTGGTGGCGATCTTGATGTTCTACCGACGCAGGCTTCGCCTAAGCACCGCCACGATATGACCGAGGTGGAATATGGTGGAGGGGCACCGCACACGGCTAAGGAACGATCTCAAGGATCAACTTGTGTGTTCTAGGGTGCCCCCACTGCGTATATAAAGGAGCAAGGGGAGGGCGGCCGGCCCTAGGAGGCGCGCCAAGGGAGGGGGAGTCCTCCTCCTAGTGGGAGTAGGACTCCCTTTCCTAGTCCAACTAGGAAGGAGGAAGGGGAAGGAAAGAGAGGAGAGGGAGAGGGAAGGGGCGCGCCCCCCCCTCCTTGTCCAGTCGGACTCCCCATGGGGGCGCGCCACCTCTGGTGCGGCCCTCTCTCTCCCCTTTGGCCCAATAAGGCCCATTACTTCCCGGGGGTTCCGTAACCCCTCGGCACTCCGATTTTCTCCGGAAACTTCCGGAACCTTTCCGGTGTCCGAATATAGCCGTCAATATATCAATCTTTATGTCTCGATCATTTCGAGACTCCTCGTCATGTCCGTGATCACATCCGGACTCGAACTCCTTCGGTACATCAAAATACACAAAACTCATAATATAACCGTCATCGAAACCTTAAGCGTGCGGACCCTACGGTTCGAGAACAATGTAGACATGACCGAGACACGTCTCGGTCAATAACCAATAGCGGGACCTGGATGCCCATATTGGCTCCTACATATTCTACGAAGATCTTTATCGGTCGAGACCGCATAACAACATACGTTGTTCCCTTTGTCATCGGTATGTTACTTGCCCGAGATTCGATCGTCGGTATCCAATACCTAGTTCAATCTAAGTTCTTGGCAAGTCTCTTTACTCGTTTCGTAATACATCATCTCACAGCTAACTCATTAGTTGTAATGCTTGCAAGGCTTAGTGATGTGTATTACCGAGAGGGCCCAGAGATACCTCTCCGACAATCGGAGTGACAAATCCTAATCTCGAAATACGCCAACCCAAAGATCTCGCCTTTGGAGACACTGTAGTACTCCTTTATAATCACCCGATTCGTTGTGACGTTTGGTAGTACCAAAGTGTTCCTCCGGTAAACGGGAGTTGCATATTCTCATAGTTATAGGAACATGCATAAGTCATGGATAAAAGCAATAGCAACATACTAAACGATCGGGTGCTAAGCTAATGGAATGGGTCATGTCAATCAGATCATTCAACCAAATGATGTGACCTTGTTAATCAAATGACAACTCCTTTGTCTATGGTTAGGAAACATAACCATCTTTGATTAACAAGCTAGTCTAGTAGAGGCATACTAGTGATACTCTGTTTGTCTATGTATTCACACATGTATTATGTTTCCGGTTAATACAATTCTAGCATGAACAATAAACATTTATCATGAAATAAGGAAATAAATAATAACTTTATTATTGCCTCTAGGGCATATTTCCTTCAAATTTTTAGGCAAAAATGTTAAACATTTTGGCCTATGCAAAAAAAAACAAATTGAACATCAATTGCTACCCCAAAATGTCACACCCAAATTTGTTTTTCACCGACGAAACATTGTTGCTCCGTTTTGCATGAAAATTGTAAAGCATGCTTGCAACACTAACACGAACATCTACAAAAAATGTCAGAATTTTTTAATTCTTTTTAATATTTCTATCATTTTACTGTTCATCCACACCCAGGAGCCAAAACGCCTCCCTATGATACTACTCCATTTTTGTAATGTATAGTATTATAGATGACTTTATTTGTTGACATGAAAGACATATATAGTATTAAAATATTTATTATGATACGGTATCATGATATAATACTTAATATATTTTTAATTTAATTATATGACAGTATGACACGTTATCAAAATTGACTGGGATGCTGCCCGTGCATGTGTATAATACTACTCAATATTACTGTGCAGGTGCTCCATTTCGAATCGGCCCGGCCCAATAACACACGGATCAGCGTCAAGTCTCTGACCTTTCTGGGCTTTTCATCCAAGCGCCAGCAGCTCTCCCCGCATCGCCCGCAGCTCCCAAACCCCAGGTCCTCCCAGCCGCCTCAACGCCGTCGCCATCGCCGTCATGGCAGCCGCTCGTCCCGCCGCGCGCCGGCCTCCAGCTGTTTGCGCGTAATAAGCTGCGCCCTGACGCAGGGTGCTACTGCGCGACTCTGTTTCATCTGAGCCTCCGACGTCGTGTTGGCCCCCTGGAGCAGAGCCGTGGAGCAGAGCCCCCTCCGGCCCTCCCCCGGTTGGTCCTGAAGCTGGCGCGATTCACGTTGTTTCGTTTTCGCCATGAACAACCACCTCCGCGCCGCATTAAGCGCAGCCCGGCTCCGGTGGGCTCCTGGTGCCCTCGACAAACCCTCCAGAGTGCCGCCGTGCTGTGCCGCCAGTTGGCGGCATGTCCAAGGATCATTCCTGGCATCGGGTCGAGTTGCTCCGAGTGACCATGTGATTCAGCGGCGGCCCTATTCAGCTGCCTCCATCCACAGCGAGGGGGAAACCATGGTGGATGAGGAGGAGGACGAGGTGGATCGGAAGATCAGGCAAATGGAGAGGAGGCGGGAGGTACGCGCCGCGCAGAAGACGTTCATGGAGTACCTCCATGTCACGCGCGGCATGTGCTTCAGCGACGCCGAGCATATAAGCAAGCGCTCGCCTGTTTACCTGAGCAAGCTGCTGGAGGAGGTGAAGGATGCCCTGAAGGAGCCCCCGGAGGGGGGAACCGAGCTGATCTTCAGGTCCAAGGTGAAGAAGAGGGATATGAAGGATGAAAGGGTCAGCAAGGCCCTGGTGCGGTTATTTCAATTCAATCCTGTCAACGAGTTTGAGCCATTCTTGGAGAGCATCGGCCTCAGACCAAGCGAGTGCAGTGCCTTCTTGCCTCGGGATCTCATGTTTCTCACGGACGATGAGATGTTGCTCGGCAACTTCCGCCTGCTTTGCAATTACGGCATTCCGCGCAGGAAGATAGGGAGGATATACCGGGATGCTATGGAGGTCTTTAGTTTTGGCCATGGTGTGCTTGCATCTAAGCTGAAGGCCCTTGAGGAACTTGGGTTCAGTAGGACCAGTGTGATCAAGCTCGTAATTGCTACTCCTGTTGTATTGTTTCGTGACCCTAATGTGGAATTGAAGATCCTGGAGTGGCTAGACGACATTGGAATCCAGCGGGACTGGATTAGTCAGTTCTTATCTGCTAGGAAGTCTTATGATTGGAGAAAGATGGTTCGAGTTCCCCAGTTCTTCATTAACTTGGGATTTACTAAGGAAGCTGTTGGTAAATTGGTCAGGCAAAATCCAGATTTCTTGCTGGATGGTTCAGGAAAGATGCTATTTACAGCGGTTCTCATGATGCTAAAAGCAGGATGTGGAAAAAAAGAGCTGTATGATCTTTTTATGGACTTCCCAAGTGTGTCGGTCGAGGATTTCACAAGTAACCTACGGAGGGGAATGCTGTTCTTAGCTGAGATTGGCATAAGCGATGAGGATGTTAACAAGTTTGTTCTTTCTCATGGATTAATCCTTGGTTCTGCCCCATTGAAGATGCCAAACAGCATTGTTACAAATCTCAATGTGGGAAAGAGGCGCCTGCGCAAGATTATACTGGAGGACCCGAAACTGTTGATGAGTTACACATTAGGGTCAAAAGTCAGCCAGCTACCAAAAATTGACCCCTTTGAAGCATCATTCAATGAGAGAATAAAATTCTTGAAAAGCATAGGATTTGATGAAGGCTCTGAAGATATGAAGAAGGCACTCAAAACCTTCCGTGGTAAAGGTGACGAACTACAAGATCGGTACGAGTTCTTAGTGAACAATACTGGGTTGGACCCAAAAGATGTAGTAAACATGATCAAGCTGGCTCCACAGGTTCTGAATCAGAAGATTGATGTGCTTGAGTCAAAGATATCCTTCCTTATAAATCATTCAGGGTATACTCTGAGTGATCTGGTTGCTTTCCCTGCTTGCCTGTCATTTACCGTGGAAAGAAGCAAAGTCAGGATTTTCACGTACAAGTGGCTGCTAGAAAGGGGGGTGGTTGCGCCTCGGCTGGCTCTAAGCACGATCCTTGCTTGCTCAGACAAATGTTTCATGAGCTATTTTGTGAAAAAGCATCCCATGGGCCCTGAAGTTTGGGAAAACTATAAGAGGGAAGTAGCTAAGGACAAAAACATGCCTTGTAGTTGAGATCATTAGCACCCTTGCCTTTGATGAATTAACTTTTTTCACTGTCTACATTTGCTCACATAATGCTATTCTTTGATAATTAGTGGCACATCAGCTGTCCTCTTTTATAATGTGGTCGTGTGGATGGTGTTTCTTCTCTGCTGCAGGGACTGACTTTAGCTTGTGCTGGTGATTGTTCCAGGCCGAAGATTCAGTAAACTATCGGACCATCTTTTTGAGAGCTTGACATTTAAGAGTTTGATGATCAACTCGAGGAAAGAAAAAAAGAGTAGTTCCCTGCCCAGTGGTAGTGCTGAATCTATTTCACTCTTCCTGCCTGCAGGGAAACATTATAGGTGCTTCAGTATGATATGGGCTGAATCTCATAAACCTTTCTGTCAAGTACTCCCTCCGTTCCTAAATATAAGTCTTTCTAGAGATTTCAATATGGACTACATACGGAGCAAAATAAATGAATCTATACTGTAAAACATGTCTATATACATCCGTATGTAGTTCATATTGTAATCTCTAGAAAGACTTATATTTAGGAACGGAGGGAGTATTACTTCCGTCCCAAATTAGCTGTCTTAGATTTGTCTAGATACGGATGTATCTAACACTAAGACAACTAATTCGGGACGGAGAGAGTATTTGATACTTTCAGCTTGTTATATCTTTGGAAATGGCCAATGTCCTTGGTAGGTGCTAGTGGCATGCAACTGGTTCAAGGGAAGAAAGGGATTCGCTGCTTTCAGTTTGTTTCGTATTTGCTGTCAACACATTCTTGTATAGAGAGATGCTGTTAACATAATTTTGGTGCTAGGCAACGCAGCAGTGATCATGTATACCTCATTTCCATCACATGTACCCCGGCACTGAAAGATGATGAATAAGTTTCATTGATATGAAAATATTTTTGCATGGTTTTGTTTTTCTTGTAGAATTCACGGTGGTTGTATTTTTGGATGGATTTTTACGGTTGCACCATGTTGTACAACAACGTGTCTTTCTTTTCCGCGCTAAAGAAATACTCCGTTCCAAAATATAGGGTGTGTTAACTTTACAGAAGTCAAACTGCTCTTTGTTTGACCTAGTTTATAGAAGAAAGTGCCTAATACGTATCGCTAGATTCATCATGAGATTCATATTTTGTTTGTTTGGTATTGGACATAGTTTTCTATAATCTTTTAAATAGACTAATACACCTTATGTTTGGAATGGAGAGAATATCGCATGTTCGCAATGGGCGGCACCATTCATTCTGTTGAGCAAAGCTTCAAAAGCTTGATGCTTGTGGCATCTGAGCAGCCAGCAGCGAACTGAAACTGCTCTATCTTGTGTAGTCAAGGTCAATCGCTGTGGAGGTGGGTGGATAGGAATAGGGTTGCTGGCTCACTGCCACTAGGAATTGGAAATCGCGATGTAGTTTCCTCCTCCGTTGGACCACGCCGCTCATGATAATGCCCCGACAAGGGCACGGCCGGATGTCTTGCAGCCTGACCGCTCCTCGTGGACCCCTGATCAAAATTAGCCGCCTCCTACGTCCCGTCACAACGCAGGACATTTTAGAACCTGACTGAGGATGACCAATCAGGTACAGCTTGTTCAGCACATGCGTCAACAGGAAAGAAAACTGAAGCAATGGAATGGAACTTATCCTTCCATTTATTCCCCCTTGACCAGTTAATCTTACAAAATTCTTCCATCAAAAAATACATCCTTCTAACGCTGACCGACGTAAACTACTACTGCCTCGCCGTCGCGGCGACACCTAGATTGATCGGAAGATTGATCGGAGTTCCTTAGGTTCGTACGTACAGTGCCTTAATTAGTTACATGATGGATTCGAATGGAACCTATATGTACATATGGAGCAGCGCAAGAGCACCGGTGGACAAGATGGTGGCCGAGGCACCTCGCTTGCTGTTATCACCAGGCAGGCCATCGACTGTTGTGCTAGAGAGGGGTTGGGCAGGAACAGACGGCCTGTGGGTAATGCCGCCTTACATGGATGGCTACATCTCGCTGAGCAAGTTGCTGATCTTGCGGAGCTCGGTCAGAGCCGCAGTCGCCGTCACCTGCCCTTTGCCGCCCAGGATGTTGTTCGAGAAGTTCTCCATCGGCCCGGGCTGGCTGCGATCTTGCTGAAACGCTGACTCGATCACCTATAATTACATTTGCAACCATTGTCAGTGATGCATAGATAGGCATGATCCATTGTTAGTGATGCATAGACAGGCATGATCCAAGTTATACCATACATGTTTGGCAAATAAAGATACAGAACAATTGTGTTTATCAGGCAAGTTTTTCTTTTGGCACATATGGACTGCAACATACTCCATCTGTATCAAAATGTAAGACGTTTTTTGACACTATGACAGTGTCAAAAAATGTCTTATATTTTGATACGGAAGGAGTATTTCACTAATGACTTCAGAACGAAAGCCAAGCAATTCTACCAAGTGGTAAGACACAAACATTTGATGTAGAAAATTATTCGAATACTTTTATAAGGATTGACACTACCAAAAAGTATCACACAAGGCAATAAATGATGTTGCATATGATTTACCTGGATATTCTCAAGCATGCTTTGACCAAGATTCTTAAATGTGCCCATCACCTTCTTATCACCAGCAGACAACTTTGTGTTACCACGCGGGTTATTCGAATTCCCTTGAGCAGGATGCGTCAACAGCGTCTTTACCATCTGATTTCTCACCGCTACCCTTCTCGATGTTGCCTTCACCTGAGGGTCTCCCTAGCTTCAACAGCCACTGAAATTTACTGATAAATGGCTTCCTTTCATTAGAAACCACAGTTTTTTCAGAGGATCCATCTGGATCTGCAGTTTTAGTACAAGTTTCTGCTTCTGAATCTTGAACACTGCTGCCGTCATGATTACAGCTGGATGACTCATCTTGCAGTATTTCATCCCTGTCATTGTCACCACCATACGAAATTGAAATGACACTACTTCTCTCAGAATCGTTATCTTGAATGCTCTCATGCTCATTACCAGCAACGGCTGCATAGAACACTGGAGAGTTCTCACCGCTAGAAGAACAAGCTTCTGTTGGACATTGTGTCCTTTGTGTTGCGCTCTCATCAGCTGGCACAGCCAGCGGATTTTCTAGCGGGCTGAGTTTAGCCAGGCATGGTGGGCTTACAGTTACACTTTCAGCAGCTGCTCTTGGTTGCAAAGGCTCTGCGGAACTCACTGGAGGCTCCTTGTGAGTTGAGACAATAGGGAATTCATCTTCTTGAATTTTCCCTGCAATTTCATGAGACCTCCCCACACTATCTGACAAAGTATTCAGAAGGCATCGCCTTGCTGAATTCCGAGCATCACTTTTCACACTGATTGCTTTCACTGGAGAAGGATCTGACTCTGTCCTAGACAAACCAAGCTTCTGCCTCAAGGATTTCTTTATTTCTCTGCTGAAAGAATGACCCTTCTCAGTCTCCTTGGGAGATGTCCCATCGGTGTGCAAATTTCTCCACTGCTTTTCCCAGTAACTCTCGGATAAAGGATGCAATGGAGTTCTCGGAGGAGTTGAAATAGCGAGAATATTGTTAACTCTGTCATACTCGCCGACATCCCTATTCAATAGGACAGATGTGGATGAAGTGTTCGCATCAATGGCAGTAGACTGCAGGGACTGGGCCTTCTCAATTAGCTTCTGCACATCAACATTCATCGGGTAATTCAATAATCTCTGGAGGCAAGAGACATCAGTCTCGGTAGCCAACAGAGACGATCTAACATGAAGAAGCATAGAGACTGCCATAGCTGCAATGAATGCCCCTCTATCTGAACACAATATCCGAAAGCTATATTCCTCATCACTATTTAGCAGCATACTATTGGAACAGGCGAAGACTTTGTCCCATACTACTAAGAGATCACTGAGGCCGAATTCTCGTCCAAACAAGACCCTCAGCCAACGAAGTGCAAACCACTGAGGTTCCACTTTCAGCTCAATGAAATGGTTATGAAGAGATGGCTCAACAATGGAAAGCAAATGATATAACGCTGAGGAGGCTTCAATAGCAGGTGGTAGACTTGAGCTAGATCCAACACTGGATGGAGAGTAAAATTCTGCCATGCGAACCACTCCGCCACCCCCATCCATCAAACCATCAAAAATGGCATAGGCATCATGCTCCATGAATCTTTCAGATAATACAATGCCTAGTTCACCTTCAGCTCCATATGCATCACTAAGTAAAATTATTTCTTTTGTATCCGAGTCAAGCTCATCAAGACTGTTAGCTCTGGAAGCACTTTCAGAATCATTTTCATTGTCAGTTCCTGAATGCCACTTTGGGTCCTTTCTAGGTTTATAACTAAAAACCATATCAGTATCTGGGAAAGGTACTCCAACAAAATCATCATTGAAGCAGTCTTCATGGAGTTTTCGTATTTGCGATAGTTTATCAATGTCGACCTGAAGAACATACACAAGTGGAGCCAATAGCTCATGCATTCCTGTGACAAGATGAGCCATATGTCATGCCATATTCAGCAATTAAACAAGAAAATATAAATGAAAAGATATACTGAAGTGGCCATGCTACTTAGTCAAATACTTAACGTAAGATTTGGTGCTACCCTGCATTGCTATTAAGAGATCTAAGAGCTAATTAATATGCTTTAACAATGCCATCTTAAGATATTATGCTCTTGTTTTATAAAATGGTAACTTTCACCCACTTAGTCTCGTGCAAAGATTAACAGCCCTAGATGATTTTAGACCCATGAAGTTCTCAGTTGAAAGGAGAAGGCCAACCAGATTCCTTGCAACAACTTGAGAACTTTGTTTCTTCTAGATGCAAAAGGAGTTTCTTACCTTGGCGGTAACCATACTCTGGATGCTGAAGACACCACATTAACAGTATCCTACGCAGCATGGCCTGGCAAGTAGGTGTTTGGAAGTAACTACCATCTTCGGGGTACAAGCGAGACAAATCTTGGTCCACAGTCTTCTCCAACTCTGCCCCTCTGAAAAACCGACCCCAGCTACTCTCTGCAGAAAGAAGTTAAATAAAAATGTCAAGATGGGAACTTGGAATCAGAGCTGTCGCACAAAGTATCAAGCAACACTTCGAGGTTTTTGTTACATATCATCGTAGAAAAAGTATACATTTTTTGTGTGAGCAAGCTATTCACACTCTGAATAATAGGTTTCATCCCCCCTCTTAGGCACTAGCATAGCTACTACACCAGTAATTATACCAGTAGAAAAGAGCCCTAATAAATAATTATGAACAATAATAAATTAACAAAAAGAGTACACATTTATATCTTAATGTGTTAAATAACACTTGTCAAGCACCACTCATCGTTTAATAAATGAAGTGCATCACAACCCACGGAAATTCAGGAAAACACTTTGCAGTACAAATCTGTGATGGTAAGTGATCACGCAAGTGTTTGCGGTAGATAACAAGTCATCCATGTTCAAAGATATCATCCTTGTAATTTGTTTACCATGTCATCATCACAATTCACAAGATCATGTTTAGGATCAAATACCTGGGTTCTGAGAGAGCGGGTTGTCCACGATGAGGTTAGGTGATCTAGCCTCCTCCTTTGGAAGATGAGGGTCTACCAGAACACGGCGCCTCAAACTAACATACCTACAGCAAACATGAATCAAATTAAACATGTCATTCTTAGGTACAAAGAAATAGCAAGGAGCAAAATTCATTTGCCCCAATCACTTATAGATCAGTAACAGCACCAATCTCTCTCGCCGAAATTCATCTCATGAAACAAATATGGCACATGGCCATGTGCAGATAACACCGACAGAGTCAGAAATCTAGCAATCGACGAGCTATGTTCATATGACCACAACCAAATTAGATGCATTAGCAGCCGGTGATTGCATTAATTTACTAACAAACACAACCATCTGGACGAAATCAACACCTGACCGCGCAAGAATCAAATGAAAGCCATAACAGCAACGAGCCAGCTAAGCAGGAAAAACAGAGCAGAGCAGATTCCTGCCGCAAAAGGACAAAACACCAGCAAACACCCGGGAACAAGGATGGCGGGCTCACCTCCGCCGCGAATCGGCGGCAGCGCGGCGGAGCTCCTCGACGGAGGCCTCCGGCGACGCCGGCAGGATGCCGAGATCGACCCGCCACCGGACGCTGCGTAGACTCGAGAACCGCCGCCGCCTCTCCTCCTCCGCCATGGCCGGGCCCCTTTAGTCGCAGGCGAATTGGGCTCCCTCGAATTAACAACAACCCACAGCGGAGGCCAAGAAACGTGGCCCAAAAGCTATATATAGCTTTGTTTATCTGTAGCAAAGTGGAAACCAAGAAAAGGAGGATCTTTCCGGGGACGAAGATTAGGTTTTCGGAGGATTTTGGGGGATGGAGAGGTTAGGGGGAGGTGAATTATCCTCTCCTCTTCTGTATCCGCGGGAATGGCGTTCTTGCTTGAGCTGGGGGAGGGGGCTGATTTGGCCGGGACGGTGGATGATTGGAGGAGAGGGAGAGGGGGGTGGGGTGGGGTGGGTTAGGCCGGAGGAGAAGAAGGGAAGGTCTCCCTCTTATTATTTTCTCGTTTATGGTAGTTTTATTTAATTTATTTATTTTAATAGGAGAGAGAATCTATGGAAGAGGTTGAGGATTTTGTTCTCTATTGGCAGTAGAGCAGTTGGTAACGGAGAGGTGATGGATGATGATGATGACTAGGAGAGTGGTGATTGGCAAGGTGGCTAGGCTTATTGGTTTCTTGTTCTTTAATGAAGTTCTCTTAAAATACATTTATGCGTTTTTGAAGGAAATATTGGTGTTTGGATGTTTGTGGGTGTGTCGAACTGCAAAGGGGGCATGTATAGATGATAGGAAGGAGCAAAGATGATGTTGTTGCTATCTTCTGTTGTGGGGTCTATTTTGATGGAACAGTTAAATAATGAAAGAGAACGCCATACGGATACCGCAACTGATTGTAGCATTGCACGCTATTCCTGTCTCTTTACTTGTTGTTGCGTTTCGTCGACGCACCCTTGTTCAGCCATTTAGGTTTACGGCTGAGTATGATTTGACATGTATCAATTAGTCTGTCGGATGCTAATCATAGTGGAAAGTGGCGATTGCAGCGCCATTCACGGTTTGAGGACCACCTTAAAAAAAGGTGAAGTAAGATGATAATGCTAAGTTTGTTAGAGCAATGGTTGGTCGAAGGGTTAATAACCGGTGATACAGTGAAGCGCCAGGTGTGATAGCTGGGAGAGCGAGGCGGGTGCCACGACAAGAGTGTAAGGATGGTTAAAAAAAGTACAGGCAATAAAAAGACGTGTGAATGCACAAAAGAGAGATTTTATTCATCAAGGATAGATGTATCGTGGAAGCGCATTTTATACCATGTCAAGTGCATTACTTGTGCCTTTGGTGGTGCCACCGTGCACCATACGAGATAATATACACTTCATAGTTGTCTTAAGCTCTTTGACAATTCTAGAAGCAACTCTAGTAATTCCTGACACGAAAACCATGTAATTTTGTCATGGCATATGCAAATAGAAGAGGGATCGAACATCATGTAGCTCCGTTTATCAATGTAAAAAACACCTTCCTATGAAAATGACAAGAGAAGTTGCTACGAAATACTGCCAATTCTTAATCTTCTGGTAACATACTCACCCATATATGTTTTTTTTTTCTAATATACATGCTTGCTTGCATGAGTAGGGTATAAGGATTGAAAGTATGATTGGCTCCCTTAATTGGGTATTACATGTCGCTGCTGCAGCTGACGACGTTGGAGCAAATTAGGAGGCACTACTAGCGTTTAGGATTACAAAACCCGCGTGTTGCAGAGGCAAGTAGAGTTGTTGTTGTTGACGTGTGTTTTACTACCTCTTGGTGACATTGACAAATCAAGTTGGTTAATCTAACAGCCGATCGAGAATGGAATTCCTGGTGCAGGAACTCCATTACAACAAGCACTGCGTCTGTTACGTACACGGCGGCCCAACTGCTTTATTATATGGAAAAAGCAAGTCCGATGCCATGGAAACGATTGAAGAAAGGAAGCAGAGCATGTGCAGTGCAGGGATTTGGAATTTCGTTCTTTTTTTGCACGGGGGATTTGGAATTTTGTTCTGTGCCTGTGATATTTCTGTGTTCTAGTAATGGAAATAACCGCATGGCATTGGTAGCCGGAGCTTAGCTGGAGCAACACTGGCTGCAGGCATCCGCTGTAAACCAGTCGAATCTGCTCATCAGGCCAGGCGAGAGTCTCTCATGTAGGAGAGCATATCAGCTTTGGTCTAAACTACAGTAAGTACGGGTGCTGGCTCTCATAAATGTTTTTGTCCTGCGTACGCACCCGATCCGCCTGTAGTACCATTGACCCAGACCTGCCCACACACGGGCCAGCTGTGCCGTGTACATGTATGCATCCCCGTCAGATAGACCACAAGAGCCACGTCTCTCGCCTATCCATCCTCTTGTCTTGAGACCGCAAGCGCAAGCAAAGAAAAGCTCGAGACAAAACGAGAAGCAAGTTCCGGCAGGTTTCCGTTCCGTCCGGTCCAGCACGGCCGTAGCACGTCGACGGCGACGCTCGCAGAGTCACCATCCTGCATACGTGCTCCTATCTCCCTCTCATAATTAGCACTGTTCCCTCCGGCGCATTTTCCTTGGGCCTCACGGATAGGATGACATGGCAGTGGCCCTGCTCGATCGGCCGCTGGCTGTACGCTGGCTCATCGCCATGCATGGACCATGCGTTCCACGCCTCGGTCACGCCACCGGGTTGCTGCGTTCGCTCTCGCGGGTTGGTGTTGTGTGGAGGAGGCCGTTTTTTGTTCCAGTTGCAAACGGAAAAAGGACGTGTTTGGATCATCGCCACGTTTTTTCCCTCCCCTACTCAGCCGCCTCTATCTTAGAGTCTAGACTCTCATCATTTTTGTTTCGGAGACGGATTGCACTCCTACCAATCCCCGCATTCATTGCAAATGGATACACACGCACGCATGCAAATCAGTTGTATCGCTAAGATAGTAAGTTAGTAACCTGTCAATTTCTTTTCGTTTTGTTTTTTGAGATTTGAGAACCAGTAGCCTGTCAAAATTGGCAATGATAGGAAAGTTCCTACCCTTTTTCTCTCACGAAAAACCATTGACTTGCTATTCTAGTAGCCCTGATGTTTGACTCAACTTCTACAACAGTTCCAACGGGCGTTCAACTTTGAGCAGCCATTGATGCTTACATGTAGCAGTAGTAGTAGTTCACAGGTTAAATTTTCGTGCTACAACCTAATACGCCCTACATATTGAGAAGGAGGGAGTACAAAGCTAGTACTGGTTTTTAGTTATGACTTCCAGATATTGACTTTGCAAATATGGAAAAGCAGATTGAAAGTGCAGCCACTTTCAAGTCACTGCCCTACTAAAACCACGTCGAGTATTTGCGAACGGAGGTAATTATATTTTAAACACTGAAAAGCTACGTGAGATGAGGACAGGCCAAGCGTGCTTCCACAGGAAATAGGTGATCCAATGTCTGAAACAACACAAGAGAAAATTGAGTTGAGAAGACAGTGTTAATTATACAAGAAAGAAGCATGACTACAGCACTAGGACCAAATTTCGATCCAGATGGTTCATGCTCCGTACTGCTACCTGGTACTACCAGCACCTGCACTGTTCCTTAGGACAACTCTAACCGAAACCCTATATATAACTGTCGGGGGTTGGGTGCGACATATGCCAAAGGATGGCTTATCATGGAGGGGGCGAGTAGAACGTCGCCGGTGCCTGGAAACGGGATGAGGCGAAGGCATGCACGCCGGCGAATCTTCCCCAGCTTCGTGGCTCTCCGAGGAGATAACACCCCATCACTGCTTATGGGTCTCCGCATGATCACTATGGCAAAGTGAGTACAAGATTGCTCCTTGAGCTGTTCGGGTGAGGAAGGAGAAGGGCACGGCTAGCTCTCCTCTTCCCTCTATGTGTGTGTCAAACTACTAGGTTCCAACCCTTTGCATGGGTGCCCGGGGGTTTATATAGGCCTACCAGAAGTACAATGGTAATCCGTCTGGGAGCGGGTCCCAGGCGTCAGTCTCTTAAGTCGCCGTCTTCTCCGCCGACTTCTGGGGCCCGCCGACTAGTGCGCCCCGCCGATGGTCCGGCATGGGGCCGACAGCCCTTGTCCGTGGCGAATCTTGCCGATTGCGGATTCATGGCCGTGCTTCTAATGACTTGAAGCTTGGTAGGGGTCATAACTTGATCTTGCGCCGCTGGCGGGCGATCATATTGCCATTCCTGTCTTAATGCAGTTAATGGCGCATGGAGCCCGTGGGAGGGCGGCCGACTCTCGAGGCCGACTCCCGGCCGTCTTGGGATGCTTTCGCCGTCTTACGTACTCCCGACAGCGGTCTCCGCCGTCTTCGGTCGTGCAGACGAGCCATCGTGGTGCAATGATCGGCCACGGGCTGATGTCAGGGCTGGCGTGGCAACAGTGCCGCGCCGGACGGAGATCTCCGTCAGTACGGCGCTCTGGTGCCATGCTTGTCCTTTATGAACGGGGCAGGGTCGGGGCTGCGAGGCGGCCCCATCCCGTCCCGTTAGTAGTCGCATCTGTGGGAGGCCGTTGGAGTCGCCGGCCGACTCCTCGTAGCCGGCTTCGTCGGAAGTCGCTGGCTCGGAGTCGGATTGTCTTGTGGCCGTCTCTGGGACTCGGCTGGGAGGGGCAGTCGGCAGCTCTGTCGCCGACTCTCAAAAGGCTGCTCTTCGTCTTGGGGTCTTGAGGGGCGCAGTCTGCCCCGATGTTTTGAAAGGTCCAGGGGCTCGGGTTTGCCTACCCGTGGCCCGTTACTCCGATAGTAGTCCCCGAAGCTGGTGAGGCGCCGAGGGCAACATGTCGAGGAGCCTCAACAGTTTCATCCCTTTAGCGGAAGAATCTGGGTTTAGCTCGCCGTCTCTATCTTGAGCCGACTTGCTGAGTCGGCCTTGCAGGAGGCCGTCTTGCTCCGCAAAGGTTTCGAAGGTCGTGGCAGAGTCCGGGCAGCGTGCCTGATAAGCTTCCAGGCAACTGCCCGTTGCGGGCCCGCCACGTGATGCCACGCGGCAGGGCCAGTTTGCCAGCCCACGCGCGTGACTAGACAGGCCCGTCAGGCGGGGCCCGCCACTACCGCGCCTCTGCGCACGAGCGGATCCGATGCGGTCGTGCGGGCGGTTGGGCTCACGCCGTTCTGCGTGCGATAACGTCGTGGTTAAATCATGGGGCGTGGGGCGTGGGCGCGATTAATCCCACGCCCGCCGGCTTCTCGGCCTAAGGCGCCTATAAGTAGGCGGGAGGAGGGGGGGCAGCGACGCACGCGCACCCACCCTCCCTGCTTCCTCTCGCTTCCTCCCCCTCTTGCTTCGTCTTCCTCCTTGCTTCCGCCGCGCCGAACCACGTCGCGCCGAGCCACGCCGTGGAGATGAGCTCCTCCTCCGCCGCCGCGCCTCCCGCCGCGCGCTCCGGCGTGTGGGATGGCTCCATCGTTGACGACGACATCATCGAGTTTCTCCGCCAAACGCGCCGCATCCCCGGCAGCCACCTAGTGCGGACCAGCGCCACACGGAGGGTGAAATTATCTTTGGCGCCGGAGGAGGCGAAGGGTCATATTCGCTCGCACCTCATGCGCGAGCTAGGGCTGCCGCGGCGGCTTCTTCCGCTGCGTTCACAGAGTTCTACGGGCTCGGCCGCACCACCTCACTCCAAACACGGTGGTGCTGCTGGCCGCCTTCGCATCCTTATGCGAGGGCTTTCTTGGCGTTCTCCCCACCATCGAGCTGTGGGGGGAATTCTTCCAGGCCAAGCTCGGAACCCACGTCGCTCGCATGCCGGCTCTGTGCGGCACTTTCATCACCATGAGGAGGCCGGTGCCCGAGAACCCCTTCCCTGCCATCCCCCTCATCAAGTCGGTGAAGATGTGGCAGCGCACGTACTTCTACGTCAAGAACGTCGCCCCCGAGGGCGACTGGGTCAACTTGCCGCCTTACGCGGCCGGCGAGTTGGCGGGGCGACTCCCCAGCTGGTCCCATCGGGCCCGGACGCTGACTCCAGCAGAACACGCCGCGCCGTCGCCTGACTCCGGCGTGATGACGCGGTCGGAGGGCTGGCCCAGGGGCTGACTTTGGCCGCCATTGGCGCGGCAAGTCCTTCCTCTTCAAGGCCGACCTCATCGATCTGTCGGATGAGCGGCCGTCAGGACCCCAAATCGTGCTCCAAAGACATGCCCCACGCAGAGGTGGTGGACACGGTGAACTTCCTGGCGAATCGCGGCCTCACGGAGGAATGGCGATTCGGCAAGGAGACGTACTCAGCGCCAACCCCGCTGTGGTAAGTCATCTCTTGCTTCTCTGTTTCCTTCTTGGCCGAATCCGGCTCTAATCTTCTTTGGTCTTTTCCAATTTAGAATCCCCTCATGCAGCCCTCGGCGGCACATGAGTCGGCTCGTGGTCGTCCCCCGACCGGGCGGAGAGCGGCGTCGACGACCCGACACAGGGTGGCGGCGATGGAGACCGACGCCGAGGGAGGAGGTGGGGCCGACGACTTCAGGCCTTCGGCAACCTTCGCCGACTGGCCTGACGACGATGGTGAAAAGGAAGTCGTCCCCCGCCGCCAGCAGAAAGCCGGCCATCCAGGAACGAGCTCCTCCGCCGCCTTGGGTGGTCGAGGCGGCGCGAAGAAGCGCCGGGCCGGGCCGAGCCTGCCAGGCGGCCGGGCGAAGAAATTCAGGGGGACGGCCGCCGCGACCCAGCGCGAAGAGGCGGTCGCGAAGGCTAACCGCTTCCGCAAGGAAGTGAAGAAGCCGCCGCTGGTCTCCGCGTAAATACTTTTTATTTTGTCTTGTCTTCTTCTGGTCCGTCTTGTCCAAGTCTTTACATGTCTTTTTTCTCATCAGGGCCCCTCTCACCTTGGAGAGGGTCGCCGCCGCCTCCGTCATGAGGTCGGCAGAGACGTCCGCCAATACTCGGCGGATTGACCCTGCGGCCGACCTTCGGGAAGCGACGGAGCGGAACGCGTAGGAGAAGCGCGACGAGGAGGAGGCCGCCCGTCTGGAGAAGGCGGAGGCCGAGAAGGCGGAGGCTTCAGCTCAGAAGAAGCTGGAGGAGGTCGAAACCGCCGCTGCAGCCAAGAGGCGAGCCGAGGAGGCCGCGCTCCTCCAGTCGGTGCTGATCGTCACCCATTGAGCTCTGCCCGCCCGCCCCGGAGTTCACGGGGCGGAGGGAGTCGGCGGTGAGGTCCCGTCGCGAGATAAGGAAGGCGGCGAGGCCTCCCTATCGGGCACGGCCGAGCCACCCCGCCGCCTCCACCGCAGTCCGAGAGCGCGTGAGGCAAACAAGCCGGCAGACCGCTTTGTCTTTGCCGACCGACAACGAGGCCGTGTGGCGGCTTCTTCAGTCGCCTCGCCCGGTAGCGCCGTCTTGAGAAGCGACTTCAGCGCCGCGCGCCCTTGAGAACCCGGCTAGCTGCCATTCCAGACGTCGAGGCGACAAAGCGCCCGCGCCCAGGTGGGTGCGAGGAGGCGGCACAGCCCGTTGAATCTGGCGCTTACGGGCGTCGAGCAAAGCTGCGGTGGCGACGCCATCCAGAACCTCTCCAAGGCGCACCTGGCGTCGCGATCCGCCGTGCGGGTATGTTTCTTTCTTTGGATTTTTTTCTTGCTCTTCTCTGTGGGGGCGCGCTGGCGCACCCACTGGATGTAGTCCCCGAGTTTCGGGCCGGCTGCTGAGCAGGCGGCTCGGAACTCTATTTGCTTACTTCCAAATTTTTACCTTTATGCGAAATTCTTGTCATTTGAGTATCACAACCTCCGCGCTTACATCGCTCAACCGCAACGCCGAGGAGCTGGGCAAGCGGATCGCCGACTTGGCGAGGAGCCGAGGTGAGTTTTCTTCTTCAAGGGCGCTGGCGCACTCCGCTGGGCTGTAGTCCTCGAGATTCAAGCCGATCGGCTACTGGGCCGGATCTTCCTGGCAACCTTCTTTAGCTGACGACTTCGCGTCCTTCTTCTTTTTATTCTTCAGAGGCCAGCGCCACTCTTCGACGGCAGCTGGGTACGGCCAACACCGCCTTGCGCGCCAAGGAGGAGGAGTGTGGCAAGCTCGCCGCAGAGCACGACCTGCTGGCTACGCAGCTGGCGGAGCAGATGGAGCTGCTTAAGGCGGCGCAGGACGAGGCGGAGAAGAAAGAGGCCGCTCTCCTGGCCGAGTTTGAGAGCGAGCGCTCCTCCTGTACCGACAAGGAAGCTGGCGACCTCCGGCTTCCATGAAATCGAGGACATCGTCGATGGTGAGTTTGCTTTTACTTCTTCTTTTGGGTCACGACTATGGGTCAGCCGACTCTGTTTTCTGAGTTGCTTCTTCTTCTTCTTGGCGCACTTCTTTCCCGGTCACACGCAGCGCCAATCAAGCCATCGAGGCTGATCGCGAGGCGAAGGGCGGTGGTGGTCTTGAGATCGCAGCCAACGCCCGGACCCTTGACGAGCAGCTCTTGAGCATTGAGGCTCGTCTGCGGCCGCCCATCGGATGTCGCGCCGGCTTCAGTGTCGGCGCCAGCGATTGCTGCCTGTGGCCGGACATGCCGATTCTGCGCCTCCCCGGACCGCCGACCGGATGGAGGTCGCGGCCGCGTCTTGAGGCTGGAAGGGTTTCGCGGCTCGGTGGAGCTTCGCCGAGCCACAGAGTTAAATCAAAGCGTGGTATCGAGGCTGGATCTGGACCGGCTGGCAGCGTTCGGTCGAGGCCCAGGCGGAGTTGCTGGCCGCGGAGGACGCCCTCGTCGAGCGTGCGGTGGCGATTGCCGACTACACGGACACCAACGTCTTCGTCCCTGAGCGGGCTGAGGATGGTGGGGAGGCACCGCCGGAGTGGTTCGGGATGAACCTGGACTACGACGAGGATTCGGCGGAGGTGATTGACTCCAGCGCCGAGGAGGAAGACGAGGCGGAGGACGGAGACGACATGGAGGCGCCAGAAGACGGAGCGGGCGACCAGCCTCAGCTTGACCACGCCACCAGCAACGAGCCGCGCCCGTCTGGGCCGGCTACCGCCGGAGTCGATCAGGCCGAGACCGCCCAGCCAGCCGCCCTCGACGCCTTGCCGCCTCCGCCTTCCGACCCCATCTGCCGCTTCCTAGGCCGCTGTCTCGCCTTTATTTTATCTGTTTTGCTAGTCTTTAAAAGAGCTTGTTAATTCACACAATTCCACCCGCGGGGTGTATTTGGAACTTCTGTCCGAAGATCCGGCCAAGGGCCTAAGCTGTGTAAATATTATTCTAATTTTATCTTTCCTTGCTTATTGCTCTTGTGGATTTTTCCTTTGCCGCCTTCCCTTAGTTGCCGCCTTGCCCATCGGGCAACCGCTCTGCGGACTGCCGTCTGGGTCAAGTGCTTGGCTACCTTTGAGAATGCAAGTACTTGGCCATTTTTTAGAGTCGTTAAGCAAGTTGAGTAGAAAGCGGCAAGCGGACTACTTAAGAGTCGGTTTTACAAAACGGGCTGGAAACCGATTTAAACTATGTTTATGCTTTGGGTCCTTAGCCATTTTTTCGTGTGGGCGCCCGTTCTTCCTTACTCCTGCCCACCAAACAGTCGCTCTGCGAGCTGCGGCTTCTGACAGAAGATGGCTTAGGCACCGCATGTTACTTGTCTGACTACAGGAAGCATTTCATAGCCCAAAGGCGGCGAGTCCCCGGGCCGACTAGTCGAGCCCGGTGCCAAATAGCATAACAAAGGGTAACATACTCAAAGGCATAATTCTTATCGTACAGACAACAAAAGAGGGCAGTCCCCGAGCTCGTCTCGGGGGGCCTGAAGTTTTGGTACTTTAAACACAAAGGGTGGTGTGGTACATACTGCATCAACTGTAAAATTTTCGGAGGAGATTTGCGTTCCATGGCCGTTTCGTCTCTTTGCCGGAGTCGTCCCTCTTGCGTGCTCGGGGATTCTGAGCGTCGATCAGGTAGTAGGAGTCGTTGCTTGACTTTGTCGATGATGAATGGGCCTTCCCAAAGGCGCCGACAGCTTGTCTTTGGCGGCTGTTATTTGGATCGGTAGGAGCACAAGGTCGCCCTCAAGGAATGATCTTGGCTTGACCTTCTTGTTGTAGTAGCGCGCGAGCTCTGCTGGTAGATGCGGGACCGGTGAGTGCCAACAACCGGCCCTCTTCAGCGGATCGACACCGTCTTGGCGTGCTTCTTCCGCTTCCTCTTGATGTACATGGTGACTCGCGAAGTCGAACTCTATATCCGTCGGGATGACGGCTACGGCACCGTGAAGCGAGGAAGAAGGGTGTGAAGCAGTTGACTTGTTTGGAGTCGTCGCGCAGACTCCAGAGGGCTGACGGCAACTCCTCAAGCCGGCCGGCGAACGCTCCAATGGTTCGACCGATCGAGGCTTGATGCCGACAGGATGAGGTCATTCGCTCGCTCCACACGGCCGTTTATTTGCGGATGGGCAACGGACGCTAAGTCCAGTTGGATGCCTTGCGTCAGCGAGAACGGGCCAGGGCGCCTTTGGCAAAATTTGTGCCATTGTCGGTGATGATGCTGTGTGGTACGCCGTACCGAGTCGTGATGTCGGTGATGAAAGTCACTGCAGTAGGACCATTCAACTTCTTGATGGGTTTTGCTTCTATCCACTTGGTGAACTTGTCCACCGCGACAAGTAAGTGAGTTAGGCCGCCTCGTGCCGTTTTGAATGGTCCCACCATGTCCGGGCCCAGATAGCAAAGGGCCAGCGATGGGGATAGTCTTGAGTGCGAAGCCGGTGAAGCGGCTTGGAGCGGAGCACCGGCACCCTTGCATTTTTGAACTAATTCCTTGGCCTCTTCTAGGGCAGTTGGCGAAGAAAGCGTGTCGGAAAGCTTTGGCGGCAGAGTGCTCTTGAGGCTGCATGATGGCCGCTTTTCATACGATGGATGTCTTCGAGAATTGCTTGGCCTTGCTCGACTCGGCAGCGCTGGTAGACACCAGTGACGCTGTGCCTGACCAGCTCTCTGTTGACTATAGTGTAGGCTGCTGCTCGGCGTTGCACTTGCCGAGCCAAGGTCTCATCGGTTGGTAGCTCTCCGCTTACTAAGAACTTCAGGATGGGTTGGGCCCATGAGGGTGCTGCTATTTCTTCGACTGCCAGTACTGCTACTTGGATGAGGGGCGATCGAGCTGAGGCGGCGGGTTGGAGTCCGCAGCAACTTGCTGGGTTGAAGAAGTCCCCGGGCCGACTGGCGCAGTCCCCGGGCCGAGTACTGGAGTCTTCGCAATGGTCGCCGCAGTCCCCGGGCCGGGTTCTGAAGTCCCCGGACCAGCTTCGACTGCAACTTTCATTGGGCCGTCTGCAAGATTTCTTGTGCCGTCTGCTGAGGGTTTGGAGTCGGATCCGACTTCTTCAGGGGGAGCCGGCACAAAAATGGAGTCTGACTCTGGTGACGGCTTGACAGATGGCTTGAGGAGGCGCTGAAGGGCGGCGCCTGATGGTATTGCCTGGCGGGTGGAGCCGATTCTTGCCAGGGTATCTGCTTGGTCGTTGTCGTTTCTTGGCACGTGGAGGAACTCGCACCCCTCAAAATATCCACTCAATTGCTGTACCAGGAAACGGTAGCTTGCCATGTTTGCATCTTTGGCGTCGATCGCGGATGGTGTTGGACCACCAAGTCGAGTCGCCATAGCACGGGATCCGCGAATGCCAAGCTCTTTGGCAAGCCGGAGCCCGTGAATGAGCGCCTCGTATTGGCGGCGTTGTTGGAGGCGGCGAAATGGATCTGCGGTAGCGTGCTTGAGCTTGTCGCCCTTGGGGAAGTGAGGACCACGCCCGGCTCCCAAGCGGTGCGCATCTTGGAGCCATCGAAATGCATCCGCCAATGGGTGGAGTTGGTACGCGGCGGTATTGAGTCTCGGCCCAGTCGACGAGGAAGTCGGACAGTGCTTGTGACTTGATGGCGGTGCGGGGTTGGTAATAGATGGTGTAGGGGGCCAACTCTATGGCCCATATGGCCACTCTGCCAGAAGCATCTCGGCTTTCGATGATCTCTGCTAGTGGGGCCGTGCAAACCATGGTGATTGGATGCTCTTGAAAGTAAGGCTTCAACTTCTTGGCGGCAAAGTGCACGCCGTAACACATCTTCTGGTAGTGGGGTAGTTACGCTTGGAGGTCGGCAGTGCCCGCTCGGGTAATATACGGTCTCTGGACAGTAGCGCCTTGCCTTCCTCCTTGCGTTCAACTACAATGACTGTCTTGACTACCCTCTTTGGTGGCGGCAATATCTGAGCATGGGCTCCTTTGGAGTCGAACCGCCCGACCTTTGGGGAGTAGTCGAATTTTCTTCAAGCGGAGAAAAGCTTTGTCCGCCTTTGAGTTCCATTCGAAGAAGGTGGTCTTCTTCATGAGCTGATACGGAGGAAGAGCTTTCTCGCCCGGCCGGTGATGAATCGGTGATGGGCGTAAGCGGCCGGTGAACTTTTGCACATCTAGCAGTCGGCGGGGTACTTGCATCCTTTCGATTGCCTTGATCTTCATAGGGTTGCACTCTATGCCGCGTTCAGAGACCAGGAAACCAAGGAGCTGGCCGGCTGGTACTCCGAAGACGCACTTCTCTGGGTTGAGCTTGATCTGGAATCGGCACAGATTTTCAAAGGTCTCCTTGAGGTCTTCCAACATCGTTCCTCGCTTCTCCGTCTTCACCACCACGTCATCCACGTAAACGTGGGCGTTTCTGCCGAGTTGCTTGAGGAGGCACTTCTGCATGCAACGCTGAAAGGTGGCGCCGGCATTCCTCAAGCCGAACGTCATGGTCGGTGGCGAAGGCTCCAAATGGCGTGATGAAGGCGGTCTTCAGCCTATCGGCGGGTTTAGCTTGATCTGGTGATATCCACGAGTATGCATCTAAGAAGCTCAACAGCTCGCATCCGGTACATGGAGTCTATCACTGATCAATTCTCGGCAAAGCGGACGGGTCCTTGGGGCAGGCTTTGTTGAGGCTTGTGTAGTCAATACACATCCGCCACTGCTTGTTCTCCTTTAGTACCAAGACCGGGTTCGCTAGCCACTCCGGAAAGAACACTTCCATGATGAAACCGGCTGCAAGGAGCCGGGCTATCTCCTCTCCAACAACTCTTCTTTTCTCTTCTGACAGGCGGCGCAAGGGCTGCCTGACGGGCTTCACATCTGATCAGACATGTAACTTGTGCTTGGCGAATTCCGTCGGTACACCTGGCATGTCTTTAGGGGACCATCTTGAAAATGTCGATTCTCACGGAGGAAATCGACGAGCTCGCCTTCCTATTTGCCGTGGAGGTTTGCACCTCTGACAGCGTATCTCTCCGGGTGCTCCGGGTCCAAGGGTATCTTCTTGGTCTCTTTGGCGGCTTGAGCAGGCCCTTAACCCGACTCCTTGGGGTTGGGCGACATCTCGGCTGCTTGCCGGCCATTGCCTAACCGATCAAGAAGCCGCTTCTCATTTGCGATCACTGAGGACTCGGCCAGCCGATTGCTCTCGGCAGCATAAGCGACTTCTATAGTCGCCCGGCTATGGTCGGGATCCCCTTGGTACTCGGCATCTTCATCTTGAGGTAGGCGTAGTGGGGACCGCCATGAACTTGGCCGGAGGAGGTCGGCCAAGCGAGCATGGTATGGGCTTTGAGGTCCACCACTTGAACCGGGCCCGGCTCTCGGCGAAAGTGATCTTTGTCCCCAAAGAGGGCGTCTATCGAGGATCTTGCCAATCGGTGAGCGAGGAAAGGCCAGTACAATTCCGTGGAACACAGTCCGGTGTCTTTGAAAGCTGTCTTTGCTTGATTCCTAACTTCTCCATTGTATCCTTATGCGGGATGTTGATCTTTGCTGCCTCGTCTATCGGCTTTTCGCGAGAAGCGGCGGCCCGCCTATACGGCAAGGGTGGCTCCCAAGACGAGGCGTAGGAGCCCGGATTCGCATCACCTCTGGGTGATCAGCCCGGCTCAAGCGATAGGTTTCTCGGACGGTGCATGAATTACGGAGTATCGATGCTACTGCATTCACTTCTTCTTTATTGATGCCGCTTTCTTTGCGGCGATAAATTCCGGTGAACACTACATAGGCTCCATGCTCTTACAGGTACTCGTCTTGTCTTGCGCCCGGTAGCTTTGGACGGCTCTTTGAAGCGGTGGTGGGCGGCCAAGCGGCGGGGAGGGATGAGGCCGTCTCCTTGGCGATCCTTGTGAGCGATGGCACTTCCGGGTGGTGTGGTTCGGCGACAGCGTCGCTATGGAACTTGCGGGGTCCATCCAGTGCCTTTCGTAAGAGAAGGCTGGCAACCGGTTGGACTTGCCGCCTTTACGCCGCTTGGCGAGGAGGCTGCCCTCCTCTGTTGGTCTTATTTGTTGCCACTGCCGGGTTGGAAGCCAGCTGCGGGGCCTTGCGCTTGTGATCATTCTGCTGCTGCCGCCGGGTGTCGCCCGGCCGGAGTTGGGAGCCATAGGAGCCACCTTGCCGATGTCGCGACTTGATCTCCGTCTTCATGGAGGAGTCGGTATGGCGTGCTTATGCTGCTATGACCAGCAGCTCGTCGAGGGTCTCCGGCTCGTCGCAAAGGAGCTTGTGCTTGAGGAGGTGCCTTCTCGGCACCCGGCGGTGAAAATACTCAATGGCCTGCACCTCGTGCACTCCCTCGCAGGAGTTAGGAGCTCGCCCGGTAGCGTGAGGTAGTCGCGAGTGGACTCGTTGGGGCCTTGCACGCAAGGAAAGCTGGCGAGCCTTGGGAGGTTGCTTATGCGTGCTCGTGAAGTTGCGGACGAAGGCCTCGGTGAGGTCGACCCGGTGTTGATGCTGCGGGGCTTCAAGCTGTTCAACCATGTCCGGCCGTGCCACAGAGCATGAGGGGAACATACTTTTACGGACAATGCGCTTGTTGCCGTTAAGCTATCTTGACGGTACGTGGAGTAGTCCACTAGCCAGTCCTCCGGCTTCACGGCGCCGGTGTATTTGGGCGTATCTCGGGGGAGTGTGAACCCTCTGGGGAAGGGCTCGTCTCGGATGCGAGGTCCAAAACATGGCGGGCCCAACTCGTCTTCCTCTTCTAGCGCCAGGGATCGGTGGAGTCGCTCGATCCGGTGGCGGGCGTCGTTTTCTCCGACTCCATCTCGGCGGCCAAGGCGGTCGCCGAGAGTCGGATGCTCGAAGGGTGGCGGGGAGACTCGCCTTTCTCTGCGGGGAGGAGGAGGCAGATAGTCGTCCCGCCGCTCCACCGCCCTTGGGCGGCCGTCTTCATCGCGCTCGATGGAGATGTGGGTCTGGCTATGGCTGACAGCCGGATCCTTGTTGTTTCTTCCACGGACACCGCCAGTAGGCGTCCGGGACGTCGCGCCTTGATCTCGGCGGGAAGGCAAGTCGTCGCGGTGTCGTCGCGGCACCTCCGTGCGGCAACCGGCTTCGTCTTGCGCGACAGCCGCGTCAAGGAGCTGCTGGACTCGCTCCGTCATCAGGCGGCGCTCCTCGCCCTCGAAGTTATCCAGCTCGGCTGCCGCCGCCTGGGCGGCGCGGATGTTCTCCACGGGCGTGGCGTACATGGGGCGATTCGCCCCAAACAGACTGGCGATGGCTACGCCGCGCTGCTGGACCGCGCCTAGGCGGCTAGGCCAAGTCGGAGTCGGCAAGCCGCACACGGCGTGATCCATCTCGCGCTGGTAGGCTTCTGACAAGCGTCTCATGCTTGACAGCTTCTTTGCGCCCACGAGGAGCTGGAGGCGGCGCGCTTCCAGCGTCCCAGCGTCGGCGTCTTCCGGAATAGGCGCGGTTAGGTCTTGCAGAACCGCATCGAGAGGGTCACGAGCTCCCTTGCCGGAAGGCTCGCTGTGACCGATGACGAGCACCTCCGTGATGGTGCTTCCGCCGCTCTCCGCGCGAGGGAGCGGCTCATCGTAGACCACCACGTTGGTGGGGAACGCATCGAGCGACGCGGTGTCGGAGTCGACCAGCATCGGGTCGGCGGAGCCTACGGACTCAGTGTCGGCGGCGGGCTCGCCCGGCGGCGTGGAGCTGCTCGAGGAGGCCCGCGAGGAGGCTCTCGGGGCCATCCGTGCTGCGTCGGATGCAAGCTCGTCGGAGGCGAACCTCGCCCGACAAGTTGATGAGGCAGCTTCGCCCAAGCGAAGCGACCTCGGCGTCATGCAGCGTCAGCGCAGACTCCATCTAAGCGTGCGGGCTGGCTGCGCCGCCAGGAGGAAGAGGGTTCCCGTCGAGCGAGTCTCCTGGACGACGGTCCACCTAGCCCCACGGTGGGCGCCAAATGTCGAGGTTGGGTGCGACATATGCCAAAGGATGGCTTATCATGGAGGGGCGAGTAGAACGTCGCCGGTGCACAGAAGCAGGATGAGGCGAAGGCATGCATGGCCGAATCTTACCCGGCTTGAGGGCTCTCCGAGGAGATAACACCCCTCATCGCTGCTTATGGGTCTCCGCATGATCACTATGGCAAAGTGAGTACAAGATTGCTCCTTGAGCTGTTCGGGGTGAGGAAGGAGAAGGGCACGGCTAGCTCTCCTCTTCCCTCTATGTGTGTGTCAAACTACTAGGTTCCAACCCTTTCCATGGGTGCCCCGGGGGGTTTATATAGGCCTACCCCCCCGAGGGTACAATGGTAATCCGTCTGGGAGCGGGTCCCAGGCGTCAGTCTCTTAAGTCGCCGTCTTCTCTGCCGACTTCTGGGGCCCGCCGACTAGTGGGCCCTGCTGATGGTCCGGCATGGGGACGACAACCCTTGTCCGCCCGTGGTAATCTTGCCGGCTGCGGAGTTCATGGCCGTGCTTCTAATGATGCGAGCTTGGTATTGGGGTCATGGCAAGCATACCGCCGCTGGCGGGCGATCCTTGTGCCATTCCCTGTCTTGTCAGTTAATGGCGCATGGAGCCGTGGGAGGGTCGGCCGACTCTCGAGGCCGACTCCCGGTGAGCCGTCTTGGGATGCTCTCGCCATCTTACGTACTCCCGCCGACGGTGGTCCCGCCATCTTCGGGACGTCTGGACATGCCATCGTGGTGCGAGGATCGGCCCAGGGCTGATGTCGAGCTGGCGTGGCATGATGCCGCGCCGGACGGAGATCTCCGTCAGTACGGCGCTCTGGTGCCATGCTTGTCCTTTATGAACGGGGCAGGGTCGGGGCTGCGAGGCGGCCCCATCCCGTCCCGTTAGTAGTCGCATCTGTGGGAGGCGGTTGGAGTCGCCGGCCGACTCCCCGTAGCCGGCTTCGTGGGAAGTCGCTGGCTCGGAGTCGGATTGTCTTGGGGCCGTCTCTGGGACTCCGCTGGGAGGGGCAGTCGGCGGCTCTGTCGCCGACTCTCAGAAGGTGGTTCTTCGTCTTGGGGTCTTGAGGGGCGCAGTCTGCCCCGATGTTTTGAAAGGTCCAGGGGCTCGGGTTTGCCTACCCGTGGCCCGTTACTCCGACAATAATGGAAGATCCGGCGGAGCAAAATCTTAGTGGAATATTTTTACTCCATTAAGATTTGGCCGGACCTAGCCGATTTTCTATATATAACTGAATAAAATTCAAATTTGCATAAAATTTGACCTACTTTTGATTTAAACAACCGAAATTGGCCACATTATCTTGACACCCGAAGTTAAACAACCAAAATTTAACACATTGTCTTGACAACCAAAATTTGAACTAAACTTAAACTAAAACTAAACATAAACTAATCTAATCTAATCTTCATCCTCATCTTTGCCATAGTAGAGATTGAACCAATCTTGCCTCGACATGCCACCGCCCATTGGGTCCGAGCCAGTGTCGTCGTCGCCGGAGTCGGGGAAGAAGCGCCGCCACACAACGGTGTCGAACTCCTTCTCTGCGTTGCCGTCGTCGTTGCTGCCTTGCTCCCCGTCTTCGCAGATGACAATGACCTCGTCGTCGACTGCCCGCTCCACGAAGATGGCCCGCTCTGCCTCCACAAGCTCGGGATGCTGGCAGCGGAGGCCCGCCATGTATTCGTCGGCGGCGACCTCCGTCGCGAGGCGCTCCCTCGCCTCTCGATCCTCCCGAGCCGTCGCCGCATCCACCACCCCCGACGCCATCTGGACGAGGTGGACGGGTTTCGTCGCAAATGAAAAGTTGAGCATTGCCGCCACGCCGTGGACCCGGACAATGCCACTTGCCGTATTCTAGGGCGGCGAGTGATGCGGCTTGAAGCTACGTCGGTATTTCCCCAAAGAGGAAGGGATGATGCAGCACATCGGCGGTAGGTATTTCTCTCAGTTATGAGATCAAGGTTATCAAACCAGTAGGAGAACCAAGCAACACTATGTAAACAGCTCCTGCACACAAATAACAAATACTCGCAACCCGACGTGTAAAAGGGGTTGCTAATCCCTTTCGGGTAGCGGCGTCAGAAATTGGCAAACGGACATGATAAAAATATGATAGATTGGATCGCGGGAATGCGAGATAAAATAAATAAGAACAAATTGGAGCAAGGTATTTTTATATTTTTGGGTTTAATAGATCTGAAAATAAAAGCAAAGGAAAATAGACCGCAAAGGCAAATAATATGAGAAAGAGACCCGGGGACCGTAGGTTTCACTAGTGGCTTCTCTCGAGAAAAATAGCAAACGGTGGGTAAACAAATTACTATTGGGCAATTGATAGAACTTCAAATAATCATGACGATATCCAGGCGATGATCATTACATAGGCATCACGTCCAAGATTAGTAGACCGACTCCACCGCATCTACTACTATCACTCCACACATCGACCGCTATCCAGCATGCATCTAGTGTATTAAGTTCATGGAGAAACAGAGTAATGCAATAAGAACGATGATATGATGCAGACAAGATCTATCTATGTAGAGATAGAACCCACCGTTTTATCCTTAGTAGCAACGATACATACGTGTAGGTTCCCCTTCTGTCACTGGGATCAAGCACCGTAAGATCGAACCCACTGCAAATGTAGCGACCCGACCTCAAACGGTCAAGTCTCTGTGCTTCAGTGCCATCCCTGGATCGGTAATGCTGACACACACAATACTCAAAGGGTTTATAACAGAGTAGCAATCACACACTTATTACATCGAATGTCTCAAAAGAGAATTTATTACAATAAATATGGCATAAGGCCATCTAATACGATAACAACAGAAGGCTTGGAAGATAAAGTGAGTCCATCAACTCCAACGGCATAGCTGAGCTGCACGACAACGACCTAACGAACCTTACTCCTCGTCTGAAAAGTCTGCAACATAATATGTTGCAGCCAACAATTCGACACATGGAATATCTTTGGCAATATAACCTGATGAAACAAGAACAGATTAATGCTATCACTACATGCATATTTGGCTGGTGGAAAGGCTCTATGGTTATAGTTTTGCGAAAAGCCAATTTTTCCCGACAACAAAGGAATATATTTTATTTAACTATCATGGTAGTTGAAACATCATTGAGAAGGTTCCTCCAACTAAACCCCAATTAAAAAGTAATTATCAACCCAAAAATATTAAATTAGAGTGATGAGATACATATGATAATCCAAGTACTAGATACTCAAGATGTCCATAACCGGGGACACGGCTATCCATGATTAGATTGTACACTCTGCAGAGGTTTGCGCACTTTTCCCCACAAGACTCAATCGCCTCCATTGGATTTCTCGCACTACATGGTGTTTGAGAAAAGGATGACCGAGACACAGTCTTTCAGAAGCATTAACTCTAACCCCGAGTAGACAGTACCAACCTACATCCCTCTACATCTGCTAGCCTACCACTGGAAGAGGTCATGCAACTTACTCAACTATGCTAGAGCCCATAATAGCTTGTGGCTGCACATGGAAGTTTCTAGCATGAAATATCTCAGTTTCCTTTGAGCACAGGTGGCGGACCTTAGGATTATCACACGGGTACTCCGGGATAACCTAGGACAACCTTGAATTCTCCAGTGCCGACAAGCAATCCACCCAGATGTATATTAAAGTTGCCACCTTAAGTTGAACCATTAATTAACAATCTCACATCTGTCATGGATTCACTCACCCAAACCACGTCTACGAGCATAGCATAGCAATATAAGCAATGCGAAGAAGTAACTCCCAAGGTTTTGATAATAACAGGGCAATAGGTTCTACCTCATCAACTACTTCACAATACCCACACGTTAATCACATCCTAAACATGCATGTTGGGGAACGTATTAATTTCAAAAAAATTCCTACGCACACACAAGATCATGGTGATGCATAGCAACGAGAGGGGAGAGTGTGTCCACGTACCCTCGTAGACCGAAAGCGGAAGCGTTAGCACAACGCGGTTGATGTAGTCGTACGTCTTCACGATCCGACCGATCAAGTACCGAACGCACGGCACCTCCGAGTTCAGCACACGTTCAGCCCGATGACGTCCCTCGAACACCGATCCAGCCGAGTGTTGAGGGATAGTTTCGTCAGCACGACGGTGTGGTGACGATGTTGATGTTCTACCGACGCAGGGCTTCGCCTAAGCACCGCTACAGTATTATCGAGGTAGAATATGGTGGAGGGGGGCACCGCACACGGCTAAAAGATCAACTTGATCAATTGTTGTGTCTATGGGGTGCCCCCTGCCCCTGTATATAAAGGAGCAAGGGAGGTGCGGCTGGCTAGGGAGGCGGCGCGCCAGGAGGAGTCCTACTCCCACCGGGAGTAGGACTTCCCCCCCCCCTTCCTAGTTGGAATAGGATTCGGGAGGGGGAAAGAGGAGGGAGAGAAGGAAGGGGGCGCCGCCCCCTCTCCTTGTCCTATTCGGACTAGGGGGGGAGGGGCGCGTGGCCCAGCCCTGGCCGCCTCTCCTCTTCTCCATAAAGGCCCACTAAGGCCCATTTACCTCCCGGGGGGTTCCGGTAACCTCCCGGTACTCCGGTAAAATCCCGATTTCACCCGGAACACTTCTGATATCCAAAGATAGGCTTCCAATATATCAATCTTCATGTCTCAACCATTTCGAGACTCCTTGTCATGTCCGTGATCACATTCGGGACTCCGAACAAGCTTCGGTACATCAAAACATATAAACTCATAATATAAGCATCATCGTAACGTTAAGCGTCACGGAACCTACGGGTTCGAGAACTATGTAGACATGGTGAGACACGTCTCGATCAATAACCAATAAGCGGAACACGGATGCTCATATTGGCTCCCACATATTCTACGAAGATCTTTATCGGTCAGACCGCATAACAACATACGTTGTTCCCTTTGTCATCGGTATGTTACTTGCCCGAGATTCGATCGTCGGTATCCCAATACCTAGTTCAATCTTGTTACCGGCAAGTCTCTCAACTCGTTCTGTAATACAACATCCTGCAACTAACTCATTAGTTGCAATGCTTGCAAGGCTTAAGTGATGTGCATTACCGAGAGGGCCCAGAGATACCTCTCCGACAATCAGAGTGACAAATCCTAATCTCGAAATACGCCAACCCAACAAGTACCTTCGGAGACACCTGTAGAGCACCTTTATAATCACCCGATTCGTTGTGACGTTTGGTAGCACACAAAGTGTTCCTCCGTAAACGGGAGTTGCATAATCTCATAGTCATAGGAACATGTATAAGTCATGAAGAAAGCAATAGCAACATACTAAACGATCGGGTGCTAAGCTAACGGAATGTGTCAAGTCAATCACATCATTCTCCTAATGATGTGATCCCGTTAATCAAATGAAAACTCATGTCTATGGTTAGGAAACATAACCATCTTCAATTAACGAGCTAGTCAAGTAGAGGCATACTAGTGACACTCTGTTTGTCTATGTATTCACACATGTATTATGTTTACGGTTAATACAATTCTAGCATGAATAATAAACATTTATCATGATATAAGGAAATAAATAATAACTTTATTATTGCCTCTAGGGCATATTTCCTTCAGTCTCCCACTTGCACTAGAGTCAATAATCTAGATTACACTATAATGATTCTAACACCCATGGAGCCTTGGTGCTGATCATGTTTTGCTCGTGGAAGAGGCTTAATCAACGGGTATGCAACATTCAGATCCGTATGTATCTTGCAAATTTCTATGTCTCCCACCTGGACTAGATCCCAGATGGAATTGAAGCGTCTCTTGATGTGCTTGGTTCTCTTGTGAAATCTGGATTCCTTCACCAAGGCTATTGCTCGATATTGTCACAAAAGATTTTCATTGGACCCGATGCACTAGGTATGACACCTAGATTGGATATGAACTCCTTCATCCAGACTCCTTCATTTGCTGCTTCCGAAGCAGCTATGTACTCCGCTTCACATGTAGATCCCGCCACGACGCTTTGTTTAGAACTGCACCAACTGACAGCTCCACCATTCAATGTAAACACATATCCAGTTTGCAATTTAGAATCGTCCGGATCAGTGTCAAAGCTTGCATCAACGTAACCATTTACGATGAGCTCTTTGTCACCTCCATAAATGAGAAACATATCCTTAGTCCTTTTCGGTATTTCAGATGTTCTGACCGCTATCCGATGATCCACCTGGATTACTTTGGTACCTCCTGCTAGACTTATAGCAAAGGCACACATCAGTGCAGTACAGACATTGCATACATGATAGAGCCTATGGCTGATGCATAGGAACATCTTTCATTTTCTCTCTATCTTCTGCAGTGGTCGGGCATTGAGTCTTACTCAACTTCACACCTTGTAACACGGGCAAGAACCCTTTCTTTGCTTGATCCATTTTGAACTTCTTCAAAACTTTGTCAAGGTATGTGCTTTGTGAAAGTCCAATTAAGCGTTTTGATCTATCTCTATAGATCTTAATGCCCAATATGTAAGCAGCTTCACCGAGGTCTTTCATTGAAAAACTCTTATTCAAGTATCCCTTTATGCTATCCAAAAATTCTATATCATTTCCAATTATTAATATGTCATCCACATATAATATAAGAAATGCTACAGAGCTCCCACTCACTTTCTTGTAAATACAAGCTTTTCCAAAAGTCTGTATAAAACCAAATGGTTTGATCACACTATCAAAGCATTTATTCCAACTCCGAGAGGCTTGCACCAGTCCATAAATGGATCGCTGGAGCTTGCACACTTTGTTAGCTCCCTTTGGATCGACAAAACCTTCCGGTTGCATCATATACAACTCTTCTTCCGAAACCCATTCGGGAATGCAGTTTTGACATCCATCGCCATATTTCATAATCATAAAATGCGGCAATTGCTAACATGATTCGGACAGACTTAAGCATCGCTACGGTTGAGAAGGTCTCATCGTAGTCAATCCCTTGAACTTGTCGAAAACCTTTTGCAACAAGTCGAGCTTTATAGACAGTAACATTACCGTCAGCGTCAGTCTTCTTCTTGAAGATCCATTTATTCTCAATTGCTTGCCGATCATCGGGCAAGTCAACCAAAGTCCACACTTTGTTCTCATACATGGATCCCATCTCGTAATTCATGGCTTCAAGCCATTTTGGAATCTGGGCTCACCATGGCTTCTTCATAGTTCGTAGGTTCATCATGGTCTAGTAACATGACTTCCAGAACAGGATTACCGTACCACTCTGGTGCGGATCTTACTCTGGTTGATCTACGAGGTTCAGTAACAACTAGATATGAAGTTTCATGATCATCATCATTAACTTCCTCATTAATTGGTGCAGGTGTCGCAGAAACCGGGTTTTGCGATGAACTACTTTCCAATAAGGGAGCAGGTACAGTTACCTCATCAAGTTCTACTTTCCTCCCACTCACTTCTTTCGAGAGAAACTCCTTCTCTAGAAAAACTCCGAATTTAGCAACAAAAGTCTTGCCTTCGGATCTGTGATAGAAGGTGTATCCAACAGTCTCCTTTGGGTATCCTATGAAGACACATTTCTCCAATTTGGGTTCGAGCTTATCAGGTTGAAGCTTTTTCACATAAGCATCGCAGCCCCAAACTTTCAGAAACGACAACTTTGGTTTCTTGCCAAACCACGGTTCATAAGGCGTCGTCTCAACGGATTTTGATGGTGCCCTATTTAACGTGAATGCGGCCGTCTCTAAAGCATAACCCCAAAACGATAGCGGTAAATCATTAAGAGACATCATAGATCACACCATATCTAGTAAAGTACGATTGCAACGTTCGGACACACCATTACGTTGTGGTGTTCCGGGTGGCGTGAGTTGCGAAACTATTACACATTGTTTTAAATGTAGACCAAACTCGTAACTCAAATATTCTCCTCCACGATCAGATCATAGAAACTTTATTTTCTTGTTACGATGATTTTCAACTTCACTATGAAATTCTTTGAACTTTTCAAATGTTTCAGACTTATGCTTTATTAAGTAGATATACCCATATCTGCTTAAATCACCTGTGAAGGTGAGAAAATAACGATATCCGCCACGAGCCTCAACATTCATCAGACCACATACATCTGTATTTATGATCTCCAACAAATCTGTTGCTCTCTTCATAGTTAGGAGAAGCGGCGTTTTAGTCATCTTGCCCATGAGGCACGGTTACTTAAGTACCAAGTGATTCATAATCAAGTGGTTCCAAAAGTCCATCAAGATGGAGTTTCTTCATGCGCTTTACATCGATATGACCTAAGCAGCGATTGCCACAAATAAGTTGCACTATCATTATCAACTCTTCATCTTTTGGCTTCAACATTATGAATATGTGTATCACTACTATCGAGATTCATCAAAAATAGACCACTCTTCAAGGGTGCATGACCATAAAAGATATTACTCATATAAATAGAACAACCATTATTCTCTGATTTAATGAATAACCGTCTTGCATCAAACAAGATCCAGATATAATGTTCATGCTCAACGCTGGCACCAAATAACAATTATTTAGGTCTAATACTAATTCCGAAGGTAGATGTAGAGGTAGCGTGCCGACCGCGATCACATCGACTTTGAAACCATTTCCCACGCACATCATCACCTCGTCCTTTGCCAATCTTCGCTTAACCTGTATCCCCTGTTTTTAGTTGCAAATATTAGCAACAGAACCAGTATCAAATACCCAGGTGCTATTGCGAGCATTAGTAAGGTACACATCAATAACATGTATATCACATATACCTTTGTTCACCTTGCCATCTGAAAGGGAATTTCCCTACCTTATGTTTTGGATGATGATGACAACCCTTTGTTGGTCTAATCCTGTGCTAAATGTTTCAGGTTCTCAATGATTAGGCTTTCGTCGGTTGGTGGTTCTCTCGAAAGAATCGTTTGAAGACGGAATCCTCTCGCTTTTTATCTCTTTGGTCGTAGGGATCCCGTACTATCAAGAGGGAATCCACTTTGGGAAGAATAGGGGATTCCATTCACATACACCTCCTTCACCCCTCTTTTGTCGAGAGTGTGCCTCCATGTTAATCTAATCTTTGTTGTGTTTTCCCAGCGGTTGTACCGCTCGTCTGAGCGGTTGTACCGCTGGCTCTTGACACTTCTCTGCCTTTGTCGAGCTGTGGTACCGCTGCCTCCGGGCAGTGGTACCGCCACCTGTCTCTGCAAAGACCAGCAGCGGTTGTTCCAGCCATGCACCGCCCATGTACCGGTCACGATTCTGTTTTGATGCGGTGGCTGGGCGGTGGTGGCCCGGTTGGTCCGATTGTTCCTTTTTAACTGGTACAACCGGAGGTTCGAGCAGTTCTTCCGCTCATACCTTAGCCGCTCAAGCGCTCAAGGCCAAGCGGTTGTTCCAGCCATGCACCGCCCATGTACCGGTCAGGATTCTATTTTGATGCGGTGGCTGGGCGGTGGTGGTCCGGTTGGTCCGGTTATTTGCTAATGACCGGTACTACCGCCCGATGGTCCGGTTGTACCGCCTGGTAGGGTTCTGCAGCTACATCGTGAGTCCCGGTTGTACCGGGACAAGGAGCGGTTGTACCGCTGCAGTATTGAAAATGCAGTAACGGTTGGATTTATGTGGGCTGGTATATAAGGTGGTTCCTCCACCTACCACGCTCACCTCTTACCTCTCTCACTCCTCCATTGATGCTCTCAAGCTCTCTTGCCCGATCTCTCTCTCTAGCCACTCAAACTTGTTGATTTGCTAGGGTTTGAAGGAGGAGACCTAGATCTACACTTCCACCAAAGGATATTTAGTTCCCCCATACTTTCTAGTGTGGATTTTGTTACTCTTGGGTGCTTGAGCACCCTAGACGGTTGAGGTCACCTCGAGGCCATATTCCATTGTGGTGAAGCTTCGTGGTTTCGTTGGGAGCCTCAAATTGTTGTGGAGATTGCCCCAACCTTGTTTGTAAAGGTCCGGTTGCCGCCTTCAAGGGCACCAATAGTGGATTCACGGCATCTCGCATTGTGTGAGGCGTGAGGAGAATCTGATGGCCCTAGTGGCTTCTTGGGGAGCATTGTGCCTCCACACCGCTCTAACAGAGGCGTACTTCCCTTAAAAGGAAGGAACTTGGTAACACATCCTCGTCTCCACGGCTCTACTCTTGGTTAATTCGTGCCTTTACTTTTGCAAGCCTACTTGTGTTACATCCATTGCTTGCTTATGTGCTAGTTGTTATCGCATCATATAGGTTGCTCACTTAGTTGCACATCTAGACAACCTATTTTGTTGCAAAGTTTAATTTGGTAAAGAAAAGCTTAAAAATTGTTAGTTGCCTATTCACCCCCCCTCTAGTCAACCATATCGATCCTTTCAATTGGTATCAGAGCCTCGTCTCTTTTTAAGGACTTTACCGTCCAAAGAGTATGTTTGACATCGTAGATGATGTGAGGGAGCACTCCGGTGCGAATCTGATATCATCTACGGGAGATGGAGGTACCTCGATCTCTCGTGAGGAATTCAATGTGGCGTTGGACACATTGAAAACCTCCATGACGACCGAGGTCAAGGACATGTTTAAGGAATTCCTAGAAGGGCTTAAACTTTCCACCGCACCCGTGAAAGTGGGTGATCCCGCCAACACGGGGGCGGATGCTAACTCCGATAAGGGGAAGCTACTAGTGAGAAAGCCCCCTCGTCTAGTGGTAAGAATGGCACCGGCATCTTTGCACATGTGCAACCTCCTCCCGTTTATGGTGGACCGATTCTGTCCACTCATTTGAATCATGCCGGTCCACCACCTAAGGTTGATAAAACGGAGGATTTTGATTCTTGGGTCTATCGTTTTAAGCGTCATTTAAATCATCTGAACACTAACCTTTGGAGAATCATTGAAGAAGGTTTCTATCCGCATGACTCGAGCAACTTTTCTCCAAGAGAAGTCGTGGACCATCAATTCAATGAGAATGCTCTCTTCATCATCCAAGAAGCAATCCTTCCCGAAGACCTTCCTCATCTCCGGCCCTACTCCCTTGCCAAAGATGCTTGGCTCAAGGTGGTTTCCCTTTATCGAGGAAGCGCAAGCATTCAACATTCCAATTATGAAGTGGTCCAAGATGAAGCCGATGAGTTTGCAATGAAAGAAGAAGAAGAACCTCGTGAGCTCTATCGGAGAGTAACCAAGCTTGCAGTCTCCCTCCGGGATCATGGAAGTAAGGACACGGATGACAACTGGATCAAGCGCAAATTCCTCAAGGCAATGATTCCCTACCACAAAGCCATGTCCTCCGTCATCCGTCAACGGCTGGACTTCCACACCCTGTCCTCAAGTGATGTGTTGGATGAGTTTGTGGCTATGAGCATATTGGACAAGACCGCCGACAATGCGGTGCTTCGCTCCCAAAGAGCAAAGAAGCCCAACCTCGCCTTGAAGGCCAAGATTTGTGTTGAAGAAGATGGAGAGGAGGAAGAAGAAGAGTGCAACCTCGAAGATACAAAGTATGACTATCATGAACACATGGCCCTTGCTTCAAGGCAATTTTGGAGCAAGAAGAACTCGAGGCCCAACTTCAACAAGAGCAACTCAAGTGGCACTAGGGGCAAGCAACGAGTGAGGACTTGTTTCAATTGTGGCAATGTGAGTCACTTCGTTGCGGAGTGCCCATATGAGAAGAGGGAAGACAATGGTGGCAAGCTCATCCGTAAGGACAAGGCCAAGTCTTTCCCCAACAAGAGCAACTTCACCAAGAAGGCTCCTCACAAAGCTTTGGTGGTCCAAGAAGAGTACAATGAGGATGATGATGATGATAAAGATGGTGAGTCGGTGGCCATGGCCTCCGTTGCCATTGCATCGACTCCTCGGGTGTCTCTCTTCGATTCACCCAATGAAAGCATCACCGCCAAGTGCCTCATGGCTAAAGCCACCAACAAGGTAACCCCCAATATCAAAACTACCATCATCAATCATTCTTCTTTGACGGATTGCATTGATGAACATGAGGGGACTAATGTGGAGGAGAATGAGTTTAAGATCTTTATGGGTAAACTCAAGGGCAAACCCAAGAAGCACTTCGTTGCTCTCTTGGAACAACTTGGTGAAGCCAATGTCATGATCGAGGCTCATGAAGAAACCATCTCTAAGATGGAAGGGCATAGTCATGACTATGCCGATGAGATTTCGGATCTTTCCAATGCTCTTGAGGAAGAGCGTGGTCTTCGTTTGGCTCTTGAGGAGTCATACAACGATGATCATGCTAAATTAAAGAAAGACCTTGATCATGCTCTTGTTGTGGCTCGTGTGCTTAGCTCCGAGAAGGCAAAGCTTGGAGTTGATCTTTCTAGACTCAATGAGGACTTTGACACTCTCGACAAGGCTCACAAAGTCTTGAAGGGTGCTCATGCTAGTCTCAAAGAGTCTCATGAACAACTCCAAGTGAAGCTAACCAAGGAGAAAGCCACCTTTCCTCATATGATATTGATTGATAATGCAAATGCTACTAACCCTTGTTGTGAGCATGTGCATCTTGTTGAGGAGAATGCTAAGTTGAAGGAGCAACTTGAAAAGGGCCTTGTCACATGCATACAAGGTGAGAAGAACCTTAACGACCTTTTGAGTAATCAAAAGAAAGTTGTGGCCAAGGAGGGGATTGGGTTCGCGCCCAAGCCCAAGAGCAAGAAGAAGAGTGACAAGACCAAACAACCTCCTCCTCTCAAGCAAACTTTTGTGAGGGAGGGAGAGGATGCTTCCAAGAAGAAGAAGAACCGTGCCAAGGGTGGCAATGCCAAGAAGGACAACGTCATCCCCTTGAACATAGCCGGCGACTTTAACCCCTCATATGTGTTGTGCCGTGTTAGTGATGGGCATGTTTATGCTAAATTTGTTGGTTCTTCTTATGAGTACATTGAATGGTCTATTTGGGTTCCTAAGACCCTCGTTACTAACATCAAAGGACCCATTACCAAATGGGTACCTAAAACCAAGCATTGATCTCTTGTAGGGGTTTGCTTCGGTGGGGATCTTGGTTGCTTTCGATAGTGGAGCAACAAATCATATGACCGGAGCAAGGACATGGTGGTGGACGTGCAAAGGATCCCATCTATGCCCACCAATGTCGAGTGGGGTGATGCCTCACATTCTAAGGTATTGGGTCTTGGCAAGGTTGTCGTTTCTCATGATCTAACGATCGAGAAAGTCATGCTTGTTGAGTCCCTTGCATACAATTTGCTTTCCGTTCGTCAACTTGCACTCATGGGCTTTGCCACTTTCTTTGACATTGATACAGTGGCCCTCTTGTGGAGCAAGACTCTTAAAGTAGCCTTTGTTGGGCATGTCGAGAACGGTCTCTATGTGATAGACTTTTCGGAGCGACCCACTAAGACCGCGACATGCCTAATGGCTAAAGTTGACGTGGGATGGCTTTGGTATCACCGTTTAGCCCACGTCAATATGAGATCTTTGCAAAGTCTTCTCAAGGGGGACCATGTCCGTGGACTAACAAATGTTAGCTTTGCCAAAGATCATGCTTGCAGTGCTTGTATCAAAGGAAAGCTTCATGAAACAGCTCACCCTCCCACGACTATCATCTACTCGAAGAGACCCTTGGAGCTCCTGCACATGGACCTTTTTGGACCTCCATCCTTTGATAGTCTTGGGGGTAGAAAGTATTGCTTGGTGATTGTGGATGATTACTCAAGATACACTTGGGTATACTTCTTCAAGAGGAAGAGTGAGACTCAACAAACTGTTATCGACTTTGCAAATGAAGCTCAACGTCAACATAATGCAAAGATCTTGACAATAAGAAGTGACAACGGCACCGAGTTCAAGAACTACACCTTGGATGAGTTTCTTAGTGAAGAGGGGGTCAAGCACCAATATTCGGCACCATATACCCCTCAACAAAATGGTGTTGCGGAGAGGAAGAACCGGACGTTGATGGATGCGGCAAGGACCATGATGGCGGAGTTCAAGTCTCCATACAACTTTTGGGCGAAGCCATCAACACCGCATGTCATGCATCCAATCGGCTCTATCTCCATAAAGGCTTGAACAAGACTCCCTATGAGATACTTACCGAACAAGCCCAATCTCAAGTATTTCTAGGTGTTAAGATTGTAAGTGTTTCATTCTCAAGAAAGGTGTTCGTTTGTCTAAATTTGAAGCTAGAGCCTATGAGGGCATATTTGTTGGTTATGCTACAAACTCTCATGCTTACCGTGTTCTCAATAAATCCACGGGACTTATTGAGGAGACATGTAACATGGAGTTTGATGAGAATAACGGCTCCCAAGTGGAGCAAAGTGGCGCTTGTGATGTAGGTGATGAAATTCCTCCTCAAGCCATAAGAAGAATGGGTGTTGGTTTTATCCTACCCATTGAAGAACCCCTTGTGGCCGAAGGAGAAGGACAATGCTCCACTCAAGTGGAGCCATCACCAACTCAAGGCCCACACGCTTAGAAGAACAAAGTGAAGGCCCTCAACCTCATGAACAAGACCAAGGGCAAGATCATGCTCAAGGCGATGGTGATACACCAAATGATGCCCAAGGTCAAGTTATCTTCCCGAGCATGCTCAATATCATGAACATGTTCAAGACGACGCTCAAGATGATCAAGTGACTCCTCCTCGTCTCACCTCCGAGGAAGAATTAGAGCGTCGTGCCGCCAAGATTGCATCCAAACTTACTACCAAAGGTCATCTCATGGAGAATGTGGTTGGAAGCCTAATGAAAGGGGTAAACACTCGTAGACAATTGGCAAACTATTGTGAACATCACGCGTTTGTCTCTTGTGTTGAACCCCAAAAGGTCTATGAGGCACTCGAAGACTCGGATTGGCTCAATGCCATGCATGAAGAGCTCAACAATTTCGAGTACAACAAGGTGTGGAGATTGGTGCCAAGGCCATCGGGGAACCACAACGTCATTGGAACCAAGTGGATCTTCAAGAACAAGCAAGATGCTCATGGGAACATCATTACGCAACAAGGCAAGATTGGTAGCACAAGGCTACTCCCAAGTCGAGGGTATCGACTACGGTGAAACCTTTGCTCCCGTTGCTCATCTTGAATCCATTTGTTTGTTGATTGCTTATGCTGCCCATCACAACTTTAAGTTGCAACAAATGGATGTGAAAAGTGCTTTTCTTAATGGTCCTATTAATGAGTTGGTCTATGTAAAGCAACCCCCCGGGTTCGAGGACCCCTACTTCCGGATCATGTGTATCAACTCGATAAGGCACTCTATGGCCTTAAACAAGCCCCACGTATGCGTGGTATGACCACCTTACCGAGTTGCTACAAGATCGTGGTTTTGAAGTAGGGCAAATCGACCCACTCTTTTACTAAGAAGGTTAATGGGGAGTTGTTTGTATGCCAACTATATGTTGATGATATCATCTTTGGTTCCCCTAACAAAGCTTTCAATGAGGAATTTGCCGCTCTCATGACCTCCAAGTTCAAGATGTCTTCTATGGGAGAGTTGAAGTTCTTCCTTGGTTTCGATATCAAACAAAGAAGAGAAGGTACCTTCATCAACCAAGCCAAATACACTCAAGACATGCTCAAAAGATTCAAGCTAAGTGATGTCAAGCCGGCTACTACACCAATGCCTACCAAGTGCCAACTTGACATTGATCCCAATGGTAAGCGGTGGATCAAAGGTATATCTCTCCATGATTGGCTCCTTGCTTTACCTTTGTGCATCTAGACCGGATATCATGTTGAGTGTGGGAATGTGTGCACGGTTTCAAGCCGCACCGAAGGAAAGCCATTATGTGGCGGTCAAGCAAATCTTTCGATATTTGGCTCATACCCCAAACTCTGGCTTATGGTACCCAAGAGGAGCAAATTTCAAGCTTGAAGGTTTCACAGATTCCGATTGGGCGGGGGACAAAGTGGATAGGAAGTCCACTTAGGAGGTGCCAATTTCTTGGTTGCTCTTTGGTAAGTTGGTCTTCCAAGAAGCAAAGTTGTGTGTCTCTCGTCCACCAAAGCGGAGTATGTGGCGGCCGTAGTTGTTGTGCTCAAATCCTATGGATGAGGCAAACTCTAAAGAATGCGGTGTCATTTGTGACAAAGTGCCTCTTTGGTGCGATAATGGAAGTGCCATCAAGATTTCTCTCAACCCGGTACAACACTTCAAGACGAAGCACATTGAGATTCGGTATCACTTCATCCGGGATCACATTAGGCGAGGGGAGATCGAGCTCAAGTATGTCAACACTCATGATAACCTTGCAGATATTTTCACGAAGCCCTTGGATGAAGAAAGATTTCGCGAGTTAAGGCATGAGCTAAATATCATTTGATTTGAGCAATGTGACTTGAACCCATGCACCCCCACCACACTCAACTTGTTGTCTAGTTTAGGTGTAGGCATGGACATAGGGGGAGTGTTGTTCTCTCAATGAGCTCTCCCTCCCCCCATCATGCATAAATCGATCACCTCTTTCACATTAGCCATTTTGATGGTACTTGTGCTTCAAAGACGAGTTTTGGTCATGGGCCCAAGGATAATTCTTCGCGGTGCCATACCATTTGACTCAAACATAGGTGGCTTCGGCCATCGCCCTCTCTTAAGAGAGAGGACTGAGCTTCGCTCTGCTTGTGTCTTGATTGCTTTTGTTTTCCCTTCGTTCTTTTCCCTGTTCTTCGTGTTTGGTTTCTCTTATTTGTTGTCCCGTTTGTATTGTTCTCTTCCTTTTGGTATGGGCTTTGGTGGTCGGGCGGTACAACCGATGTCACGGGCGGTTCTACCGCTGATACCTGGTTGTGCTGCCCCAGTTGGGTTGCTTTCGGTGCTTGGGCGGTTATACCGCCCATTTTCATCGGCTTCTCCGTCCGGTTCTACCGATTGTCCCCGGCGGTACTTCGGTGCCCTTCAGAAGCGGAAGTACCGCCCACTATCTGTCGACACGACTTGCGGTACAACTGGTCCTAGGAGCGGTTCTACCGCCACGCGGCTATGGGCCTATTTATATCCAACGGGGCGAAAGGTTTTTCTTTTTTCCGTTCGTCCCTGTTCGCCTCCTCCTTGCCCTAGCCGCTGGTCACCTCTGCCCCGCCCCGGAGTGCGCCCCGCGCTTCGGACCCGAGGGCTCTCCGTGGATTCTCTCCGTGGAAGCCTTCCGGTCTTCTCCCATGGATGGTGGTAATGCCCTTGTTCTTCGTTCTTTGTTCTAGGTTTTCATCTTGTTTTAGGGCATTACTTTACCCTCCTAGTTTAGTGTTCGTTCTTTGGTTGGGAGAGATCGTTGTTTTTCTTGTGTCTGCAGTACCTAGAACTCCGAATATTGCTTGGGTGATTTGCACGACTTGAACAGATCTAACTTCCCTGGTAGTGCCACTGTCAGCAGTTCTACCGCCCAGATGGGCGGTACAACCGGTGGGGCGGTTCTACCGGTGGGAGATTCGGTACAACCGAATGTCTGCACCACACAACACTGTTCTGGTTTCTATGGTGTTGCATTTTTCGTATGCTTTCCTCTCATTCTTGTTGGTTTTCGTGTGTCCCCTTCGTGTTTGTGTTCAGGTGGCTCCAGTTCTCGCCCTGCTCCTCACAAGACCAAGAAGAGGGTTCGAAGGGCTCCGCGCCCGGCTGATTCTGAAGAGGAAGTTGTGATCCCCACCAAGCCCACTCGCCGTGAAAAGTCTGCCGCTGTCAAGCAACGTGTGGTAATGCCACTCCATCATTGGAAAGCCAAGGATTGGGAAGTCTTCCGCTCAAAGAATCCTTATGTGGTTCCCGTAGCTCCTCATTGGACCACTGTTCAGTTTCGGAATGAGATGCAAGTACTAATTGTTCATGAACTCTTTGAGCACAACAAGAACAGATATGCCAAGCAGTGGACCATCGATCTTGATCATTGGCGGAACAACCTGGAGTATTTTGGTGAGGCTTTGGCTCTCTGTGAGGAGTTTGATCTTGTCAACCTCATGTCCGTCTCCTGTGACTTTGATGTTCAACTCATCCATCAGTTCTATGCCACCTTTCACTTTGGAGAAGATGACGCGCGCACCCTCACTTTCATGTGTCATGATGAGCTTTTTCACGTTCCCTGGAGGACCTTCTGCAATGCTATTGGGTACGATGATACCGGTCTGGAAGGAAGGGGTGGCATTCGCCCCCATGATCATCCTGACCCCATGCCTAAGGAGAAGCTTGCCCCTCTGTACATTCGGGGCCGTGGTATTATTGGTGAATCTAAGGATTTGGTGAAGGTCTATGACATCATGCATCGTGTTTTTTGCAATGTGCTTACGCCCAAAGTGGGGAATCAAGATGAAATCCATGGCTATCTTGTTAACTTGATGGTTGCTATGAAGACCAAGGTGGGATCTGGGGAGACGTTTGATGTGTCCAACTGGCTGTGGCACGAGATGTACAACATGGTCATCTACGGGAAGGTCCCCATTTATGCTCTGTTTGTCATGTGCCTTACGAACTCCGTGTGGGCAGTTCGCCCTCTGGAGAGCCCTCACCTCTCCTCGACAATCTTACCACTCATGAAGTCAAGCTCCTTAAGAAGAAGAAGCACGCCGAGCCACGTTTCCTGCTGATGCTCATGAGGATGTCTATGCCACTCGATGATGAGGATTTTGAGTTGGAACCAGGGCCAAGCCCTCGTGGGTGGACAAGCTCGCTACCAAGGTGAAGAAGACTTTCTGCCTTCAGTCTGACATCCAGAAGAGGCTGTATGAGGCACATGTCAATGAGAAGCTTGCGCGGCGTCGCCAAATTGCTATGATGAGGCACCTCAGCATGTCGGTTCAGAGTGGTTCTGAGAAGAGCATCACACCGGAGGAGCGTTGGATATCTTCCCATAGCACCTGGACTGATGATGAAGCCCCTCCTCAGCCCTCCACCACCGTTCCTGCTGCAGCGATATCATGGAGGACTCGGATCGGGACGATGATGAAGTTTCGATGATGGTGAAGATTACGACAATGATGAAGATCCGGATACTACCGAGGAGTCGAGGAGGAGGGCGAGCACAGGCGATAGCTTCGCTCTCTTCCTTTTTGGTGTCCTGATGCCAAAGGGGGAGAGAGTGTGATAGGACTCGGGAGTTGCATGGGTGGTTGCGTAGTGTGTGTCTCGTGTTGAACTTGTCTGTGGTCTCCAGTTGAACTTTGGTCGTTCTCGTTTGCTTTGTGTTGATTTTGTGCCACTCCTACTATCTTATCTTTATTCTTGTTGGTCTTTATTGGCAGTATTGCTCTTGTTTCATTGTGTTGGCTACCTTCTTGTTATATGCTCTATGTGGCCAGTCTATAAAATCTAGGGGGAGTCTCGACACAGGGCTCACATCTAGGGGAGCTCCGTCTAGATTCTATAGACTTCTATCTTATATCGTGTTGTTGTCATCCTCCACCAAAAGGGGAGATTGAAAGGGCATTTCCCTACCTTATGTTTTGGATGATGATGACAACCCTTTGTTGGTCTAATCTGTGCTAAATGTTTCGTGTTCTCAATGATTAGGCTTTAAATCGGTTGGTGGTTCTCTCTCGAAGGAATCGTTTGAAGACGCGAAATCCTCTCGCTTTATCTCTTTGGTCGTAGGGATCCGTACTATCAAGAGGAATCCACTTTGGGAAGAATAGGGATTCCATTCACGTACACCTCCTTCACCCCTCTTTTGTCGAGAGTGTGCCTCCATGTTAATCTAATCTTTCTTTGTGTTTTCCAGTTTGTACCGCTTTCGTCTGAAGGTTGTACCGCTGGCTCTTAACGCTTCTCTGCCTTTGTCGGCGGTGGTACCGCTGCCTCCGGCGGTGGTACCGCCACTGTCTCTCGCAAAGACCAGCAGCGGTTGTTCCGCCATGCACCGCCCATGTACCGTCACGATTCTGTTTTGATGCGGTGGTAGGCGGTGGTGGCCCAGTTGGTCCGGTTGTTCCTTTTTAACCGGTACAACCGGAGGTTCGAGCAGTTCTTCCGCTCATACCTTAACGCTCAAGCGCTCAAGGCGAGCGGTTGTTCGGCCATGCACCGCCCATGTACCGGTCGAGGATTCTGTTTTGATGCGGTGGTGGGCGGTGGTGGCCCAGCTTGGTCCGGTTATTTGCTAATGACGGTACTACCGCCCGATGGTCGGTTGTACCGCTGGTAGGGTTCTGCAGCTACATCATGAGTCCGGTTGTGCAGGATAAGGAAGCGGTTGTACTGCTGCAGATCTTGAAAATGCAAGATGCAGTTGGATTTATGTGGGCTGGTATATAAGGTCGTTCCTCCACCTACCACGCTCACCTCTTACCTCTCTCACTCCTCCATTAATGCTCTCAAGCTCTCTTGCCCGATCTCTCTCTCTAGCCACTCAAACTTGTTGATTTGCTAGGGTTTGAAGGAGGAGACCTAGATCTACACTTCCACCAAAGGATATTTAGTTCCCCATACTTTCTAGTGTGGATTTTGTTACTCTTGGGAGCTTGAGCACCCTAGACGGTTGAGGTCACCTCGAGGCCATATTCCATTGTGGTGAAGCTTCGTGGTTTCGTTGGGAGCCTCCAATTGTTGTGGAGATTGCCCCAACCTTGTTTGTAAAGGTCCGGTTGCAGCCTTCAAGGGCACCAATAGTGGATTCACGGCATCTCGCATTGTGTGAGGCGTGAGGAGAATCTGATGGCCCTAGTGGCTTCTTGGGGAGCATTGTGCCTCCACACTTTGCTCTAACGGAGACGTACTTCCCTTAAAAGGAAGGAACTTGGTAACACATCCTCGTCTCCACCGGCTCCACTCTTGGTTAATTCGTTGCCTTTACTTTTGCAAGCCTACTTGTGTTACATCCATTGCTTGCTTATGTGCTAGTTGTTATCGCATCATATAGGTTGCTCACTTAGTTGCACATCTAGACAACCTATTTTGTTGCAAAGTTTAATTTGGTAAAGAAAAGCTTAAAAATTGTTAGTTGCCTATTCACCCCCCCCTCTAGTCAACCATATCGATCCTTTCACCATCCTTCTTATCCGCCAAATACTTGGGGCAGTTCCGTTTCCAGTGACCAGTCTGCTTGCAGTAGAAGCACTCTGTTTCAGGCTTAGGTCCAGACTTGGGTTTCTTCTCCTGAGCAGCAACTTGCTTGCTGTTCTTCTTGAAGTTCCCCTTCTTCTTCCCTTTGCCCTTTTTCTTGAAACTAGTGGTCTTATTGACCATCAACACTTGATGCTCCTTCTTGATTTCTACCTCAACAGCCTTTAGCATTGCGAAGAGCTCGGGAATCGTCTTATCCATCCCTTGCATATTATAGTTCATCATGAAGCTCTTGTAGCTTGGTGGCAGTGATTGGAGAATTCTGTCAATGACGCTATCATCCGGAAAATTAACTCCTAGTTGAATCAAGTGATTGCAGTACCCACACATCTTGAGTATATGCTCACTAACAGAACTATTCTCCTCCATGTTGCAGCTATAGAACTTATTGGAGACCTCATATCTCTCAATCCGGGCATTTGCTTGAAATATTAACTTCAACTCCTGGAACATCTCATATGCTCCATGACGTTCAAAACGCCGTTGAAGTCCCGGTTCTAAGCCGTACAACATGGCACATTGAACTATCGAGTAGTCTGCCAGACGTTCTTAACGTCGTCAGTTGCATCAGCAGCAGGCCTGGCACCTAGCGGTGCTTCCAGGACGTAATTCTCCTATGCAGCAATGAGGATAATCCTCAAGTTATGGACCCAGTCCGTGTAATTGCTACCATCATCTTTCAACTTTGCTTTCTCAAGGAACGCATTAAAATTCAACGGAACAACAGCACGGGCCATCTATCTACAATCAAACATAGACAAGCAAGATACTATCAGGTACTAAGTTCACGATAAATTTAAGTTCAATTAATCATATTAATTAAGAACTCCCACTTAGATAGACATCCCTCTAATCCTCTAAGTGATCACGTGATCCAAATCAACTAAACCATGTCCGATCATCACGTGAGATGGAGTAGTTTCAATGGTGAAAATCAATATGTTGATCATATCTACTATATGATTCACGCTTTCGACCTTTTGGTCTCCGTGTTCCGAGGCCATATCTGTTATATGCTAGGCTCGTCAAGTTTAACTTTGAGTATTCAGCGTGTGCAACTGTTTTTCACCCATTGTATTTGAGCGTAGAGCCTATCACACCCGATCATCACGTGGTGTCTCAAAGACGAAGAACTTTCATAGCGGTGCATACTTAGGAGAACACTTATACTTTGATAATCTAGTGAGGGATCATCTTATAATGCTACCGTCAATCAAAGCAAGATAAGATGCATAAAAGATAAACATCACATGCAATCAATATAAGTGATATGATATGGCCATCATCATCTTATGCTTGTGATCTCCATCTCAAGCACCGTCATGATCACCATAAATCACCGGTAGCGACACCTTGATCTCCATCGTACCATCATTGTCGTCTCGCCAATCTTATGCTTCTCGACTATCGCTACCGCTTAGTGATAAAGTAAAGCATTATAGGGCGATTGCATTGCATATAATAAGCGACAACCATATGGCTCACTGCTAGTTGCCGATAACTCGGTTACAAAACATGATCATCTCATACAATAAAATTTAGCATCATGTCTTGACCATATCACATCACAACATGCCCTGCAAAAACAAGTTAGACGTCCTCTACTTTCTTGTTGCAAATTTTATGTGGCTGCTACGGGCTTAGCAAGAACCGTTCTTACCTACGCCTCAAAACCACAATGATAGTTTGTCAAGTTGATGCTGTTTTAACCTTCGCAAGGACCGGGCGTAGCCACACTCGGTTCAACTAAAGTTGGAGAAAGCTGACACCGCCAGCCACTGTGTGCAAAGCACGTCGGTAGAACCAGTCTCGCAGTCTGGCGTCTGGCGTAATGTCGGTCCGGGCCGCTTCATCCAACAAAACCGCCCGAACCAAAGTATGACATCTTTGGTAAGCGGTATGACTTATATCGCCCACAACTCACTTGTGTTCTACTCGTGCATATGACATCTACGCATAAAACCAGGCTCGGATGCCACTGTTGGGGAACATAGTAATTTCAAAAAAATTCCTACGCACACGCAAGATCATGGTGATGCATAGCAATGAGAGGGGAGAGTGTGTCCAAGTACCCTCGTAGACCGAAAGCGGAAGCGTTAGCACAACGCGGTTGATGTAGTCGTACGTCTTCACGATCCGACCGACCAAGTACCGAATACACGACACCTCCGAGTTCAGCACACGTTCAGCCCGATGACGTCCCTCGAACTCTGATCCAGCTGAGTGTTGAGGGAGAGTTTCGTCAGCACGATGGCGTGGTGACGATGTTGATGTTCTACCGACGCAGGGCTTCGCCTAAGCACCGCTAAAGTATTATCGAGGTGGACTATGGTGGAGGGGGGCACCGCTCTCGGATAAAAGATCAACTTGATCAAGTGTTGTGTCTATGGGGTGCCCCCGCCCGTATATAAAGGAGCAAGGGGTGCGGCCGGTCGAGGAGAGGCGCGCCGGAGTCCTACTCCCACCAGAGTAGGACTCCCCCTTCCTAGTTGGAATATGATTCGGGAGGGGAAAGAGGAGGAGAGAAGGAAGGCGCCGCCTCTCCTTGTCCTATTCGGACTAGGGGGGCACGGCCCAGCCTCAGCCGCCTCTCCTCTTCTCCGTAAAGGCCCACTAAGGCCCATTTACCTCCCGGGGGGTCCAGGTAACCTCCCGGTACTCCGGTAAAATCCCGATTTCACTCGGAACACTTCCGATATCCAAACATAGGCTTCCAATATATCAATCTTCATGTCTCGACCATTTCGAGACTCCTCGTCATGTCCGTGATCACCTACGGGACTCCGAACAACCTACGGTACATCAAAACATATAAACTCATAATATAACTGCCATCGTAACGTTAAGCGTGCGGACCCTACGGGTTCGAGAACTATGTAGACATGACTGAGACACGTCTCCGGTCAATAACCAATAGCGGAACCTAGATGCTCATATTGGCTCCCACATATTCTATGAAGATCGTTATCGGTCAGACCGCATAACAACATACGTTGTTCCCTTCGTCATCGGTATGTTACTTGCCCGAGATTCGATCATCGGTATCCCAATACCTAGTTCAATCTAGATTAAGCAAGTCTCTTTACTCGCTCACGTAATACATCATCCATAACTAATTCATTAGTTGCAATGCTTCTGAGGCTTAAGTGATGTGCATTACCAAGAGGGCCAGAGATACCTCTCAGAGCAATCGGAGTGACAAATCCTAATCTCGAAATCGCCAACCCAACAAGTACCTTCGGAGACACACAGAGAGCACCTTTATAATCACCCGATTCGTTGTGACGTTTGGTAGCACACAAAGTGTTCCTCCGATGGCAGGGAGTTGCATAATCTCATAGTCATAGGAACATGTATAAGTCATGAAGAAAGCAATAGCAACATACTAAATGATCGGGTGTTAAGCTAACGGAATGGGACAAGTCAATCACATCATTCTCCTAATGATGTGATCCCGTTAATCAAATGACAACTCATGTCTATGGTTAGGAAACATAACCATCTTTGATTAACGAGCTAGTCAAGTAGAGGCATACTAGTGACACTCTGTTTGTCTATGTATTCACACGTGTATTATGTTTCCGGTTAATACAATTCTAGCATGAATAATAAACATTTATCATGATATAAGGAAATAAATAATAACTTTATTATTGCCTCTAGGGCATATTTCCTTCAATGCAGTGTTTGAGGATTGGAGCTAATGCATAAAACTGGGTATGAAAAGAGTATGATCAATGTGTTAGTTGCCTTCTTGATGATCCGCAAAACCTAGAGACTCGTAGTAGCACGCTTCGCACTCCGGGAATTCTATCACAAACAAACGATAGCATACATAAGAAATCAAGCAAAGATGTACGGTTAAAACTCAAATAAGAAGATCTAACCAGAAAGTTCAACTTAAGAACTCCGGTTTGCAAAAAGAATCAAATCAAACGGAGCAACGAAACTCAAACTGCGAAAAAAACAAGATTCGTTTACTAATCTGGACTAAAGTCAAATTTTACAGTACCAAAATCTTGTTCAAGTTGGTTAGACAGAAAGAGGGCTTCGAAACGAAGATCTAGGCGCTTAAATCGCCTGATTCCGACAAATGAGCGAAAAGTTAAACTAAAACGAAAATGGGATCAGAAATCGCAATCGAGAATAATCGTGAAAAATCCGAGAAAAAGAAAAACTGGCAAACAGGCTAACGAACGAACGTTCACTGTCTGCGGGTAACGGGTGAAAACCGTTCGTTAAAACGAACGAACGAACATGCGTTTGCTAAATAAATAAACCGACGGGAAAAACAGATCTAAAAGAATAAACCGGAATTAAAAAAACCGGATCTAGATCTAGGGTTTACCGAAATAACCCGACGAGAGAAAAAAAATGGCAGCGACTCCGGCGAGGTCGGCGGTGGCGGCGTCGGCTCGCACGGGGCGGCGCGGGCGGCAATGAGCTGCGGCGGGTGGCAGCGGTGGTGGTGTGGGGGTTGAGGCGGTCTTGGCTCGACCTTTAAAGGGTCAGCGAGGCGGCTTGGGCAAGGGGAGGAGGAGTTCTCCCGGACTCGGCGGCGTCTTGGCCACGGACTCGGCCGAGTCGGTCGAGGCGAGGTGGAAATTTGGCGCGGCTGGACAGAGGCCTCGGCCCGATTCGGTCCCATGGGATTTTTAAATAAACACCGAAAATAAATACTAAACGGACGCCAAAAATCCCGAAATAAATTTTCCCCGTCCTCTAAAAATCTATCGGACAAGGTGAACATTTATTTGGGCCTAAAATGCAATTTTGAAAAATGCGTATTTTTTCTATGCAAATAAAATAGCAATAAAATCCCAAATAAAAAATATTTATTTGTTTTTAATATTTTCCTCCAATATTTCATTGTTTTTGGGGAAGTCATATTATCCCCTCTCATATTTTTTATATGAAATATTTTCGGAGAGAAAAATAATAAAACAAATAATCCTCGTTTCAATATTTGATAAAATTCAAATATGAAAACAGTGAAATCCCCAACTCTCTCCGAGGGTCCTTGAGTTGCTTAGAATTTCGAGGATCACGAAACGAATATGCAATAAAAATATGATATGCATGAATGATCTATGTTTAACATTCCAAATTGAAAATTTGGGATGTTACAACAAAGCACCTCTTCCCATTGCAAGATAAATAGATCAAGTTGGCCAAACAAAACACAGATATCGGAGAAGAAATACGAGGCTATAAACAATCATGCATAAAAGAGATCAAAGAAACTCAAATACTTTCATGGATATAAAAAGATAGATCTAACCATAAACTCAAAGTTCATCCGATCCCAACAAACACACGCAAAAAGAGTTACATCATATGGATCTCCAAGAGACAATTGTATTGAGAATTCAGAGAGAGAGAGGAAGCCATCTAGCTACTAACTACAGACCCGAAGGTCTACAAAGAACTACTCACGCATCATCGGAGAGGCACCAATGGAGGTGGTGAACCCCATCCGTTATGGTGTCTAGATTGGATCTGGTGGTTCTAGACTCAAGTAGGAGGTTTGTTCAAGTAAGAACAACACCTAAGCGCCGGTCCACCCACATATCAAATTATCAAAGTAGCGAACACAAATCAAACCAACATGATAAAAGTCACTAGATGAAATTCCCGTGTACCCTCAAGAACGCTTTGCTTATCATAAGAGACCATTTTGGCCTATCCTTTGCCTCAAAAGGATTGGGCTACCTTCTTTACACTTACATTACTATTATCGTACTTGCTCGTTACAAATTATCTTGCTATCAAACTACTCTGCTACTTACAATTTCAGCACTTGCAGACATTACCTTACTGAAAACTACTTGTCATTTCCTTCTGCTCCTCGTTGGGTTCAACACTCTTACTTATCTGAAAGAGCTACAATTGATCCCCTATACTTGCGGGTCATCACGATGTGAACTAGATTATTGACTCTAGTGCAAGTGGGAGACTGAAGGAAATATGCCCTAGAGGCAATAACAAGTTGTTATTTATATTTCCTTATACTCCCTCCGTTTTTCTTTTGTTTGCGTATAACTTTTTGCCCTTTTTTCGCTTTTAGTCTGCGCCTAGGCTTTTTTCTCCCGATCTTTCCAATACTGCCCCTCTCGTTCGTCTTCCTATGCAGCCGCTGCATTAACTAGGCGCAGCCCTCTCTTCCGCTTCGCCTTCTCGTCTCCCTACGCTCCCCTCCACAAATTGCCCCCTCCACTCTCCCAATCTGCTCGTTCCCATGGCCGATGGATTCAACCCGTGCTTGTGGGGAGAGGGCCAACCAATCGAAGAAGATGAAGTAATCTACATCATAGAAACGATAGGTGCGGACGGCGACGGACATGGCCATGCGCGCCGTGGTCGGCAACGCCAAGAGGAGGAAGGCGACGACGCCATCCAAGCCCTTACGGAGGAACACCGTGGCGTCGGCCATGCGCGCCCAAAGGAGGGCCACGCCGAGGTAGGCGATGGCCACCTGCAGGCGCTTGCGGAGGACGGCCACGACGTCGGCCATGCTATCCCGGAGGATGGCCAGAACATGCAGGCCGACAATGGCGACCGTGTGGCGCACGGGGGCATCCAAGCTCTCGCAGGTATTGTCCACTCGCTGGCCGATACTGTGCAGTCGCTTGTGGGGAGTAGTACAGAACGAAGCTTACCGTCGTCGCCCTCTTCGAAGACGTACACATATTGCAGGTCAGCCGCATCGCCATTGTACTGCTCGTCGACGTCATTCCAGTTTATGGGCACGTTGAGGTCCAGATTAGCCATCGGATACTCGAGAGAAGGGAACGGAGAGGTGAGAAGCGAGAGGAGAAAAGTGCGAGTTCTTCCATGGCGTGGACAAATTTATAAGCATGCTACTCTCGGTTTCAAAGGTCCATGGCGCTATAGCTGAAATTCCATGGCGCCAAGACAGTTTTGGAGGAATGGAAATTGGCGCCTGACTAAAATTTGCGTCGTTGAACCAGAAAAATGGCGCTCTACCTAGTGCAGGGAAGCGATGCTTCATGATTCAAGAGATGTGCATGCGGGGGGGGGGGGGGGACGGGGAGAAACGAAACGGCAACCAAGAAGCAGCCATAGCGCAGTAGAAGGCGCGGGACTCATTGCATGCGGCATTTATTCTCCTCCATGCAGCGCATGCTAAGTCGAGGCAAAATAGTCCAGAATTTTACTCCAGCAGCTGTCCTTGGTATCTGGGATTCCTCTTATACGCAAACAAAAGAAAAACGGAGGGAGTATCATGATAAATGTTTATTATTCATGCTAGATTGTATTAACCGGAAACTTAGTACATGTGTGAATACATAGACAAAACAGAGTGTCCCTAGTATGCCGCTACTTGACTAGCTGGTTAATCAAAGACGGTTACGTTTCCTGACCATAGACATGTGTTGTCATTTGATGAACGGGATCACATCACTAGAGAATGATGTGATGGACAAGACCAATCCGTTAGCTTAGCATAATGATCATTTAGTTTTATTGCTATTGCTTTCATCATGACTTGTACATGTTCCTCCGACTATGAGATTATGCAACTCCCGAATACCGGAGGAACACCTTGTGTGCTATCAAACGTCACAACGTGAATCGGGTGATTATAAAGATGCTCTACAGATGTCTCCGAAGGTGTTTGTTGGGTTGGCATAGAACAAGATTAGGATTTGTCACTCTGTGTATCAGAGAGGTATCTCTGGGCCTCTCGGTAATGCACATCACTATAAGCCTTGCAAGCAATGTGACTAATGAGTTAGTCACGGGATGATGCATTACGGAACGAGTAAAGAGACTTGCCGGTAACGATATTGAACTAGGTATGATGATACCGACAATCGAATCTCGGGCAAGTAACATACCGATGACAAAGGGAATAACGTATGTTGTTATGCGGTTTGACTGATAAAGATCTTCATAGAATATGTAGGAGCCAATATGAGCATCCAGGTTCCGCTACTGGTTATTGATCGGAGATGTGTCTCCATCATGTCTACATAGTTCTCGAACCCGTAGGGTCCGCACGCTTAACGTTCGATGACGATTTGTATTATGAGTTATGTGATTTGATGACCGAAGTTTGTTCAGAGTCCCGGATGAGATCACGAACATGACGAGGAATCTCAAAATGGTCGGCAGGTAAAGATTCATATATAAGACGATGGTATTTGGACACCGAAAGTGTTCCGGGTGATACCGGGTCATCGCAAGGGGTTCCGGGCAACCCCCGGCAAAGATATGGGCTTAATGGGCCAAGTAAGGGAACACACCAGCCCACAAGGGGCTAGTGCGCCCCCTATAGGGCCAGCCACGTGGGGAGAAAGAGAAAGGAGATGAGGAAAGGAAAGTATGAAGTAGGACTCCTACTTCCTTCCCCTCCCCCCTCCTTCCTTTCCCACTTGTCCAAATATGATAAGGGGGGGGGGGGGGAATTGGACTAGGGGCCCAAGTAGGATTCCTCCTACTTGGGCGCGCTCTAGGCTGCTTGCCTCCCTCTCCCTCCTTTATATACGTGGGATGGGCACCCCTAGAACACACACCAAGTCTTCTCTTAGCCTTGTGCGGTGTCCCCCTCCAAAGTTACACACCTCGATCATATCGTCGTAGTGCTTAGGCGGAGCCCTGCGCAGGTAAATTCATCATCACCGTCGCCACGCTGTCGTGCTGACGAAACTCTCCCTCAGCCTCAACTGGATCAAGAGTTCGATGGATGTCATCGAGCTGAACGTGTGCTGAACGCGGAGGTGACGTATGTTTGGTGCTTGGATCGGTTGGATCACAAAGACGTTCGACTACATCAACCACATTACTAAACACTTACGCTTTCGGTCTACGAGGGTACATGGACACACTCTCCCCGCTCGTTGCTATGCATCTCCTAGATAGATCTTGCGTGATCGTAGGTAAAAAATTGAAATACTGCGTTCTCCAACAGTGGTATCACAGTCAGGTCTATGCGTAGATATTATATGCACGAGTAGAACACAAAGAGTTGTGGGAGATAATAGTCATACTGCTTACCAGCAACATCTTACTTTGATTCGGCGGTATTGTTGGATGAAGCAGCCCGGACCGACATTACATGACCAAGTTCATGAGACTAGTTCTACCGACGTGCTTTGCACACAGGTGGCTAGCGGGTGTCTATTTCTCCAACTTTAGTTGAATCTAGTTTGACTACGCCCGGTCCGTGTTGAAGGTTAAAACATCACACTTGACGAAAAATCGTTGTGGTTTTGATGCATTGGTAAGAACGGTTCTTGCTAGAAGCCCGTATCAGCCACGTAAAACTTGCAACAATAAAGTAGATGACGTCTAACTTGTTTTTGCAGGGCATGTTGTGATGTGATTGTTGGAAATATGCCCTAGAGGCAATAATAAATTAGTTATTATTATTATATTTCCTTGTTCATGATAATCGTTTATTATCCATGCTATAATTGTATTGATAGGAAACTCAAATACATGTGTGGATACATAGACAACACCATGTCCCTAGCAAGCCTCTATTGGCTAGCTCGTTTATCAATAGATGGTTACGGTTTCCTAACCATGGACATTGGATGTCATTGATAACGGATCACATCATTAGGAGAATGATGTGATGGACAAGACCCAATCCTAAGCCTAGCACAAAGATCGTAGTTCATATGCTAAAGCTTTTCTAATGTCAAGTATCTTTTCCTTAGACCATGAGATTGTGCAACTCCGGATACCGTAGGAATGCTTTGGGTGTACCAAACGTCCTACAACGTGAATCGGGTGGCTATAAAGGTGCATTACGGTATCTCCGAAAGTGTCTGTTGGGTTGGCACGAATCGAGATCGGATTTGTCACTCCGTAAACGGAGAGGTATCTCTGGGCCCACTCGGTAGGACATCATCATAATGTGCACAATGTGACCAAGGGGTTGATCACGGGATGATTTGTTACGGAACGAGTAAAGAGACTTGCCGGTAACGAGATTGAACAAGGTATTGGTATACCGACAATCGAATCTCGGCAAGTACAATACCGCTAGACAAAGGGAATTGTATACGGGATCGATTGAGTCCTTGACATCGTGGTTCATCCGATGAGATCATCGTGGAACATGTGGGAGCCAACATGGGTATCCAGATCCCGCTGTTGGTTATTGACCTGAGAATGTCTTGGTCATGTCTCAGAGTGGTTCCCGAACCCGTAGGGTCTACACACTTAAGGTTTGATGGCGCTAGGGTTATAAAGGAAGTTTGTATGTGGTTACTGAATGTTGTTCGAGTCCCGGATGAGATCCCGGACGTCACGAGGAGTTCGGAATGGTCCGGAGGTAAAGATTTATATATGGGAAGTCCTATTTTGGTCGCCGAAAGGTTCCGCACTTTATCGGTATTGTACCGGAGTGCCGAAAGGGGTCCGGGTCCACCGGGGGTCCACCTGCCCGGGGGGCCACATGGGCTGTAGGGGTGCGCCTTGGCCTATATGGGCCAAGGGCACCAGCCCCAAGAGGCCCATGCGCCAAGATATAAGGAAAAGGGAAGAGTCCTCAAGGGGAAGGCACCTCCGAGGTGCCTTGGGGAGGATGGACTCCTCCCTCCTTGGCCGCACCCTTCCTTGGAGGAAGGGGCAAGGCTGCGCCTCCCCTCTCCCTTGCCCCTATATATAGTGGAGGGAGGGAGGGCATCCACACATGAGCCCTGGCGCCTCCCTCCCTCCCGTGACACCTCCTCCTCTCCCGTGGGTGCTTGGCGAAGCCTCTGCAGGATTGCTACGCTCCTCCACCACCACCACGCCACGTTGTCTGCTGTTGGATGGAGTCTTCCTCAACCTCTCCTCTCTCCTTGCTGGATCAAGGCGTGGGAGACGCCACCGGCTGTACGTGTGTTGAACGCGGAGGTGCCGTCCGTTCGGCACTAGGATCTCCGGTGATTTGAATCACGGCAATGCGACTCCTTCAACCCCGTTCTCATGAATGCTTCCGCTTAGCGATCTACAAGGGTATGTAGATGCACTCTCCTTCCTCTTGTTGCTAGAATCTCCATAGATTGATCTTGGTGATGCGTAGAAAATTTTGAATTTCTGCTACGTTCCCCAACAGTGGCATCATGAGCTAGGTCTATTGCGTAGATTCTTTGCACGAGTAGAACACAAAGTAGTTGTGGGCGTCGATTTTGTTCAATATGCTTACCGTTACTAGTCCAATCTTGTTTCGACGGTATTGTGGGATGAAGCGGCCCGGACCGACCTTACACGTACACTTACGTGAGACAGGTTCCACCGACAGACATGCACTTGGTGCATAAGGTGGCTAGCGGGTGCCAGTCTCTCCCACTTTAGTCGGAACGGATTCGATGAAAAGGGTCCTTATGAAGGGTAAATAGCAATTGGCATATCACGTTGTGGTTTTGCGTAGGTAAGAAAGGTTCTTGCTAGAAACCCATAGCAGCCACGTAAAACATGCAAACAACAATTAGAGGACGTCTAACTTGTTTTTGCGAGGGTATGCTATGTGATGTGATATGGCCAAGAAGAATGTGATGAATGATATGTGATGTATGAGATTGATCATGTTCTTGTAATAGGATTCACGACTTGCATGTCGATGAGTATGACAACCGGCGAGCCATAGGAGTTGTCTTTATTTATTGTATGACCTGCGTGTCATTAAACAACGCCATGTAATTACTTTACTTTATTGCTAACCGGTAGCCATAGTAGTAGAAGTAATAGTTGGCGAGACAACTTCATGAAGACACGATGATGGAGATCATGATGATGGAGATCATGGTGTCATGCGGTGACAATAATGATCATGGAGCCCGAAGATGGAGATCAAAGGAGCAATATGATATTGGCCATCTCATGTCACTACTATATAATTGCATGTGATGTTTATTATGTTTATGCATCTTGTTTACTTAGAACGACGGTAGTAAATAAGATGATCCCTTACACAAATTTCAAGAAGTGTTCTCCCCGACTGTGCACCGTTGCTACAGTTCGTCGCTTCTAAGCACCACGTGATGATCGGGTGTGATGGATTCTTACGTTCACATACAACGGGTGTAAGAGACAGATTTACAGCAAAAACACTTGGGGTTAACTTGACGAGCCTAGCATGTACAGACATGGCCTCGGGAACACAGAGACCGAAGGTCGAGCATGAGTCGTATAGTAGATACGATCAACATGAAGATGTTCACCGAGTCGACTAGTCCGTCTCACGTGATGATCGGACACGGCTTAGTTGACTCGGATCATGTAATCACTTAGATGACCGGAGGGATGTCTATCTGAGTGGGAGTTCATAAGATGAACTTAATTATCTTGAACATAGTCAAAGAACTTTTGCAAATTATGTAAATGGCTTCGCGCTTTAGTTCCACTGTTTAGATATGTTCCTAGAGAAAATATAGTTGAAAGTTGAAAGTAGCGATTATGCGGACAGTAGAAAGCTTATGTCCTTAATGCACCGCTCGGTGTCTTTGAACCCCAAACGTCGTCTGTGGATGTTGCGAACATCGGACATACACGCTTTTGATAACTACATGATAGTTCGCTTAAACGGTTTAGAGTTGAGGCACCAAAGACGTTTTGAAACGTCGCGGAACATATGAGATGTTTCGAGGGCTGAAATTGGGATTTCAGGCTCGTGCCCACGCCAAGAGGTATGAGACCTCCGACGAGTTTTCTTAGCCTGCAAACTAAGGGAGAAAAGCTCAATCGTTGAGCTTGTGCTCAGATTGTCTAAGTGCAACAATCACTTGAATCGAGTGGGAGTTGATCTTCCAGATGAGAAAGTGATGTTTCTCCAAAGTCATTGCCACCAAGCTGCTAGAGCTTCGTGATGAACTATAACATATCAGGGATAGATGATCTTTGAAATATTCGCGATGTTTGACACCGTGAAAGTAGAAGTCAAGAAGGAGCATCAATTGTTGATGGTTGGTGAAACCACTAGTTTCAAGAAGGGCAAGGGCAACAAGGGATACTTCATGAAACGGCAAAAACAGTTGCTGCTCTAGTGAAGAAACCCAAGGTTGAACCCAAACCCGAGACTAAGTGCTTCTGTAAGGAGAGGAACGGACACTGAAGCGGAACCACCCTAGATACTTGGTGGATGAGAAGGCTGGCAAGGTCGATAGAAGTATATTGGATATACATTATGTTAATGTGTACTTTACTAGTACTCCTAGTAGCACCAGGGTATTAGATACCGGTTCGGTTGCTAAGTGTTAGTAACTCGAAACAAAAGCTACGGAATAAAAGGTGACTAGCTAAAGGTGAGCTGACGATACGTGTTGGAAGTCTTTCCAAGGTTGATGTGATCAAGCATCGCACGCTCCCTCTACCATCGAGATTGGAGTTAAACCTAAAATTATTATTTGGTGTTTGCGTTGAGCATAGACATGATTGGATTATGTCTAACGCATGTCTGATTATTCATTTAAGGAGAATAATGGTTACTCTATTTATTTGAATAAATACCTTCAATGGTCTTGCACCTAAAAGAATGGTTTATTGAATCTCGATCATAGTGATACACATTTCCATGCCAAAAGATATAAGATAGTAATGATAGTACCACTTACTTGTGGCAATCGCCATGTAAGTCATATTGGTATAAACGCATGAAGAAGCTCCATGTTGATGGATCTTTGGACTCACTCGGTTTTGAAAAGTTTGAGACATGCGAACCATGTGCATTGGTGTATACGCATGATGAAACTCCATGCGAGATGGATCGTTTGGACTCGCATGATTTTGAATCACTTGAGATATGCAAAACATACCACATGGGCAAGATGACTGAAAAGCCTCGGTTTCAGTAAGATGGAACAAGATAGCAACTTGTTGGAAGTAACACATTTTGATGTGTGCAGTCCAATAAGTGCTGAGGCATGCAGTGAATATCGTTATGTTCTTACTTCACAAATGATTCGAGTAGATGTTTACTTGATGAAACACAAATCTGAATTATTGAATGGTTCAAGTAATTTCAGAATGAAGTTTAAGATCTTCGTGACAAGAGGATAAAATGTCTGTGACGTGATCATAGAGATGAATATCTGAGTTGCGAGTTTGGTACACAATTGAGACATTGTGGAAATTGTTTCACAATTAATACCGCCTGGAACACCATAGTGTGATGGTGTGTCCGAACATCATAGTTGCACTCTATTGGATATGGTGCGTATCATGATATCTCTTATCGAATTACCACTATCGTTCATGGGTTAGGCATTAGAGACAACCGCACTCACTTTAATGGGGCACCACGTAATTCCGTTGAGACGACACCGGTTGGAGAAACCTAAGTTGTCGTTTCTTGCCAGTGTGGGGCTGCGACGCTGATGTGAATAAGTTTCAGGTTGATCAGCTCGAACCAAAGCGGATAAAATGCATCTTCATAGGACACCCAAAACAGTTGGGTATACCTCCTAATTCAGATCCGAAAGCAATAGGGATTGTTTCTTGAATCGGGTCCTTTCTCGAGAAAAGTTCGTCTCGAAAAGTTGAGTGGGAGGATGGTGGAGACTTGATGAGGTTATTGAACCATCACTTCAACTAGTGTGTAGCAGGCACGTGAAGTTGTTCCCGTGGCACCTACACCAATTGAAGTAGAAGCTTATGACAAGAATCATGAAGTTTTGGATCAAGTCACTACCGAACCTCGTGGGGCGACAAGGACGCGTCTTTGCTTAAGAGTGGTACGGTGATCCTGTCTTGAAGGTCATGTTGCTAGACAACAATGAACCCACGAGCTATGGAGAAGCAACGGTGGGCCCAAATTACGATAAATGGTTAGAAGCCATGAAATCGAGATAGGATCCATGTATCATAACAAAGCATGGACTTTGGTGGACTTGCCCGATGATCGGCAAGCCATTGAAATAAATGGATCTTTAAGAAGAAGACGAACGTGGACGGTAATGTCACCGCCTATGAAGCTCGACTTGTGGCGAAAAGTTTTTCACAAGTTCAAGGAGTTGACTACGATGAGATTTTCTCATCCGTAGCGATGCTTAAGTCCGTCGGAATCATGTTAGCATAAGCTGCATTTATGAAATCTGGCAGATGGATGTCAAAATGAGTTTCCTTACCAGTTTTCGTAAGGAAAGATTGTATGTGATACAATCAGAAAAGTTTTGTCGATCCTAAGGATGCTAAAAAGGTATGCTAGCTCCAGCGATCCTTTCTAAGGACTGGAGTAAGCATCTCGGAGTTGGAATGTGCGCTTTGATGAGATTTTGGGTTTATACAAAGTTTATGAGAAACTTGTATTTCCAAAGAAGTGAGTGGGAGCACTATAAAATTTCTGATGAGTATATGTTGTTGACATATTGATGATCAGAAATGATGTAGAATTTCTAGAAAGCATATAGGGTTGTTTGAAAAGTGTTTTTCAATGGAAAACCTGGATTAGGCTACTTAAACAATAAGCATCAAGATCTATAAGGATAGATCAAAATACTTTATAATACTTTCAAATGAGCACATACCTTGACATGATCTTGAAGGTGTTCAAGATGGATCAGTCAAAGAAGGAGTTCTTGCCTGAGATATAAGGTATGGAGTTAAGAGTTAAAAGCTCGACCACGGCAGAAAAGAGAGAAAGGACGAAGGTCGCCCCTATGCTTCAGACATAGGCTCTATAGTATGCTATCTTTGTGTCTTTGCACGGAAGTGTGCCTTGCCATGAGTCGGTCGAGGGTACAAGAATGATCCAGAATGGATCATTGGACAGCGGTCAAAATTGTCCTTGGAGTAAATAAGGACATGTTTCTCGATTATGGAGGTGATAAAGAGTTCGGCGTAAAGGGTTACGTCGATGCAAGCTTTAACACCTATCCGAGTGACTCTGAGTTGCAAACCGGATACGTATAGTGGAGCAACCATTTGGAATAGCTTCAAGTGGAGCGTGGAAGCAGCATTTATAATATGACATAGAGAATTGCAAAGCACACACGGATCTGAAAGGTTCAGACCCGTTGACTAAAACCCGTTGACTAAAACCTCTCTCACAAGCAAAACATGATCAAACCTCAGAACTCATTGAGTCTAAATCACATGATGATGTGAACTAGTTCACAGACACTAGTAAACTCTTTGGGTGTTAGTCACATGGCGATGTGACCTATCAGTGTTAATCACATGACGATGTGAACTAGATTATTGACTCTAGTGCAAGTGGGAGACTGTTGGAAATATGCCCTAGAGGCAATAATAAATTAGTTATTATTATTATATTTCCTTGTTCATGATAATCGCTTATTATCCATGCTATAATTGTATTGATAGGAAACTCAAATACATGTGTGGATACATAGACAACACCATGTCCCTAGCAAGCCTCTATTGGCTAGCTCGTTTATCAATAGATGGTTACGGTTTCCTAACCATGGACATTGGATGTCATTGATAACGGGATCACATCATTAGGAGAATGATGTGATGGACAAGACCCAATCCTAAGCCTAGCACAAAGATCGTAGTTCGTATGCTAAAGCTTTTCTAATGTCAAGTATCTTTTCCTTAGACCATGAGATTGTGCAACTCCGGATACCGTAGGAATGCTTTGGGTGTACCAAACGTCCACAACGTGAATCGGGTGGCTATAAAGGTGCATTACAGGTATCTCCGAAAGTGTCTGCATTGGGTTGGTACGAATCGAGACTGGATTTGTCACTCCGTGTAAACGGAGAGGTATCTCTGGGCCCACTCGGTAGGACATCATCATAATGTGCACAATGTGACCAAGGGGTTGATCACGGGATGATGTGTTACGGAACGAGTAAAGAGACTTGCCGGTAACGAGATTGAACAAGGTATTGGTATACCGACGATCGAATCTCGGCAAGTACAATACCGCTAGACAAAGGGAATTGTATACGGGATCGATTGAGTCCTTGACATCGTGGTTCATCCGATGAGATCATCGTGGAACATGTGGGAGCCAACATGGGTATCCAGATCCCGCTGTTGGTTATTGACGGAGAACGCCTCGGTCATGTCTCAGATGGTTCCCGAACCCGTAGGGTCTACACACTTAAGGTTTGATGACGCTAGGGTTATAAAGGAAGTTTGTATGTGGTCACTGAATGTTGTTCGGAGTCCCGGATGAGATCCCGGACGTCACGAGGAGTTCCGGAATGGTCCGGAGGTAAAGATTTATATATGGGAAGTCCTATTTTGGTCGCCGGAAAGGTTTCACACTTTATCGGTATTGTACCGGGAGTGCCGAAAGGGGTCCGGGGGTCCACCGGGGGGGTCCACCTGCCCCGGGGGGCCACATGGGCTGTAGGGGGTGCGCCTTGGCCTATATGGGCCAAGGGCACCAGCCCCAAGAGGCCCATGCGCCAAGATATAAGGAAAGGAAGAGTCCTCAAGGGGAAGGCACCTCCGAGGTGCCTTGGGAGGATGGGCTCCTCCCTCCCTTGGCCGCACCCCTTCCTTGGAGGAAGGGGCAGGCTGCCTCCCCTCTCCCTTGCCCCTATATATAGTGGAGGGAGGAGGGCATCCACACATGAGCCTGGCGCCTCCCTCCCTCCCGTGACACCTCCTCCTCTCCCGTAGGTGCTTGGCGAAGCCCTGCAAGATTGCCACGCTCCTCCACCACCACCACGCCGTTGTGCTGCTGTTGGATGGAGTCTTCCTCAACCTCTCCCTCTCTCCTTGCTGGATCAAGGCGTGGGAGACGTCACCGGGCTGTACGTGTGTTGAACGCGGAGGTGCCGTCCGTTCGGCACTAGGATCTCCGGTGATTTGAATCACGCATCTCGACTCCTTCAACCCCGTTCTCATGAACGCTTCCGCTTAGCGATCTACAAGGGTATGTAGATGCACTCTCCTTCCTCTTGTTGCTAGAATCTCCATAGATTGATCTTGGTGATGCGTAGAAAATTTTGAATTTCTGCTACGTTCCCCAACAGTGATATGGTCAATGATGTCTACTACGCAACCTTCTTCTTGTATACGTTGTTGGGCCTACAAGTGCGGAGGTTTGTAGGACAGTAGCAAATTTCCCTTAAGTGGATGACCTAAGGTTTATCACTCTGTGGGAGGCATAGGATGAAGATGGTCTCTCTCAAACAACCCTGCAACCAAATAACAAAGAGTCTCTTGTGTCCCCAACACACCCAATACAATGGTAAATTGTATAGGTGCACTAGTTCAGCGAAGAGATGGTGATACAAGTGCAATATGGATGGTAGATATAGGTTTTTGTAATCTGAAAATATAAAAACAGCAAGGTAACTAATGATAAAAGTGAGCACAAATGGTGTTGCAATGCTAGGAAACAAGGCCTAGGGTTCATACTTTCACTAGTGCAAGTTCTCTCAACAATAATAACATAATTGGATCACATAACTATCCCTCAACATGCAACAAAGAGACACTCCAAAGTCACTAATAGCGGAGAACAAATGAAGAGATTATTGTAGGGTACGAAACCACCTCAAAGTTATTCTTTCGGATCGATCTATCATAGCGTTCGTACTAGAATAACACCTTAAGACACAAATCAACCAAAACCCTAATATCACCTAGATACTCCAATGTCACCTAAAGTATCCGTGGGTATGATTATGCGATATGCATCAAACAATCTCAGATTCATCTATTCAACCAACACATAGAACTTCAAAGAGTGCCCCAAAGTTTCCACCGGAGCATCAAGACAAAAACGTGTGCCAACCCCTATGCATAAGTTCACAAACGGAACCCTCAAGTTGATCACCAAAACATACATCAAGTAGATCACGTGATATCCCATTGTCACCACAGATAAGCACATGCAAGACATACATCAAGTGTTCTCAAATCCTTAAAGACTCAATCCGATAAGATAACTTCAAAGGGAAAACTCAATCCATTACAAGAGAGTAGAGGGGGAGAAACATCATAAGATCCAACTATAATAGCAAAGCTCGCGATACATCAAGATCGTATCACCTCAAGAACACGAGAGAGAGAGAGAGATCAAACACATAGCTACTGGTACATACCCTCAGCCCCGAGGGTGAACTACTCCCTCCTCGTCATGGAGAGCGTCGGGATGATGAAGATGGCCACCGGTGAGGGATCCCCCCTCCGGCAGGGTGCCGGAACAGGGTCCCGATTGGTTTTTGGTGGCTACAGAGGGTTGCGGCGGCGCAACTCCCGATCTATTCTGCTCTCCGATGTTTTTAGGGTATATGGATTATATATATAGGCGAAAGAAGTCGGTGAGGGGAGCCACGAGGGTGGGGGTGTGCCCAGGGGGGTAGGGCGCGCCTCCCTGCCTCGTGGCTTCCTCGAAGCTTCCCTAACGTCTACTCCAAGTCTCCTGGATTGCTTCCATTCCAAAAGTAACTCTCCCAAAGGTTTCATTCCGTTTGGACTCCATTTGATATTCCTTTTCTTGGAAACACTGAAATAGGCAAGAAAACAACAATTTGGGCTGGGCCTACGGTTAATAGGTTAGTCCCAAAAATAATATAAAAGTGTTTAGTAAAGCCCATAAATATCCATAACAGATAATATAATAGCATGAATACTTCATAAATTATAGATATGTTGGAGACGTATCAGCATCCCCAAGCTTAATTCCTGCTCGTCCTCGAGTAGGTAAATGATAAAAGAAATAATTTGTGAAGTGTGAATGCTAGCAGGTGCACAAGTTTGATCAATGATAATTTCAATCACCTTTTCTAGCATCATCATATGTCATAACAGTAGCTCATCTCATTAAACTTTCCATGATCAAGTAACAAACTGTTCACATGTTAAAGTATAGATCATGAACTTTCTTGAAAACTAACAAACCATGTTATTAGTCGTCAAACAATTACAATTCATCTTATTTTCAGGAAGAGTCTATGTCAGAGCTTTGATTCTGCAAACTTCACATACTCAACTATCATTTAATCTTTCACAATTGATAACACTCACGCGATATTTATGGGTTCAAAGTTTTAATCGTATTACGTAGAAAGATAGGGCTTATAGATTCACCTCCCAACCTTTTACCTCAAGGGTAATGTCAACAATAATAGTTCATGATGCCTTACATCCAATTGGATATATATATATATATATATATATATATATATCAGGATCTTTCCAACACAATGCGCTTGCCAAAGGATGAAATGTAAAAAGGAAAGGTGAAGATCACCATGACTCTTGCATAAGGTATAAGACAAGAATAAAAGATAGGCCCTTCGCAGAGGGAAGTAGAGGTTGTCATGCACTTTTATAGTTGGATGCACAAAATCTTAATGCAAAAGAACGTCACTTTATATTGCCACTTGTGATAGGGACCTTTATTATGCAGTCTGTCGCTTTTATTGCTTCCACATCACAAGATCGTATAAAGCTTATTTTCTCCACACTACTAGACCATACATATTTAGAGAGCAATTTTTATTGCATGCAGCGATGACAACTTACTTGAAGGATCTTACTCAATCCATAGGTAGGTATGGTGGACTCTCATGTAAATACTAGTTTATGGGATGTTTGGAAGCACAAGTAGTATCTCTACTTGGTGCAAAGAATTTGGCTAGCATGAGGGGGAAAGGCAAGCTCAACATGTTGGATGATCCATGACAATATACTTTATTTCAGATATAAGAAAACATAACCCATTACGTTGTCTTCCTTGTCCAACATCAAACTTTTAACATGTCATATTTTAATGAGTGCTCACAATTACAAAAGATGTCCAAGATAGTATATTTATATGTGAAATCTCTCTTCCTTCAATATTCTTTCATGAATTTTTCAAGTGATCAATACAATGTTTGCTAACCTTCAATAAATTTACCACCTCTACTTCTTATATGTGAAGTCATTACTCCCCATGGGATAAGTACATGAAACATATATAAATTTTAGTTTATGATATTCAAATCATTCAATTATTTACTCATAGGATATAAGTGAAGCACACGAGTAAATGACAAACTACTCCAAAAAGATATAAGTGAAGATCAATGAGTAGTTAAATAATTATTTAGCTATGTGAAGAATCTCCCATTTAATAATTTCAGATCTTAATATTTTATTCAAACAGCAAGCAAAACAAAATAAAATGACATTTCAAGGATAGCAAACATCACGTGAAGAAGAAAAAACTTAGGATCAACCGAAACTAACCGATAGTTGTTGAAGAAGAAAGGTGGGATGCCAACCGGGGCATCCCCAAGCTTAGACGCTTGAGACTTCTTGAAATATTATCTTGGGATGCCTTGGGCATCCCCAAGCTTGAGCTTTTGTGTCTCCTTAGTTCCTCTCATATCACGGTCTCCCTAAATCTCAAGAGCTTCATCCACACAAAACTCAACAAGGACTCGTGAGATAAGTTAGTATAAACCAATGCAAAAACCTTATCATACTCTACTGTAGCAAATCACTAAAATTATTATTCAACATTGCATACTAAATGCCTCTGCATATTTAATATTCCTATCCTCAAATAGAATCATTAAACAAGAAAACATATGCAAACAATGCAAACATAACATCAATCTGCCATAACAGTATAGTCTGTAAAGAATGCAGCAAGATCCATACTTCCCTAGCTCCAAAAATTATGAAAGAAAATACCCACTGTAGTAAATTTATCAGAGCTTATTATGCAAAAGGTTTCAACATTTTATCACATTCCTACTTTTCTAGGGAACTTTTGCAACAACGGTAAACTTTCTGCTTTTCAAACAACAACATGTAGACTTGTAAAATAAGCATAGTAAAGGCTATCCTTAACACTTTTATTGAAATAAAAGATGCAAAACATTATTCTAAATAAAAGCAAGCAAATCCTAACAAAATAAATTGATGCTCCAAGCAAAACACATATCATGTGGTGAATAAAAATATAGCTCCAAGTAAAGTTACCGATGAACGAAGACGAAAGAGGGGATGCCATCCGGGGCATCCCCAAGCTTAGGCTCTTGGTTATCCTTGAATATTACCTTGGGGTGCCTTGGGAATCCCCAAGATTAGGCTCTTGCCACTCCTTATTCCATACTCCATTGAATCTTTACCCAAAACTTGAAAACTTCACAACACAAAACTTAACAGAAAACTCGTAGAAGTCTGCTAGTATAAGAAAATAAATCACCACTTAGGTACTGTTGTGAACTCATTCTAAATTCATACTGGTGTAATATATACTGTATTCCAACTTCTATTTGGTTCATACCCTCCGATACTACTCATAGATTCATCAAAATAAGCAAACAACACATAGAGAACAGAATCTGTCAAAAACAGAACAGTCTGTAGCAATCTGTATCAAAGGCAACCTTCTGGACCTCGGAAAAATCTGCCAAAATAGGAATACCTAGATAATTTGATTATTGATCTACTGAAATTGTAATCAGTACTATATCACTTTCTGGTGATTTTTAACAATTGTTTTTGTGAGCAGAAAGTTTCTGTCTTTTTCAGCAAGATCAAATAATTATCATCCAAGAAGATCCTATAGGTCTTACTTGGCACAAACACTAATTAAAACATAAAACCACATCTAACAAGAGCCTAGATGATTTATTTATTACTAAACAGGAACAAAAAGTAAGGAACAAAAAAATTGGGTTGCCTCCCAACAAGCGCTAACGTTTAACGCCCCTAGCTAGGCATGATGATTTCAATGATGCTCACCTAAAAGATAAGAATTCAAACATAAAGAGAGCATCACGAAGAATATGACTAGCACATTTAAGTCTAACCCACTTCCTATGCATAGGGATTTTGTGAGAAAATAACTTATGGGAACAATAATCAACTAGCATAGGAAGGCAAAACAAGCATAACTTCAAGATTTTCAACACATAAAGAGGAAACTTGATATTATTGCAATTCCTACAAGCATATATTCCTCCCTCATAATAATTTTCAGTAGCATCATGAATGAATTCAACAATATAACTATCACACAAAGCATTCTTTTCATGATCTACAAGCATAGAATTTTATTACTCTCCACATAAGCAAATTTCTTCTCATGAATAATAGTGGGAGCAAACTCAACAAAATAATTATCATGTGAGGCATAATCCAATTGAAAACTAAAATCATGATGACAAGTTTCATGGTTATCATTATTCTTAATAGAATACAAGTCATCACAATAATCACCATAGATAGAAACTTTATTCTCATAATGAATTGGAACCTCTTCCGAAATAGTGGATTCATCACTAAATAAAGTCATGACCTCTCCAAATCCACTTTCATCAATATAATCATCATAAATAGGAGGCATGCTTTCATCATAATAAATTTGCTCATCAAAACTTGGGGACAAAAATATCATCTTCATCAAACATAGCTTCCCCAAGCTTGTGGCTTTGCATATCATTAGCATCATGGGTATTCAAAGAATTCATACTAACAATATTGCAATCATGCTCATCATTCACATATTTTACGCCAAGCATTCTATGTAATTCTTCTTCTAGTACTTGAGCACAATTTTCCTTCCCATCGTTTTCATGAAAGACATTAAAAAGATGAAGCATATGAGGCAACCTTAATTCCATTTTTTGTAGTTTTCTTTATATAATAAACTAGTGATAAAACAAGAAACAAAAAGATTCGATTGCAAGATCTAAAGATATATCTTCGAGCACTCACCTCCCCGACAACGGCGCCAGAAAAGAGCTTGATGTCTACTACGCAATCTTCTTCTTGTAGACGTTGTTGGGCCTCCAAGTGCAGAGGTTTGTAGGACAGTAGCAAATTTCCCTTAAGTGGATGACCTAAGGTTTATCAATCCGTGGGAGGCGTAGGATGAAGATGGTCTCTCTCAAACAACCCTGCAACCAAATAACAAAGAGTCTCATGTGTGCCCAACACACCCAATACAATGGTAAATTGTATAGGTGCACTAGTTCGGCAAAGAGATGGTGATACAAGTGCAATATGGATGGTAGATATAGGTTTTTGTAATCTGGAAATATAAAAACAACAAGGTAACTAATGATAAAAGTGAGCACAAACGGTATTGCAATGCTAGGAAACAAGGCCTAGGGTTCATACTTTCACTAGTGCAAGTTCTCTCAACAATAATAACATAATTGGATCACATAACTATCCCTCAACATGCAACAAAGAGACACTCCAAAGTCACTAATAGCGGAGAACAAACGAAGAGATTATTGTAGGGTACGAAACCACCTCAAAGTTATTCTTTTGGATCGATCTATCATAGAGTTCGTACTAGAATAACACCTTAAGACACAAATCAACCAAAACCCTAATGTCACCTAGATACTCCAATGTCACCTAAAGTATCCGTGGGTATGATTATGCGATATGCATCAAACAATCTCAGATTCATCTACTCAACCAACACATAGAACTTCAAAGAGTGCCCCAAAGTTTCTACCGGAGAATCAAGACGAAAACGTGTGCCAACCCCTATGCATAAGTTCACAAACGGAACCGGCAAGTTGATCACCAAAACATACATCAAGTAGATCACGTGATATCCCATTGTCACCATAGATAAGCACATGCAAGACATACATCAAGTGTTCTCAAATCCTTAAAGACTCAATCCGATAAGATAACTTCAAAGGGAAAACTCAATCCATTACAAGAGAGTAGAGGGGAGAAACATCATAAGATCCAACTATAATAGCAAAGCTCGCGATACATCAAGATCGTATCACCTCAAGAACACGAGAGAGAGAGAGAGAGAGAGAGAGAGAGAGAGAGAGAGATCAAACACATAGCTACTGTACATACCCTCAGCCCCGAGGGTGAACTACTCCCTCCTCGTCATGGAGAGCGCCGGGATGATGAAGATGGCCACCGGTGAGGGATCCCCCCTCTGGCAGGGTGCCGGAATAGGGTCCCGATTGGTTTTTGGTGGCTACAGAGGGTTGTGGCGGTGCAACTCCCGATCTATTCTGCTCTCCGATGTTTTTAGGGTATATGGATATATATATATATATATATATATATATATATATATATATATATATAGGCGAAAGAAGTCGGTCAGGGGAGCCACAAGGGGCCCACGAGGGTGGGGTCGCGCCCAGGGGGGTAGGGCGTGCCTCTGGATCTTGTTTGATGCGAGACGGTTATTCATTTAAATCAGAGAATAATGGTTGTTCTATTTATATGAGTAATATCTTTTATGGTCATGAACCCTTGATGAGTGGTCTATTTTTGTTGAATCTCGCTAGTAGTGATACACATATTCATAATATTGAAGCCAAAAGATGCAAGGTTAATAATAATAGTGCAACTTATTTGTGGCACTGCCGTTTAGGTCATATTGGTGTGGAGCGCATGAAGAAACTCCATTCTGATGGGCTTTTGGAATCACTTGATGCTTGCGAACCATGCCGCAAGATGACTAAGACTCCGTTCTTCGGAATAATGGGGCGAGCAACTGACTTGTTGGAAATAATATATACTGATGTATGCGGTCCGATGAGTGTTGAGGCTCGTGGATGGTATCGTTATTTTCTGACCTTCACAGATGATTCGAGCAGATATGGGTATATCTACTTGATGAAACATAAGTCTGAAACATTTGAAAAGTTCAAAGAATTTCAGACTGAAGTGGAAAATCACCATAACAAGAAAATGAAGTTTCTACGATCTGATCATGGAGGTGAATGTTTGAGTTATGAGTTTGGTCTTCATTTGAAACAATGCGGAATAGTTTCGCAACTCATGCCACATGGAACACCACAGCGTAATGGTGTGTCCGAACGTCAGAATCAAGACTTTATTAGATATGGTGCGATCTATGATGTCTCTTAATGATTTACGGCTATCATTTTGGGGTTATGCTTTAGATACGGCTGCATTCACGTTAAATAGGGCACCTTCTAAATCCGTTGAGACGACACCATATGAACTGTGGTTTGGCAAGAAACCCAAGTTGTCGTTTCTTAAAGTCTGGGGCTGCGATGCTTATGTGAAAAAGCTTCAACCAGATAAGCTCAAACCCAAATCGAAGAAATGTGTCTTCATAGGACACCCAAAGGAGATAGTTGGGTACACCTTCTATCATAGATTCGAAGGCAAGATATTCGTTGCTAAGAATGGATCCTTTCTAGAGAAGGAGTTTCTCTCCAAAGAAGTGAGTGGGAGGAAAGTAGAACTTGATGAGGTAATTGTACCTTCTCCCGAATTGGAAAGTAGTTCATCACAGAAATTAGTTCCAGTGATTCCTACACCAGTTAGTGAGGAACCTAATGATGATGATCATGAAACTTTTGATCAAGTTACTACCGAACCTCGTAGGTCAACCAGAGTACAATCCGCACCGGAGTGGTATGGTAATCCTGTTCTGGAGGTCATGTTACTTGACCATGACGAACCTATGAACTATGAGGAAGTGATGATGAGCCCAGATTCCGTGAAATGGCCTGAGACCATGAAATCGGAGATGGGATACATGTATGAGAATAAAGTGTGGACTTTGGTTGACTTGCACGATGATCGTCAAGCCATAGAAAATAAATGGATCTTCAACAAGAAGACTGACGCTAGTAATGTTACTGTCTACAAAGCTCGACTTGTTGTGAAAGGTTTTCGACAAGTTCAAGGAGTTGACTACGATGAGACCTTCTCACCCGTAGCGATGCTTAAGTCAGTCCGAATCATGTTAGCAATTGCCACATTTTATGATTATGAAATTTGGCAAATGGATGTCAAAACTGCATTCCTTAATGGATATCTTAAGGAAGAGTTGTATATGATGCAACCAGAAGGTTTTGTCGATCCAAAAGGTGCTAACAAAGTGTGCAAGCTCAAGTGATCCATTTATGGACTGGTGCAAGCCTCTCAGAGTTGGAATATACGCTTTGATAGTGTGATCAAAGCATATGGTTTTATACAGACTTTTTGATAAGCATGTATTTCACTACTGCAGGATGCTGCTAACGCGACACTATGATCAGAGACCCTTCGGAAACTGTGTGCGATGCCATAATCACAAACGGTGATGTATGTAAACCGTTAGAAATGTGTAAAACGTTTGCGATGACGGATGCATCAAACACGGTTCAGGTTTTTTTTGCGTGTGCGATGAAGGGCATGCGGTTCAGTTTAGTGAACTGTTTGCGATGAGGAGGAACAAAAGAAACGGGCAGCCAGATGGAGGCATGTGCGATACACAGCATACAGTTCACTCGGCTGAACTGTTTGTGATTAGGCAACACAAAAGAAACGGCTAGACAGATCAAAGGTGTGTGCGATATACGGCATGCGGTTCACTCGGATGAAATGTTTGCGTTAAGACATGGGAACAGAAACGGTTCAAATGAACAAGATGTGTGTGATACGAGGCAAAAAGATCTGTAATCGAAGACGTGTGCGAAGACCGATAACAACACAGACGATTACTGCTAACAAGCCGTGTGTGTTGTGAGCAAACGATTGCTGCTATACAATTATGAGTGATTGATGAAAACATCACCGACGGGTTCCATTGTTTAGTCCATGTGCGATGTGATTTTCTTTGTGTGCACAACATCTATGCTCTGTCTACAGCATCAACATATATACTAAGACAACATTGCATAACCAAATTAAGCATACAATTACACAAGTGACTACACACATACATTTCCACACACCAAAGAAAGCAATTACATGCATACTAAAGTAGGATAAACGAGGATCTAATCATCTACTTATTGTTGCGATGACGCTTGCCATTGCTCTGCTTCCGGCTGGATCCCTGGCCGTTTTGGGGAAGGAGGGACTTCCTCATGTCAACGATCCGCGTGTACATAAATGTAGCTCATGTACGCCTCCTTGGCCGCAGACATGATGTGAGCTTTGTCGAAGTTTCTCCATCCAGTGCCGAAAGCTGTGCACGCTTGTCCTTGTTGCACGAATCCTTCATGTCTCTGTAGTAGGGGTCGATGATGGCCTCGGCGAGATGAACCAGTGAGTCCTTCTCATGCTCCTTGCTACCCCTGATCTTGTATTGGCCCTGGATGTCGACAAGATTCTGGCAGGCGATGCCCGAATTCTCGAGCACCTTTACATTATAGGTGATGTCCACCATAGCGAACATGTAGTGGGGGTTGTTGACAAACCGTAAGAAACGCTCGCAAGGCCTTGTGGCCAGGAAGTAATGGTAGACGAGGATGTGGTGGCGCACGCACATCTAGGCAACAACGACCTTGGGACGAGACCCGGCACGAGCGCGGGTATACTCGAGGTCGAACCCGACCACCTTGTACTTCTCGGCAAGCAACTGCTCCATGATGTGGATGGAGTGCTCCGCCCAGACCGGGTCGTTGGTGTACACCACCGAGAGGTCAATGAACCTTCTGTGGGTATCCACCACGGCACGCATGGTGAACTGCTGCTCGTCGTCAGCAGCCGCTCGGAGTGCCATTGGAGCCACGCAGGATACCCTCTAAGAATTTCTTGTGGTGGGTGTGCTTCTTGCAATGGTGGGGCGCGATCGAAAGATTGAAGAGACAGAAGGGTAGGTTAAATGGCCGCTGCAATAAATGGGGGCCGGCCGGCCTGTAATTGTCACATCTTGTCACGACGTTCATAGCAGAGGATTCCAGAATCCATTGCACGTTTGACAACACCGCACCCCAGGCGTGGGCTCGAAGAGCCTGTTCCCGCGCTATCGCGCTGTTTACCTTGCAAGCTTCCCGCCCGGCTTGTTTGGCCATGCGTCGGCTAGAAGAGGGACAAATCGTGGGAGTTTATTGGAAAAAAGCTTTGTAAAAACGAAGTGTGTGGAATGACTTCGGACATAAGTTTACCCTTGGGTGATGACGTCAAAGTTACACAGAAGGGTGATGATGGACACTCGAGTGTGATAATTAATTATGTGCTATACAGTGCACACGGTGGAAGAAACCAACTGTGTGCAATACTGTCGAAGATCGTAGTCGAGTTAGCTATACAGATCATGTGCTGTGAGATCGACAAGGTAAAGTAATTCGAGAATGGTTAATAAAATCTAAGACCATTGCATATTAAGGTCAAAATAGTGCTAGCAATATACGAGTCTCATACGATGCCATTTCAACGATTGTACCACAAAAGCTCGAAATGTTACAAGGTTCAAATTCCAGAGTTATATGGTTCAAATTCGAAGATTACAAGGTTCAAACTGATATTAGATATGAAATTCAGCTCATCGGCTGCAATCGCTCGCGCTGATGCGCTGAACATGGATATCAGAGAGGTTCAAACTAACATCACCGCTTCTAAGTCTGGCTTCAAAACCTCACAATTTTTGCAAAGGGGTCAGCCACTGAGAAGTCATGTATGGGGTTGACCCGATGACTTGCTATTAATCTGTCATCTGAAGTTCCAAAATGAAATTCAGCATTTTTGGAGCCTACTCCATTCTGCTGCAGGCGCCGGTGCTGATCCACAGACCATTCATTTTTGCGAAATAAATGTAGGGCAAACCTCATTTCCTTCAGCACCCTTGCTTTGAGAACAAAGAACCTGGCGAATATAATCTTCGGTAAGGTCCCTCGGTAGGAGTTCAAAGCAATTTCTGAGAGATGCAGATCAAGGCATTCGACGTGATTGTTATATTGTATCACATTATCCACCACTGGGCCTAATCTTATCTGCAAAAGAAGAAAACGTGTTAGTGCCTACATGTAGTTTCGAACATTACTATAGGCCTAGCTATTTGGTTTGCAGGATTTGTAAAATGCACTAACATGCCATCTTCGATCTGACATGATTAACATGGGCATTTGATTACATTCTAGAAAAATGTAGCCTTCTTCACAAGAGGTTGGAGTGGATGAAAAGTTCCCTAGGAAAACTAGTACAGATGAATCCAAAGGAGAAACGCTTATTGAACGTAACCATATGGATCAAGCAGCCAATATGGGGGGCATGCATGTACTGAAATCCTCCAAAAGAACCTTTAGATATCGTAGTACATTGTCATTGTAAACTTAGAAAAAGGTGTCACAAATTGAACTCCCTTATGGTTAACATTTAACAGGAAAGAAACATCACCTCGATATATAGCTTCTCCAGGCACGAAAAGCATCCTAGGAAACTGACAACTTGCTCCAGGTCGGGCCCGATAGATTCAAGTGCCAAGACCTTCACTGTGCGCAGTTTCGGGGTCAAGCTTGTCGGAATCATTTTCTGAATGACAAACGAACAAACATCTTCAAAATTAGAAATTGGTTATTCAAACATCACACAACACCTTTTTGGGCCACATGCATATATATACTAGCTAGGGCACTCACGTGTGACGCTTCCATCTGTGGGCCCACGAGGCCATCATCGATGCATGCATGCATGCATCACTTTGACCTACCTTGGGAGAGGTTAATTAATTTCACCATCGATGAGGATGCTTTTGGGTTTTACATATATTACGGCAGGAGCATATAGTATGCGGTGAAGGGGGGGGGGGGAAGGGGACCATCATATGTAGTACGCTTGATATGAACCTCGCTCTTTGTGGGTGCATGGTTTACGGTTTTTGAGGCATGTGGCACATCAAAGTTGTGCATTTTGGCACCACTTAAGTGGGTGCGAGAGGACAACCACCACCGCTATATGTTTGCCCCACATGCAAAGTGGTGGTGGCTGTCCTCTCTCTCTCTCTCTCTCTCTCTCTCTCTCTCTATATATATATATATATATATATATATATGTTTGCCCCACATGCAAAGCGGTGGTGGTTGTCCTCTCGCACCCACTTAAGCGGTTATCAGCGATATCGATTGTCGGTGTACTAGAGTAGGGGTACCCTAGTATCCCGAACTTGTGCACGGGCAGTTGCAGCCCTCCGCGGCAGGGCTAACCGGGTGACCGCCAAGATCTTCCATGGTTCCTTTGGAGCCATTCAAGAACAAAGTATTCAAGCCAAGGAGACAAGGCCCCGGCAAGAGGAGCTTGCCGGGAAGGCCCGGTGAGCGACAAGCTTCCGGGCGCGACAAGACAACAACCGCGGCAAGGCGCTTGCCGCGGCAGACCACCTCTCTGTACCTACGCTCCAGCACATCCACTAACGTGTCGCCTCGACCTTTCCAGCGCTGCTGCGTGGCGAGAGGTCAGGCAGCCAATGGCGAGGTGGCAAGCGGCATCGAAAGTTCGCCATCGTGGCGAACGGTGGCGCCCGACGGTCCCTCGCTTGCACCGTTAGGGCGACTAGACGGGCATTTAATGCCTTTGTCCCCCGCCATCGTGGTTAGGTATGGTACATCGCATAATCGTACAAGTAGGTGTACCAACCACTATTTTTCCATTTGTACCCGCTCACGCTGCCACCGTCGGAGCCCCTTGAGCATATAAAAGGAGGCCCATGCGCAACGTAGAAAGGGATTGGTCGACCAGTTCCCTCCATGCTCAGTCTCGCTAGCAGCTCGTGTGTACTGTAGCACTCAGCGCTCCTGAGCAAGAATGCAATACACCTAGACATGCAGCAGTAGGAGTATTATCTCTCCGGAGAGCTTCGAAGCTGGGTAAACCTCTCAGTGCTTCGCCTCGATCTGCTTCTTCGTCAGGCGACCTCCGCTCCCCGCCGAACCGAAGGGGCTCGGTCCGCCGGGTCCATAGGTGTTCGTGGGCCGATCAGCCTGCCCCGACATCTTTGGCGCCTGTAGGGGCGCCGAGGTTGTGTGAACCTGATCCGCGCCCACGCCGAGCTAGATCTTCATCATCTTCATCAACATGCCACCGAAGAAGAAGGCTTCATGCGTAAGCCCCGTCTGCAGTCGAACCCACCACCACCGGAGCAAACAGTGGTGGGTAAACGCCGCGTAAGAATGGACGGCGACGGGGAGCTCACGGTGCTGCCAAGTCCAAGGACAAGGCTGCAGAGACCTCGACGTCAAGACATGCACCGCGCCTGCCTCAGAGGCGCGAGATCGACAACGCCATGGCATTCACAATGCCATACGCTCGCTGGACCAAGATCGAGCCGGAGGATCTTGGGATGCTCAAGACCAGCATGCACGCCAACATGCCGGGCGCAGCGAGGCATCGGTCGCCCGGACGGGATATCGCTCCTTCTAACATAGTTAGAAGTCCGAGCATATCCCGCCTCGCGCCGCTCGCCATCGCCACCCACCACTCCAAGAGAAGCTTTGGCGAGAGCCCAACCGCTTCCCGGATTACGCCCAACGGCCGACAAGGTCGGCGAATGGAGGGCCACCATTCAAAGTCTCATCGGCTTCGCTTAACGGCGACGCCCGCTGCAACCGAAAGTGCATCGCTGCCGTGGCAGGACTGCCAAACACGAGCTGGTGGCGACGAGACCGTGGGGTGCAACCACCATGCACTTCTCCGCTCAAGGTTAAGATCACCGACTCGCCGGATCCACCTCGACAAATGACTCCACCGCGCCATCGGATCCACGAGCTCGCCGCGATCAGCGCCAAGTTCTACACGATCGACAACAGAAGACGCCGAACTCGCATCGAGCGCCAAGAGAAGCGCCGACGTCAATCCGGCAAGCCGCTGGGCCCTCTGCTGACATGCACGCTGCCGGAGGAACCAGCGACTTGCCGTGACGCGTGGGTTGCCCTGCGTTCACTCGTGAGCTGCGACAAGTCCAAAGGGCCCAAAGAAGAAAAACTTCAAGCCAGACGCATTCGTAGAAGTACGATGGCAAGACGCATCCGTCGGAGTTCCTCAAAGATCTACACCATCGCTGTGCAAAGCTGCCGGGGCGTAGACGACAAGATCCTTGCCAACTACTTCCCGCTGGTGCTCACGCCCAATGTCAGGTCCCGGCTCATGCACTTGCCGGACAACTCCATATCTTCTTGGGCAGATCTATGCCATCAGTTTGTAGGCGCTTTACAGCGCCACAAGCCCCATGGCCAAGAAAGCGACCTTCATCTCGCCGCCTGTAAGGAAAGAGAGCCCCTCAAGCAAGTATATTCAAAGATTCAGCTGCAGTACAAAGACAACATCTCAGATGTCCACCCTATCATGGTGATCGCTGCGTTCCATCGTAACGCGCGAAACCGAAGGATGCGGAGGAGATGGCGATGTGCAAGATCGTAGACGCCGCGAGGTATATGCCCCGCCGACAAGTGTGCACGCGGTCAAGAAGGAGGAGACTCCGGAGAAAATATCAAGCAAAGAAGATCTCGACAAGGAGGAGACCGCCCCAAGAAAGAAGAGCCGGGCGGGCAACAGGAAAAAGAAAGGCGTAGATGTGCTAGTTGTTGAGCAGTCCGGCAACGGAGGTGGCGCCAAGAACGCCAAGGCTGGTAGCTCCGGCAAGGAGGTTGCCGCTGGCACCAACCGCCACCGCGACGGTCGCCGACAAGGTGACGGCTTCGCAAGCAAGATCGCAAGATCCACCGCACCAAGGGCCATGACCTCCAGATCTGCAAGAAGGTCGAGCAGCTTGCCGAGTAGCAGAAAGCTGAATACAAACGACGCGACAAGGAGAAGGCCCAGGAAGGTGCTGGAGGAGCTAGCAAGAAACCTCCCGACCGGGGAGGGCGCCGCGGCAAGGCCAAGCAGTGGCAAGGAGACAGGCCTCCCCGTGGCCGCGACAAGGACGACGACGACGAGGACATGGATGATGACGAGGCCGATGAGCAGGAGTTCCAGAAAGCCACAGAGGTCCTGTGCGTTGACGGCGGTGCTTCTCTGCATACTTCACACCGCCAACTCAAGCAAAGGATGCGGAAGTCAATGCAGCAGAATCCATCCATCGAGTCACGCAAGCCTCGAAATGGTCCAAAGACGCCTATCATCTTTGATATTGAGGACCACCCTAATTGTGTAATCAAGGGTCGGTGCTTGCCGATGTTGGTTTCACCAACTATCCGCAACCTCAAGGTCACCAAGATGTTAGTTGACGGTGGGGGCCGGCTTGAATCTGATCTCCTCTGCGTGCTCCGTAAACTCCGCATCCCCGATGGCGAAGCTCGAAGAAACCGCACATTCCAAGGAATCAATCCGGAAGGAGCAAGTCAAGGGAAAGATCATGTTGCCGGTGACATTTGGCAGCGAGTTGAACTTCGTGAATCGAGAGGGTCACCTTGACGTTGCTGACTTTCCATTGCCTTACAATGGGATACTTGGCCGCCCAAAGACTCGCCAAATTCATGGCGGCCTCTCACTATGCCTACAACATGTCAAGATGCCAGCCCGATAAGTGTCATCTCCGCCCTCGGGCGACAAGAAGGATGCTCTTATCTCGCGCCGACAAGATCTACCGGAAGCAAAGTAGCCACAACAGATTGCAAGCCACTTGTCATCAAGCTCCCGAGGGGAAGAAGAAGACCAGGTCCGCAAGAGCTCGATGCCCACTCCGCAAGCGCACCTCTTCTGAGTGCTGCGCCACCGCCGAGGACGCACCACCGAGCTCCACCGCAAGTTTAAGAAGACGATGACAGCTCCACTAGAGACCAAGAAGGTGTCCGCCATGAGGACGGCACCGGTGGTACCTTCACCATCGCGCCTCTCTCTCGACCCTAAATAGGACGGCGCGCTGCTGTTTTCCTCATGGGCGAATGTCGACGTGTTTGCGTGGCAACCGCCTAACATCCCCGTGTTCCTGTGAAAGTAATTGAGCACCATCTTGCCGCTTTGTCCTCATGCGCGCCCGCCAAGCGTAAAGTCGTGAAGGAAGCAAGTGGAGCGCCAAGAGTTCATCGCGAAGAAATCAAGAAACCGGAAGCAGCAGCCTTGTCGAGGAGTGCTCCACCCCACGTGGTTGGCCAATCCTCGTAGTTGTACGCAAGGCTAACGGGAATGGAGGCTTTGTATCGACTTTTACAGATGTCAATAAAGCTTGTCCCAAAGACCCATTTCCCTTGCCGCAAGATCGACCAGATTGTTGACTCCACGGCCGGATGTGATTTGCTTTCATTTCTGGATGCATACTCAAGATATCATCAAATCTTCATGGCGTAAGAGGATGAGGAGAAGACCGCATTCATCACCCCATGTGGCACATACTGCTTTGTACGGATGCCCTTCGGGTTAAAGAATGCTGGTTCAACGTTTGCAAGAGTAGTTCATGACGCTTTTGAGCCGCAAATGCACAGAAATGTGGAAGCCTACATGGATGACATAGTGGTCAAAAGCAAGGACAGGGCGAACCTAATTCAAGATTTAGATGAAACCTTTGCAAATCTGCGCAAGATCAACCTCAAGCTCAACCCCGAGAAGTGCTCGCTCGAGTCCTTCGGCAAGCTTCTCGGTTCTTCGTGGTCTCAAATGGGAATTGAAGCCAATCCCGACAAGATCAAGGCCATTGAGCGGATTGAAGCACCAAAGCGCTGGCCAAGGATGTACGAAGACTTGCCGGTTGCATAGCTGCTCTCAAAGGTTTATCTCTAGATTCTGCTGAAGGCCTCGCCATTCTTCAAAATTTTGAAGAAGGCAGGTCCGATGCAATGGGCTCCGGAAGCGGAGGTTGCGCTGCAGACTTGAAGAGATACCTGTCCTCCACTCCAACACTTGTCGCACCTAGGCCACGAGAGAAGTTGCTGCTATATATAGCGGCAACCAATCAAATGGTTAGTGCTGCGTTAGTAGCGGAGAGGGAGGCGAATGATGAGCTAGCAACCACGGCAGATGCATCCAGCGACAAGCAGGGGGCTTCGCCGGCAAGCTCGGGTCCCGACAAGAATGGATCTCACAACACACATGAGAAGATGCAGAAAAGGATGGTGCAGCGCCCAGTTTACTTTGTCGGGCCTGCTCGCAGGGGCTAGGTCAAGGTACTATGGTGTGCGAAATTGCTTTTTGCCTCCTCATGGCCTCGAGAAAGCTGCGCCATTACTTCCAGCACATGAGATCACAGCTTGTCACCGCTTCCGCTGAAGAGGATACCGCAAAATCCAGAGGCAACAAAGTGCAGGATTGTCGAGTGGGCACTGAACTGCCAAGCTTTGGCCTCAAGTTTGAGAGCACTTCAACTATCCAAAGCGTAGCATTGGCGGAGTTCATAGCGTAATGGACGCCAACACCGCATTTAAGAAATTCCGTAAACGAGCATCCCCGCCAAGGAAGCAAACAAAGAGTGGCTGATGTACTTTGATGGCGCCTTCGCTGCAAAGGCGCCGGTGCTTGGCAAGGCTACTTGTCGCACCCACCGGAGAGCACCTCAAGTACGTAGTCCAGATGCACTTTCCCAAGGAGCAAGCAACAAACAATACTGCAGAGTATGAAGGTTTGCTTGCCGGTCTCAGGATCGCAGTAGACCTTGGGATCAAGAAGCTCATTGTCAGGGGTGACTCGCAGCTTGTTATCCGCCAAGTGAACAATAATTATCGTGAGTACGCTGATGGAAGCTTATGTTGATGAAGTGAGAAAGCTAGAAGAGCACTTTTACGGCCTACGATGGAATATATTCCAAGAGCTCGTAACGACATTGCCGATGGTTCGCCAAAGTGCGCCGCACTTAAGCTACCCGTGGAACCAGGGATTTTGTGCTCAAGTCGACTCAACCGTCTGTAACACCATCAACTCGGACAGAGCAAGAAGAGGAAGTTGATCTCTGGTGACTATTTTCCCAGAGCTTCCTCAAGCCGCCGCCAAGAAGGTCCCCAAGATCGACACCAACAAAGGCCGAGGAGTAGTCTGCTCCGACAAGCTCTAGGGTTTGTTTCTGAAGCAGACGCCCCGACAAGCTTTGCTCCGCAAGCTTGCCGGGAACGCCAAGCTCCTACCGAGCCGCAGGTTTGCCAAGTCGATGTTCCCACAAAGACAGATGTGCCTTTAGTCCTTGTTGTCGAGCCGCAAGCTCCAAAGATGGGCGCAACAGATTGTCCATTTCCTTCAGACAGAGAACTTCCCCAAGAGCAAGAAGAAGCGGAAAGAGTAGCCCGGCAGTCAAGTATGTACCATTTTGTCGACAAAGACACTGCATGTAAGAAGACTCAACGGTGTGAAATTGAAGTGTATTCACCGAAGACGGACAAAAGCTGTTGGCAGAGATACATGGAGGCATATGTGGTCACCACATTGGCGCCAGAGCACTTGCTCGGCAAAGCTGCTCCTAAGGTTTCTTTTGGCCGACAGCCCTCCAGATGCAACCGCACAAGTAACCAAGTGTGAAGCGTGCTGCCCATTCCAAGCAGATACACTAGCCAGCTCAAGCTCTCCAGACGATCCCTTTATCCCGCCATTTTCGTCCTGGGGCTCGACATTCTCGGCCCCTTCCCCGAAGTCAGAGGGCTTTGAGTACTTGTAACGCTGTAATCGACAAGTTCACAAAGTGGCCGGAAGTGGAAGCAAAGGAGGAAGGTGACAAAGACAACAATCAAGTTCTTCAGTCGATTGTTTGCCGCTTCGAATCCCTAACAGGATCATCACCGACAACGGCACGCAGTTCATGAGCCGCACCTTCATGCAAGACGCCCAAGATCTTGGCGCCAAGGTTCCGCTTCGCTTCGCTGCTCATCCGAGAAGCAACGGTCAAGCGGAGAGGGCAATGTCAAGCGTCTGCGCTGGCTCAAGACCGTAACTTTCGGCTGTGCTGCACAAGTGCGGAAGAAACCGGATTGAGGAGCTGCCGTGGTTCTTTGGTCAATCAGACGACGCCAAATCGAGCCACTCGCCGCACACCTTTCGCTTAGTCTATGGAGCAGAGGCAGTTCTCCCCACGGAACTCAGATACGGATCGCCTCGAGTGCTCGCTTATGATGAGCTTGAGCAAGAGCAGCTGCGATAAGATGACGCTACCGCTTCCTTGAGGAAGATCGCTCTTCAGTGTTGTCAGACGAGCTGCTCGGTACCAAAGAAGCTTTTGCGCCGCTACCATAGCCGCAAAGTCAATGCCAAGTCTCGAGGAAGGCGACCTTGTTCTTCGCGCGCTCAGTCCGCCAAGAATTCCAACAAGTTGACGCCAAGTGGGAAGGCCCTTATAGGGTGAAACGAGTCACTAGGCCCGGCGCCGTCCGCTTTGAGACCGAAGATGGCATTCCGTGAGCAACTCCTCGAACATTGAGCATCTTCGTAAGTTTTACTCAGAGGCGTGGTTGCCGAACCTGTTCCTAAAACCACCTTTGTACAAGTCTTGTCGCTGTTGCATGTAATCCTTTGTACAAAGCCGGGCGCAGACCCCTGCATAAGTAGCTTAGTGTGCTTCGCACATCTTGTCAATTTCATGCTTTTTACTCCTATTTTGCATGCGTTATCTAACACTTTGTGCAAAGCACCTACCCCTGGTAAGTGATAACGAGCCACAAGGCTCCATATCTTTATTTTCTTCTTTCTCTTTCTCAAAGAAAGGAAGGTTCCCTCGCACACAAGTTTGTCGGGGAAAGGAGAAGATAATGGTGTGGACCAAGCGTTGCTCAAGGAAGTTTAGCCTTACTGAAGCAAACAATGTAAAAGCTAAGTTGCCAAAGTTTGAGCAATCAGTTTTAAAATTTTTAAGTTATCTTCCTTGAACGACCGAACTTTGTATGGAAAACTCAAGCAGAGGAACCAACTCGTAGCTAGTTGCGCCTTACTTTGTTTCGAGTCCGCTCAACAACTTAAGTGAGCTGCGACTAGTTGCGACAAGGTTGTTTATGGAAGCGGCACCGCCAAAGAAGCTGCCGACGTCTCAAGACTTTTCGGCCCATGGCTCGGGTGCCCGCCCCGACAAGTTCCCTAAAAGTGTAGGGCAAAAACATACAAAGGAAGGAATCAAGTAAAGGAAATAACATAGCGATTGATACTCAAAATAGAGTTATATTACAAGATAGCTTGCCGCAGCTCTAATGGATTGTTCCTATTTCATTACAAGCAGCTGCAAGAGAAAGAGAAAACGGGCGGCCTAATCTACGCGATCGCCTCAACCCTCTTGATTCCGCCACCCCGCCCACAATGGGTGCGACAAGGGTCTTGAGCGCCCACATCAAGATCCCAAGGCAGGGACTTGAGGACGTTGGTGAGGTTGAGGCCTGGATTGTGGAAGGCCACCTTCATCAAGACCTTTGAAGAGCCCCCGCACAGATCTGGCGCGACTCCTCGGCCAGCTGCTTTGGGACTTCTTCCCGGAGTCGCTGGAGGCCCTTCACCACGCCCTTGAAGAACAAGCTAAGCTTGGCACTGGGTTGAAGGTGCTCGTCGGAGGAATATCCAAGATCCACCATCCCCAGCTCCATCAGCTCCCTGTGGATGGCTGCAGCAGTATCCACGAGACCCTCGGTCCGGTGCTCCACGTTCTCCCTCAAGGCACTCTGGGCGGCAACAACACTTGCCAGCAGCCCCTCGTCGGCCTTGATCTTCTCCTTCAAGGCCGCCTCGCTCCTCGGGCGCTGGCCCAAATACCGAGTCAAAGTAGTTAGCTTCAACTCAAGGTCTGCATTGGAGTCCCTCGGCGCCTGAAGCTCCTTGCTCCTCTCGGCGAGATGGCCCTGCAGCTCGCCAAGAGTGTAGGCGTCCTTCACGCGCTCGTGCTTGAGTGCAGCAAGCTCCGCGCCGCTCTTCTTGAGGCTGACCTCCAACTGCACCACCTTCGTCTCCAGCTCCTCCTTGGCGGCCTCGGCAGCTGCGGCAGCATCCTTTGCTTCCTTGAGAGCCCCGCCAAATGTTTCCTTGCGCATGGCAAGATCCTCCTCGTGGCTGTCAAGGTTAACCTTCCGCTGCGCCAACTCACCTTCCTCAAGCAGACAGCTTTTCACCGCAAGTCATTGCTCCTCCTCGCCTTCAGCCTTCTCGAGGATGAAGGCCTTGCGCCTCGGCGAAGTTGCTCCCGCCTCCGCCAAGGACCGGAGAGCTTCCTGGTTGCGCCCCGGAGCTCCTCCGCTTCTTGATGTTCTGCTTCCCGCTTTTGCATAAGCGCCTCCGGATTCCAGCTTGGCTTGTCGGGCGGTAGAGCGACAAGAACTTCCGCAGCATGCTTCCTCGCTCGCCGCTGCTGCTGCTTGGCGCGTCGACCAGCGTCAGTCCGGCGAAGGCGAGAAGCTCTTCATTGAAGGTTTCCCCTTCGGCCGGCACCCTGGAGCTCGACTCCCATGGGAGCTTGATGAAGACGCCATCGCCGGCCTTCAAGTAGGCGCCGGGCTGGGTCTCTTCGACTGATCTGCGAAAGAAAGGCGGAGGGATCGGTGGTCGGCGTAGCGCCCGGCGCTCCTGCTGACCTCGTCGTGGTCGCGATCGCCACCCTCGCCCGGCTCTGCGGCGGCAGCTTTGGCGGCCTCTTCGCCGGCAGGCTCGTGTCATGGCTTCTTCTTCCATGGCGGCGGCTTCATCAAGAGTTGTTGCGCAAGACATCCTCCTCGTCGGCGACCTCGGTCTCCATTGGCTCTGTATGGATGGATGAAGAAAGTCAAGCAAATATTCAAAGACAAAATCAGAAGAAAACACAAGGGAAGTACTCAGCGAGAAGGTTACCTGCGCCGGGCTGCGGTCATGGTTTCCGCCGCCAAAGGGGTCAGCTGGTGCCGCCCCTTGCCGGAGAGCTGCCCTTGTCGGAGAAGTCCCCTTGCCGGAGAACGCCCTTGCCGGGGAATCCACCCTTGGCGGCGTAGTCGAAGCGTAAGGAGGCTGCTCGCTTCCTACACAAATCAACAACAGTATCGCTAGGAAAAAGCACCTATGCACGCCTAACAGCAAGAAGTAGACCATATGCTTACGCTGGGCCAGGCCGGGGCTGCTTTGAAGAAGGGTTGCCTCATCCGGCAGTGGTCTCGACGCGCCTCCTGCCATTCCGCAGAGGGTTCGCCCTCGATGACAACCACCGGGTCTTGGCTCTTCGACATCCTCTGGGCCAGCGTCCTGAAAAGGAATGGATTCAGAGCAAAGCAAATCAGATACAAGACAAAGCAACAAATCGAAGAATTACAAGTACAACAAGGAATCTTACTCTTCCTCTTCCTCGTCGGAGCTGAGCGCGGAGAGGTCGAATTCTGGCCCGCCTCCAGTACGCCGATGCGGAGGAGTGGGTTCCCTGGGACGCTTGGCGGGAGCGGGACCCGGTGGCTCGCGAGGGCCCTGCTCCAGCTTGCCGCAGAAGCAGTGAGGTGCTCCTCAGCAACAATGCTTGCCGCGTGGAGCGCCACAAGGCGCTGCGGTTGCTGGGCCCGCCTGCCGCCCGCCATGCCTCCGCCCTTGCGAAGACGCCTTCTTGGTGGAGCTGGTGGCTCCGCCGCGACAAGCTGCTTGGAGGCGGGAGGATGCGCCCTCGGCGGGTTCGCTCGACTCGGCTTCAGCTCGGCAAGCTCCTCCTTGCCGGCAAACTCCTTCGCCGACAAGGCTTGCCGCCTCGCCGCCTCTGCCTCCATAGTGAAGCCAAACTCGCCCGCAACGGTTGCCGCCGCTTCTTCCAGCCGGGTGGCAATGCGCTGCATCTCATCGCCGAGTGTCCCGGTGAGGCCCTCTGCTCGTCGGGGCGGACCGGCATTTCCACCAGATTGTCAAAGAACTGCCGCACGATGTCATCTGCCGGCTCTTGCCAAGTTGGGACAATTCCATGTGAGTCGCACGACGGCATCATTGCACGGATGCGGTCAAGCGCGGAATTGTTGCACAGCGGAACGACGCCCCTCGGCAACCTAAACATCTCCGGATGATCAGGATCGGGCTTGAACAGCTCTAAGAGCATTGCGTCAAGCTCCAAGACAAAGTGAAGTTGAAGTTGAGGCCCGGGCGCAGCCTCATGATGTCCGCTATGCTCTCAAATTCCTGTGCAGGTCTCCTTCTCTCCTGCAAGGGCGATCGGGCGGCGAAGAAAGTCCGCGCCAACAAGGTTTACAAGTGAGTCCGACAAGTCTCGAGGCGGAGGATTCGGGTGATCGCGATCTTCAGCCTAGCGCCTTCCGGGGCCAGATTGTTCCAATCATTGCCGCACTCACGGGGTTTGGCGTTACGGTGAACGGCTGCGGGTTCTCCTCAACAATCCAAAGCACCAATCCGCCTCCACTCCTCCCATTTGCTACGGAGCTCTCCTCCAGATAAGCTTCCTTTTGCCGACCCTCGAGATCCAAGCGATTCCTCCCAAGAAGGGCTCTCCTCTCTCAACACGGGTAAAAAGAAGTGACGGAAAAGAGCTACATTTGGGTGGACTCCGACAAAGTTTTCGCAGAGATGTGCGAAACTGCCATGGTCGTAACGACGCTGGGGGTGAAATCAAGGAGGCGGAACCCATAGGTGTTCATTATGTCACAAAAGAATTAGAGAAAGGCGGGCAGAGCCCGCAGAGAAGAAGAGCGCCAAGAAGGGATACCCCGTCAGCCGGGGCTCCGCAGAGCGGCGGGGAGTACCTTCAGGCGCTGGATGCGCCTGCCTCCGCCGACCAGTAAGAGGTAGTAGTTCTCCTCGCCTCTCAAGCGAGATGAGGGGGGAAGATGGCCCGCTCCTTCCGCAGCGCCGCAAGCCGCTGTGCCTCGGCCGACTTCACGGCCTTCCCCTTGTCGGCTTTCGGGCCCATGGCGGAGGCGGTGGAGGAGATCGACGGTGTTGAGGGTGCTGGTGGCGATGAAGCGGTTACCGCCTCTTCAGCCTTGAGAAGAAGGGGAGCAGCGGTGGTTTTTCGATGGGACAAGAATCGGCAAGGTGAGCGGCGTGCCCCTGCTTCCCCGCTTATAAAGAGGGAGGGGCGGACGCTCCGATTTTCTGAATAAAGAAACCCCACGATCTCGCCCCACGATCTCTAACACGACACCACGCTCGGCGCGTGCTGCCTGTGGGGGGCGTGGTGGGTCCGGGTGAGTTATGGTGTGACCCGGCCGCGTGTGCCTGCCTTGTTTTGGGCCTGGCCCAACAGCCGCTCGGCACCGTAGGTGGCCCAGTGCCCGGCTCTGTCGGTGTACTAGAGTAGGGGTACCCTAGTATCCCGAACTTGTGCACGGCAACAGTTGCAGCCTCCGCGTGGCTAACTGGTGACCGCCAAGATCTTCCATGGTTCCTTTGGAGCCATTCAAGAACAAAGTATTTAAGCCAAGGAGACAAGGCCCGACAAGAGGAGCTTGCCGGAAGGCCACCCAAGGCACATACAAGACAAGGCCCGGCAAGAGGAGCTTACGGGAAGGCCCGGCGGTGACAAGCTTCCGGGCGCCGACAAGACAACAACCGCAAAGGCGCTTGTGCCGCAGACCACCTCTCTCAGACTTCCACGCCGAGCACATCCACTAACGTGTCGCCTCGACCTTTCCAGCGCCAAGGTGGCGAGAGGTCAGGCAGCCAGCAATGTGCGAGGTGGCAAGCGGCATCGCAAGTTCGCCATCGCGGGCGAACGGTGGCGCCTCGACGGTCCCTCGCTTGCACCGTTAGGGCGACTAGACGGGCATTTAATGCCTTTGTCCCCGCCGCTGTGGTTAGGTATGGTACATCGCATAATCGCATAAGTAGGTGTACCAACCACTATTTTTCCATTTGTACTTCGCCCACGCTGCCACCGCCGGAGCCCCTTGAGCATATAAAAGGAGGCCCATGCGCAACGTAGAAAGGGGTTGGTCGACCAGTTCCCTCCACGCCAGCCTCAAGTTAGCAGCTCGTGTACTATAGCACTCAGCGCCTCGAGCAAGAATGCAATACACCTAGACATGCAGCAGAAGAGGAGTATTATCTCTCCCGAGAGCTCCGGCTGGGTAAACCTCTCGCGTGCTTCGCCTCGATCTGCTCTTCGTGCGACCTCCGCTCCCCGCCGAACCGAAAGGGGCTCGGTCCGCCGGTCCCATAGGTGTTCGTGGGCCAGATCAGCTTGCCCCGACATCGATGCTTTCCATCTGTGGGCCCGCTTGGTCCGTCACTTCTTTTTGCCTGACAACAAGAGAGGTTAATTTGACTTAGGAGGGGATTATTATTTTTGCTCTAGGCTGACATGCAAGATACACTTTGAGCACACACATATGCATGTGTACGCATGAATCCCTCCCATCGAGTCGAAGTGGCTAGTACAACGACACCACATCATGAACCGATCTCGCTTTGTGTGGGGAGCTAGTGTACGATTTTTGACACACGCGCCAGATCAATGTTGTGTATTCAAACATGCATGCACACATCACCTCCATACGTATGCATGTAGTGGTTGCTTTGAATGATACACTCCCTCGCGTGGTTATCGGCGACAAACCTATATATTCATGGGCCTGCGTGGACATCCATGATCACCTTGACCAACAACAAGATAGGTTACCATGGTGGATTCTTCATTTGGTTAGTGTTATCGTAGTATAGGTCATGGTGAGATCCAGACCTAATTAAGTTTGAGCGCATATACTATGCACGCATGCATGCATATATGAATCCCCGCCGTTGGCTTGAAGTGTGGTGTAACATACATATGCATCGTCAACCTATACCTCACTCAGTGCGGGGATTTCTAGTTCGAAATCACGGTGCCACATCAAAGTTGTTCCATTGTTACTCAAAAACACACCTCTCCAGACATATGTTTGGGCCACACGCATGCAGTGGTTGTCTCCGGGGACTAGCTACTTGCGTGATTATCAGTGAGCTAGCCCATCTCCGGGGTCGCATGGACGGACATCACTTTGACCAACAACAAGAGAGAGGTTGTACGACCAAGGTGGATTATTCTTGGTCCATTTTACGATCCATCTTCGTGAGATATATGCCTCTCTGGCCCGCCGACTGAAAGTGTGTGTGTGTGGGGGGGGGGGGGTGAGGGAGTCCTGGACTAAGGGGTCCTCGGGCGTCCGTCCTGTTACCCATGGGCCAGATTGATGGGCTGTGAAGACACGAAGGCCGAAGACTGTACCCGTGTCCGGATTGGACTCTCCTTGGCGTGGGAGGCAAGCTTAGCGACCAACTATGAAGATCCCTTCTTATGTAACTGACTCTATGTAACCCTAGATCCCCCCGGTGTCTATATAAGCCGGAGGGTGTAGTTCGGAAAGGATATACAGATTACCATAGTCATACAGGCTAGACTTCTAGGGTTTAGCCATTACGATCTCGTGGTAGATCAACTCTTGTAATACTCATATTCATCAAGATCAATCAAGGTGAAGTAGGGTATTACCTCCATAGAGAGGGCCCGAACTCAGGTAAACATCGTGTCCCCTGCCTCCTCAGAATTCATCGATCCTAGACGACACCGGGACCCGCTTAGCGGAGATCCGCCGGTTTTGACACCGACATTGTGCTTTCATTGAGAGTTCCACTGTGCCGTCGACGAAAGGTTCGATGGCCCCTTCGATCGTCTATAGTGACGCTGTCCAAGGAGAAACCTTCCTCCCCGGACAGATTTTCATATTCGGCGGCTTTGTACTACGGGCCAACTCGCTTGTCCATATGGATCAGATCGATAGCTATGCCCCTGGACACCAGGTCAGATTTGGAAGCTTGAACTACGTCGCGTATATCCGTGGAGACTTGATCTTTAATGGATTTGAGACCGCGGCGATCACTCCCCCTCGCTCCAATGAACATGACTTAAATCTGTCATCGGACCATATTCAGGAGATGGTTCCTGTAACTGCTACGGCCTTAGATCCAGGGCAGATTTCACCATCCGAAGCCACAGAGTCCGCGACGTTGGAGCCACACACAAACTCAACACCTGGGAATATCTACATCAACCGAATTCTGGACTTGTTTCCGGCTATAAATTTCGAGCCGCGTACGCGTGCAGACACCAAGCTGGATCGGTCATCGTTCTTCAAGTTCAGTTCCGCAGACGTCTTCCAACACTCTCCCTTGGGCGATGTGCTAAATTCATTAAAAAACCTGTCCCTGGCGGGGGACTCATAGCCGAACTATATCCGGTTCGAACTAGAGGCTGATGATGGGGAATTTTGCTTCCCACCCGCCACCCACTTCATAGCCACTGTCGAGGACTTAACCGACGTGCTTGATTATGGCTCCAAACATCTACGATATGGACGACGATGCCGACAAGGAGCAAGGCCAAGACCCGCCATTAACTAGACGTTGGACGACAACCTCTTCATACGATGTGTACATGGTTGACACACCTAGAAAAGCTAGCGACGATGACAAAGAAGATCCAGTTGCGAATAAACCTTCTGAGACACAGTCCAAGAGTCGGCGCCCTGTGGGGACCCCGACTCATAAGTCGTGATCACCGAATGCACGTGTACAGTGATCCCAGAGATCAATGCTCACTGAACACACAGAAGCTGAATAACAAGAGTCTTACATCCATACATAGCGCTCATACTAATTATGACCATTATGGTCAAGTCTTACATTGATAAAGCCTTAAGGGCTGAACATCAAAGGAAACACAAGCAGCGGAAATCTTCGTCGATAAGTAGAACCCACGCCATCTGCCTTAATCCTACAGCATTCTCGACCGAAACGCCCTAGTTCGCATGTTCGCCTCCAAAGGAATCTTCTTCGAACTCCGGTTCTTCCATGCCCGCCAATTAAATAACCAGTGGCAAGCCAATGAGTACTTTGAATGTACTCGCAAGCGACCCATGTTTTGGTTCAAGATACAACAATGCATGATATAGGTAAATTTTTGCAGAAAGCTAGTTTTGAGTGCAATGACATTTTCAACAACTTGTGAAACATGCATCAGGAGAATTCAAGTAACCACGAGGACAGGTTACAGATATCAACATAAATAGAGTGGGCATCAACCCAACTCAATCATGTCAAATCCTTTGACTTGACCCAAGTAGTTTTATCAACACACACACATGGTTTGTAAAACTCTGGACATAGTTTAAGCAGCACCGCCCAACTGTCCTTGACCATGGACACGGCTATTCGAATAGTTTTACACTCTACAGAGGTTGCACACTTTACCCACAAGATCCGGGGAGCTTCCGTGTCATCCACGACCCGCGATACCTCAAGTACCCGGGGTAAGCACCCGATTGAAAGAACATGCGGTGCCCCCATGTTTGGTTTTGGTAATTGATGACAATCTCTATGGACTAATGGTTGCCTTGAGTTATATTTGAAGGTTTTGTCCATAGGCTTTTCTTGGAGTACATGTGTTGGTTTCAAGGAGAGTTTGTGTCACCAAGGTGCTATTCAAGGAATTACCTAAAAGATTGGTCTTGTGAGAGGTTGATCAAGACTAAGTCAAAGAGTGAATCAAGTTGATCAACACACAAAGCATAGAAGATGTACCGAGAGGGATCAAGTGATCCCATGGTATGGTAAGCATTGTCAATTATGCTTTGTGTAATAACCCATGGTCTTCGTGAGAGTTCTTTGTGGGGTTAGGATGCAGTGTGCAAGTTCAAGTGATGCATCACGAAGAGATCAAGTGCTTGAAGCTTGCTGTCCATTGTGGTGACAATGGACTTGTGAAGATGAGCCAAAGAGTGGCTCACCCATAGTGGACTATGGGGAGCAATCATCTAGTCTTCATCGAGCCAACGCAATCAAGAAAGGTGGTCCAACTTGAGGAAGTCAAGATCGTCATCATCTAGCTCAAGTGGACTTTGTGCAAGGCAAAGGTTTGCCCTTGATAGGTTTTCTATTTTACCGGTCTTATGGTAGTTGTGGGAGACCGGGTTATAGGATCGATTGCCGTACTATCAAGGGGGCTCTCGATGAGTTGCTTGATTGTATAGTTCGTAGAGAGCTCAAACCGTTGCATCCTTGCGTCATATTTATTGGTTCTTGTTTGGTTCTTCTCCTTGTGAGATTTGGAGCTTATGGTCATTTTTATGACAAGCTTGAGTTCATCAAAAACGGAGTTCACTTGCATCTTCTATGATGTTTTTGATGTTGGAGGGTATGCCGGTTCTTCTCTGTTGGAGGTTTCTCTCCTCCTTTTGTTAGGCATACCTCCTCTATTTTGATGCTACTCGTTGTCTTGTATCCAACAAGCTTGAGTTTCCTCAATTCGGAGCTCATTTGCAGAAGTTATGGCAGTTCTGGTTTTACTGTTTCCCTCTGTTGTCTTCTGTGCAAAATGAAGGACTCCTAGTGTTGCTGATATGGGGCATGCGGTAGTACTGCTCTCCGGAGCGGTAGTACCGCAGGCCCTGCGGTAGTACCGCAGTCCCCCTCAGAAGTATGAGGTGCTCACGGTAGTACCGCTCTGTGGGAGCGGTAGTACCGTGGCCTCAGGCCAGGCGCAGCTGCTCGAGCGGTAGTAGGGGCGGATGTAATTTTTTACATCCGTGCCCTACGCGGTAGTACCGTGGGCTCTGGCCAGGCTTAGCAGCATGAGCGAAAGTAGAGGCGGATGTATTTTTTTTACATCCGTGCCCTACGCGGTAGTACCGCTCTTCGTGTGCGGTAGTACCGTGCTGGAGTTTTGCGCATGTCCTCCCTCAGCAGAAGTAGGTACGGAAGTAATTTTTTACTTCCGTGCTTTCTCTGCGCCTAGTGTTGCCTGCCTTACGGTAGTACCGTAGGGGCGCGCGGTAGTACCGCTCCGCGTGTTCTACCGCTGTTCTCCCCAATGCAATGTGCCTTCATCTCGCCAAGGCTGCACATGCGGTAGTACCGCAACCTGCAGCGGTAGTACCGCAGCCGATCATGTAGTACCGCAGTCTGCGGCGGTAGTACCGCCGTCGTATGGGCTGAGTGAGGGGATAACGGTTGGATTTTCTCCCCACCTATAAAAGGGATCTTCTTCCCATTGAGACCTAATCCTTTAGCTCGTGTTCTTCCCCATTGTTGACCTTCTTCGAAGCTTGTTAACTCTCAATCCCTCCAATGATTCTTGCTAGTTCTTGAGGGAAAAGAGAGAGGAGATCTAGATCCACGCTTCCACCAATCACTTTCTCCTCTAAGTGAGGGGAACCCCTTGGATCTAGATCTTGGAGTTCTTCGTGATCTTCTTTCGTTCTTCCTCTCATTTTCCTCCCTAGCATTAGTTGCTTTGGTGGGATTTGGGAGAGAAGGACTTGGGCACTCCGTGTGCCCTTGCCATTGCATTTGGTGCATCGGTTTGAGTTCTCCACGGTGATACGTGGAAGTGAAGTTTGAGAAGCTTATTACTATTGGGTGTTTGGGCACCCTAGAGCTTGTTCCTCTTGGGTGCCTTGGCGCCCTAGACGGTTGGTGGTGTTCAGAGCTCAATCATTGTGGTGTAAAGCTCCGGGCAAGCGTCGGGGTCTCCAATTAGGTTGTGGAGATCGCCCCGAGCAATTTGACGGGTTCCGGTGACCGCCCCCAAGGGTTGCCAAAGTGTACGGGTTCGATGACCGCCCCCAAGGGTTGCCATTTGTACGGGTTCGGTGACCGCCCTCAAGGGTCCCTTAGTGGAATCACGACATCTTGCATTGTGCGAGGGCGTGAGGAGATTACGGTGGCCCTAGTGGCTTCTTGGGGAGCATTGTGCCTCCACACCGCTCCAAACGGAGATTAGCATCCGCAAGTGTGTGAACTTGGGGATACATCGTCTTCTCCGCGTGCCTCGGTTATCTCTTACCCGAGCCCTTTACTTATGCACTTTACTTTGTGATAGACATATTGTTTCTTGTCATATATCTTGCTATCACCTGAGTAGTTTTTCTTGCTTAGCATAAGTTGTTGGTGCACATAGGTGAGCCTAGTTGTTGTAGGTTTTGTGCTTGACAAATTAACCGTTAGGTTTATTCCGCATTTGTTCAAGCCTAAACCATAATTATTTTAAAGCGCCTATTCAAACCCCCCCTCTAGGCGACATCCACGATCTTTCACCGATCACTACCTTTCCCTAGACGACACTAACAAGGAGTCCACTCGTTGTTCCGTATCCTCATGATGTACATCATACGAGACTCGCTCGAGATCGTAACATCCGAGAGGGGACACAACGGTGTATCCGGTGCCCTGTAAAAACAGTCATGGCTGCCCTACCTGGCACGACCCCGTCCCGAGAGAGAGCACCAACTCTCCCCCGTCACTAGTAATGCGGGCTCCAAGCTAGTATCGGCCTAGGTAATCAATAATGCCCTTTCCCATACAAGGGTAGAGTGGTTAAGCATGTAAGGTTGGGACAATCGACAAATCTTAAATTTAATCCGCTTTCGGAAACCACACACTTGCCTCGGTACACCACTTCGTCATCAAGTGGTTACCCATCTCATCATCTCCCTCGGGCATAAGTGGCACCCGACGGGGTTTTCGAAAAGTCCTTTGAAAATACTTTGTATCCTTCACCATGCATATACCCGTCCCTTTTTGCGTAGCACTACTTTAGCATCCTATCTTCTCCCACCGGCATAACCCTCATAAGAAGGTAGGGTCATGCACAATGCAAGTGTCAAGGAGGAAGTAACGGTGGCAAGCCACCCCATGTGGTCACCACAATATCATGTCTCCGATGCAAGCAATAAAAGTGCTATATGGCATGCATAAAAAGGTTTCATAGACATGGTCAAAGGGCTGCTTGCCTGGCTCCACAAAGTCTTCTGGGTCTTCAAAGTCTTCCGTCCAACTCCTTCGTCAGCAACGCAATCTATCATTGCAAAATAATAACGAGAAAATAAGGCAATAATAAAACAGAAAAACCAAAGTGCTCAGAAAAATGTCAACCCATTTTTGTTAAATTGTAGGGTGAAAACTAACAAGGGGAAAATTCCTAGTTTTGGATTTGGAGTAGCAGAATAGGAGAGAAATGGATTTACAAAGGTATATTTAAATGCTTAAAATCACATTTAAATATTTACAGTGAAGAAAAGGTTGTTGGATTTGAATGAAAGTTGCACCATTAAATATGTTGCAATATTTTAGAAATTTAGGAGTTGGAATTAATTTATCTGGACAAATATCCTGTGGAATTTTTGGAAAAGTGACAGAAAAGAAAAAGGGGAAGGGCACTGCCTCATCGGGCTGTAATGCACAGGCAGCAGCCCACTGGAGGCGGCTCAACAGACCGGTGTGCGTGCGGCGCCTGTGTTTAAACCTGACGGGCGGGGCCCAGGCATCAGCGAGAGAGAGGGGGGCGATGGAGGGGAGAGGCTGATAGGCGGGCCCCGCCTGTCATCCCTAACCCTGCGATAGAGGGTCTGCGAGCTCACCGGCGACGATGCGGGGCACGGCGAGGTCGGGCGAAGGCACGGCTGGACTCAGCGTCGTGTCGCCTTTCGGGTGGAGGTGGTGGACGTCACCGGAGTTGCCTGGTTCGTCGGGGATGAGGAGGCACGGCGGAGGAGCTTCGCGTGGTGGTGGCTCCGGCCGTTTCCGGCTGCAAAAGAGGCGGGGGAGAGAGGGGGAATGGTAAGTGAGCCGCGGCGGTTCCAGATCGAGGAAGAGGAGCGGCGGAGAGGGCCTGTACCCTGAGATCGACGGCGACCTGAGACGGCGGAGCTCGAGCTCGATCTCAAGCTCGGGCTCGTCTGGAGAGGGGTGAGCGGTGTAGGGGGTGGTTAGGGGAGTGAGAGAGCGAGTGGTGAGGAGAGTAGGGCTCGGGGAGGCCCTTAAATAGGTGAATGGCGGTCCACCGAGGACCCGTGTGCCGACGAGCCTGCTGCGGTTGCTTCGGGTCACGGGGGCTCAAATGAGCGTGTCCGGGGCGTTTGTGGAGGTGGTCTACGAGCAGGGGAAGGAAGAGAGGGAGCAGGAGGGGCCAGAGGCGCCATGGCAGAGCTGCTGGCCACTGTGCGCCGGGCGGCAGGCTGCAAGTAGCCGGGCGAGAGGAGGGAGAAGGAGGAGGGGGACCATGCTGTGGCATGTTGCGGACGTTGAGGAGCATCGCCATGCACGCTGGGGAGGCCCGAGGTGGCTGGAGGTGGTTCGAAGGGGGCGGCTACAGTGCGGGAGCGCACTATAGCGCGCTCCAGAGCGCCCAAATGGCCGGTATGGCCATTTTCTTATGCATGTGGGCACGACCAAAGGTGTCTGGTAGCTCTAGGGGAAGTAAAGAATGGGGAAGGGGCATTGGATGCCTTGGGGGGGCACTGGAGTGAGGAGGGAGGTGAGAAAGGAGAGAGAAGTTGCTGTCCAGGGAGGTAAATGGGGGTGTTTCACCCCTTAATCATTGAGCAATGGCCAGGGGAGAGTTACTGGAGGTAGGAGAGGATTAGGAGGAGCTGTGGCAATGAGTTGAGTTCAAGGAGAATAGTATTAGTGGTCAAAATGGTGATTTTTGAAATGTGGCAGAAGGTGTTTGATAATGGTTTGGACCAGCAGATGATTTCCAACTGCCATGAGACTCCACAGGGTGAAATGACACATATAATTAGGGCCTTCCACCAAGTTGGAGCTTATGTGGGCAAAGTTGCCAATGCAACTTTTGTAAACCCTAGAAATTAGCAGAAATGGACTTGTGTAGATCTAGTTGAGAAAATCACTTCTCCTTGATGCACCACTTGGTGTGGTGGCCTCATTTGGTCATGTGAACATGCTCACCAAAGATGGGGTCAAGGAGAGAAAGTTGGTTGTACAAAGTTGTACAAATTTGATTCTGGTCAGAGAGGGTTTTGGGACATTTTGGTGAACCAAAATGACTTTAATTGACATGAGGCTTTGCAAGGTGATCACAATATGCATTTGTGACTTGCTGGATTTTCCTTGGATTTTTATGAAAATATTTCTTGTAGAAATATTTCAAATCCTTGAAATGGACAGAAATGGTTTTGGGAGGTTTTGTCCACTATTTTGAACATGACCATGTGTTGAAATTCTTATATATGGGAAATATATGCCCACTGAGTTTCCCTGATTTTTGTCAAATATTTTTAAAACAATAAAATAAATTTTCCCTATTAAAGACCATTTCTGGCCTTAAGAAAAAGCTTTTAAATAAAATAGGAAAATAACTTTTAAAATTATATTTTGTGGTTTATGGAATCCTATATCTAATAGGTTTCAAATATAGCTTTTGAAATATTTTTCATACCCCAAATCAAGTACTTGCAAAGGCAAGCCTCAATTCAGGGTTTTTGGAAAAACTAATTTTTGAAAATACTTTTGGCCAAATTATTTTTGTAAGAAAATACTATATTGCTCTATACACATGGCATGATCATTGGGCAGAAGCTTGGGGCAAGGAGATGAAGTACAGAAGGTGGAGTAGTTGATTTTAAAGAGCACTTGAAAGTCACAGAGAGAAAACCAACTCCAAAATAAAAAGCCAAATAATGCAAAAGTTTTTGTTGGTCAAATTTTTATGCTTTATTAATGCAAATGAAATGCTACAAAATGCAGGGTGTGACACGCCCTAAACGCCGTTCTAAGCCACGTCACTCAAAAGATGGCAACACTGGCACCGAAGAAAATAGTACTCCGGACGACGCCGAAAACAATGAAGACCCTGTTGGAACAACATCCGAACAGGAGGAACAAGACAACGGGAAAGTTAACCCTGATAAACCGGCCATGCCCAATGACCCGAATGACGATAGTTATTGTCCAAACTCCAAGGATGAGGAGAGCCTCGGCAGCGAGGATTTCATCGTGCCTGAGGCACCCCTCGAGCAGGAGCGCTTCAAGTGCCAGCTAATAGCTACTGCAAGAAGCCTGAAGAAAAAACAGCAGCAACTTCAAGCCGATCAAGACCTACTCATTGACAGATGGACTGATGTCCTGGTAGCCAAAGAATACGGCCTCAAGCGCCCAGCCAAGAGTTACCCGAAGCGCAGACTGCTACCTCAGTTTGATGAGGAGGCGCCGGAGCCCATACCTCCTCGCCAAGACGCGGAACGACCACCACGTGGTCAGGATAGTGCGGTGGACCGACCACCCCGCGGTCGGGATAAAACAGCAACTCAGGCCGAACAACAGCCCGCCCCACCGCCTCGTAAAAGCAGAGACAAAACAGCTCGGGACTATACATACGACCTTCGGTAGGACCTGGACAGTAGAGACACACTAGATCAATCAACGGATCGCGAGCACGCTTTCTGACTCGAGATGACGGCTACCTATTCGGACGTGACAAACCTAGTCACGCCCGGGCCGATAACCGCATGCGGTCTTCATCGGAGGTGCACCGCGACGCGGCCCAATATAGAGGCGCCGCACACCCTCTTTGGCTCACAGATGAAGTACTGGATCATGAATACCCCGAGGGGTACAAGCCCGTCAATATTGAATCATACGACGGAACAACCGATCCCACAGTATGGATCGAAGATTTTATTCTCCACATCCATATGGCCCGAGGAGATGATCTCCACGCCATCAAATACCTCCCACTTAAACTAAAAGGGCTAGCTAGACAGTGGTTAAATAGCCTGCCGGAAAATTCCATCGGTAGTTGGGAGAACTTGGAAGAAGCTTTTCTTGACAACTTCCAAGGTACTTATGTCCGGCCACCAGATGCCGATGACTTAAGTCATATAGTTCAACAACCTGGAGAATCAGCGAGAAAATTCTGGACTAGGTTCCTAACCAAAAAGAACCAGATCGTTGACTGTTTGGATGCCGAAGCCCTAGCGGCCTTCAAACACAGCATCCATGACGAATGGCTCGCCCGCCACCTCGGCCAAGAAAAGCCGAAGTCTATGGCAGCCCTCACGACACTCATGACCCGCTTTTGCACGAGTGAAGATAGTTGGCTGGCTCGTAGTAAAAACACAGCCAATGAGGCAGGCCCCTCCGAGGCCAAAAACAGCACCGGCAAGACCCGGCGCAATAGACGCAAACGCCGAAGTAACGGCGATAACGCCAATGACACTGCAGTTCACGCCAGATTCAATGGCTCCAAGCCTGGCCAGCGAAAGAAACCTTATAAAAGGAACAGTGAGGGACCATCCAGCTTGGACCGCATACTCGATCATCCGTGTGCCAGATACATGGCACCCCAGGCAAACAAGCCAATCATACCAACAGAGATTGCCAGGTTTTCAAGCAAGACAGCAAGTCAACTACCGAGAGCAAGGAAATGGGATCGAAAAGCGAGGACGACGACGAAGAGCCCTGGCAATGTACATCAAGCGCAGGAGAAATCCCCGCCCAAGTCAAAACGGTGAACATGATATATGCTACACACATACCCAAAAGGGAGCGCAAGCGCGCACTCAGGGATGTCTATGCGGCAGAGCCAGTCGCCCCAAAATTCAATTTGTGGTCGTCATTTCCGATCACGTTTGATCGTCGAGATCATCCAACTAGTATCCGTCATGGCGGTTTGGCCGCACTGGTCCTTGACCCAATCATCGACGGATTTCACCTAACACGAGTCCTAATGGACGATGGTAGCAGCCTCAACCTGCTCTATCAGGATACAGTGCGCAAAATGGGCATTAACCCCTCACGAATCAAGCCCACAAAGACTACGTTTAAAGGAGTCATACCAGGCGTGGAGGCCCATTGTACGGGCTCAATTACGCTGGAGGTGGTTTTCGGTTCCCCGGATAACTTCCGAAGCGAAGAGCTAATCTTCGATATCGTCCCCTTCCGCAGCGGCTACCACGCACTGCCCGGACGAACCGCGTTTGCTAGATTCAACGTGGTGCCACACTATGCTTATCTCAAGCTCAAGATGCCCGGTCCACGTGGCGTCATAATAGTTAATGGAAACACGGAACGCTCCGTCTGTACTGAGGAGCACACAACCGCCCTAACAGCAGAGGTACAGAATGGCCTTCTCAAGCAGAACTATAATCCGGCTGTCGAGCCCCTGGACATCGTTAAGAGGGTCCGGACTACACGGCAACAGGAAAGCTCGGCTCGTCAAGATCTTGATTAGCAATTCGGCCTCCGTCCCAGCCCCGATAAGGGAGTGGCACTCGTACCATGCGTACATAACTACGCGCCCAAAAACCCATGGATATGGACGGAGGCATAGCTAGCTCGTGATCCACAGTGCGGCTCGACCGACCCCAGGATTCGTGTACCTTTTCTTTTCCATTTTAGGTCCATTCTCTCTTTTCGAGGTTTCTTCTGACAACCCATTTGCCGGGCACACCAAGGAGGCAAGGAGCTTTGGCACACAAGGGAACCCCTAGGTGGCCTCCGTTAATGATTGCTATACCTGTTTTACATACCCGCACGCAGCTCGCACTTGGTCTTGGCATGGTAAATAGCCTTTTTTCTTATCATATTACATGTACAAATACGCCTCGACATATTAATCACATTATAAAAATAAAGGGCAGCGTCAGTTTATTACTTAATCTTCCCATTTTTTTCCTTTGTTTTTATTACTGCTGCACGCTGCATATTCTCGGGTATCGTGACATCGCGCCAGGGCTTCATCACGCCTCAGACACGGCAACAAAAGTCTGAACACTTTTATAGTACAGTTCGGCACCCCGAACTTATAGCATTATATGCATCGACTCCGAATCATGTCTTTGGTCAATAGTTGGGTTGCCCGGCTCCTGTGTTTGATACCTTACGTTCCGCTATATCAGCTAAGGTAGTAAAGGGAGAACTACTGCGATTGTGTCCCGGTTCGTCGGGACGAGCACCTCAGTAGAGAAAGCTGAAAACTGACTATCATGATGTGGCGAGAGCTGGTCAGCTGTTCGAGAGGTCTCAAATCCCTCGAGATTTTTTCCACTTTATGCGAGGAATCGGTTTTCTCCGATTAGGCGTATATAACGCCCCTAGTTCAGCCTTCCGAACACCAGGGGCTTCGCTGAAATTTTCATGGTCAAACTCCTATGGCTAAGTGAGGGTAATAACGGCCGTATAGTCTGATTGCCTTGTTCATTGCGCTAAACACCTCCTTTAAGGACCAGAATGTGGAGTAAAGAGTGTTTAGATTTATTGCGAACACCCTCGTACTATCTACATGGGGGCAGAAGCCAACAACTGGTCAACCCTCAGATTTCAATAAACGGCCGCACAGGAGGTAAAATTTAATCACAAGCATCATATTACATACCAATCTTGTTTCATATTACAGGACAACCCGAATGTTTTCATGGGAATATCACGTCCTTCGCACATTGTTCCGCCACAAGGCGGGATCCCTCCAGGACACCGTCAAAATACAGCTCGGGTTGCCGATGCTCCTTGCCCTCAGGTGGCCCTCCGGTCATCAACTTCTTGGCGTCCATCTTCGCCCAGTGCGTCTTGATGCGCGCGAATGCCATCCGTGCACCCTCAATGCAGACCGACCGCTTCACGACTTCAAGCCGTGGACAGGCACCCACAAGCTGATTCACAAGTCCAAAGTAGCTGCCGGGCACGGGCTTGGCAGGCCACAGCCGGACTATCAGGTCCTTCATGGCTAACTCGGCCAACTTGTGCAGCTCGACCAACTGTTTCAACTGGTCGCTAAAGGGCACTGTATGTTCTGGTACAAGATATTGGGACAATAACAACTTCTCCATAGACATCCCTTCTTCGGCCCGATAGAACTCGGCAGCATCCGATACGTTGCACGGCAGATGTGTAAATGCCCCTGGAAAACACAAGTTCGGGTAAGTACAAGGACTGTTTCCTTTGCATACTTGCCTTGCACAGTGACAACCTTACCCGCCGCAATCTTCTTGGCCGCCTGGATTTCCTGGAGGGCGCTCTGGGCTTTGGCTCGGGCATGTTGCACGCTCTTGCGGGCCTTAGCAAGTTCGGATTCTTGTGTCTTAGAATCACGCTCCAAGGACTCGTACTTCTCGACGGTGTCCTGGAGCTCTTGCTGAATCTTGCTGAACCTGGCCTCGTGCTTCTCGTGTGCAGCATGTTCCTTGGCCGCTTTTCTTCGGCCTCGGCTAAAGCCTTTTTGAGGGCCGCCACCTCGGTCGTGGCCCCTAGTAAAGTTCATGACACTTTAGTTAGTTGAACCATTTATTCTTCAATATACATGCAGGTTACTGCATACCTTGGCTATCCTCCAGCTGCTTCTTCATGAGGCCGAGCTCTTCCTCGGCCCGCTCAGTTTCTGCTTCAGTCCGGAGACCTCCGCGGTTTGTGCGGTAGCAGCCCTCAACGAGGCCTGCTTATTCACATAGACACCTTATGTTAGACTCCTGCGAAAATTATTTTTGATCCTCTGTTCGGCTTTTTCTTTCCGGACACCGAACAGAGCATCAGGGGCTACTGTCTACGCTGTGATATTCTTCTTACAATTACATTACTCACCTCAAAGCCTGCTATAAGGCTAGCGCAGGCTTCAGTCAGTCCATTTTTGGCGGACTGAACCCTTTAAATCACCGTACCCATATGGGCATGGTGCTCATCCACAATGGAGGCGCCTTGCAGCGCTTCTAGTAGATGATCCGGCGCCTCCGATTGGACAGAGGTCACCGGTAGCACACCCCCCTCTTTTTGGGAAAGGCTGCTTGGACTCCGAGCCGTATAGGTCTCCGGAATAGAATCCGGCTGAGGGTCGAGTAGAACTCGGCCCGCACCGTCCGTCTCCTTAGGGGCTTTTTCCCCCATATATCCGGCGGCCCGGCAGTCATCCTGGGGCGCCACCCTGACGATCTCCGGAACCTTCCCCTGGTCCGAGGGGGCCCTTTGGGACACCTTCTCGTCATCACCCTTGGCCGAAGGGGAGTAGGCGGGCGGCGGTGACATGTTGGCCATCTCCTTTGGGTCCAGCGAACCTCCTGATGAAGATCGCGGAGAACTGTCCCGAGCCGGACTGTAATAACACGATTCAAACATATCAATATTGCAAACCGGAAAGGACGGACGTTCGAGCGTGCATAAAGATTTTTGATACTTACGATGCGACCCGAGGCTTGGCCCGAGAAGGCCGCTCCGGACTGCTATCGACATCCCACGCGGAGTTATCCGCGGGGAAGCCTTTCCCCCTCTTGGGTGCCCTCGCCTCCAGATTCGTGGAGGCCGTTCTCTTCTTCCTCCCAACCTCGGGTGGGGAGTCATCTTCCTCTTCCTCCTCCTCGTCATCGTCCTCGGCAGACGAAAAGCAAGTCTCATCTTTGGACATCACGTCCGGAACGCCTTTTCGGCGAGGGCCCCTTCGGGCCCCTTTGGCCGCTTTCTTGGCCGTCTTCTCCGGCACCTCATAAGGTGCTGGAAACAGCATTTTCGTCAGTAATGGAAATTCGGGGTCTTCGGGCAGCGGAGCTGGATAGTTAATCCCCCTGCTACCTCGATCGAGGCCTGAAAGCATGGATAGGAAGGCTTAGGCTTTTTTCCTCAAAATATGCTAGTAAAGGGTATGCCTTGAAAACATGAAACAACTTACCGAATTAGCCTGGTGTTTTAAGCTGAGCCCGCGATCCTCGGTCAAGGGCGGTGGTGTCTCACCGGCCTTGTAGAGCACTTTCCAGATGTCTTCGTGTGTTGTGCGGAAGAGCTCTACACTACAAAAAAATACACTTCTGTGATGATACGTGTTTGTCACAGTAGGTCATGTTTTTTGTCATGCTTGTACATCCATGACAAATTTATGACAGAATCAAGATAGTCATACCTGTGCTGTCGTAGAAGTGTTCCATGACATTACCAAAATTATCATCACGGAAGTGTCCACTTCCATGACGATAAATCGCGTGTCACGGAAGTGCTTTCGTCAAGGGTGACCGACACGTGGCATCCACCGTAACGGAACACCGTTAAACTGTCGGGTCGGGTTTTGGATCCGATAACCCGTTAACAGCCCCGAACAATGGGAAATTTCCATATGTAAAATTCTTATTGGCCGGATGAAACACGTGTCACCGTCGAAGGTCGAGTAGGCGCCTATGATATGTCGACACGTGCCAAGGCCCACCACTGGCCCATTTAGCTTTCAAATCCGACCCGTTTGAATTGGTCAAAAGTTAATGGGCTGGCCCATGAAAAGCCTGTTAACGGTCTCTTCGCAAATAGCCCATTTTATGGCCCGTTAGGCACTAAAGGAAATCGGCCCAACAACGTCATGTGGCCCGTCGAATATAACACCAGCCCGTTTCACTTTCGGCCCATGTATGGCCCACGACGTCTTTCGGCCCAGATGAGGCCTTCGTATCTTTCGGACCTTTACAGGCCCACGGTGACTCTAGCCCATAATGAACAATAGTTTTCTTTGTACCCGTTAACGGCCCGTGATTTAGGGCCGTTTCCAGCCCGTGTTAGCTTTCTGCCTATTGACGGCCCATACGTTCTTGGGCTCCTTTTCGTCCCTCGATTACTTCCGGCCCGTTACTGACCTATTCCCCTAATGGGCCAAATTCGGCCCATGGCAAGAGTCGGCCCGTTCATCGGCATGTTCCCCAAATGGGCCAAATTCGCCCATGCAAGAGTCGCCCCGTTCATCGGCTCGTTACCTAATGGGCCAAATTCAGCCCATGGCAAGAGTCGTCCCGTTTCGCCAACCGCCCTATATTCTCGCCCATTAACGACCGTTATGCTCGGTGATGTAATTAAGCTTTTTGCAGCCCCACGGCACGTTAACGTCTGCTACCGTGTTGGGTCAAGTACTAATTACGCTGACACGGTCCATGTAGACCCATTTATCCGACGGCCCTAGGCCCATTTATCGACGACCCGAGGCCCACCGACATAAAGCCCATTTATCGACGGCTCAGAGGAGACCCATGGATCCTACGACCAGATATGGCCCATGGGTAGTTGCGCCACTAGCAAACCAGGGAAAAGAAGACTAGGAAATAAATAAGGCCCAAACTAACGCTAGGCTATTAAAGGCGATTGCACAGATTACATCCACTGGCATCAAAGATCGCCACCAGTGCAAATATAGGGAACACCCTACACTATACAAAAATGGCTTGCTGTTTTCTTCAGCCGGTGGCTGCACGTTAAGAATAAATTTTGTATCGCACCCAAACAAATTACAACTATATAACAAAAGGAAGGTTGGCATAAAACTTAACAGTCTAGCAGATAAATGCACCACCAAAAGTTCAGAAGCTTAGTTCATTTGACCTGACTGTTACCTTTTCATGCTGTATTGTCCGATGAAACACCATAACCCTCGCCTTCATTTTCCCTAGGCTCCTGAACTACATAGCAAATGTCTGATAGTCTGATTTCAAAACCATGCATATCTTGACAACATTGAGCAATGTTTCTCCTTGTTTCACAAAGGGCCTCCGTTAGGGAATGGACTTGTGTCCGAGCGCAGATACAACATTGCTTTGAGCTTGCATATCTTGATCATGAGGCGCTTTGGACGATATTGCCTTAACAACCAACCCAAGATACGCAGAACGTGCTTTTGGCAATCGTTAGTGGACCGGTATCGACCCACCGCAGTTAAGAGTCGACATTGCGGTTATAGTTGCCTCACCACCTTCGTAAGGTGGCGGTTCCACCATTTTTTCCATAGCTCATTGAAAAGTTGAGGTTTTACATTAGTAGTACCGTAATGTAAGATATTAAGGAGGCAAAGAAACCAAACAAAATAGCTTTTGTCTATATACGTAACTTATTCTCGTGAACCCATGTAAAATATTAGTTGTATTTTATTGCAAAGTACATAATAAAACCAGGTTCCAAACATATGACCATGTACCATCGCTAATGTATTGTCTATTTCTTCACATTGTATTGAGGGCTAAGGATAAAGAGATAAAGTTTATAATACGGTAAGCATAGTATGACATCATTCATATCACAAGACAACTGAGAACGCATAAACAGCAATTGTAACGTTGTGTGGGCAAGTCCAAAGACGGAACTAGATTACGGGTCAAGATCAAAGGAACATCACTCCTCCTTTTAAACCTTGTAAGGTGCAATGATACGCTAAGACAATTGTGTATAAAATTGAAAAGAGTAATAGACATTGGCTGCAAACCATGTAGTTCAAGGCACAAGTCGAGTAAGTAGTAGTTAAAAGGCATGAGGATTAAGGACTTACAACAACGGCTTTGGACTGGTGTAGTCATGCCCTTCTTCTTGCTGGTGTGACAGTCCTTGAAGATTTCCACAACATTTGGTTCAGGTACTTTTTGGTCCTTAAGTAGCTTTCCTCTGCATTTGGAACAAGTCAATATAGATCTGATAATATGGTACAGCGAAAAGAGTGAAATAGCAGCTAATTACAAGAGCCTCGCAGTGTGCAATATAGCTACGAGATCCTATCGTCTGTTGGAATTTCACTTTCGTACGGTTGGCCTTGTTCTTTGAACAGTTCACCTACAAGAAGATAGATTTGTGTGGCACATGAGTCAGTAGGACTTCAACATGTGATCTGATCACATATATATAATGCACCGATAGTTCGGATCGCACCGGTGTTTAACAAGGCCCTCCAGCCTTCATCCGATATATTTTCCATCGGAGATGTTTGGGAAAGTTCACCGTTAGCCTTGCCTTCAAAGTGAGTTTTCCTCAAGTTATACCGATATCTGGCAGAGCGGCATTTGAAAACATGGGTGCAAGCTTGTTCCGTTGCATCATCTTGGCTATCCAACTTGAACCTCTCTGTTGAAAATTATGGGAGTCTCATTATTAGCAACCTAGAAAGTATGGGACAGAGCAAGACGATATTACTAGTTTCCATACATAACCATACTTACAGATAAATGCTCGAGGAAGGTGTTGAACTGGGTTTCGTCTTTGTCATTCCTGCATCAATCCATGTTGGGAGGATACGTACATGACACCTAACAAAGAATCACTGCCTCGATACTAACTTGGCTGATTCAGCAGCATCACGTGGCCTTTTTAAACCTACCTCAAAACGGATCTCCATTCTTCCTCCTCTAGATTTAGTTAACCTATCGAGCATTATCCTCGATGTTTGTTTCCTCTTGCGCCTAGGTGCTAGTCCAACAACAAACATAGGAAGTGTTAGTGTACATCAAACTGTGAGACTACATATAAAGAAGCATGCAACTATGACTTGACTCCAGCAACTACCTTCTTGCTGTTGAAGATCACAAGGTTCATCTGATATTGCCAACTCGTCTTGTGTCAAGAGTGCTTGGGAAGTAGTGTCAGGTGGCAAGGGAGCTTGGGAACGTGCTTCTAGTTTCCGACGCACGAGTATGTCGTGGCAGTAGTACTGTGGTAGGTGTTGCAAGAACTAGGGTTGTCTCTGCTTGTTTGGTGGCAGCTATTTGTTTCTGTTTGGCTTTTTTTGCAGTTCATGTAGCATGGGATGCCGTGTTTCTAGAATTTTCCGCTGGACTTTCACCTTCTATTGCACCATCAGTACCAGCAGAATCTGCAGGATTCATCCGCTTCTCATTCCCTGCCATTCTCTGTTTCTTCCTCTTTCTCTGTGCCATGTTAAGTCAAGCCGAAAAGAAAAATGAATAAAATTTAGTTCTTCAGAACAAATTGATGCGTGATGCAGATGAATAAAACTTTAATGTTAGACAACCACATGATAGGAGGATGTAATATGTATGAAAAATAGGACGGAAGAGATAACCAGAACTATGATGTGTAAACTAAGAAGAAGACATTTCACCAAATTAGAAGCAATGCAATGGAAGGTAGACACCATATGAAAGATGCTACAAATATCGCTTCCGCCAAGTTAATGTTGTCTCAAAGATAAATGGCGCTTTTAACCAAATGTGAAGCAAGATAAAAATAAATCATATGCAAGATGCAAACAACATCACACTACCATGTTAGAGGTCTCTCGTCATTAGTGCCATTGCATATTCACAAAGATTGCATATTCACAGCTTATGATGTGTAAACTAAGGAGAAGGTATTTCAACAAATTAGAAGCAATGAAAGCTAGACACCATATGAAAGATGCAAATAATATCACTCTACCAAGTTAAAACTTTCTCGTCATAAGTGCCATTTCAACAAATTAGTAGTACAAGCTAGAAAAGAATGTGAGATGTAACCTATATCACACTCCAAGTCAAACTGTCAGATGATAAGTGATTGTTGCAGGTTACACAATAGTAGTAATTTGATGTAAGAACATGGTGTGATAGACAGATATTGTATGTTCTAGAAACAGGAACACGTGTCTTATTCAAGTATAATGTGTAAAGTAAGCAGATGGAATTCAACAAAATTAGAAGCAATACAAGCTAGACATCACACATAACATGCAACCACATATAACAAAGGCCAAGTTAGAGGGAGCACCAGTGATGCTGCACTAGGGGAGACGTGCTCATCATAAACACAGCTTTGTTGAGTGTCTATGCATGTGTTGTCCTGAAAATCATCTTGGGGGTGTGGAGGAGTAGAAACTGTAGAGGCCCTCTGAGGGAGTCCTGGATTAGGGGGTGTCCGGATAGCCGAACTATCATCTTTGGCCGGACTCCTGGACTATGAAGATACAAGATTGAAGACTTCGTCCCGTGTCCGGATGGGACTTTCCTTGGCGTGGAAGGCAAGCTTGGCGATACGGATATGTAGATCTCCTACCATTGTAACCGACTCAGGTAACCCTAACCCTATTCGTGTCTATATAAACCGAAGGGTTTTAGTCCGTGAGGACTAACAACAATCATACCATAGGCTAGCTTCTAGGGTTTAGCCTCTCTCGATCTCGTGGTAGATCTACTCTTGCACTACCCATATCATCAATATTAATCAAGCGGAGTAGGGTATTACCTCCATCGAGAGGGCGCGAACTTGGGTAAAACATCGTGTCCCTTGTCTCCCTGTTACCATCCGCCTAGACGCACAGTTCGGGACCCCCTACCCGAGATCCGCCGGTTTTGACACCGACATTGGTGCTTTCATTGAGAGTTTCTCTGTGTCGTCACCTATAGGCCCGATGGCTCCTTCGATCATCAACAACGACGCATCCAGGGTGAGACTTTTGTCCCCGGACAGATCTTCATATTCGGCGGCTTTGCACTGCGGGCCAATTCGCTTGGCCATCTGGAGCAGATCGAAAGCTACACCCCTGGCCATCAGGTCAGCTTTGGAAGTTTAAACTACACGGCCGACATCCGCGGAGACTTGATCTTCGACGGATTCGAGCCGCAGCCGAGCGCGCCGCACTATCTCGATTTCGCATGATCTAACTCTGCCACCGAGCAAAGGTCCTGGAGGTCAAGATTAGTGTCCGCTCCGACCATCGATTCGAGCCGATCTCGCCGATCGAGGATGGTTGGTTGGACACCACCTCGGGGGCTGAAATCTCTACGGCGATTGAGCCGAACACCATCCCTGTCCTTTGCGAAGACCGTGACTCCAAGGTGTCGGACTCCTCTCCAAACTCCGAACCCTCCGTGCCCCTGCCAATCGAATCCGATTGGGCGCCGGTCATGGAGTTCACTGCCGCAGACATCTTTCAGCACTCGCCCTTTGGCGACATCCTGAGTTCACTAAAGTCTCTCTCTTTATCCGGAGAGCCCTGGCCGAACTACGGTCAGGAAGGTTGGGATTCGGACGACAAAGAAATTCAACGCCCACCCACCACCCACTTTGTAGCCACTGTCGATGATTTAACCGACATGCTCGACTACGACTCCGAAGACATCGACGGTATGGACGACGATGCTGGAGACGACCAAGAACCAGCACCTACAGGGCTCTCGAAGGCCACCTCGTCATACGACATATACATGGTGGACATCCCAAAAGATGGGAACGGCGATGGAACAACGGAGGATGACCCCTCCAAAAAACAGCCCAAGCGCCGACGTCAGCGGCGCCGCTCTAAATCCCGCCACAAAGAAAACGGTGATTCCGCACGGGAGATAATAACACCCGGATAGTGCAGAAGACAACCCCTCCAAAGCAGGATTCAAAGACAGAGGAGGGAGAAGCAAGTCCACACGACAAAGGCGCGTAAAGAGAGGTAGAGGGCGATAACTATGCGCCTCCCTCCGAAGATGAGGCAAGCCTCGACGACGACGAATTTGTCGTGCCCGAGGATCCCGGCCAATGAGCGTTCAAACGCAGGCTTATGGCCACGGCAAGCAGCCTCAAGAAAAGCAAAGCAACAACTTAGAGCTGACCAAGACCTGCTAGCTAACAGATGGATCAAGTCCTTGCAGCCAAGAGTATGAACTCGAACGCCCTCCAAAAGCTACCCCAAACGCAGCCGTTGCCTCGATCGAGGAGGAAGCACCCATGTCACCAGCGCACGACATGGCAGACCCACCCTGGTCAGCGACAGAAGCCTCTCGGCCCTCCGCTCAAGCCACACCCCGACGCCGCTCAAAAAGTACCAAGGCACGGGAAAACGCGCCGGACTTGCGAGATATATTAGAGGATAAGGCAAATCATACAAGATCGATCTACAGATCGCATGGGCGCCCAACGATACGTGATGATAACCGTCACGCCGGATACAGCAACTCCGGCCGGGCCGAACACTGTAGACAAAGCTCATATGAGCTACGTCATGATATAGCCCAATACAGAGGCGCCGCACACCCACTATGCTTCACAGATGAAGTAATGGATCATCAAATCCCCGAGGGCTTCAAACCCGTAAACATCGAATTATACGATGGTACCATAGATCCTGCGGTCTGGATCGAGGACTATCTCCTCCATATCCACATGGCCCGCGGTGATGATCTACATGCCATCAAATACCTCCCACTCAAGCTTAAAGGACCAGCTCGGCATTGGCTTAACAGCTTGCTAGCAGAATCAATTGGTTGTTGGGAGGACCTGGAGGCCGCAGTCCTTGATAACTTCTAGGGCACATATGTGCGACCACCAGACGCCGATGACCTTAGCCATATAATTCAGCAGCCAGAAGAATCGCCGCATAATTCTGGACGCGGTTCCTAACAAAGAAAAATCAGATCGTTGACTGTCCGGATGCAGAGGCGCTAGCAGCCTTTAAACACAACATCCGCGACGAGTGGCTAGCCCGGCACCTAGGACAGGAAAAACCGAAATCCATGGCAGCCCTTACCACACTCATGAACCGCTTTTGCGCGGGAGAGGACAGCTGGCTAGCTCGAAGCAACAACTTGGCCAAACACCCTGGTAGTTCGGATACCAAGGACAACAATGGCAGGTCGCGTCAAAACAAGAGCAAGCGCCGCATTAACGGCGATAATGCTGAAGATACGGCAGCCAATGCCGGATTCAGAGGCTCTATACCCGGTCAGCGGAAAAAGCCATTCCAAAGAAATACCCAGGGCCCGTCCAACTTGGACCAAATACTCGATCTCTTGTGCCAGATACATGGCACCCCCGAAAAACCAGCCAACCACACCAACAGGGACTGTTGGTGTTCAAGCAAGCAGGCAAGTTAAGCGCCGAAAACAACGACAAGGGGCTGCATAGCGATGACGAGGAAGAGCCCCGGCCGCCGAACAATAGAGGACAGAAGGGTTTTCCAGCGCCAAGTGCAGACGGTGAACATGATATACGCAACCCACATACCCAAAGGGAGCGGAAGCATGCGCTTAAGGGACGATATGCGATAGAGCCGATCGCCTAAGTTCAACCCATGGTCTTCCCGCCCGATCACCTTCGATCGAAGGACCACCCACTAGCATCCGTCACGGCGGTTTCGCCGCATTGGTTCTTGACCCAATTATTGACGGATTTCACCTCATCGTAGTCCCGATGGACGGTGGTAGCAGCCTGAACCTGCTTTATCGTGATACAAGGCGCAAAATGGGCATAGACCCTCAAGGATTAAACCCACAAAGACGACCTTTAAAGGCGCCATACCAGGTGTAGAGGCCAAATTGTACAGGCTCGGGCCATACACTCGAAGTGGTCTTCGGATAACTTCCGGCGAAGAGTTAATCTTCGACATAGTCCCTGTTCATGGCGGCTATCACGCCTTCGCTTTGGACGAACCGCATTTGCAAAGTTCAATGCGGTGCCGCACTATGCATACCTCAAGCTCAAGATGCCAGCCCTCGAGGAGTAATCACGGTCAATGGAAACACCGAACGCTCTCTCCGAACGGAGGAGCACACGGCGTCCTCGCGGCAGAGGTGCAAAGCAGCCTCTCACAGCAATTCTCGAGTCCGGTCACTAAACATCCGGACACCGCTGCCGCTACCGGAGTAACCTACAACAAGACCGCCTGCACGATCCAAGCACGCCAGAGTAATCCGCCCCAACCCCAGCCCTCGCGAAATTGCGAAGCCGGAAGATTACAGCGTACATAACTACGCTCTGGAGATACCATGGGTATAAGGGGAGGGGCACGACCACGACACACCCAGAATGTGGCTCAACCGCACCAGGGGCTCCCGATTGCGTTATTCTTTTTCTTTTTTCTTTTTTCTTACTTTCAGGACTCTGTTCTCCAAAAGCCCCGTCCGGCATTCGCGCCGAACTCATGATGCAACAGCCAGGGAAACAAAAAGCTACGTCAAGTGTCCAGGTGGTCTCTACTACGAGCATTATACCTGTTTTGCATACCATCCCACAGCTTACCCATGGAGGGGGACATGTTAAATAGTCCCATCCCTTGCTTATCGCACAATTTGTATCGTTCTGCTTTTATTTGCAGTTTCTTTTTAATAACCAATATATAGCTCTTGCCTATTATTGCATTCTTTCCCACAATATATGTTCATTTATGACATTGCGCACCCGTACACTCTGGTACGGCTAATACACCAGGGGCTTATGTACCCCAAAAACATGGTGTGACAAGTCCGAACACTTTCACAAGTGCGGCACCCCGAATCATGTCTTGGGTCAATAGTTGGGTTTGCCCGTCTCCCGTGTTTTGGTACCTTACGTTCCGTTATATCGGCTAAGGTAGCACCGGGAGAACCACTGCGATTGTGCCCCGGTTGAGCTGGGTTGAGCACCTCAGTGGAGAAAGCTAAAACTGACCCGTCATGATAGGGCGAGAGTCGGCCGCTGTTCGAGAGGTTTTTTCGGGTCCCTAAAGACTTATGCCGCTTAGAGCGAGGAACCGGTATTGTCCGGCCAAGGCGTGGATAGCGCCCCGAACTCGGTCTTCCGAATACTAGGGGCTTCGCCGAAATTTAAAATTATAGAATTCTATGGCTAAGTGAGAGTGTTCAAGCATTATAAGTCTGGTTGCCTTGTTCGTTGCGTTGAGCGCCTCCTCGATGGACCCAAGAATGGGAACAAGAGCGCTCAAGTTTATCCCAAACACCCCAAAGACTCGTGGCATGGGGGCTGAAGCCAACGACTTGCCATCTCTCAAATTTGATAAACGGCCGCCTGAAGGTAATATTTTAAATTAACAAGCATTGCTTAGCGATATGAACAAGTTTTCAGCTGACAGATAACAAATGCGAGTCTATTCAAAATTACATCTTTGGAGCATCGATCCGCTTATACAAGGCACCCTTCAGACGCCCTCATAGTACATTTCGGGCGTGCGATGCTCCTTGCCCTTCGGTGGCCCATCCGTCACAAGCTTCTCCGCATCCAGCTTGCCCAGTGCACTTTAGCACGGGCAAGGGCCCGACGTGCACCTTCAATGCAGGCGGAGCGCTTGATGACTTCAACCCACTGACAGGCGTCCACCAGCCGCCGCACTAGCCCAAAGTAGCTCCGAGGCATGGCTTCCAATGGCCACAACCGAACTATGAGGCCCTTCATGGCCTGTTCGGCGACCTTGTGGAGCTCGACCAGCTGCTTCAGCTGGTCGCTTAGGGGCACCAGATGTCCAGCCTCAAAGATATCGAGACCGTAACACCTTCTCCATCGAGCTCCCCTCCTTGGCGCGGTAGAACGCGCAAAGATCGTACACACTACGGGCAGATCTGCGAATGCTCTCGAGAGCTCCAATCCGGGTAAGTAATAGGTAATTCACTTTCACATGCTTGCTTTGCATAAAGAATGCCTTACCCGCCGCTATCTTCTTTAATGATTCAATTTCTTGGAGGGATTTTTGGGCTTCGGCCTTAGCGGCTTTGGCACTCTCAAGAGCCGAGGTGAGCTCGGACTCTCGAGTCTTCGAGTCACGCCCCAAACTCTCGTGTTTTTCCACGAGAGCCTGGAGCTCTTGCCGCACTTCCGTCACCCGCTCCTCCGCTTCTCTCGCTCGGTAGCGCTCATGGCCGCTGTTTTCGGCCGCGGACACCGCCTCCTTCAGGGTCGCCACCTCGTTCGTGGCCCCTACAATACCCACGTTATTCCTGTCATTTTTTGCAATCGAAGCCTTTCTATAAGGTATTTATTTAATAAGGTATTACTTACCTTCCTTGTCCTCGAGCTGCTTCTTGGCAAGGCCGAGCTCGTTCTCGGACCGCCGAGGCTCGCTTCAATGCATTGACCTCCGCAATCGGTCTTGGCAGAGGTCAGCAGCAGCCTGCAATCGCATATTGACATACTTATGTTAGACTCCTCACAGATATCTTTTTAAGATCCTTAGTCCGGCTTTTCTTTCCGAACAATCAACTAAGCATCGTGGGCTACCGCCTATGCGGTAATATTTTTACATATTCTAAACTCACCTCAAAGCCTGTTAGAAGGCTGGTACAGGCTTCGGTCAGCCCGCTCTTGGCGGACTGAACTTTCTGGATCACCACACTCATAAAAGTGAGGTGATCCTCCTTGATGGAGGCGCTGTTAAGCGCCTCCAAGAGCTATCCGGTGCCTCCGGTTGGACGGAGGACACTGCTGCCTTACCCTTCCTACGAAGGGGCCGCTTGCCGGACTTCGAAACCGCTGAAGGTTCTGTTATGGAGTCCGGACAAGGGTCGGGCTTAGAGCCCCTGGGGGTCTCGCTCCCCCCACGCCTGGAGTCCGGGAGGCTGCCTTGCGGCTCCTCTTGCGCCACCTCCTCTCGAACAGGCCCCCCTTGGGGCCCCACCTCGGCGTCGTCCGCAGCGTGAGGTGAGGAGGCGGCCGGAAGTGAGGTACTCTCCATTTCCGACGAACTCAAGGACCCGTTCGACGAAGCGGCGAAATCGTCCTTGGGCGGCTGCATGACTGTTCGGCATTAGAGAACACTATGCAATGATAAAAAAGCCATGGGTATCCGGACACTTACGATCTTGCCAGGGGCTTGGCCCTTGTTGGCCACTCCTCCTCGTCGTCGTCGACGTTGGTGGAGAAGTCCGGAGGAAGGGTCCTTCCCTTCTTGGACCCTCCGGCCTCCCCAGTTGGGGCGACCTTCCTTTTCTTCTCTCTCCCCGCTGGGGGAGAGGCTTCTTTTTCCTCCTCCTCTTCTTCAGAGGAGGATTCCGCCTCCGGGTTGTCGGGCAATGAGTCCGACAACCCATGGCGCCGGGAGCTCCTTCGAGTTCCCGTGGCCTCCTTTCTGGTTTCTTCTCCGCACCACGTGAGGTGCCGGAGACAAGAGCCCTGGCCAATCGGGCGCCCACTGGGTCTTCGGCAAAGGTGCCGGACAGCTAATCTGTCCGGACGCCTTCAGCAAGTCCTGTCAAAGGTTAGGAGTTTTAGATCCCACATAGAGTCAATCTATGAAAACAAGAGTCCCGTAAAGGGTAAAATGACTTACCTCGCTGGCTTGACGTCATGAGCTGAATCCGCGATCTTCGGTAGCGGATGTGGGAGCCTCGGCGCCTTTGAACAGCACCTTCCGTGCGTCTTCGCACGTAGTGTCAAGAGCCTTTTCAGAGTTGGGTGATGTGCCGGATCGAACTCCCACAATTTGAAGGCCCGTTGTTGGCATGGGAGAATCCGGCGGATGAGCATCACCTGGATTACGTTGACAAGCCTGAGATTCTTGTCCATCAGGTTTCGGACGCAGGTTTGAAGTCCGGACAGCTCATCCGAATCCCCCCACGTCAGGCCCGTCTCTTTCCATGACGTGAGCCGTGCGGGGAAGCCAGATCGGATTTCGGGGGCCGCCGCCCATTTAGAGTCGCGTGGCTTGGTGATGTAGAACCACCCCGATTGCCACCCCTTTATGGTCTCCACAAAGGAGCCCTCGAGCCATAGGACTTTGGCCATCTTGCCAACCATGGCACCTTCGCACTCCGCTTGGCGGCCGTCCACTACCTTCGGCCAGACATTGAAGATCTTCAGCCATAAGCCGAAGTGGGGCTGGATGCAGAGGAAGGCCTCGCACACGATGATAAACACCGAGATGTTGAGGATGAAATTCGGGGCCAGATCGTGGAAATCCAGGCCGTAGTAGAACATGAGCCCCCGGACAAACGGGTGAAGTGGAAAACCTAGTCCGTGGAGGAAGTGGGGGAGAAACACCACCCTCTCATGGGGCCTGGGGGTTGGAATAAGCTGCCCCTCGTCGGGTAGCCGGTACGCGATGTCGCTGGATAAGTATCCGGCCTTCCGCAACTTCTTGATGTGCCCCTCCGTGACGGAGGAGGCCATCCACCTGCCTCCCGCTCCGGACATGGTTGGAGAAGGTTGAGATGGGGTGTGCGGACTTGGGCGCTGGAGCTCGAGTCTTGGAAATGGATGAGCAAAGGAGGAAGAAGGCGTAGGTGAAAAAGGTGGATCCTTATCCCCTTATATGGACGGACGAAGCTATGCATCCCCCGTCAGCCTGGTAAAACTCGCTTATCTCCCAAGCGCCGTAATCAATGGCGCGGATGGGTTACCCACGTTCGTATTGATGAGAATCCCGGAATAAGGGGGCACGATCTATGCTTTGATAAGACGTGCCAAGGAAACCGCCTCGCTAAACGCGCTGAGGAGGGACAGTAAAAAACGATTCATATAAAGACCTGGCCGTGGTGTGATGTCACGCCGCGGAATACGTCAGCAGATCTGTGCAAAAAATTATTCTCTCTACGGCAGCATGTGGAACTTGTTTTGCAGAGCCGGACACTATCCTTGTGTTCAAAACCTTCTATGAAGTATTCGGAGGAGGAACCCGCCTTGCAATGCCGAAGACAATATGCTACCGGACTCGTCATCATTGAAGCCTTGTTCAGGGCCACCGAGGGAGTCCCGATTAGGGGTGTCCGGATAGCGAACTATCATCTTTGGCCGGACTCTGGACTATGAAGATACAAGATTGAAGACTTCGTCCGTGTCCGGATGGGACTTTCCTTGGCATGGAAGGCAATCTTGGCGATACGGATATGTAGATCTCCTACCATTGTAACCGACTGTGTAACCCTAACCCTATTCGGTGTCTATATAAACCGAAGGGTTTTAGTCCGTGAGGATCTAACAACAATCATACCATAGGCTAGCTTCTAGGGTTTAGCCTCTCTGATCTCGTGGTAGATCTACTCTTGTACTACCCATATCATCAATACTAATCAAGCAAGAGTAGGGTATTACCTCAATCCATAGGGCCCGAACCTGGGTAAAAACATCGTGTCCCTTGTCTCCTGTTACCATCCGCATAGATGCACAGTTCGGGACCCCCTACCCGAGATCCGCCGGTTTTGACACCGACACCCTCCGTTTGGAAGGAGCACCTTTATCCGCTGCCTTGCTAACTTCCTTCCGCTTTATTGATTTTGAATTGTCAAGTAAAACCGACAAGAAAAAGCAATAAAATTCTCTCTTCAGAACTCATTCATGCATGATACTGACAATCACTACTTTGATGTAAGGCAAACACATGATACCAGGATGGAATATGTACGAAAAAAAGGACGGCATGGCATGATCACAACTGTTTGTGTAAACTAAGCAGAAACCATTCCAGCAAATAGGAAGCAATGCAAGCTAGACACCACATGAAAGATGCAACCAATATGACTGCCAAGTTAAAAGTGTCCCATCATAAATGGAATTTCAACAAATTAGAAGCAGTGCATGCTATAAATCATATGAAAGATGCAACTAATATCGCATTGCATATACTAAAGGTGTCTCGTCATATTGATTGATGCGGGATACATTAAAACAATAGTTTTATGTAAGGACATGCTTAATAGATGTATGTACTATGTACTAAATACGGAAGGCATGTCACATTAACAAGTATAATGTCACATTTACAGGAGTATAAGCTAAGCGAGACTAGCACATGCGGTTTAACCAGATTGGAAGAATTACAATCTAGACACCATATGCAACATGCAACCACATATCACGCTGCCAAGTTAGAGCAAGCACTGCAATGCTAGTGTAGGGAAATGCTATAATCAACTACAGAGCTACGTTCACTATCTTCATCTAGCATTTCATTTCTTGAGAATCATGTCGGGAGGCTGACGCTGCATTCTTTAAATGAGGAGTAGTCCCCTTGCCTGCCTGCCTCGTCATAAGTGATTGATGAGGGATCCACAAGAACATTAGTTTGATGTAAGAACATGGTTAATACACATATGTACTAGTATGTACCAAAAACAGAAAGGCATGTCATATTCAAAGGTATAATGTGTAAGCTAAGCGGATGCAATTTAACCAAATTGGAAGCAATACAAGCAAGAAATCCGGCCGAGTGGTGAACATGATCATCTAGGACCTCGAGAGCCTGTGGGAGGCGGGCTGCTTCGCCACCATCGCGACTTTTAGTTGGCTTCCGGTGATGCCTGTCTTTGTTGGGCTTGTCATCGCTCGGCCGATGCCCTGACTAGCTATTTGTCTTCTGGTGCTCACGGGATGGTGGTTCATGTAAAAAATATCTTTCATTATCTTAATAAAGACCTACTTCGGCCTTTCGAATACAAGCTAGACACCAACATGCAACCACATATGACACCGCGAAGTTAAAGCAAGCACCTAGGATGGTGGTTCATTGCGAGCGAGGTCATCAACTACAGAGCTACGTTTACCGTCTCCGTCTCACGACATCGCACCTTTATAGCGTTGTAACATGTCTTGCCTACCCGTATACCAAGTCGAGCGACTTCTCTCTTTTCTTTGCCGCTTCTCTTTCGGCAGAGAGTCTAAAATACCCTTGCATAAAAACACAAAGGAGAGTATGGGTGAAGTGTGTGCAGAACTAGTGCAATCGCAAAAGTAGCGTATAGCAGGTGGCTTAAAAATAAATGACAGAGACATATGATAGCTCTACAACATTGCATGGCAAACAAAATTAGATTATACTCCGTATGATTTTGTAATATATGAGCACAGGAAATGCGTGTACTCCTCCAAAGACACCACCACATGTGGTCATATCTAAGATAACAATGATCGAAAATAAATAGGTCACCAATATTTTTAATGAACCGTCCGATCTATAAGGAACAGGCAGATGGCCTTTGTCTACCTCCGCCAACATCGCTGACGATCTTTCACGAACCGACAACGACCACCGGCCCAGACCTGTGCCTCCGCCGCCCTGCCCTCCCATCGACCTCACACCACCGCCGTGCTTGGCAGCGCCCCCAAGCCATCCCGGTAATCCCGGCCGACCTCCAGATCGGGTGCCAAGAGTTTCTAGGCCGCAGACGCCTAAGATAAACACAAAGGCGCTGCTTCCCGGCGTAATAGTCGTATTACTAGCGCTTTAGGCTGGGAATGCTTCCGTTAATTGGGAATCAACTGGCCAGAAATTGAAATTCAGGGGGGCGACGGACCTCTAGCTAAGGTGAAATAGTATATGAGGAGAAACCTTGTGCATCGCGAGTTTCTAGGAACATCTAGTGTCAAGAAGAAGCGGTCAACTAGTGTCTTCTGTGGGATGAATACCGTGCAAGCAGAGACGTAAGATTTGCACGAATAAGGGAAGAGGAGTACCTTCTTCGGTTGCCGGTGTGGTCACTTCCACATGTCGCGCCGATCTTCTTGTTTTTACCACGGAAACTGATGTTCTGGAGGGTGCAGGCTTGGATGAACCCATGGCCAAATTGTTGACTGTGTTGCCGTGGCTGTATGTCGGCTGAGGGGAAGCAGATCCGAGGCGGCGAAGGACGGCGTAGCAAGAACAGCTCCGGTGCGGTGGAGGGTGGCGAAGTTGGAGCGGCAGCGATGAGGCGCAGGACGGCGTGGTTGAACTGGCTCGGGTACGGATGGCTCGGCCTCGGCTTCAACTACTAGCCGTGGAGGGTGTTGCGGTTGAGGTTATGTGGACTACGACGCCGGGTATCGGCTCCGTGTGATGGCGGGCGGCGGTTGATGGGTGGGATGGGGTGGCGGAGAGGACGCCGGTTTCACTGGTGGTGGAGGTAGTTTTGGTGCCCACGGAGTACGAATGGGGAATCGGACGGGTGGGGGGACCATGTTTCGTCCTGGGACGCGCTTTGTTTTTGGCTTTTTTGAATGTAAGATGGGACGCGCTTGTTTAAAATTTGGGGAAAGTACAAACTTTGCCCCCTCTTAAATTTCGGACCCATCATGGTCGGGGTAGGATGGTAATCCTGTGTGTCCCAAATAGTGGGCGGAGCGATTTCGCCACGCGCATGTGCGCTTAGGCGGCCATTGTGTATGAATGTTTTTCTGAGGCGGTTGCGTGGCGTCTAGATGAAGCTACAAACCTACCCCGTTTAGACCTTTGGACGCCGGGCCGTAGGTTTCACAGTCGGAGTTATTAGAAAAGTAATTTCCTTGTACTACCAAACATTGGTATCACGCGGTTTCAAGTAGTAGAGTCTCTTTGGCGCTTCGCTCAAATTTTGAAACACAAGCATTCACGCTTAGAGTACTCTTGAACTATGAGGATTGACCTAAATAGACAACGTTATATTTGACCTTCTATGTTTGAAAACCTCATTAAATTATCCGCTTCCTTTTGAATTTTGACACTTGAAAATCCTATAACTACGATTATTTTGGAATGGAGGAGCTAAATTTGAATCTATTTTGTACACGACTACATATGCTATTATGTACAAAATCAGAGCAAAGATTGGTACCTCCATAGTTTAGGTATGGTTTACAAATGCCATGATATCAAATTCAAATAATTGAATGGACTTCATGTTGAATTTGATTTTTAAACCACCTTAGGTTGAATTCAAATGTATACTAGTTCATAGGTAGCTATTTATAAATGTCCATTGTGTAACTTTCGTATGTATAATGTGCTTTACACACACAACATGAACTATACTCACGCTTATATTCGATTGCTAAAGCGATGCATTGTCTGGAGTTCAAAATACTAACTATGTGGATCAATTGTGTCGAATAATAACATAGACATGCTCAAATTCGATAGAATCTAGATGTCTGATGGATCAATGACCGCTCCTTACGTGAATTCAAATATCATGATCCCATCCTAATATTTGGATACAATTTATATCTTTAATCAATGTGTAGAGCAGTCTTTTATGTTTAGTTTCACACTCCATCGGTGGTCTCTCACACATGCTCACACACTCTCTCCCGAGGTGTCTTTCTCGCACACATTCTCTAGATATAACCCTCCCTCCCTCTCGTAACCATTTACAACTGTTTTCACTAACCTTTATCACAAGCACTCTTCCTCTCGCAAACATACACACGCACAATCCTCATCAACCCTTTCTATATACATGGACCTGCCTACGTGTCAAATGTACGCACATTATCTTTACGCCTGTCTCTCACGCATTATCTCACACCTCTCTTCCTAATCGATTTAGTATGATTCTAGCAGAGCATTCTCGTAGGATGCCCTTAAAGTTAGGTTGGATGAATAGTAATATCGAGGTAGAGGGGTTACCTTAGTCCGAGAACCTAGGGTTACAAATCCTAGCCGGCTTTGTCAAGGGACACAGAGTCCTTCACAATTCTGCTATCTTTGTCTTGTACGACTAGTCATCCATGGGTCTTCCTAAATGTGTCATGGGCCGACCAATGTGGCGCAAAGACGGAACCAACCAAGGGCCTCACCTCGACCCATCGGACCTCACGCAGTGACACACCCTCCGCCCCCACGCCTCATTATCTTCTCACACCCACACATACCAACACAAACACCACACACACGTAAAAAATTCTCCTTGTGCCTCTATTCCTCCCCCCTTGCATATACACACTCAAGGGAATGGAATCTCTTGTCGTGACGCCATATTCATCTCTCTCTCTCTAGACCACCCTCATTTCTCGTATATCTCTCCCACCTCCCCGCCGGCCCTCTATCCATGCCTCTCTCGAACACGTAATACACACACATACCTCTCTAGGCCCCACCAAATGCATCAACTACACATTCACACATGTTACATCACGCACTCCCAATTGATCTAAAAAGCCCTCTCTTCACGTTTATTTCGCATACAACATTCCTTTTGAATAAAGTGTGGCCAAAAAATTATTTTAGAGTTTCTACATATATACAACATTACAAAGTTATATGGAGGAGTACGAACGCTAATTTGCATTGCATTGTACCCACAATGATATTTATTCCGCACTGTGAATTTGTATATTTTTATACTATATACAAAGTTAGTCATAATAAAGAGAAACGAAGAGCATCTCTCTCTCCATCGCATCCCCCTCAGACGCCTTTAACGTATGCACACAAAACTATCTCCATGTCCTCTAAAAGTAAGCCCCCAGAAAATTCATGCGTGTTTCATCTTTCTCTCGCGATATATGCAATGACGATCATTGTATTTGAAGTGAAAGCACGATACATACATTGGACTTCATAATCCACTCATTACGGTCACTCTTTACGTTTAGTGGTTATTATACAGTCACGAGCTCACCGTACGACTTTGTATTTGCTCACCATTTGAACGCTCCACGTGGCACCTAATCTAGTGTTGAATCACATTATCTCACTAACATCGTGCCCACCTGTCGACTTGTATCTACTCTACATCTACAATTTTATAAAATACATAAAATACACTCTTATAAAAAACAGAGTTGGTGATGATGGTGTGCCTGCCATCCTGCAATATAGGTCGTCCGATTTATATCTGACGGACAGGAAAGAAACTATGGCAGTTTTGCAAAAGGTACCCACACACCTCTCCACATTTGCAAATAAAGCCTTCCCTCGCTCATCCTTTTCTCTCACAAGATAAACAAGTCATACAAATGCATCTTGATGTTACGTGCAACGCACGGGCATCTTGCTAGTAAGAATGAAAACAAACGACAAAAAATATTTTGACGGTGGTGCGAAGTCATGACCGCTTGCACAATGGACAAGGTGGCCTTTGTATTGGTATGCCGAGCCGTCTGTTTTAACACATAGGAGCTGGTGTGGTGATTATACACACACGCACGCATGCACACGAACTCCATCCACGCAACACTCACACAAACACATGCACCCACGCACGCACGCAACACTCACACGTACACACGCAGTCACGCACGCATTTTAACACTCACACGCACACACACACGCATGCATGCACACACCAAGACACCACACGACCAACACACACTCTCACGCCAAGTGCTCAACCTACACGTGCATGCGCATACATCAGGCCCCGATGCATACATACACAACCAGGTGATTCCCGCAAGACGGTTGGAGCCTTGTCGCTACCACAGAATTTGTGTTTATCCGACCTTTCCCCTATGCGAATCGATGTGGGACCCACAAGGAACGTGGTCAATTTAACTAGTCAACATGGCGCCACACGTACTATTTGGCGGTCAACAGAGTGCAATCCGATGCTGAATCGCGGAGCAAGTGACCGGATAATCACCGCAAAACGCATAAAGTGACCGTAATCAGCTTATTCTGAAGTTCGGTGACCGTACTACGCTTTTCTCTCTGTAGGCCCCCCAAAACTACATCTCTACACGTTCTCGCATGTTACATCTAACAACTATGCAATACAGCACTACTACTACACTCTGACACAATAAATCATCCGTGTTTTCAGTTTTACTAGATATCATATTGTTACTTATAATTATTCAGTTTGCATACATTAAAATTGCCTTTGAAATGTATGTCCAGTATCGTCTACCGCGCGGGAAAAATCCCGCCCTTTCCTGTTTAATCGGGTTTGTATCGATGGATCTTGCGAAACAACAAAACTATAGTACTATACAGTACAAGTGACAGTTCACTGGGCCGTCGTGTCGTCTACTCTTCCGTCGTAAGAGTGGAGCGCTCGCTTTCATAAATCTTCTAGTCCCTTTCACCGACATGTGGGACATCAAGCTACCGGGTCCACGTACATACCGAATACAAAGGCAGAGCAGCCGGGTGAAGCACCCTAGTCATGGCGCCGGGCGTAGTAATGAGCAATGAGGCGCCAAATCACAAAGCTGCACCTTTCCTGCAGCTAAGTTGGAGGACGAAGTAATAATGCTAAAAAGAAGTTGGAGGGACGAAGCAACCATCATTTCACTCGTTGCTAAATCCGCTTCTCCTCATCTTCTTCAACTTAACCACGTGTTGCTTCGCCGTTGTTCTCGCCTCATGTGGGACGTGGATCAGCTTGGTAAAGCAATCGACACGTGGGACCGCATGTTAGCAAACCGCCAGACAACGTCCTCCGAAAATAAGAAACCTCCCCCGCGATCCGCGCGGCAAAATCACCTCCTTTTTACTAATCTTTGATTCTATAATTTTTTAGATCAATATAATTGAGATTTGTATAGATAGCACACAGGAACAAAACCAAGTGGTACAGTTAAGGGCATCCACAATGTGTAGCCAAATGTGAAAATAGCTTTTGGCATCATGGGAACCATTGTGGACGGCGCTACTAAAGCCAAAAGATGGAACCGAAGCTCCCCGATTGATTGATTGAAGGAATAGAAAAATGCAACGCCTCTCCTCTTTCTCCCATGCTTGGACGCATGTAGGAGTAGTACAAAGATAGAGCATGCAGTCTACTCCCCTGTCCTTCTATCACAAATCACAAAGCAGTGAGGCATCAAATCACAAAGCACGGACGAAGCAACTATCATTTCACTCTTCGCTGACTCCGCTTCTCCATCGTCTTCTTTGAGAAACCATCTCACCGCACTAGTACTCCTAGTAGTAGTACTAGTAAAGAACTTCATGGTTGCAAATAAGGCGGTTGTCTCGGCTTGCAGGCGGCACTTGCGAATGACTTACCGTGGTCTCCCTCAATGGTGTTCTCCGTCGAACGCACTTCGCCAAACCACAAAAAAAAGTCGTCGACGTCACCGCAATGGGCAAGGAATTCAAATATAGTTACTACCTCCATTTTTTTTGTACACAAGGCCATTATATCAAAATTACAATTTTCAAAGGTCAACTAACACTAATCGAGGCAAAATTGATGGGGTTAGCAACCAAGGACATTAATATCCCCTGCATGCATGCGGAAGTGAGAAGGTTCATTTGCATGGCGCTGCATTAATCAAGCGATGAGGAGTGAGATGGTTAGCTCTTTGGTCTTTCGAGAAAAAAATACGCATTAATTGACACGTGAAACGAGGATTTGTATCGAAGGAAAACCCCGCCTTTCTTTTTTAACACTAGTACTCCTAGTACGTACTACCTCCGTCCTGGTTTATAGGTCCCTTTTATAGTTTGTGTCAAATTTTGACTAAAGATTTAACTAAGAAAATGTTAATGCATGTCAAGAAAAATTATCTCATTGGATTCGTATTTGAACATAGTTTTGGAAAATATAATGTTTGGTGACATGCGTGAACATTTTCTTAGTTTAATCTATGGTCAAAATTTGGCACGAAATACAATGGGGACCATTAAACCCGGACATAGGTAGTACGTACTTATCCTGTTAGGGTATAGGCCTTGCATTGCAAAACTTCGCCACACATTTTTGCCAATATTGCCTAAAGTTTTCAAAATGAGAAGGAGGTACACTTGCGCACGGCTGTCGTGGGTCGTGACCGCACCCTCACACGGTCGCTTCCCGCACGCCATGGTCAAGACCGCACCCTCACACTTCGCCTCCCCGCCGTAAACCCAACCAAGGGAACGCACCATCGACACGTCGCCGTCGCATGTGAACAAACCAAACTCAGCCATCCTATCGCTGACACATAATTTTCATTCATAGAGTATGTTTATCCAACCGAGTATCCGTACGTCTGCAAGCGGTGGTCTCGTTGGGGAAGAAGAAGAGGTGAGGAAGAAGGAAAGAAGGGTTAGGAGATGTAGGATATTCATCCAACCGCCAAATGGTAGACTCAGCGACTTGCATAACAAATAGTATGTTTTTACACAGCAAAAGATCCATAATAATAAAAACAACACCATAAAGAAAAACTATCATCGCCGCGGAAAGAGACGGCCTCGTCATCTTTGGTCAGCCGGCTAACCAAATTGCCGCTGCCGACGTGTGTCTCCGCACCATGGTTGTCCTCGGCCTCCAGCTACTCGCTCAAGCGGAGCGCAAGGGCGCCTGCACGGACGAGAACACAACCCGGTTCAAGTCGAGGACGTCGGTTCCGCTGCAGGAGCGCCTCGATGGCAGCGGCATCCGCTGATCCGCGTCGCCGAAGTCGAGCCTCACCGCCTGGTTCAAGTCCAGACTTCCGGTTCCGCCTCGAGGGCGCTGATGAGAGCGGCATCCGCGCGCCTCGCGACGAAGTCGAGCCCCGCCGCCCGGTTCAAGTCCGGACTTCCGGTTCCGCCTGGCAGGAGGGCGCTGGCGATGAGCGGCATCCGCGCCACTGCGTCGAAGTCGAGCCTCTGCCGCCCGGTTCATGTCCAGACGTCCGGTTCCGCTGCAGGAGGGCCTCGATGGCAGCGGCATCCGCGCTTCCGCCTCAAGTTGAGCCTCCACCGCCTTTCACATCCACGACATTCGGTTCCGCCCGGCAGGAGAGCCTCGATGGCAGCGGCATGCGTGTAGCCCGCGTCGAGTTGAGTCTCTGCCTCCCGGTCCTCCTTTAGTATCGCCAGGTTGAACCGCTGGTCCGCCTGCACCATGGGGGACTCGGACACCGGCACGAAGTCGACGCCCATCGCCTCATACCCATCGGGGCCTTCGCCGCGACCTCCGCAAAGTGAACATTGATCGGCTTCCTCCTCCTCGTAGCTTGGCTCCAGAGAACTCGGGATTGGCCCGCCGCAGCGAGCTTGGGAACGGAGGGTCTGTGGCGCCCGACCGCCGCCCGCGATTGTGCGCTCCGGCGTCGACATCTTGTAGTAAGTGATCTTGGCGGCGCACTATGGCTTTCCCGGCCAACTAGGGGATGCTTGATGCGGGCTAGGGGATCGAAAGGTGGGGGAATGGGCTAGAGATTTGGTGTGGTTTTAGGGCGTTGGGCGAGGCCGAGCAAACAAGGTTCCGTGTGAATAGTGGTTCCGTGACGACCGTCAATCGGTTTTGACTATACATCGCTTCTTGTTGCGTTCAAGCGTTGCAGCCCGGAATGCTAGACCCTCCACGCCGCTCACCGAATGGAACGCTTCGTCTTGCGTTTTGCTGCCGCCAGGGACCGCAGCTGAGAGCAAACCGACGCCCCTCCCTCCCCGCCTGCTATTTACTATACCACTACTCCCTCCGTTTTATGCAGAGTAAATAAAAACAGAGGGAGTATACTACGGATGAGGATCCCCTGACGTAGCCGAACCCATTGAGTAACTGACATGCGGGGCCTAGCAAGCATGGGGTCCGCCAGTAAGTGAGCGAAAGGAGGGTAAGGCAGGGATACCTACGTCAGAGGATCCACTTCCACTATACTCTGACCAAATGTTAGAGTAATAATATATGAGATGCAACTTACACAAATGTTAGAGTAATAATATATGACATGCAACTTACACAAAGCATACAGGGTCTAATGCGTTTTTCGAGGCTAACTTTGACCAAATGTTAGAGTAATAATATATGACATGTAACTTACACAAAGCATATGGTCAATTTCGTATGTGAAAGGAGTTTCCAATGATATAATTTTCACATTATACATCTCATGTACTCCCTCCGTCTAGATGTGTAAGTCATCTTACGAAAACCAAATAATCCAAAAACACGTAGGCGCGATGCATTAACTTCTACCTCGTTTCTTGTTTCTTGACACATGAACCAATAAGAGATGATGGTGTGCATGCTTTTAATGACCTGAGACTATCAAACATGACATGCAGTGGTTAGTTCATTGCATGCAATACTATTAATTAGCAAATAAACATTAATGTCTCTCGTTTTCCCCTCCTCCTTGGTCATGGTGCACAGCCTAAGATGACTTACTCACCTATGTGAAGGGAGTACTATTAATCTTGTCAATAGTCAAATTGGAAACCATCTCGAGTACAAATCTAGGAGTACGTACGAATCTAACAATATTGATTGGGCGTTGTTGAATGTTGATACCTTTTTTTTATCATAGTAGAGATACTTTGACTACACATAAAACTTATATGTAAGGTAGAAAGGAGAGGAGGGAGTATATTGTACATACAAAAACAAAACGAACATTCAATACCCTATATATATGATTTATGGATGCTATGATCACCGGTTCAAAATTTTGAATCCGCCTTAGGTATCACGTGTTCTCACTGCTCCCTCTCGATTTCATCTCGGGTCCGGAGATCTATTGAAAGAGGACTAGGGTGGGTACATGCGAATGATACTCGGCGGAATGTTCAAATGAGGCATGCGGGAGGATGGACTCGACTGGAGGGCGACATGATCGATGGAGAAGATGGTTGGAGAGGAATGAGAAATAAGCAAACGCCACATTATTACACTTGAGCGGCTCAAATAAACAATAAGTTGTCTCGCTTGGCCTACATAGTGAAAGGCCTAATGCGCAATGCGGAGCACTGATGCTCGAATATGGCCGGGAAAACAGGGAAACCGACATGTGGGGCACACCCGTCGGGACGACGTAGCGCAGACTAGTCCACTGGAGGAGCTTGCCCACGACCTCCTCGCCATCGACAACCGTTCATGTGGGTCTTTGGGGCCAACAACGGGGCGCAGCTCCAAGACCGCCTCGACACGGCGATCAAGCGGTGAGCGACACGCCATATCATCGGCTGCACACGGTTGGTTTCTTATTGCCGAGGGTGGCGTTTGTGCTGTGGCACGACCAACGGTATGTTTGCTTTGGGCCCAAGGTTGCCCCATCAAAGCATTGGGTAGCCAAAATTTTGGTTGAGGTATTGGTTGCCCATGATTTGGCCGACATTGGCAAGAAAAATGAACTAGAGTTGGCTAGAGTTCATTGGCATGCCAAAGAAATGGCAACCATCCAAACAAAGACCAATCTTTGGGTCATGACCAAAATTTTGGTAAGGTGCACTTTGGCCACAATCCAAACACACCCCAACACCCGGCTCGCCACGGATGCACGGGGCGCCGCGACGCCGTCTGCTGGAGTGGTGTAGCGCCAACTGCATCCTCTGACCTGAGACCATGCCGGTCGTCTTGCTTTTTCAATGACATGCGGGATCGCATTTGAGCAAAGGGCATCTCCAATGTTGCCATGACCGCAGCCGACTACCCCGCACACCAAAGCCCTCGTCCTCGCTCAAGGCGTGTGCATTCCCAGCCGGCGCCACTGCCCGCATTCATGTCGCTCGCTCGTATGTCATCGCGCAGAGGCTCGGTGCCCGAGGAACCAACTCCGCGACTTAATGACGCACCCGGACGCTTGGCCTCACCGGAATGCGCTTACTTAAAGCGGCAACGCCTAGCTAACCTCCACACCATAGCTCATCGCCCTCCTACCGACACCACATCCGCCATGACCGCAAGTGCGAACGCCCGCGAGAGCTTGTCTTCGGGATGAAGCTCGAGGTCGCCGCTTCGCTCAAGTCGCCTCGCGACGCAATAGCGGCGTAGCCGGACGCGGACACGAACGCACAAGCGGTGGCCACGCTGGCGCCCGACGACGGGAGCACCGTCAGCCACGCGTCCTACTTGCCGCCGTCCAATGTCCGGCACCGCCGAGGTCGAGGACTCCTCCGAGGATGAGTAGGGCATGGGAGGCGACAGGGCATGGTGTGCCAACTGGCCAGTCCGTATCCCGTGTTCTGCTCTTCCTCACCGGAGACCGCACCTTCACTTCACGGGCCTTGAACCCCGCCTGCATATAGAGATCGCAGATGGAGGACGTCGGTCGCCGCCGTAGAATAGGTTTAGGGTCGGGTTTCTTTTATTTTTTCTGTCTTATAAAAGTTCGAAATGTATTGAAAATTTGCCGTGTTTGCATTAATCTCGGCCGGTGTATATGAACTTTCACAATAATATACATATTGTAGGAGTACTAGTGCATGGAAGATCAAGATCTTGTGGGAGAAAAGGATGAACGAGGGAAAGCCTTATCTGCAAATGTGGAGAGGAGTGCGGGAAATTGTCATAGTTTCCTTCCTATCCGTTAGATATAGATCGGACGGCCTATATTGCAGGATGATAGGCACACCATCCTCACCAACTCTGATTTTTATTGAACCGAGACAAATCTAAAAACCCAACTAAGCCAACCTCCCAAAGATATCGCAAGGAAAAGACCCGGCCGTCGTTTTAGTCGGGATTACCGGATTACTAGTAGTAGTACCGATGGATCACGCGAAGCAACATTTTTTAGGGGCGAAGCACCTAGTTTAAATGGAAAAAGGCGGTACACTCACAGACTTCTGCCGCGGGTCGCATTGCACCCCACACACATTCGGGTCCTGCACACGGCTCACGCAACGGAACGCGCTTCGCTTGCCTCTTCACCGACACATGACTGCACTTGGAGAAACCGACCATGCGCTTAAACTCCCCTCGCCCCACCGCTAAAATCCTCCCCCACACACACACACAAAAATTCCCCCCAAATTCGATTCAACCGCCCTTCGGCCAAATATTCCCCAAACCCCCCTTCCTCCCGTCCCCCCTTCACTTCATTCACTCCACCAAAGCCGCCCTCCCCGCCGAGCCGATACGTCGGCGCCGCGGTTCGTCAAGGGGACGCACGGCGATCCTCTCGCTCCCACAGTACGCTCTCGTAGACTGCCGTCCTCTAGCCGCGCCGCCACCTCTGGCTACGTTCTTGTGGAGGCGCACGGCGGTCAGCGCCGCCACCGCTGGCGATGTTCGTGTGGAGACGCACGGCGGTCAGCTTCTCCCACGGTACGCGCATTCTAGACTAAGGCCCCGTTCATGTCGGTGTAGCGTTGAATGTTAGCTGATAGACGCTGTTAATCTCACTGTTTGCCGAAGTAGTTTACTGTCAATATGCTCTGCTTAAGAAGCTTCCTTGCCCTGTTCTGCACTCAATCTGCTTAGCTGAGATGGCATGCCAAGGTCGATTAGTTGCTAAAATATCCTGCCATATATTTATTGTGACGTAGATTGCCATGGTCTAGTAGCCAATCTGTTAGGTGAAATAGCTCTACACCGTTTTATACTCGATCTTTGTTGCTGCGATGGCCTTCGATAGTTTGATGGATGTGTGCTCGTGCTCATTGACTGCTGAAACAGCCTGCCATAATTTAGCATTCAAATCTGTTTGCTGAATTAGCTTTACATATATTTTGTTACTTAGATCTGCTCGTCCAAATATCTTGCCATAGCTTTAGACATCGACCTAGGTATTTTTTCTGGACTTCATAAAAAAGCATATATGTTTTTCTAGTAATATCTAGTAGAAGAACTAATTTGTATGTCTAATGATGGATCGACTTGGATAACTTCGCTCAAGATTCTCCGCTGCATATGTCGAGGGGGTTGAAAACTTCATGAACTTTATCAGAGCTGAGTACGGTGGTCCGAAATCAGATGTGCTCTCCCCGTGTAGCAGTTGTATGAATTCAGTTACAAGACCCCAGTCAACTGTGCAAAATCATCTACACTTGTATGGGATGCCGGTCACATATACTAGGTGGGTTCATCATGGTGAAGCTGTGAACGTCAATGTTATTGACTGCGTGGAAGCAGCAGATCACCATCTTGATCTCGCCTCGATGCTCGTGTGGAAGAGGAGGAGGAGGTCGTGGTAGCGGAGCCAGTGAGTTTGACCAACATTGAAACAATGCTACGAAATGCCCGTGCATTCCGTGAACTTTCACCTACAGAAGAAAAATGGTGGGCCCACATGTTGGAACAATGCAACGTTGTTGTCACCCCAGGAAATAAGTTGTCGGTATTCTCAGCTATGGTCACCTTTCTTCAGGTGAAGACATCTGAGCGGATGACCAACAAATCATTCGATGCGATGTTGGCTGCTTCTGCAAATCTTTCCCAGACAAGCGTCTCGAGCTGCCACCCACCTACAAAGAAATGAAGAATTTCCTTCGTGCGCTTGGAATTGGATATAATATGATCCATGTTTGTAAGAATAATTGTGTTCTGCTCGAAGGATTATGCCAACTTAAGTGAATGCCCGAAATGCAAATCATCAAGATGGAAAGATGGCGATCTTGAAGAGGGTTCCTCATAATGTTCTCGAGACATTTTCCAATTACACCAAGATTGCAGAGGTTGTTTCAAGATGCTGAAACAAGAGAGTATGAACTTTGGCATACTAGGAACCAGGAGAACATAGAACAAAATGAAATGACCCATCCAACTCATGGTCGTGAGTGGAAAAGCTTCAATGATAAACACAAAGAGTTTGTCAATTGACCCGAGAAACATTAGACTTGGCTTAGCTTCAGATGGATTTAACCCATTTGGCCACCAGAGCACCACATATAGCCTGTGGCCAGTGCTTGTTATCATTTACAACATGCCTCCAAATGTCTGCACCAAAGAATCAAACTACATGATGGCCTTGCTCATCCCAGGTCCAAAAAGTCCTGGAAAGGATTTTTATTTGTTCATGGAGCCTCTTGTGGAGGAACTTCAACAGCTATGGAAGGGTGTTCTCACATGAGACCTATATAGCAGCCCACCAGCTGATTTCTTTCTGCGTGCTGTTGTAATTTGGTACATCCATGATTATCCGGCTTTGGGCACTATGTCAGGTTACAATGCATGTGTTTGCTATGACAGGAATCCGCTGTCATACGCAATACTTAGCAAGATCTGTTACATTGTACACCGCCGGTTCCTTGCCAAGGACAAGCCGCATCCTAGAAAATACCGAACACATGTGTTCAATGCAAAGCATGAAAACCGTGATGCGCCAAAGAGGCTCACCACCGATGAGTTGCAAGTGGAATTAGAGAAGGTCAGTATATTACACCGTGAAACCATCCCGGTAATGGTAGCGGAAAAGGAAGCGTGGCACGGTAGAAGAGAGATTATTGTTTACCCGCATGTCCACTTTGTGGGACTTGGAGTATTGGAAAGATTTGGATCTCATGGCATAATCTTGATGTGATGCACATCGAGAAAAATATATGTGACAAAGATTATCAGCACACTTCTTAACATTGAAGGCAAGACAAAAGATACCTTAAAATCTAGGATTGATTTGACACACCTGGGTATCAGAAAGGATTTGTAGGTGCAAGATGAAGGTAAACCACGGGATATGGCACCAGCTGTGTACGTCTTGGACAAGGTAAAAAGAAAACAATTCTGCGCGGTCCTGTCACGTGTGAGATTCCCACATGGATTTGCTTCCAACCCTGCAAGGAGAGTCAGTGCAGATGGAAACAAGGTGCAAGGGTTGAAAACTCATGACTGCCACGTCCTACTTCAAAGGGTTTTACCTGTTATCCTTAGAGGATTGGGCCGCCCTGACTTATACAGAGCAGTTACAGAGTTGGGACAATTCTTCAGGGAACTCTGCAGTAGAAATATCAGGATAGATGCTTTGGAGCGTCTTAGAGACAAGATACCAACTATCCTATGCGACCTTGAGAAGATATATCCTCCAAATTCTTTGATGTGATGGTGCATTTGGTTGTTCATCTACGTGATGAGGCACTACTTAGAGGTCCAAAGACAAGATGGTCGGATGTACCCTATTGAAAGGCGGCTAGGCACTTTCAAGGGCTATGTTAGGAACAGAGCTAGACCTGAGGGTTCCATTGCGAGGCCTACATTGCTACAGAGCGTTGACATTCTCGCTTCAAAATACATTGAGACAAATTGATCAGCTTAGCAAAGAGGTGGGTGAAGACAATCATGGGCTCAATGTTTTCGATTATTCTGCTCGAAAGTTACGTGGAAGAGTCGACAAGAGGGCAAACCTAAAGATTTGGACAAAATGGTTTGGTATGTGTTGAATAACATCCCGAGATACTACCTTACATCAAGTAAGTACAAGATCGCAGCTCATACATCGTAATCTACTAAACTTGCAGCACATTCTTATATATTTAAATGTTTGACGCGATCAATATGTTGTGCAAAGATGTACAAAGAGGAGTTATCGCCAAGAAAATCCAAGAAACGTTGACAAACCGGTTATGGCAGGATTTGCGAGATGGTTCAAGAACCATGTAAGCTTTTGAAGTGCAATCGCCGCTTTTTTAATATATTGAGTACATAAGATGATCACTTGTCTATTTTATAACCATAGGTTAAGAAGATGCGGAGGATGGGCAGGCAGTTGATGATGCCCTTTACTCAAGAGTAATGGGTCCCGATACTCGGGTAAGACATTATGAATCTTGCGTTGTTGGAGATGTGCGCTACAACACCCTTTGCACGAGATTTAAGGCGTGAAGACACAAAACAGTGCCTTCATGAGCACGGATACATATGACAAAGAGACAACATAACATAATGTACATTGTTCGTACTTGCAGATATCTCCAGCTTCGAGGATCATCGGTGTGTGGTTCTCACAGTTGTTGTTGGTATAACCTGTTTTCCGTGATCGCAAAACCCGTGAGTCGATGATTATTTCAAATCCACCAATGTCAAGGCGGCGTACTGCACTAACGAGCCTTTTATTTTGGCAAATCAAGCAACATGCATATTTTTCTTGGAAGACACATTTGCACGTAGCGATGATCGGAGAGTATTGCAAAGGTTTGAGCAGAGGAATTCATTTAATGAAGTTGCACAACAAGATGATGCTTACACCGCTTCCCGATGTACAAGATAACATAGATGTTCCTAATATCTTTGAGAACCATCACGCCGATGACGCCGGGCGAATAGATTGCCCGTCAGGCCGTTGTGGACATACAAGAGTTGATCAAGAAGAAGCCAACGCTCGAGGACATTGAGGACGAAGAAGAAGATGGCACCATGGGGAATTACGATTCGCATCGATACACATGGCGAAGATGTTGACGCTGCTTTCAGCGGATGATGATTACGTTGCTTTTGTCATATTTGCCTCGTTAGAAGACGCTTTTATCTACTATGTGAAATTGTGTTTGCTATGACAACCTGAAACCCGATGAACATGTTGTTTAGTATTTTGCTGTGAGAATATCACTTGTTATGTATGCTGATTTGTGTTTGGTGATTGTATGACAACTAAAACATGATGACATTGTTGTTTAGTTGTACTCATATTTGGCAGTGAAACTTGAATTTGGTGACATAGTTTGCTGTTGGACTGCAATTTGCTCAACGTCTTCGAATGAGAACAAGCTGACCCGACAGCGCCGGCGGGACCGCCTGCTCCCGCCTCCCACGGCTGGCTGTGATCTTCCCCGGCTCCTATTCGTTGCTTTCCGAGGCCTCACCATCGTCCTCCGCTCGCCACAAGGCCATCGCCCTCCGGTGTTGTCAACATGGTCAACAACCGAGAGGAATAAGGAGATGACTGTACATGGTGAGGATGACAGTAGGGACCCAACAGCGCGCGTAGTAATTTTGTTTTTTCAGGACGGAGAAGGGTATCAACTGGGTTGTGCGGGACCCATGGCCCGTCTAGCCTGTGCTTTTATTTCATATGTTTAGCACATGACCAGCCCAGCTTTGTTTTTTTTTCCTTTACGAAAAATGGCTAGCCAGCTATTTTGTTTTTGTAGAATAACCAACATAGGCCTACTTGCTTTTCTACGCCTACCGGGCCGTAAATCTTTCAAGACGAGGAGGGATGCATTTTGCCCGTAAAATGGGCTGTAAGTAATAAGAAATGGGCTATAAGTAATAATAAATGGGCTCAGAATGAAAAAATACAGCAAAGCAGGCAATTAGTTCCCAAATACTGCTTTTCTTTCTTCGGATTTTGATATTTTAAATTTCATTGTTTTTGTGCGGGTAAAATTTAACTGAATTTAAATTAAGGTATATTAAGATTTAAAATTAATTTGAATCGGCTAGAAATTTGGTCAGCTGTATCTTTGTTTGGGACAGATTTGGAGGCTGACTTGTGGGTCTACTAGGTTGACGTGTACTTTGGCTCTGTCAACTTAGTCCACAAACGATTCTAGTAAGAAGTGACCGTTGGATGTTAATCCAACGGCCGTCTTCTTCTTCAATATCTGGTCTTCTTGCTCCAAATTACCAAACCAGCTCCGGTGGGACTGCCTTTCCGCCTCCAGGTTGTGGCCTGTCAGCCAAGCACAGCCGCACCGCCCCACCCTACTTCATTGCTGGTCAGGCCATTCCTCTACTCACCCACACCTCCTGTTAATTTCCGGCGACGGCAGCCGGACCAGTAAACCCTCGTACTCCCCACCGCATGGGCAACCATTGCCGAGTCTACCCCGGCTCCGTGTCGTTCCCTTCCTAGGCCTCGCCGTCGTCCACCGCCATGGTGCTCTCGGCGCTGACCTGGTCAACGTGGTCAACGAACGACATCCATCGGCCGTGGACTGTCAGACAAAAATAATGATTCCTCCACTGACAAATGGGACCCACCGTAAGGGCCTCTCAGATTTCGCGAAAAAACGTTCTCACGACATGTCGGACCCACCAGCTATATCTTCGCACGCAAGGAAGTGCCTCCTTATTACGAACAAAAAAAATGAATACCCACCCTACTAGATGCGACCCACCATAGTGGGAGGATGACTTGTGGGCCAACTAAGTTGACGGGCACGGAGGGCTTTGTCAACTTAGTCAATATGAACGATTCTAGCTCCAGTGACTGCACGATGTCCATCCAGCGGCCATAGTGCTTCTTCAACCTCTGGTCTTCTTGCTCCAGCCGCCTAAAGCAGGGCCGGTCGTGCGCTGCGGCTCCTGCCTCGTGGCCGGGCCAGATGCCGCGGAGGGCTCACCGCCTCTACTACTCCCACCGCTGGCCCAGGTATCCCTCTACTCACCCACACCCCGTTATTCTCAAGGGCGATGGCAGCCTCACGCGCAGCCGAACCAAAGGAACCTCGTACTCCTCTCCGCGTGGGCTACCACTGCTGCGTCTTCCCCGGCTCCGCGTCATCCCCTTCCTAGGCCTCGCCATCGTCCAGACCACCGCCCTGGTGCTCTCGGCGCGGTGTGGTCAACGTGGTCAACGACCGACTTCCATCGGAAGAGTACTGTACGTGGAGAAGCTGACAGTTGGGTCCAGGCGGCCGCAAGGAAGTGCCTCCTTATTACACGCAAAATAATTATTCCTCCACCTGTTAGCAGGGACCCAACGGACGGGCCACCTTATTTCGCGAAAAAATGTTTCCCCCCTGACTGTTGGGACCCACCGGACGGGCCAGCGTATTTCACAAAAAAAATGTTCCCCACACTGTCAGCTCGGACCCACCGGAAGTGCCTCCTTATTACGCACAAAAAATGAATACTCCCCTTGCTAGCTGGGACCCACCATGGTGGGAGGCTGATTTGTGGGCCTACTAAGTTGATCGACGGGGCCTTTGTCAACTTTAGTCAATATGAATGATTCTAGCTCCAAGTGACCGTCGATGTCCATCCAACGACCGTAGTGCTTCTTCAACCTCTGGTCTTCTTGCTCCAAACCGCCCAAAGCGCCCGGTCGTGCCGCATGCTCCTGCCTCCCGTGGTCGGTCAGGTGCTGCCACGGAGGCCTCACCGCCTCTACTATTCCCACCGCTGGCCAGGCCTTGCGGCGACAAAGAGCCTCACACCACAAATGAACCAAAGGAACCCTCAGATTCTCTCTCGCTGGCTTCCATCGCTGCTGTCTTCCCCGGCTCTCCATCGCCCCCTTCCTAGGCCTCGCCGTCGTCCACCGCCCTGGTGCTCTCGGTGCAGCGTGGTCAACACGGTCAAGGAACGACTTCCATCGGACATGGACTGTACGTGGAGAAGCTGACAGCTGGGTCCACGGCCGCAGCAAGGAAGTGCCTCCTTATTACGCGAAAAATAATGATTCCTCCACCTGATAGCTGGGACCCACCGGACGGGCCACTGTATTTGGCAAAAAAAATGTTTCCCACGGCTGACCCACCGGCCACATCTTCGCACGCAAGGAAGTGCGTCCGGCAAAAACAAAGCGATTCGCCACGATGCTGGGACCCACCAGCTACATCTTCGCAGGCAAGGAAGTGCCTGACAGTCGGGACCCACTTGGTCGAAGCGTACGTAGCGTTGTCATTCTGGTCGCGAACGTGTACGTACATATATACTGGTGGATGTAGAGGCGCGCACGTGTCGTAGCACAGGCACACACGTAGCATGTACACATACGTACAGCAGCGAGGGTGCAAGAAAGAAAATACGGCCACGTACGTACATACGGGTAGGGTCTCTAACGCTTATCGCGCATACATACATGGCTGGGTTGGAACGAAGAAACAACGTCGTCTTCGTATTCATGGGGAGCCAACCGGCTGGGTCGGAACGGAATGCGTGGTTGTGTTCATCGGGAGGGCTTGGACGGAACAGGCGATGGAAACGAGGCCTGGCGTACCGCACAACAGAGGAAACGGCCTTGTGTTCGACCGGCCATGTTCGAAACGGGGTCCTGTTGATCGGGAGGGGCCTGGCGTACCGCAAAACGGAGGAAACGGACCTCCTACGGTCGAAACGGGGGTCCTGTTGATCGGGAGGGGTGGCGATCTGCAAAACGGAGGAAACGGACCTCCCTACGGTAAACGGGTCCCTGTTGATCGAGGGGTGTGGCGTGCATCGCCAAAAACGGACGAAACGGACTTGTGTTGGAGCGCTACGGCCGAAACGGGGGGGGGGGGAGGGGTGTGGCGTATCGCAAAACGGGACTCCACGGGATACTGTTCATCTCCACCGTCGACCTCCTCCAGCTTCCACGGGCTACCGTCGACCTCCTCCAGCTTCCACGGGCTACCGTCGACCTCCTCCAGCCTCCACGGGCTCCTGTTCATCCAGCCTCCACCGCGCGCTACTCCACCGCCATCGCTCAACCACCCTCCACGGGCACCCTCCACCGCTTCATCGCTCATCCAGCCCTCCACACCACGGGGTCTTGTTCAACCACCCCTCCACGGCCACCCCTCCACCGCTTCATCGCTCATCCAACCCACCACACCACGGGTTCCTGTTCATCCAAAGGCAACGCCACCGCCATCGCTCATCCAACCCCCGCAACGCTCACTGCTCATCCTAGAGGCAGCATCGATCGGCTTGATTAGCGGCGATGGCGAAGAATCGCTCCATCCGGTTGTGTTAACAGCCATCGATCGATCGCCGGGTTCACTAATGCGTAGCCTGCAAAGGCAATCGCCGGGTTCGCCAGAGCCCAACGCCTCGCCGGCTTCGCTAGAGCCAACGCCCGCACACATGCGTCGCATTTACGAGAAATGCGATCGCCTCCGCCCCTGACCTCCCACCGTAACCGGCAACTCCCCGAAATTTTCCTCCCCCTCGCTTCTACCACGGTTTTTCCGTCATGGACGGCCCAAAGAATGTCATGCAGCTGCGTCTCCGGCCCGCCCAGGACGAAAAGCCCATTTTTTGTCATGATTTTTTGTCATAGAAGTAGGAGCCCACCACATCTATGATGATACCGGGTTTTGTCACAATTATCGTCATAGAACAGAATTTTTTTTCGTTCGGCCCAAAATGTCACGGATGTGTCTTTTTTTTGTAGTGCTAGTAGCGTCTGGTGCTTGGACGGATCGTACTCCCACAGATAGCAAGTCCGGCATTGGCACGTAAGAACCCGACGAATGAGCATGACCTGGATCACGTTGACGAGCTTGATTTTCCTGTCTATCATATTCTGGACGCACGTCTGGAGCCTGGGCCACCGCCGAGGACCCTGTGTTAGGCCCCTCTCTTGCCAGGAGGTGAGCTGCATCGAGATTCTGGATCGGAATTTGGGGGACGCCGCCCAGTTAGTATTGCGCGGCTCGGTGATGTAGAACCATCCCGATTGCCGCCCCTTCACCATTTCCGCAAAGGAGCCTTCGGGCCAGGTAACATTGGGCATCTTACCCACCATGGCGCCTCCGCACTCTGCTTGTTGCCTGCTCACCACTTTCGGCTTCACATTAAAGGTCTTCAGCCATAGGCCGAAATGAGGTGGGATGTGGAGGAAGGCCTCGCACATGACAATGAATGTCGTGATGTTGAGAATGAAATTGGGGGCTCGATCATGAAACTCTAGCCCGTAGTAAAACGTCAGTCTGCGGACGAACGGGTGGAGAGGGAATCCTAGCCCGCGGATAAAGTGTGTGAGAAACACAACCCTCTCATGGGGCTCTGGAGTGGGGACGATTTGCCCTTTGCCGGGAGTCGGTGAGCAATCTCCTTGGCCAGATATCCGGCCTCCCAGAGCTCCGTGATGCCCTTCTTCTTAATAGAGGAGGCCATCCACTTGCCTCCAGCTCCGGATTCGGACATGTTTGGAGTGCTTTCTCGAGCAAGGAAAAGCTAAAGCTTGGGCGCTGGAGCTCAAGGACGAAAGGACTGAAGGAGAGAAAGGGTGTGGGTGAAGGAAGGGAATCCTTATCCCCTTATAAAGGCCGCGAATATCAAGAGCCTCTCCACTCGCCCTGAAAGCTCACCTATTCCCAAGGCCTGTGTAAACGGCACGATTGGGTTACCCATGCCCGCATTGATGAGAATCCCGCGATAAGGGGACACGATCTCTGCTTTGACAAGACGTGCCAATGGCAACCGCGTCTCGGAACGTGGGACGTGAACGCGAAAACGGTTCGAAATTATGACCGGTCAGACATAATGTCATTCTACAAAAAGTTATATTCTCTCTGCAGTTGTATATGGTGTGGCAGGTCCGGATACTATCATCGCATCTGAAGACTATCTTGGAGTTCGGATAGAAGGGAACCCGCCTTGCAATGCAGAAGACAATCTGTGCACCGGACTCCTCGTCATTGAAGCCAGGTTCAGGGGCTACCGAGGGAGTCCTGGACTAAGGGGTCCTCGGGCGTCCGGCATATCCATGGGCCGTCTTGATGGGTCAGTGAAGACAAGAAGGTCAAGATCTGCACCCGTGTCCGGTTTGGACTCTCCTTGGTGTGGGAGGCAAGCTTGGCGACCAACTATGAAGATTCCTTCTTATGTAACCGACTCTATGTAACCCTAGATCCCCCCGATGTCTATATAAACCGGAGGGTGTAGTCCGGACAGGATATACACATTACCATAGTCATACAGGCTAGACTTCTAGGGTTTAGCCATTACGATCTCGTGGTAGATCAACTCTTGTAATACTCATATTCATCAAGATCAATCAAGCAGGAAGTAGGTTATTACCTCCATAGAGAGGGCCCGAACCTGGGTAAACACCGTGTCCCCTATCTCCTGTAACCATCGATCCTGGACGCACAGTTCGGGACCCCCTACCCGAGATCCGCCGGTTTTGACACCGACAGGGGGAGGGGGCTGCTACATCGCACTTAGCTAGGTGAACCTCGGTTGGGGGGCATGAATTCATAGCTTAATTAGAATTCCCTTCGTGGCGACACGAGGGGGGTGGGGGGTTGCTAGCTACTTCACACTTTGCTAGGTGAACCTCGGTTGGGGGAGGGCATGCTCATAGCTTAGGATTCCCTTTGTGCCGACACGAGGGAGGGGGCTGCTAGCTACTTCGCTCTTTGCTACGGTGAACCTCGGTTGGGGTGGGGGGCATGCATTCATATATAGCTTAGGATTCCCTTCGTGCCGACCACGAGGGAGGAGGGGCTGCTAGCTACTTCAAGCACTTTGCTAGGTGAACCTCGGTTGAGGGGAGGGGCATGCATTCATATATAGCTTAGGATTCCCTTCGTGTCGACCACGAGGGAGGAGGGGCTGCTAGCTACTTCAAGACTTTGCTAGGTGAACCTCGGTTGAGGGGGAGGGGGCATGCATTCATAGCTTAGGATTCTCTTCGTGCCGACACGAGAGGGTGGGAGCAAGCAATACCGTGCGCTTTGTGAGAGAGATGCCACATCAAAGTTGCATTTGGTATTTGAAAATCAAACCACCCTTTTGATACATAAATTTGGTCAACATGCAACTGTGTTCGTGTTCTGACCCTCTCACGCGTCATTTTTCACCAAATTAATGAACATTAGAAAAGTCGGATGACCCAACAGACATGGTTCACTCAAACTAACCGTGTGCCACGCCGATGCACCTGTCACGCACACATCCACACAGTATATTGGGCTCCACGAGGCTCCCCCTCTCAAAAATATCTGCCCGCTTCGGGGGTTTTTCTGTTTTATAACACACGGTTGTTATCTCCGGACCGTGTGCGATGTTTCTTGTTCCCAATCCTGCCTGCATCGAAAATATCTGCCCGCCTCGAGGGTTTTTCTTTTTCATAACACACGGTTGTTATCTCCGGACCGTGTGCGATGCACTGTCATCAAAATTTTCAATAGCCCGCATTTCACTCCCGCATAGTAAAATTTTCAGTACTCGTGTCATTTCCTCAAACACCCAGCGCCCCCCTCCACACACACACACCAAAACCTCCTTAGGCGTGTGTGTGCGCGCGCACACACACACACACACACGCCCTCCCTCGCTTGAAACCCTAGCAAAGTTCCCGCCGCTGCCGCCACAAGGCCTGCATTGTGAACATCTGCTGGTTTGCCCGTGCAGCTTACCCACCAATCTCCATACCCAGGCCGCCCTGAGTTTCTTAGATGATGCCTGCCAAACGCCCTCTTTCCCACAGATCCCCATCCCCATCCCCCACTCCAGAGCATCGCAGCCTAAGCCCGGCTATGCTTCCCATGGAGCTCGAGGAGCGACTGGCCCAAAAGAGGTGTATAGCGATCTCTTTGCCCGACGTCGCCGAGGAAGCTGACGACCATTACTGGCAGCAGGCACTCAAGTAGCGGGCTAGAGTATGCGGGCATGTCTCTTCCGCCGGCTACGACATCGAGGTCATCGACAGCGACGCCCTGAGGTGGGCTGTGTCACAGGTTAAGTGGCCCACCCCCAACCCCTTGGATTCAACCGCCGTCGATCTCATCCATGGCCTGGCCGCTGATCTCCTCTGGCTCGCTATCAACAATTTGCCATTCTACATCGCCATCGAGCCCCTTTTGTCATTTCAGAAGGACACATTCTGCGATGCTGGCTTGGGATCCACAACTTCCAAGTCAGAACTTATCGACGACGACCACGAGGAGGGCACCCTCCCCGGCTCTTCCAAGGGGAAAGAGCACATCTGCTCTTCCAAGGGGAAAGCGCCCATCTGCGACATCAGGGAGGGCACCCTATAGCCGTGCTCTTCCAAGGGGAAGGAGCCCATCTGCGACAACATGGAGCGCATCCAGGGTCCGTGCTCTTCCCACGGGAACGAGCCCATATGTGACAAGTGAGGAAACCCATGATTTTTTTATTTCAGTTGTTCACAATGTGATGCTCTATATGTGCAATGATTTACTGTGCAGTACATTTCATTAATCCAGTTTTAAACATACCGATAGGAATGCATATATTTGCTTGTTGTTAAGCCTGTTATAGCTAGCATATGCCTCTTTTAAAGTTTTTTGATTGTTCGGTTGTTTGTAGTCAGCATATGTTCAGTTTCATATGCTATCTTTGGTTTTTCGTAGTATGCCTTGTTTGTTCCAATTATTCACAATGTGATGTTCTATATGTGCAAGTATGAACTGTGCATTTCAATTTCATCAGTACTAGTTTCAACAATACCACTATGAATGACTACATTTGGTTGATGCATCTTGTAGTTAATACGCCTTTCCATTTTTATTTAACCATAACCAGTGTACTTAGACCGGCACAATACCAGTTTGAATGACCATGTTTGCTTGTTGTTAATTGTTAGGCCTGTTGAAGTTAGCACACCTTTCCACTTGTTTTGCTTTAGTAGCGTGCTTAAACCTGCACATTGAAGCTATCTTTTGGAGATTATTTTGTCTGCCATGTGTAATTTTGGTTGATGTTTAGCCTGTTGTGCTTAACATGCTTCTTGATGTACCTACACAGGACAATTTGTTGTGTAATTTTGGAGATTATTTTGACTGATGTTTTCCATCGAGGTTAGTTTCATCCCATGGCTTATATCTGCTCACTGTTCAGGATATCCGTAGCTGGTACCATATAGGGCGGCGGTTGATAAGAGACTAATCGGTGAATCGGACTTTTAACTGAATATATCTGCGAGCCATTTTTCCTTAGGTTAACTAGGGCCATATGTAATATATCTGAGGCTACATAGCAACATGCACTATACTTAATGTCTAAATATGCAATCCTAGGCTACATAGCAACAAGGAAGAGTGTTACATTAATGTTCTAATGATGTCTAGATATACGAAAGCAGCAAGAACAACAAAGAACAACAACACAACCCGGTTTGGATACTCAACCTAGCTAGAGGTTAGAGTTAGTTTCTAGCTCATTACTAACCTCGAACTAACTCCATCCAAAGAGTTGTTTGGATGGCGAGTTAGATTGACAATAAATGCACTAGGAGAACTAGCTCCAATTAGCACCTCTTGGGTTGGATACTAGTTTTCTTGGGTGGGTTATATATGCAACTAGCTCAAACTAGCCCTCATGTTTAGATATACTTTAGGGCTATTTGAGCCCGAACTAGCTCAAACTAACTGTAACCTGTGGATACAGCAGCAGATAATTTTTAAGAACGAACTAAACTCCTTCCGGCCCATAATATAAGATGTTAATTCATCTAATATGTGAGTATATTGGATGTTATAAGATACTCCCTCCGTTCCTAAATATTTGTCTTTTTAGATATTTCAAATGGACTACCACATACGGATGTATATAGACATATTATAAAAGAGTGGCGTACTACAATCATTGTGCCATTGCTGTTTAGCTTCTAATATTAACTTGTTGCTTTTAGGTACATATGTCATTGGTAAAGATCCGTGTTTCGACCCTTTTTGCGTATGGGGCAATGAGATATCAATGAACCGGCATCAAGTGAGGAAGCTGATAAAGATTGTTAGTAAAATGGGTCCAAAGATGGCAATTAAACTATTTGTTTAGACTTTATCCAAAACAACAGTGAACTGCAGGATGGTAAGTAAGAACTCTGCAGCCTTCTTTTTACTGCCCATAATGAGCTGTGTTAGATGAAAATGTCTAAAATCTTATTCCTTTGTAGTGGTTGCCAAAGCAGTTTACTCAAGATTACCTCTCAAACTACATGATTACCTCTCAAAGGTTAAAGTATTTCTACCAGAACACGATGATTATCTAGATGTTTTCATGAAGATCGTGAAGGATGGGCGGTCGGCCATCACAAGGGGTTGCACTAGAGTCGTGCGTTTTCCTTACGCATGGAGGAGGGCACAATATGGGCATTCCGCTTCACCTTGTTCAAGAACCAGAATATATTTCGCCTCTTTCTTTACCGTTTTTAACGGTAAAGACAAGTATACAAGCGTGGTTCATCATTCTTTATTTGGTTCTTATGTAATTCTTGAACATATGTACCTATGAATCGAATAATGCATTGGTTGTTTGAACCTGATGGATATGAATAAAGCTGTAGCATACATTCAAATTCAAATCCAAATCCGGTACAATTTGGAAAAGCAGCAATTAAATTACGGTGAAATTACACTCTCCAAGTTGTTACGGCACACACGGTTGGTAAAACACAAACGTTTGAGATATGCACCATAATCCGAGATGGTTCACAGAGAGGAAACGTGTGCAAGCATGCACACAGTTGCCATTTGCAAAGCGTGTGCGATGTCAGACAATATCACAAATGATGCGGGCAAACTAAACGTTTCTGTTAGTTACCTTATCGTACACGATTCACAACCATGAACTATTTCTGATGAAGTATGCATCGTAAACGTTGCACCACAAAATAGCGTGTGCAATAGTTGTCATGTACAACGATGTTACGATGGTCCGACGTTTCGTAGTCCTGTCCGACACTCGTATGACAGTTAGCTAATATTCTTACCGATGAACCGTTTGTGATGGGCCGCGCATCATACACATTCTATAATAGTGAACCGTTTGTGATGGGCCGCACATCATAAAGGTAGCACCATAGAATACCGACTGCGATGGCAATGCAAGGTAAACGAGTAGGAATCTCAGAGGGGCCCTATCCCCGACGGTTTCTAGGTCGTGTGGGAAGGACCCCCCTATCGCCCACACTCACTTGGCGACGGTTCCAAATGTTGTCGCGGAAAGGGGTTTTAAACCGATTGTTTAGGACCGACGTGCACCAGTGTTTACATGAAAGTGAGTGGGAGCTCTGTACCATTTCTAATATTATATGTGGATGACATATTGTTGATTGGAAATAATACAGAATTTCTGGATAGCATAAAAGGAAACTTGAATAAGAATTTTTCAATGAAAGACCTTAGTGAAGCTGCTTATATATTGGGCATCAAGATCTATAGAGATAGATCAAGACGCTTAATTGGACTTTCACAAAGCACATACCTTGATAAAGTTTTGAAGAAGTTCAAAATGGATCAGTCAAAGAAAGAGTTCTTGCCTATGTTACAAGGTGTGAAGTTGAATCAAACTCAATGCCCGACCACTGCAGAAGCTAGAGACAAAATGAAAGTCATTCCCTATGCCTCAGCCATAGGTTCTATCATATATGCAATGTTGTGTACCAGACCTGATGTGTGCCTTGCTATTAGTTTAGCAGGGAGGTACCAAAGTAATCCAGGAGTGGATCACTGGGCAGCGGTCAAGAACATCCTGAAATACCTGAAAAGGACTAAGGATATGTTTCTTGTTTATGAGGTGACAAAGAGCTCGTCGTAAATGGTTACGTCGATGCAAGCTTTGGCACTGATCCGGATGACTCTAAGTCACAAACTGGATACATATTCATATTGAATGGTGGAGACGTCAGTTGGTGCAGTTCTAAGCAGAGCGTCGTGACGGGATCTACGTGTGAAGCGGAGTACATAGCTGCTTTGGAAGCAGCAAATGAAGGAGTCTGGATGAAGGAGTTCATATCCGATCTAGGTGTAATACCTAGTGCATCGGGTCCAATGTAAATCTTTTGTGACAATACTGGTGCAATTGCATTGGCAAAGGAATCCAGATTTCACAAGAGAACCAAGCACAACAAGAGACACTTCAATTCCATCCACGATCAAGTCAAGGAGGGAGACATAGAGATTTGCAGGACTGATGGGTTGTGAAGACACGAAGACCGAAGACTATACCAGTGTCCGGATTGGACCCTCCTTGGCATGGAAGGTAAGCTAGGCGACCGACTATGAAGATTCCCTCCTATGTAACCGACTCCATGTAACCCTAGATCTCTCTGGTGTCTATATAAACCGGAGAGCATAGTCCGGATAGGACAGATTCATTACCATATACTGATAGGCTAGACTTCTAGGGTTTATCCATTACGATCTCGTGGTAAATCAACTCTTGTAACACTCATGTTCATCAAGATCAATCAAGCAGGAAGTAGGGTATTACCTCCATAGAGAGGGCCCGAACCTGGGTAAACGTCGTGTCCCCCGTCTCCTGTTACCATCGATCCTAGACGCATAGTTCGGGACCCCCTACCCAAGATCCGCCGGTTTTGACACTGACATTGGTGCTTTCACTGAGAGTTCCACTGTGCCATCGACGAAAGGATTCGATGGCCCCTTCGATCGTCAGTAATGACGCCATCCAGGGAGAAACCTTCCTCCCCGGACAAATCTTTGTGTTCGGCGGCTTCGTGCTGCGGGTCAACTCGCTTGGCCGTCTAGAGCAGATCGATAGCTACACCCCTGGCCATCAGGTCAGATTTGGAAGCTTGAACTACGTCGCGGATATCCGTGGAGACTTGGTCTTCGATGGATCCGAGACCGCGGCGATCGCTCCCCTTCTCTCCGATGAACATGACTTAAATCTGTCATCGGAGCACACCTAGGAGATGGATCCTGTTGCTGCAACGGCCTCAGTACCGAAGCAGATCATCCCCTCTGAGGCCATAAAGTCCGCGACATTGGAGCCGCACACGGACTCGACACCCTGCAATACTTGCGACAATGGAACTTCGGACTCGTATCCGGCCATACATTCCGGACCAGATGCATCTGCGGACACCGAGCTGGATTGGTTATCAATTTTCAAATTTAGCGCCGTAGACATCTTCGGCATTCGCCTTTGGGTGACGTACTAAACTCTTTGAAGAAATTATCCTTGGTGGAGGACTCACAACCGAACTATGTCCGGTCCGAGCTAGAGACGGACAATGAGTAATTTTGCTTCCCACCCGCCACCCACTTCATAGCCACCGTCGATGACTTAACCGACGTGCTTGACTATGGCTCCGAAGACATCAACGGTATGGACGACGATGCCGACAGGGAGCAAGGCCAAGACGCGCCATTCACTGGACGTTGGACAGCCACCTCTTCGTACGATGTGTACATGGTTGATACACCTAAAGGATCTGGCGACGATAAAGAAGAGCCGGATAAGAACAAACCCTCGGAGACGCAGTCCAAGTGCCGCTGCCCCAAGCGCCATTCTAAGCCTCGTCGCTCAAAGGATGGCAACACTGGCACCAGAAAAAATAGTACTCCGGGCAACGCCGAAAACAATGAAGACCCTGTCGGAACTGCATCCGAACAGGAGGAAAACGGCAATGCGCAAGACAACCCTGATGAACAGGGCATACAAGATAACTCGGAGGACGATAGTTACCATCCACCCTCCAAAGAGGAGACAAGCCTCGGCAACAAAGACTTCATCGTGCCGGAGGACCCTATGGAGCAGGAGCATTTTAAACTCCAGCTCATAGCCACAACAAGGAGCCTGAAAAAGAAACAGCAGCAACTTCAAGCCGAACAAGACCTGCTCGTCGACAGATGGACCGACGTCCTGACAGCGGAAGAATACGGCCTCAAGCGCCCAGCCAAGAGCTACCCGAAACGCAGACTGCTACCTCAATTTGATGAGGAGGCACCGGAACACATATCTCCCTTGCATAATGAGGAGCGACCACCGCGTGGTCGAGACAGGCGGCCGACCGGCCACCCCGCAGCCGGGACAAAGCGGCAACTCAGGCTGAACAGCAGCCTGCCCCATCGCCTCGCAAAAATAGATACGAAAGAGTTCGGGGTCACACATACGACCTCCGGCAAATCCTGGACGATAGAACAGGACACCCAAGATCGATCTACGGATCGCGAGGGCGTGCCTCGAGGCACGAGGAAGGCCACCTATTCGGACGTGCTAAATCTAACCACGCTCGGGCCGAACATCGTAGACGGACTCCATCAGAACTACGCCACGACGCAGCCTGATATAGAGGCGCCGCACACCCTCTCTGCTTCACAGATGAAGTACTGGATCACGAATTCCCCGAGGGGTTCAAGCCCGTCAATATGGAATCATACGACGGCACAACCGATCCAGCAGTATGGATCGAGGACTTTATCCTCCATATCCACATGGCTCGAGGAGATGATCTCCACGCCATTAAATACCTCCCACTAAAGCTCAAAGGGCCAGCTCGGCACTGGCTTAACAGTCTGCCTGAAAATTCCATCGGCAGCTGGGAGGACTTGGAAGAGGCTTTCCTCGACAACTTCCAAGGAACCTATGTCCAGTCACCAGACGCCGCTGACTTAAGCCACATAGTTCAACAACCTGGAGAATCAGCCAGAAAATTCTGGACTAGATTCCTAACCAAAAAAACCAGATCGTTGACTGCCCGGACGCCGAGGCCTTAGCAGCCTTCAAACACAGCATCCGCGACGAATGGCTAGCACGCCACCTCGGCCAAGAAAAGCCGAAGTCTATGGCAGCCCTCACGGCACTCATGACCCGCTTTTGCATGGGAGAGAACAGTTGGCTGGCCCGTAGTAACAACACAGCCAGCGAGACAGGCCCCTCTGAGGCCAAGAATAGCACTGGCAAGCTCCGGCGCAATAGGCACAAACGCCGAAGCAATGATAACAACATCGATGACACCACAGTCAACACCGGATTCAGAGGCTCCAAGTCCGGCCAACGAAAGAAGCCCTACAAAAGAAACAATGAAGGAGCTTCCAGCCTAGACTGCATACTTGACCGTCCATGCCAAATACACGGCACCCCGGATAAGCAAGCTAATCATACCAACGGGGATTGTTTGGTTTTCAAGCAGGCTAGCAAGTTAAATGCCGAAAACAAAGAAAAGGGATCACAAAGTGAGGACGAGGACGAAGAGCTCCGGCAGCCGAACACGGGAGTGCAGTAGAAATTTCCCCTTCAAGTCAAAACGGTGAACATGATATATGCCACACACATCTCCAAAAGGGAGCGTAAGCGTACACTCGAGGACGTCTATGCGGTAGAGCCAGTCGCCCCAAAATTCAATCCATGGTCGTCATTCCCGATCACCTTCGATCGATGAGACCACCCAACTAGCATCCACCATGGAGGTTCAGCCGCACTAGTTCTTGACCCAATTATTGACGAGTTTCACCTAACACGAGTCCTGATGGACGGTGGTAGCAGCCTTAACCTGCTCTATCAAGACACGGTGCGGAAGATGGGCATTGACCCCTCACGAATAAAACCAACAAAGACTACCTTCAAATGAGTCATACCAGGCGTGGAGGCCCGCTGTACGGGCTCAATCATGCTGGAAGTGGTCTTCGGCTCTCCGGACAATTTCCGAAGTGAGGAGTTAATCTTCGACATCGCCCCATTCCACAGCGGCTACCACGCACTGCTCGGACAAACAGCGTTTGCTAGATTCAACGCAGTGCCACATTACGCTTATCTCAAGCTCAAGATGCCCGGCCCACGTGGCATCATAACAGCCAATGGCAACACGGAACGCTCCCTCCGAACAGAGGAACACACCGCCACCCTAGCAGCAGAGGTACAGAGCGGCCTTCTCAAGCAGCACCATAGTGCGGCTGCCGAGCCCCTGGACACCATCAAGAAGTTCTGAACTACACTGCAGCAGGACAGCAAGGCTCGTCAAGAGCTCGACTAGCAATTTTGCCTCCGTCCAGTCCCGATGAGGTAGTGGCATTCGTACCACGCATACATAATTACGCACTCGAAATTCCATGGACGTCGACGGAGGCACAAGCTAACCCGGGATCTACTGTTCGGCTAGACCGACCCCGAACACACTTTTTCCTTTCTGTTTCAGGTTCCTTTTCTCGCGAGCCTGATCATCAGCCCCTTCGAAGGATCAGCATACAAAGGGGGCATGCAGCATAGGTGCGTAGGGCAACCTCCATACATTCTTCTTGACGGTATTTTTTACTTATTTCCCAGGACCCGCACGCTGCCTCTTCTTGATCCCGACATGTTAAATAGCCCGGGTGCTTATCGCACTATTTGTATAAAATACGCCTTGACGTATCCATTCCGTTATAATAAAAATGATTTGCGGCCCAGTTTCTGTGGTTTTCGCTTCTTACTTCATTTTATTTCGATCTGCTTATCAGCTACATCGGTACTCTTTTGTATGTTTCATATTCGCTAGGGGCTGCTTATCACCCTATAACACGGCAACAAAGTCCGAACACTTCTTGTATAAAAGTTCGACACCCCGAAATTTAGCATTATATGCATTGGCTCCGAATCATGTCTTTGGTCAATAGTTGGGTTGCCCGGCTCCTGTGCTTGCTACCCTACATTCCGCTCTATCGGCTAGGGTAGTAAAGGGAGAACTACTGCGATTGTGCCCTGGCCTTGACTAGATGAGCACCTGAGTAGAGAAATCCTAAAACTGACTGTCATGACACAGCGAGAGCCGGTCAGCTGTTCGAGGGTTACAAAATCGTTGGAGATTTTTTCCGCGTCACGCGAAGGGATCGACACTTCCCGATCAGATGCTGGCAGCACCCTGGCTTGGACCAGGGGCTGCGCACTTGCTTAATTATAAAACTCCTATGGCTAAGTGAGGGCGTTTAAGCCGTATAGTCTGATTGCCTTGTTCGTTGCGCTAAACAACTCCTTCAAGGACCATATAATTGGATCAAGATTGTTTAGATCCCATCCCGAACACCTCCATACTAATTACGTGAGGGCAGAAGCCGACGACTGGCCAACCCTTAGATTGCATATAACACGGCCGCACGGGAGGAAACAATTTAAAGCATAATGAGATTATATTACAAAACAAGCTTTGTCTTTATAATACAAGGCAAAGGACAACATGAATGTATTTATTCGAGAATAATGTCCTTCGAACATTGAGCTGCTACAAGTCGAGACCCTTGTAGGACATCCGCAAAATACTTTTCGGGTGTGCGGTGCTCCTTGCCCTCTGGCGGCCCGCTGGCCACTTCAACAACGGTCATCTGCGCCCACCACATATTGCAGCGATCGAAGTCCATACGGGCACCTTCAATACATACAGAGCGCTTGATGACGTCCAGCCGCGGACAGGCTTCCACTAGCCGCCTCACAAGTCTGAAGTAGCTGTCGGGCATAGCTTCAGCTGGCCATAGCCGGATTGTTAAATCCTTCATGGCTAGTTCGGCCACCCTGTGCAGCTCCACCAGATGCTTCAGCTAATCGGTGAAGGACACGGGATGCTCTGGCGTCGCATACTGCGTCCAGAACAACTTCTCCGTCGAACCTCCTCCTTTGGCTTGGTAGAACTATGCAGCGTCTGATACGCTACGTGGTAAATCCGCAAAAGCCCCTGGGGAACTCCGAACCCGGGTTAGTAAAAGGTATTGCTTCTCTGCATACTTGCTTTGCATATTAAAAGCCTTACCCGCCGTGATCTTCCTAGCCTCCTGGATCTCCTGGAGGGCGGCCCGGGCCTCATTTCATGCAGTCTCCGCGCTCTGACGAGCCTTGGAGAGCTCGGCCTTTTGATCCGACGCATCATTCTCCAAGATCTCACATTTTTTCACCGTGTCTTGGAGCTCCTGTTGGACCTCCTTGACCCGGGCCTCGAGCTTTTTTCGAGCGGCTTGCTGCTCGACGGCCTTCCCCTCAGCTTCGGCCAGAGCCTTTTTTAGGGCCTCCACCTCGGTTGCGGCTCCTGCACACATTTCGACATTAAGGTCAGTATGCAACGCTTGTTCTTTCTGAACACACAGCAAGACGATACCTACCTTGCTTCTCTTGAAGCTGCATTATAACCTCACCGAGCTCGTTCTCAGTCCGCTCCAGCCTCTGCTTCAGTTCAGAGACTTCGACAGCATGTGAGGTTGCGGCCAACAGCGACGCCTGCTCATGCACACATATCACATCAGTCTCCTACACTAGAGGATTGATCCTCTGTCCGGTTCCTCTTGCCGAGCACCGGACAGTGTCTCAGGGGCTACTGACTACATGGGATTTCTTTCTCTTGCCTCAAAACCTGTTAACAGGCTGCCGCAGGCCTCATTTCAGTCCGCTCTTGGCAGACTGAACTTTCTCGATCACCGCACCCATAAGGACGCGGTGCTCGTCCACGACGGAGGCGCTTCGCAGCACCCCCATCAGATCATCCGATGCTCCTGGATGGACAGGAGCCACCGGTGGAGGCGGCACACCCCCCTTCAAAGGGAGCTGCTCGCCCAACTTCGGAGCCATAGGGGGCTCCGGAACCATATTCGGCCAAGGGCCGATCTGGATACGGCCCTCTTCCCCAATCTCCATGGGGATTGGATCCCCCGCGTGTCCGGCAGTGGAGGTCTCTCCTTGTGGCGCCTCCCGAACAAGGTCCTCGGCTCCTCCCTTCGGAGCGGTCCTTCGGGACAGCACTTCGGCATCATCCCCGGCCCCGGGTGAGTAAGCAGGCGGTGGAGACCTGCTCGCCATCTCCGACGAAGCCAATGAACCTCCAGAGGAGGATTGCTGGATGAGATCACGGGCCGGACTGCAATGGTGTAGTTAACTAAGTTAAAATAATAAAGAGGAAAGAGCTGATGTGTGCGTCAATAAAGCCGTGTCACTCACGAGGCGGCCTGAGGCTTAGTGCGGGGACGTCATTCCGAACTACTGTCCACGTCCCATGCGGTGTTGGCCGCTGGGGCGCCCTTCCCATTTTGGGCGCCTCCGCCTCCAGATGTGTCGGAGCCGCCCTCTTCTTCTTCCTCTCCTCAGGGGGAGGATTGTTTTCTTCCTCTTCCTCTTCCCCGTCATTATCCTCAGGGATAGAGGAATGAGTTTCGTCATCTTCGGACGCTACGTCCGAAGTGTCCTTACGACGGAGGCCACTCTTGGCCCCCTTTGCCTTCTTCTTGGCCTTCTTCTCCGGCGCCTTATATGGCGCCGGCACCAGCATCTTCACCAGACGTGGGATGACTGGTTCTTCAGGCAGTGGTGCCGGACACTAGATCCGCTTCGCCCTCTCCATCCAGTCCTGAAAGAGCAGCAATAAAAGCTCAGACATAACCCTCAAAACAATTAGGTTGAGGACTCATTCGAAATAACATACCTTGCTGGTGGGGTGTGTACAGTCGTGACCATGGTCTGAATCTGTGTCCGGTGGTTTCTCGTTGCCCTTGAAGAGCAATTTCCATGCGCCTTCGTGCGTAGTCTCGAAGAGCCTCACCAGGGTCTGGTGCTTCTTCGGATTGAACTCCCACAGTGGGCGGCTTCAGTGCTGGCACGGAAGGATCCGGCAAAATAACATCACCTGGATCACATCAACGAGCTTGACGCTCTTGGTTACCATGCTCTGAAAGCGCGTCTGCAGCGCTATCAGCTCGTCAGGGGAACACCAGTCCGGATTCTTCTCGACCCAAGAGGTGAGTCACATGGTGTAACATCCCAAAATTCTAAATTTTGGAATGTTATAAACAAATAGATAGATTTGATTGATTGTTTGATTGATTGACTGAAAGTGAGTGAATTCGAAACTTTTGAAAGTTAAATGAGAGGGAATAAAAGGACTTTCCCAAACTTTCATTTTGCTTTTATGAACTTCGAATTCAAATTCTTTTCATCACAAAACCACGGAGAGAAGATGACATGACTTCTTCCATTTATTTAAATGACAAGGGGTGTTGAAAATATTTGAATTTCATTTGGAAAATATTTTCCAATTCTGAAACTTTATGCAACTCAATGATTTTCACGAGCGAAGATAAAATGACTTCTTCAAAACATATGAAATATGAGTTGGGAGTTTCAAAGAAATAAATTCAAAGTTCTTCTGAATTTATTTTCAATTTGGAGTTATTGAGTTTTATTCAAATTATTTTCTCCAAAAATAAAATATATGGAAAATAGGGTAACATGATTCCCTACATCAGAAAATTTGAGAGAAAATTATTTGAATTCATTTTGGTATTTTCAAAATGATTTTTATTGGATTTTATTAGAGCTGAAACACTCTTTGTTTTATTTGGATTTGTGTGTATTTTATTTGAAGCTAAAATAATGTTCATCTTGTAGGAAATATTTTTCTGCAAATTTTGATATATTATATGCCTATATAAAAGTTTTATTATTTTGTTTTATTTTGTTCTGTGAATTTAAAAAAAAAAAAAAGAGGAGCGCAGCGCCTTGGGCCAAAGGCCCAAGCCGCTAGCCGCCGGCCGGCCAAGGCCACAAGGCCATCGCGCATAGCACGCACCTAGGGGAGCCAGGAGCCCCAAGTTTCCTATTCTTTTACAATTCTTAGTAGAATTTGACCCCGTTTTGTTATTCCGTTTTTTATTCCTAGGATTCCTAATCCTAATCTATTTCTTGTCCCCTATCCCAAGCAAAACCCTCCCTCCCCAATATAAATACCCAAGCACCCCCTCCAACACATCAAATCAACTCTCCTCTCCTCTCCTCCACATCGCGGCAGTTAGCAGTGCCACCACCCGCCGCCGCCCACATAGCCGCCGCCCCTCACTAAGCGCCGTCGCCGCCGCCCGCCGCCCTATGCCGCCACCAGCCGGGCCCTCGCCTCTTGAGGTACTAGCCCAGCCTTGGCCACGTTTTCTAGATCGGTTTTCTAGATCGGTTTCCGTTCCGTTTTCTAGATTGGTTTTTCGTTTCGGTTTTCTTTCCGAAACCCTAGATCGGTTTTCTCGCCGGTTTTTCTTTCCGGTTTTGTTTAGCGAGCGTTCGCTCCATAGATTTTTCTTTTTATTTTTAATTTCCGTCATGGACCTATCCGTAGTCCCTAATCTTCAAACGATCATAACTTTTTACTCGTAAGTCGGAATCCAACGAAACCAACGCCCACTTCTTCGTTATGATCTCCTCTATCCAGAATACAACTCAAACATGTTTTTGAAAGTTTTAAAATTTGATTTCAAACAGATTTGTATTTAAACTTCGTTTGATCATAACTTGAGTTTCAGAACTCCGATTTAGTTGATTCTTTTTGCAAATCGAAGCTCTTGACCTAAACTTTCTGATAAGGCCAAATACACATGGTTTTGGTACTGTTAGAAATTGTTTTATGTTGCAAGAGTTATTTGATTTGTTTTTGATGTTTTCCGAATCGTTTTCTTCGATTTTTCCTATCTTTTGAGTGATTGCTTATGTGTGGTTACTATTGCTTGATTACGATAGATTGACCGGAGTGTGACGAGTAGATCTATCAAGAGTTTTGAGTGCGAATCATCTTCATCAACTTTGCGTGCAAGTAACACTTTGATCATACTCTTCTCATACCCAGCTTTTTATGCATTAGATCAATCCTCAAACACTTGCATGATTAGGATCTAATTAAATTGTGGGATGGGAAGTAGATGGAGGTAGTACCTATTACCTGTTTTACTTATGAAACCTTGGGAGTTACTTCTACGTTTGCTTATTATGCCATGCTATGCTAGTAGACGTGGATTGGGTGAGTGAATATCCATGACAGATGTGAGATTGTTAATTAATGGTTTATTTAAGGTGGCAACTTAAACACATATCTGGGTGGATTGAGGCACCTGGTTTCTATCAGGACTTGCCTGTTTTCTTCGGACCGCCACCCGTGCTCAAAGGGATCATAAGATTATTCAAACTAGAAACTTCCGTGTGCAGCCACAAGCCATTATGGGCTCGCATAGTTGACTAAGTTGTGCGAACTCTTACGGGTAGACTAGCAGATGTAGGGAAAGTAGGTGTACCGGTCTACCCACAAGTAAGGTGCTAGCGCTCGAAAGACTGTGTCTCGGTCATCCGCCTCTCAAACACCATGTAGTGCGAGAACCAAACGGAGGCGATCGAGTCTTGTGGGGAAAAGTGCATAAACCTCTGCAGAGTGTACAAACTAATCATGATTAGCCGTGTCCCGGTTATGGACAATTTTGAGTATCTAGTACTGGATATCCTGTTGATCTCATCACGTTACTTAATAAAATTTGTTTGGGTTTAATGAGTACTTTTAATTGGGATTGAGGATGTTGTCAACCATTCTCAATGTTTAACAACCACCATGATAGTTAAATAAATTTATTCCTTTGAAGTAGGGAAAAATTGGCTTTTCGCAAAAAATCTGTAACCATAGAGCTTTCCACCAGCCATATATGCATGTAGTATAAGCGTATTCTTTCATTACTCTCTATGTATTACATTGCCAGATATTCCATGTGCTGACCCGTTTTGGGCTGCAACTTTTCATGTTGCAGAATTTTCGAACGACAGTAAGTGATACGTTAGGGTTACGATTTCCTATACTCAACTTTGCCGTTGGTGTTGATGGGAATCCACAACCTTGTTGCTTCCGCTATATATTTGGATCGAGGTAATAGTATTTACGTTACTTTATACATGTGATTTACCTGTTATAAATCCTTCGAGTACTGTGTGTGTCAGCATACCGATCCAGGGATGACACGAAAGCACAGAGACTTGATCCATTCGGGTCGGGTCGCTACACATAGGAGCACTGGACCGGAATTCGGTAGCTGCGGCCCAGGTGGTGCCGCGTGGTTCTGTGATGTAGAACCACTGCTTTTGCCACTCCTTTACCGTATCCACAAAGGTGCCTTTAGGCCAGGAGACGTTGGACAATTTACTCACCATTGCCCCTCCGCACTCCGCGTGCTGGCCATCCACCACCTTCGGCTTCACGTTGAAGACTTTGAGCCACATCCCAAAGTGGGGTTGGATGCGGAGGAAGGCCTCGCACACGACGATAAACGCCGAGATGTTGAGGAAGGAATTCGGGGACAGATCATGGAAATCTACCCCGTAGTAATACATTTACCCGCGGACGAAAGGGTGGAGTGGAAACCCAAGCCCGCGGAAGAAATGAGGGAGGAATACTACCCTCTCGTTGGGCTCCGGCGTGGGGACAATTTGTCCCTCGGCCGGCAAGTGGTGGGCAATTCCCTTCGCCAAATATCCGGCCGCCCGGAGCTCAGTAATGTCCTCCTCCTTGACGGAGGAGACCATCCACTTGCCCTGACCACCGGATCCGGACATGGTTGCTTGAGTGGAAAGGAGATGAAAACTTGGGTGCTGGAGCTCGAGATCGGGAAGGCAGAGATGGAGAGAAAGCGTGAGCAGAGGAAGAGGGGATCCTTATCCTCTTATAAAGGCAGAAAACATTAGACACCTCCTCGCTCGCCTTAAGATTCGCCTATTCCCAAAGGTTGTGCAAACGGCACGGTTGGGTTACCCATGCCCGCATTGATGAGAATGCCGCAATAAGGGGACACGATCTATGCTTCGTCAAGACGTGCCAATAGCGACCGCGTCTTGAAACGTGGGACAAACGGTTCGAAATTATGACCGAACGGACGTAAAGCAGAAAGCTGTTAGCGGAAGGAACTCGTGTGGAATATATATATTCTCTCTGTGGTTGTGCATGGTGTGTAACAGGTCCGGATACAATCATCGTGTCCGAAGACTATGTTGGAAGTTCGGAAGAAGGGGAACCCGCCTTGCAATGCCGAAGACAATCTGCGCGCCGGACTCCTCGCCATTGAAGCCAGGTGCAGGGGCTACCGAGGGAGTCCTGGACTAAGGGGTCCTCGGGCGTCCGGCCTGTTATCCATGGGCTGGACTGATGGGCTGTGAAGACACGAAGACCGAAGACTATACCCGTGTCCGGATTGGACTCTCCTTGGCGTGGAAGGCAAGCTAGGCGACCGACTATGAAGATTCCCTCCTATGTAACCGACTCCTTGTAACCCTAGATCTCTCCGGTGTCTATATAAACCGGAGAGCATAGTCCGGATAGGACAGATTCATTACCATATACTCATAGGCTAGATTTCTAGGGTTTAGCCATTACGATCTCGTGGTAGATCAACTCTTGTAAAACTCATATTCATCAAGATCAATCAAGAAGGAAGTAGGGTATTACCTCCATAGAGAGGGCCCGAACCTGGGTAAACATCGTGTCCCCCGTCTCCTGTTACCATCGATCCTAGACGCACAATTTGGGACCCCTTACCCGAGATCCGCCGATTTTGACACCGACAGTCATGTCTACATAGTTCTCGAACCCGTAGGGTTCGCACGCTTAACATTCGATGACGATTTGTATTATGAGTTATGTGATTTGATGACCGAAGTTTGTTTGGAGTCTCGGATATTATCATGGACATGACGGGGAGTCTTGAAATGGTCGAGACATAAAGATTGATATACTGGACAATGTTAGTCGGACACAGGATGAGTTCCCAGAGGTACCGGGTAACTATCAGAGTGCCGGAGGGTTCGAAACCCCCCGGTGGAACTAATGGGCCTCCATGGACCTTAGTGGGGAGAGAGAAGGGCCACAAGGGGTTGGCCGCCCCCCCTTGGGCCCGAATTGGACTAGGGGAACGGGGCGGCGCCCCCTTTCCTTCCCTTCTCCCTCTCCCTTCCTTCTTCCCCTTCCTCTAGGTGGAATCCTACCAGGACTTGGAGTCCTAGTAGGACTCCTCTCTCCTGGCGTGCCCTACAGGGGCCGGCCAACCTCCCCCTGCCCTCCTTTATATACGGGGGCAGGGGGCACCCTAGGACACACAAGACCAATTGTCTTAGCCGTATGTGATGCCCCCCTCCACAGTTACACACCTCGGTCATATCGTCGTAGTGCTTAGGCGAAGCCCTGCGCCGGTAACTTCATCATCACCATCGCCACGCCGTCGTGCTAACGAAACTCTCCCTTGGCCTCAATTGGATCAAGAGTTCGAGGGATGTCATCGAGCTGAACATGTGCTGAACGCGGAGGTGCCGTACATCCGGTGCTTGGATCGGTTGGATCACGAAGACGTTCGACTACATCAACCGTGTTACTAAACGCTTCCGCTTTCGGTCTACGAGGGTACATGGACACACTCTCCCCGCTCGTTGCTATGCATCTCCTAGATAGATCTTGCGTGATCGTAGGTAAATTTTTTGAAATATTGCATTCCCCAACATATTTATGTTCATGGTGTTCATATCCTACTCATGCTAGTGTCTAATGTTACTTATGCATAATGCATGTTCATGACCGTTGTTGCTCTCTAGCTAGCCGCTTCTCAACCTATTTGCCAGCCTTCGCCTGTACTAAGTGGGAATTCTACTTGTACATCAAAAACCTTGAACCCAAAAGTTATTCCAGATGAGTCCACCATACCTACCTATATGCGGTATTACCCTGCCGTCCTAAGTAAATTTGCATGTGCCACCTCTAAAAACTTCTAATAAATATCCTTTTTGTGTGCCTGGATCGTTCATGGAACGACAGTAGGTGGTCGGTATCTTCCATGCTAGGCAGGTTATTCTTAGGTCGAGTGTTTATTCACTCGCCATCGCATGAGAAAAGGGCAGTAATAGGGATGCCCAGTCCCCAACTGCAAACTAAAAAAGCTTACAAATAATCAAACAAACCAATGGAGTCAAAACCTTTACTTTTATCGCTTAGGAACCGCCACTAGCATGCTTAGCATGGAAGATATTGATAACTGATGGTCATGAAGTAACTGAGAAAGGTGCATGTCTCAAAATATCATATACCTATGTTTTAAAACTTGAGCTCTGGCACCTCTGCAAATCACTGCTTCCCTCTACGAAGGGACTATCTATTTACTTTTATGTTGTGTCATCACCCTCTAAAATAAGCGCCAGAACCTGAGAGCACTCTTGTCATGCTTATGCATTGTATGTAGCTAATGTTGGATACATCATGACTGGATCTTTTCTACAGTGAATTACAATGTTTAGTCGCTTCTTGGACTTTGGAGTTGCTCTGCATTTATGTTTCACGGTCTCAGAAAGGGCTAGCGAGATACCACTATTGTCATATTATATCATGGTTGTTTTGAAAACGTGTTGCCATTTGAGATACCCACTACAAAAAAAGACACATCCATGACATTTTGGGCCGAACAAAAATCTTTTCTGTCATACTTATGACACTTCTATGACGATAATTGTGACAAAACCCGATATCATCATAGATGTGGTGGGGTCCTACTTCTATGACAGAAAATCATGACAGAAAACGAGCTTCTCGTCCTGGGTGGGCCGGAGACGCAGCTGCATGACATTCTTTGGGACGTCCATGACGGAAAAAACCGTGGTAGAAGTGAGGGCGCGGAAAATATCAGGGAGACCCCGGTTACGGTGGGTGGTCGTGGGCCGAGCGATGCGCGTTTATCTCGTACATATGCACGTGTGTGTGAGGCGTTGGGCTCTAACTGAACCCGAGCGATTGCATTGCAGGCTACGCGTTACTAAACCCGAGCGATCGATCGATGGCTGTTAACTGAACCCGATCGAGCGATTCCTTTGCTACTGCTGCTAACTGAAGCCGATCGATGCTGCCTCTGGATGAACAGTGAGCGTTGCGGGGGGTTTGGATGAACAGTTCCCGGTGGGGTGGATGAACAGGACCCCGTGGTGTTGCCTCTGGATGAACAGTACCTTGATCGATCGAGCCGGTTGGGGCTGGATGAACAGGACCCCGTGGAGGGCTGGATGACAAGGACCACCCCAGGGAGGGCAGGATAAGCGATGAGACGGTGGAGGGCGGGATGAGCGGTGAGCCCGTGGAGGGGTGGTTGAACAGGAGCCCGTGGAGAGGGCTGGTTGAACAGTAGCCGGTGGAGTAGCGCGCGGTGGAGGCTGGATGAACAGGAGCCCGTGGATGAATAGTCGCAGGTGGAGGCTGGAGGAGGTCGACGGTGGATGAACAGTAGCCTGTGGAGGCTGGAGGGGGTCGACGGTGGAGATGAACAGTATCTCGTGGAGTCCCGTTTTGCGGTACGCCACACCCCTCCCAATGAACAGGACCCTCATTTCGACCGTAGCGCTCCAACACAGGTCCGTTTCCTCTGTTTTGCGGTACGCCACACCCCTCCCGATCAACAGGAACCCCGTTTCGACCGTAGGAGGTCTGTTTCCTCCGTTTTGCGGTACGCCAGACCCCTCCCGATGAACAGGATGCCGTTTCAAACGTGGCCGGTCGAACAAAAGGCCGTTTCCTCCGTTCTGCGGTACGCCTGGCCTCGTTTCCATCGGCTATTCCGTCCAAGCCCTCCCGATGAACACGACGACGCATTCCATTCCGACCCAGCCAGTTGGCTCCCCATGAACACAACGACGATGATGTTTCTCCGTTCCAACTCAGCCATGTACATGAGCCCTGGCCGTACGTATGCGCGAGTAGGCGTTCGAGACCCTGCCCGTATGTACGTACGTGGCCGTATTTACTTTCTTGCACCCTAGTTGTACGTGCGTGTACATGCTACATGCGCGCCTCTACTACGACGCGTGCGCGCCTCTACATCGACCAGTATATGCATACCGTTCGCGACCGAATGAAAACGCTTCGTGCGCTTCGACCAGGTGGGTCCCAATGTCGAGCACTTCCTTGCTGCGAAGATGTAGCCGGTGGGTCCCGGCCAGACGAAGCGAATCGTTTTTTGCGGACGCACTTCCTTGCGTGCGAAGATGTAGCTGGTGGGTCCCAGCAATGTGGGGAAATATTTTTTCACGAAATACGGTGGCCCGTCCGGTGGGTCCCGTTGTCGTGGAGGAATAATTATTTTGCGGCGTAATAAGGAGGCACTTCCTTTGCGGCCGTGGACCCGGTATCGACCTCTCCACGTCTGATCCACGCCTAATGGAAGCCGTTCCTTGACCATGTTGACCATGCCGCGCCGAGAGCACCAAGACGGTGGACGACGGCGAGGCCTAGGAAGGGGACGACGCGGAGCCGGAGAAGACACGGCAGTGGATGCCCATGCGGTGAGGAGTACGAGGGTTCACTGGTTCGGCTGCGGTTTGAGGCTGCCATCGCCGTAGAATAACAGGGGGGTGTGGGTGAGTAGAGGATGGCACGGCCAGGTGGGAATAGTAGGGGCGGTGAGGCCTCACGCGGCAAAGACCCGCCACGGAGGTAGGAGCATGTGGCACGACCAGCACTGCTTTGGGCGGCTAGAGCAAAAAGACCAGAGGTTGAAGAAGCACTACGGCCGTTGGATGGACATCGTACGGTCACTGGAGTTAGAATCGTTCATATTGACTAAGTTGACAAAGCACTCCGTCCCCGTCAACTTAGTAGGCCCACAAGTCAGCCTCCCACCAAGGTGGGTCCCAACCAGCAGGGGGAGTATTCATTTTTTGTGCGTAATAAGGAGGCACTTCCGATGGGTCCGAGCTGACAGCGGGGGGAACGTTTTTTCGCGCAATACGGTGGCCCGTCCGGTGGGTCCCAGCAATCACGGGGGACATTTTTTTTGCAAAATACGGTGGCTCGTCCTATGGGTCCCTGCTGTCAGGTGGAGGAATCATTATTTTCCGCATAATAAGGAGGCATTTCCTTGCTGCCGTCGTGGACCCAGCTGTCGGCCTCTCCACGTACAGTCCACGTTCGACGGAAGCCATTCCTTGACCACGTTGATCATGTCGCGCCGAGAGCACCAGGGCGGTGGATGACGGCGAGGCCTAGGAAGGGGACGACGCGGAGCCGGGGAAGACGCGGCAGTGGAAGCCCGCGCGGAGAGGAGTACGAGGATTCACTGGTTCGGCTGCGGTGTGAGGCTGCCGTCGTCGCGGAATAACAGGGGGTGTGGGTGAGTAGAGGGATGGCCTGGCCAGCGGTGGGAGTAGTAGGGGGCGGTGAGGCCTCCACGGCATCACAGCCGGCCACGGGAGGCAGGAGCACGCGGCACGACCGGCCCTGCTTTAGGCGGCTGGAGCAAGAAGACCAGAGGTTGAAGAAGCACTACGGCCGTTGGATGGACATCGCACGGTCATTGCATCTAGAATCATTTATATTGACTAAGTTGACACAGCCCTTGGTACGCGTCAACTTAGTAGGCCCACATGTCAGCCTCCGAAACGGTGCACCCCAGATGTTAGGGGAAGGAATCATTTTTTGGGCGGCTGAAGCAAGAATATCCGAGATTTAAGAAGAAGCACTACATCTGTTGGATGGACATCCAACGGCCACAGCTGCCAGAACCGTGTGTTGTTGACAAAGCCTTGCATACGCGTCAACTTAGTTTTTTTAGTGGACGCGTCAACTTAGAAGGCCCACAAGTGTGTGGCGGAGAATATATAGCCCATTTGCAATTTGTAAGAATGTACAGCCCATTTTTTAATTCTAATGGAATTTACTACAGCCCATTTACAGTTTGTTAAAAGTACAACCCATTTTCTAGCTAGGACAACGATTAATAATTTCAACCAACCGCACAAAACAGAATTCAAAAAAAATTCCCACATTTTTATGGGATCCCAAATATTTGTATCCGAAATTTCTAGTCAGATTAAATATAATTTCAAAATAAAGTTGTATTACGTTAAAATCCAACGAAATATTGCGAGCGCAACAAGTAATGAAATTAAAATTTTCAAATTCCAAAAATATATATTTTTAAAACTAATTACGCGTTTGGTGCATCTTTTTATAGTTACTGCCTAGTTATTCTAATTACATCCCATTTATTATCTCTTAAAGTCCATTTTCTTGTTAAGCCTAATGCATACCTCCTAGGAAAGTTTGCATCCCAGCGGGGCGGAGAATAACAAGTTGACCCGGATATTGTGTACAACTATCGGCCCAGTTGCATTGCTGATGTTGAAAAAAAAGGCCTATGTAGTACAGTACAACCTAACATGGCTAGTCAGCCCACATTCAGCGATGCCGGAAAGTCCCAAACAAGGCTTGTGTACAACTTTTTGAAGTCACTGCCCAGTTATTATAATTACATCCCATTTATTATCTCTTAAAGTCCATTTTCTTGTTAAGCCTAACGCATACCTCCTAGGAAAGTTTGCAGCCCAGCGGGGCGGAGAATAACAAGTTGACCCGGATATTGTGTACAATTGTCGGCCCAGTTGCATTGCTGATGTTGAAAAAAAAGGCCTATGTAGTACAGTACAACCTAACATGGCTACTCAGCCCACATTCAGCGATGCCGGAAAGGCCCAAACAAGGCTTGTGTACAACTTTTTGAAGTCACTGAGCTCAATTAATAACTTAAGAAAAAATTTAGATTATAGTGGAACCTAATTAAAAGTTGTCACGAGCAAAGAAATAATTCAACACGTACCACTTGTGCGTGTGTGCGTGTGTGCTTGTGTGTGTGTGAGAGAGAGAGGGAGAGAGAGACCCATCGGTTGATGCTCGTAAATACATCTTTCAGCCATATGCATTGCTGATGCTCAGTAAAAACTTATATAGTTATAGAACATCATAGCACACTTAACTTGCATACAAAAATTTCACGCAGGCGGCACAATCAGGATGGAAGCAGTGGATCGCTACGGGTAGGGCTATGTTGAAACCAACGAACTCGTACATAACGGTTCATCTTCTTTATCAATGACAGGGAAATATCTTGAATGTTGTGCAAAGAAAACAGACAGACAACACAATAAGTTCTGCTAGAACATTAAGTTGATGTACAACCCTTTCTAAAAAAGTTCAGGTACAAAATTAGAACAGGTCACAATCAAATGTACTGGCACATTAGTGCTTCACACCCATAGCTCAGATTTAACTAGTATCTGACAAGATTCAGTTGTTACCTCAAATTAGAGCACATCGAGGCAGCCAGCCCTACCTCTTCACCCAAAGAAGCAGTGGCCTCCACCGCGCGATGGAGTAGGCCCTGTGCCATCCATCGTTCCGAGCAACACGGGGAAAGTCTGACGTTGACTCCTGTAATGGATGTCATCGATGGACCCTGGAACCAGCGGCGGCGGCAGGACTTCGATTGATGGATTGACCACTTCTTCGACATGCACGAACACTCGATACAGGTACATCCCTAACTTGGTCATGGCGACCTTGGTGGCGACGAATAGTATAACCCGGTTCCTGCACGGTATCTCAACACCAATCACCTTCGGTATGGTGGACGGCTTCTTCATCCATGCCATAACCGTCGAGCCCGGTATGCGGAGGAACAAACATACTTACGAGCTCACCTCCAAGGTCGTTGATAAGCTCATTCATGGACTCGTTGTTCCAAGCACGTCGAGGCATACTGTGGAAGGTAAGCATTGTTAAAAACTCAAGCTCAGAGGGCACCGAGCCCCATCCTGGGTGCTACCGATCAAAGCTCACCAGCGCACCATCGTAGAACAAACGCCGGGAAGATTCGAACACACGACTGCAGTCGAAAGTTGTCCGGAACCTGAAGAAGAAATCAGCCGGTGGCGAACAGACTTCGACGAGCAAGTCACTTATTTGTATGCCGTGCGCAATGCCAAGAGCTTTGACAAGGTCATCCGGCGAGACGGGAGGCCGGTCGCCATTGATGGTTACCATCAGCACTTTGCCAGCAAACTGGTCGTCAAGCACCGCCATGCCACTGTTGAGCGACAGCACACAGCGATCGAAGGTAGGACGGACCTCAGGATCTCCGGCTCGGAGATCCGCGTTGACCGGCGACATGATAGTGAGCTTGAGTACAGGGAGTACATGAGGGGGATTTGGGGGAACTGGAGTAGGAATCGAGATTCCAGAGGTGGGGGAGGGGCGGGAGATTGGGGATGAAAAGGTAGCTTGAAATTCGAACACGCGCCAATATGCTCTCGGCACGCAAGCGCACAAAAACACCGGTGGCGCCCACATGTCGACCTAAGAGTCCTTATTCTATCTTTTTTGGAGAGCCCTGCCATTTTTAGGATCTTTTGAGAGCCCAGCCTGAGAGCCATAATTGACCTATTTGGCTTGCGTTACTACTCGGCCCAAATTCAACGACACCTGACTAGCCCAAACAAGTGTACATCATCGAAAAGACACTGAGCTCAAATTATATAACTTGAAAAAAGGAGATACACTCTGAACACTGGAGAATGGTGATGCCCTCATTTATCCCACCAGTAGTTCGAGACAATAAACAGTTCAAAACAACGATATATACAACATTCAAACACTGACTAGTGACTACTACTGACATAAACAGCAAGACACGATAGTTCATAAGAAGTCTTGCTACACCACCAAAATGCACCCATCTGCAGCGCTCAGACTCTCATGATCTAGACGAGAATGACATTCTAAACAGAGCCAACTATTACATAGTAAGAGTGACATAGACGAGGATGACCAAATGACAAGGAATATGCATAACAAAAGAAAGAACTATCCATCCAAAAAAAGCAGCAAAGACAACAAAGTCATTCGAAGAGATGATCCAACACCATCATAATTTGCAACCTCGCTTCAGCGACCAATGATCCAGAGACACCGGTACTCCACCCTTTCGACGCAACAGCCCAATTACCTATCAACCTGAAGGCATGAACTACATCACTGCCTGTCGTAATTGAGACATCCAAGGATCAAAGTTAATCGGATGCCTTTGTCATTCTCACCTTCTTTTGGTTGTAGGCTGTATCGTTGACAATCAGGGGAGTTTGCTCCCGAACTCCTAGGGCTCGCCGTGTAGACACAATTTTCCATAGCAAATAGAGCTTCTCTGCCATCAAGGTCCTTGCCAATAGTGATCTCTTGGTTAATCAGATAATTGAGTCCGAGAAACAGAGAGTGTGAACCAAGGCTGTTTACCCGCCTCCAACTAAAAAATCCTGAAGGCCCCAACAAGTCGGTATCACCTTTCGTAGACGTAACAGCCACTGTCCGGATACTCATGTATTTCACGGTGCTTGTATACACTGGGGTTTTTGCAATATAACTTTTCCGGCTCATGTGCCCGAATGATCATCAGTCTTTTGTCGTCATCTGATTGAGCGAGGAACCAGTTGTGCTTCCCTGTTTTTGGCAAAGGTGGTGTGATTACAAAGGGCATTAACTGTAGGGACACTATATCATATCAAAAAGGTTAGGCATTGTTAATGTAAGACCAGCATTGTTCAGAGTATGAGTAGGATAATGCAAGAAACAACATTGATATGTCCTCGTTGGGTGGGAGGAAAATACAGGAAATGTATAATGTGTTCGAAAATATAGAAGTGTCATGCATGGTTATACTCATGTTATCTCGCAATCGATTCTTCACAGGAAACTACCATGTCATGCATGTTATGGAATCATGTTCTGTCCTCACAAACAAATTCTTCAAGGTAACTAACAGACCATGCATTGTTATATACTCGTGTTCTATGGGCAAAAATTTTGTGAGGATATTATTCTAGCCATTGATTGCTGAAGGGCGAATATAGGTATGTACACATGGTAAGCATTACAGGATTTCACTACTTCCAAATATAGAGTTCTCCATATGCACATTTACTTCCCTAATGTATGGTTAGATGAAACCAACGATTGTGGTGCATGTTTCTACATCATGAAAATGAGGAAACTAACATGGCCATTGATACACACTTATATTTAGTAGTAGTATATAGATTACTGTAAAATAAGGAGAATATCCATATATTCCTAACCGTTTGATTATTCAGGGGTACAAATTGGTTGTAATGACATGATCACAATCGCATGAATTAACTCATTCCAAATATAGCTGATTTACGGCGTCTCTAATACATTGCCATCGTTCTACTCAAATTTTGCTCAAACAAGGATATGCCAATCATCACAAAAAGTTCAAACAGTGTCATGGCATCATCATAAACATGAGAAGGAAACAACTTACACGCACCGTCCCAGCAATACGTGGTGCCATCTGCTTTGTCGATCGCGTAGATGATGCCATTGTGTTCAATGGCATCACAGAAGTGTGTATCAGCTTTGACGACGATCCACTGCAAGCTGAGTTGTCTCCATCTAAAGAAGGCACCGGCGTAAAGATAGGCGAGTCCCTTGTCGAACAAGGCAATTAGCTTGAAGTCTGCGTAATCCGCATGTCGTGTGGGCACTTGGTAGATTACAATCTTCTGCAAAACAAGGTCCGTCCAACTAACGCGGTGATCTAGATGACTAGGACCGCGATGGTAATACTCTATATAATCCAACGGAGGAAGGATAATCTCATGGGAGGTCTAGAAGTTCACGAGAACCAACTTTTTACCGTCTTCTCTGACGGCAGCCATCCAGTGGGAGTTCATGCCGACCCAGTACATACCTGCCAAGAAGTTTTGGGCGATGGTGATCGGATCGAAGTCGAGGGAAATGATGTACGGCGACCCACTACATACCTGGAAAGAAGTTTCGGCTAATGGAGATCGGATTGAAGTCGAGGGGCATCATGTATGCCTCCGTATCATGGTGAGCCAATCTCGCAAGACCAGATAGCAGCAAGCAGGGTGTCTTGAAAAGCTTAGGCCTCGCTTCAACGATGGTCGTGTGCATGCCCCTCGAGCATGCAGCCAGCCGCAGGGCGCTCAACATATCCATACACGAACAACAAAGGTCGAGGACGTCACTGGGGAGATAGCTCCAATCGCGGCTCATATGGATCCTGCGCGATTCGCGTTCGGCCATGGTGGAGTTTGGAAGGTGGGGTTTGGGGGGCTTGATTTACGGGGGAGAAGGCTGTCGGTGCTGGAGCGGCTAGCGAGGGAATAGTGGTACTGGGGGAGGCGAGCGAGGCGAGGGTATGCGGGGGCACAGTGAGATAATGAAGAGTGACCTCAGGATCTCCGGCGAGACGGAGATGGAGATGGAGTGGTGCTAGGGGAGAGGGAGGCGAGGCGAGGCATGCTATACAGCGGCGGTGACAGTGACTGCACAGTGCACAAGGTGAGCTGACTTTGGTAACCCGGGCACGCCGCCTGGACTGGTGTCACCTCGGGCGCAGGGTCTTGTCACTTCACTGTGAGGACCGGATGAATAATAGTATTTTGACCATCAAGTGTACCACAGTTGTACTACTACTACTACTAGTAGTAGTAGGAGTAGTAGGAACATGAGTACACTCCCGTGCTAGCATGCCTCTGGGTTCACTTCATCCTCCAGCTATCATCCATATTGCGAGCAGAACCAAATTCTCGGGCATGCAGAAGCGCGAATAAGGACTTCTCTTTTTTTTAGGATAACCGCATATTCCTTAACCGTAGTAGGAACATGAGTAGTACTCCCTCTGGTCCTCTTTTGTCTGCGCATAACTTTTTTCAGTATTTCTCTAATTAGTCTGCGTATATACCCTTTTGCATGTGCCCATTTCCCTCCATGCCCCGCATTCACAGCATTAATTAGCGTATGCATGAGCAGCTGCAGCCCAACTCCAGCTAATAAACTGCAGCATGCAAGTGGGCCACTCTGTGCGCGTGGGAGAGAGAAAAGGCAACCGAAGAGCCCGTCCAATCCATTGCATGCAGCAGTCAAACCACCGCACCTCTCCTCATGCATGTGCATAACTTCTCCCATTTACTTCTCCATCGGAACCGATTTTCCTCAACTTTTCACTACTCCTTGATCTTCATTTGCATCCAAACCACACTGCATTCACATTGTTTTAACCTCTTCACATCCTCCTGGAGTAATTCTGAAGCCCCTATAAATAATCATCTTCTTCAGTTAGATTAGACATCTAATCCTAATTCTCCAAACCATAGCCCTCCGGTCCAGCGGTTCCAAATGGCGAAAGAGATCGAGATGCAGGTTTTTAGCGTCCAACATGTCCTCGTCGAAGGCTCGTTGAGCATAGTTGCCACAGTCACCGACCACCCAAGGGTTGTTCAGAAGTGGATCAACAATGTATCCAACTCCCTCCAAAAGGTGGAGATGAATGCCATCGGTCTCGACGCAGAGTACACGGAGCGTGCCACTGGGAAGATCCAACGCGCCGCTATCCTTCAGTTGTGCCTCGAAGATGATGTTTTGGTGTACCACATCATACGCGCGCCCTCCATACCAGGTGAGCTTCACGATTTCTTGTCTCGGGAGGACATATACTTCTGTGGGGCAGCCATCGCAGGGGACAAACAGAAGTTGGAGCTGTACAACCTTGATTTGAAAAGCATCTCTGACCTACAAACCAGAATAAAAATTCCTGTAGAAGATTGTGATAAACCGACACCATCCCTAATCGACGTAGCAAATTTTGTGCTAGGAACAAATCTTCAGAAGGGTGACGAGACGTTGGCATTAAGGTCGTCTGGATGGGATAATTATCCCTTGACGCACGAGCAGATAAAATATGCTGCCCTCGATGCCCGTGTGAGTTTCGAGATAGCTGCAAGGTCCAGAGAGCTTGTTGCGAAGCCGTCTCCCACAGAAAATGAGAAGAAGAAGAAGGAGAAGGAGAAGAAGAGAAGAAGAAGAAGAAGGAGAAGAAGAAGAAGAAGAAGAAGAAGAAGAAGAAGGAGAAGAAGAAGAAGAAGAAGAAGAAGAAGAAGAAGAAGAAGAAGAAGAAGAAGAAGAAGAAGAAGAAGAAGAAGAAGAAGAAGAAGAAGAAGAAGAAGAAGAAGAAGAAGAAGAAGAAGAAGAAGAAGAAGAAGAAGAAGAAGAAGAAGAAGAAGAAGAAGAAGAAGAAGAAGAAGAAGAAGAAGAAGAAGAAGAAGAAGAAGAAGAAGAAGAAGAAGAAGAAGAAGAAGAAGAAGAAGAAGAAGAAGAAGAAGAAGAAGAAGAAGAAGAAGAAGAAGAAGAAGAAGAAGAAGAAGAAGAAGAAGAAGAAGAAGAAGAAGAAGAAGAAGAAGAAGAAGAAGAAGAAGAAGAAGAAGAAGAAGAAGAAGAAGAAGAAGAAGAAGAAGAAGAAGAAGAAGAAGAAGAAGAAGAAGAAGAAGAAGAAGAAGAAGAAGAAGAAGAAGAAGAAGAAGAAGAAGAAGAAGAAGAAGAAGAAGAAGAAGAAGAAGAAGAAGAAGAAGAAGAAGAAGAAGAAGAAGAAGAAGAAGAAGAAGAAGAAGAAGAAGAAGAAGAAGAAGAAGAAGAAGAAGAAGAAGAAGAAGAAGAAGAAGAAGAAGAAGAAGAAGAAGAAGAAGAAGAAGAAGAAGAAGAAGAAGAAGAAGAAGAAGAAGAAGAAGAAGAAGAAGAAGAAGAAGAAGAAGAAGAAGAAGAAGAAGAAGAAGAAGAAGAAGAAGAAGAAGAAGAAGAAGAAGAAGAAGAAGAAGAAGAAGAAGAAGAAGAAGAAGAAGAAGAAGAAGAAGAAGAAGAAGAAGAAGAAGAAGAAGAAGAAGAAGAAGAAGAAGAAGAAGAAGAAGAAGAAGAAGAAGAAGAAGAAGAAGAAGAAGAAGAAGAAGAAGAAGAAGAAGAAGAAGAAGAAGAAGAAGAAGAAGAAGAAGAAGAAGAAGAAGAAGAAGAAGAAGAAGAAGAAGAAGAAGAAGAAGAAGAAGAAGAAGAAGAAGAAGAAGAAGAAGAAGAAGAAGAAGAAGAAGAAGAAGAAGAAGAAGAAGAAGAAGAAGAAGAAGAAGAAGAAGAAGAAGAAGAAGAAGAAGAAGAAGAAGAAGAAGAAGAAGAAGAAGAAGAAGAAGAAGAAGAAGAAGAAGAAGAAGAAGAAGAAGAAGAAGAAGAAGAAGAAGAAGAAGAAGAAGAAGAAGAAGAAGAAGAAGAAGAAGAAGAAGAAGAAGAAGAAGAAGAAGAAGAAGAAGAAGAAGAAGAAGAAGAAGAAGAAGAAGAAGAAGAAGAAGAAGAAGAAGAAGAAGAAGAAGAAGAAGAAGAAGAAGAAGAAGAAGAAGAAGAAGAAGAAGAAGAAGAAGAAGAAGAAGAAGAAGAAGAAGAAGAAGAAGAAGAAGAAGAAGAAGAAGAAGAAGAAGAAGAAGAAGAAGAAGAAGAAGAAGAAGAAGAAGAAGAAGAAGAAGAAGAAGAAGAAGAAGAAGAAGAAGAAGAAGAAGAAGAAGAAGAAGAAGAAGAAGAAGAAGAAGAAGAAGAAGAAGAAGAAGAAGAAGAAGAAGAAGAAGAAGAAGAAGAAGTGGACACACAAGTTATTAATCACGACGCTGCGGCCCTGTGGTACACACGGGGCCTCGCATTGACACCTTCCCGCTAGCATGGTCCAAAATTAGTTGAAACTGGATACGAACGATCTCCGCTGGGCGGCAAAATCTCCCGCCTCCTTCTAAAAATTTCCGCCACCTTAGTCTTTAGCATGCAAAATTCCCTTTGTCCTTGGTGCACGGAGACCAACAGCTACAATACCACCCTCATCTACATAATAGGTCGGGCTGCTTTGGTAACTTCCTGCCCCCCACTACACGGCACCCCATTTCTCTCTCCTCCCGCAAAAACGACTAACTCCACAAAGACCAGAAAGCATCTCACATCACGTCAGTCTGCATTTCATCGGCCTTTCTCCTCCCTCTCAAACCCTAGATCGCTCATCCACCGCGTGCTGTAACCCATTCATCGCCAACAAGGCCCACCTCGCCGATTCGCTTCATGTCAAGATCTACCCTCCCACCTCCCCTAGAAACAAGTAGATCGCTCATCCACCACTGCATCATTACGCCCATTCAAGGTCGGCCTTGTCCATGCCGCCGATTCGCTTCACGGTGATTTCGCCAACCGCAAAGACATCTCGCAGCTGCTCATTCTACTTCCCCACCGGAGACACTTTCGCCCACACCCCTCGAGCCGCCCCACCGACGCCCCATCGATGGCCCTCTCGATCCTCTTCGCCGACACCTTCTCAACCCTACTGAGCCGCTTCACCGACAACATCGCTAACCCCACCGGAGTAGCTTCGCTTATACCATTTTCAACCCTACCGGGCCGCTGGTTAACTCACAAGTCCACGGCCTCAGATCTGCTTCCTCGCACCCTCATCCAACCTACCGGAGCAGCTTCTAACGCCCCGTCCATGGCCGCAGATCCGCATTGTCGACACCATCCTTAAACCAACCACTGGAGCAGCTTCACCTATGCCCTCGTCCACGGCCACAGACCTGCTTCGCCCACACCGTAGTCCACCCTACTGGAGCCGCTCCACAAACACCCTACTCGATGGTTCTAGATCTCCTTACTGCACTCTCGATACCAAAGACAACCATCACCCTTGGACGCTTTCTAACCTGATTCCCACTGCTCGGCAAGATGCCAAGCACCCGCCACGGCCTAGGTACTTGTCACCTTTAAACCCGCCCAAAGATCACCTACCGATGTACTTCAAATATACTAATGTGTCGCTTTTAATTATGTAGCCGGCAAAACTACAAGGACGATGTTTCTTCCGGATCTAACAAATTTGGCCAACCAAGATCCCGGACCGAGGCATTGCTATGAACTTGTAAGTGTGTCTCTCTCTTGTATTATTCTCAGGATCGCCAAAGGTGCTTTGCTAGGATTTTCACCAAGAATCCCTTTGTGCAGCATAATGATTTCTACCATCGTCGCTAAATTAGATATGTAGATGTCATACATGATACTATTTACCTCGTACCTCCGTTTCCTAAATATAAGTCTTTCTAGAGATTCCAATATAGGCTACATACAGAGCAAAATGAGTGAATCTACACTCTAAAATGCATCTATATACATCTCGTATGTGGTCCATAATCGAATCTCTAAATAGACATATATTTTAATGTAGGCAGTACATTACACATAATTGTAGGTGGCATGTAGGAATTCTAGTACACTACCTTAGGCTCCCTTAGAGTGCCTGCTAGTCCAGCACACAGAGTCATGGCTAGTTTATGCTACGCACACAATCATTAATTGGTGGTTTAAATATGTGCAAGGGATATGCAATGTATTATCATGTAGAGATGTCTGAAATTAGCCATGCCAACTTGTATATTGGGTTACACAATGAAAAAGTACAAGATGTATGTGGCAATTTCATGGAACATCGCAAAAAAAGGAGAGCCAGTGGTGAGCCTATACAGTGTGCTATGGTACATCACTCCTCCATTGCAATCATCGTGACATGTTATTTGTATGTCAGTTCTATTGGCCAAGTTTCTTAGGGACATTTATTACGAGTTATCCTAAGAAAATAAGCACCTGTGAATATAAGCTCCATGTAATAAGCCAACCAGTTCTTTTCATCGCGTTTTCAGCTTATCTTTCGTATGATAAGTGAAAAGTCTAGATTGCATTATATTTTTTCATTTTGCTACCCATATGAAAATTAATTTGACTTGCAAACATCACAAATTGAACCCAGTCCAGTAATTAATATGATAGGAAAACAGACCATCACTATTTTCTCAAAATGCAAATACAAAGATACCATCTACTTGGCACAATCTACTTTGTTCAATGTTTTCCATAGAGATCCCATTGCCTAATTTAAATGAAAAACACATGACCCACATTTAAATGAAGAACAATTATTTATTGAAATTCGATGGTCCAAGTGGCTGGTTATTATCATATAGCAGCACCACCTGAAAGCATCATATAGCAGCAGCGACAGTGTGCAATTCATCATATACCAACAGCAACTCATAGCAATTCATCATATAGCAGCAGCAGGAGCAGCTCATAGCAATTCATCATATAGCAGCAGCAGGAGCAGCTCATAGCAATTCATCATATAGCATCAGCAGGAGCAGCTCATAGCAATTCATCATACAGCAGCAACAAGAGCAGCTTATAGCAACTCATCATATGGCAGCAGCAGCAGCTCATAGCAATTCATCATATAGCAGCAGCAGCAGCTCATTGCAATTCATCATATAGCAGCAGCAGCTCATAGCAATTGATCATATAGCAGCAGCAGGAGCAGCTCATAGCAATGCATCATATAGCAGCAGCAGAAGCAGCTCATAGCAATTCATCGTATAGTGGATCGTAATGAAAATTTGGCAAAAAATCAGAGGAGATCCTCACCTTGTTGGATGAGCTCATCCTTCAACAAAGACCTCAAGGCCATGGCCTGGGAGGTGGGGAGGGGAATAAGGTGCCTTCGCCATAGTGTGGCATCACCGTCACAGCGCCTACCGGAGTAGTGCGTTGGATGAACCACAGTGGAGCAACCGGAGACCATGAGAATGAGGGGCGGCACCGCAGGGAGGAGCAGCCAGGAGATTTGCCCCTACCCACCGGCCATGTAGCCTAGTCGATGGACAGAGCATCGCCGAGGACCAGCCAGATGGGACCAAAGGCGGCATTTACTTGGTCGGAGGAACCCTAGTGCTGCAGGCAGGGGATCGAGGTAGAGGGAAAGGGGAGAGGAGATGCAAGCGGGCAGGGCAATGAACGCTTGTGTCTTTGTTTTTACTTGAGGGTGAGGTGTGATGCGGGCGTCACCAGTTGCATTTTGAGTGTAATATAGGCGCATAAATGTAGTCATTTCACTATTCCCCTTCCTTCAATTTTTAGTGAGGTTCTACCCAAACACCCCTCCAAAGCAAAATTAGTTAAGCCCAAGCCCATAACTCAAAATGACTTCTTTACATCTTTTATGGCTTATTTTGACAATAAGCCCAGAAAAGGCGGAATAGAACTGGCCCTTAACCTGCAATTCAATTGTGCGTGCAATGATGAATCACTCCTGCCTGCTATAGTGTACATTTAGGCATCATCATACATGGCATAACCTAATACATGTGCATTCCATTGTAGAATCTAGAATATGCAATGTTTATGTTAGTTCATACATTGCACATGATGTTTAAATGCCCCTTAAATCTGGGTCACCAAGTGATGGTCTTTAAGCCTCCTTCTTTGCTTCTTTTCTTGATATGTAAGATTTGCTCACACATATGTTCAATTGCTAGTTTGCATCAGCCAGCCATACTAGGACTGTTTGCTTTGATTACTTGATGTTCTTGACCTAACACTCTAACAGAGCTTGTCAACGATTTAAACACTAAGGGCTGCTGTAGTGGGGCCTTTTCTAAATCATAGGTGACATAAAGGTTTGGTCAGACACTAAAGTAGGCTCTCCAAGAGTACCGGAGGTCCAGTTCAAGGTATGCCTAGTTTTTACATAGTGCACACATAGTAAATGCTCATTTCATTGTGTGCAAGTGCAAGAGATGCGTATGTTTCATTATGTGGTGGTGTTTTGTTATAATCTCATCCTTTTGTGTTCACAGACCGGAAAGTATGCATATTTATCTTCCAAGGAGACGAGTAACTAGTTTGTGTCACCTTGCGTAGGGGTGCAATGAAGATAAGATTGAGGATTTCCAAGTACAAGATGTAGGAAGGAGCCTTGCAAGAGAAGTAGGAGCTGCAATCGAGCCTCTTCAACCTGTTAATGTAAGTCACCAGATCCAACTCAACAGCTCAATTCCTTGTTTGTTTCTGTGCATAGTTAATTTGCTCTTTTCAATTGCTTTATTTGTCCTCGCTAATGAGATGCCCAAAGAATGATGCCCGATGTTGGGTACTTGTATAACTATTAGTTGACATAATTAAAGGCCTTACCATTTAATTACTCTCGGCCAAGTGTGCTCAAGCTTTGAAGTCTATTAACCAACTATTATTGAATGAGGCTCACAATCTAGTTTATACTAGGCTAATGATTGCATAGTTTTGCTTGCTGTAGTATGTTTGTATGAAATCCTCTACTATTCATTATGCTCCCTAATACTTTAATTGAGTCATAGAATGGCCAACTGCTTGCTTACTTCTACGCAACGTGATGTCTAAATTTGTAACTTGTCTGTGTTTTGGATTGGGCCCCAACATCATGCTCCTCCGGTGAGCTAAGAGAGATTTCTGTATGTAGGCTGCACAGACTACCTTTTTTATGATTTTTAAAATATCACCTGCTTATGCTTCATGACGTGTAACATTATTGTTAGTCATATTTTTCCATGTACAAAATACTCAGTCTTGCTCCCTTCACTGTTGTAACTATATTTTTTCCCTAGTCATGTGTACTTACAGAAACATTTCAGATGAAGTGACATCAACACAAAGATCTCGAAAGCAAAGGCGGCATGGTTGTTACCGAATGATTATGGATTGAATTGGAATGTGCCGATGTTCTCGAGCATCAACTAGAGGTGGCAAGACAACGTGTACATGATTCTGAATGTACAATCAACAAGTTGAGACCGGACATGCAGTGTATTAGATGCAGAGTCAAAAATGAAACAAGACACCGAGGTAACAACGAAGGAATTGGAGATTTTGCAGACTGAAATTTCGCTATCTAAATCCGGCCAATCCTATTTTCTGAAGAGATTATAGTTCAAATGGTAAGTTATGTTGATGCGCGTCCATGATGTATGAGTTGTATTTGCCCAGTGTATGTAATTTAATGTTTGTGTATGCTTTATTATCACTGGTGCCGAACCATAATGCCCAGTGGGTATAATCGACTGTAATTTCTTTATTGTATAGTGTAGGATTATTCTACGTTTCTATGTCTTAGTGTCTTTATTGTATAGTGTATGTTTTTTAGAGGTGATAGTATATAGTAGGATAATTCTTTGAATATGCTATATCGTTCGAACGGGGGCCAACTCGCCCAAACGTTGTAGTGACCATGGCCCTCCACAGCCGTGACGCTCCATGGGCCATCTACGGACTCGACGATCCTCGGCCTTCGTGGGTCAGCCGGATTCGTGGGCCTTCTATGGGCTGTCAGATCCATGGTTCTATCGGCTGTCGGATCCATGGGCCTTCCATGGGCCAGCGATCCATGGGCCTTCTATGGGCCGTCGGGTCAATGGGCCTTCTGTGGGCCGTCGGGTCAATGGGCCTTCTACGGGCCGTCTCATCTATGGGCCTTGTACGGGCCGTATAAGGGGCCGTAAACGGGCTAGGGTCGAAATCGAACGTTTTATGGGCTAACCATAACGGGCCGTTAAACGGACGTATTTGATGATGCTACGAAAATGGCCCAACAGATTAACGGGCCACAAACGGGCCGATCAGATCCACGGAGCGAATTTGGCCCACAAGCGTAAAATGCCCGTAACGGGCCGTAAGTAAGTAAACGAATGCCGGAAATGAGCCTAAGAATAAATGGGCCCCGAGAAGGCCGAAGATAACATATCGGAAACGCCCAATGGTATAATGGGCCGTCAATGGGTATAAAGTAATACACTGTTCATCACGGGCCGTTAACGGGCCGAGGGTTACTAAGGGCCTCAGATGGGCCAAAAGACGTCGGGCCATACATGGGCCGGAAGTTAAAATGGGCTGGAATTATATTGGACGGCCCAGATGACGCCATCGCGTGTTTAATTCGGATAGGCCATAAACGGGCCCCGGGTTAGCGGGTCAGAATGGGCTATATGCGAACAGGTCGTTAATGTGCTTGCCGTGGCCGCCCGCCACCTTTTAACCAAGTCAAACGGGTTGGCCTTTTCACGTGAATGGGCCTGCCGGGCCATGCCACGTGTCGATGTATCATAGGCGCTTTGGGTCCAATGAGTGGATGACATCCGCCCCAACGGTGAGCCGACATCGCAGTTTTCTCCAGCCAATGATGATTTTACACGTGGAAAATCCCATTGGTCGGGGCTGTTAACGGGTTATCGGATCCAAAATCGGACCCGATAGCTTAACGGTGTTCCGTTACGATGGATGCCACGTGTCGGTCACCCTTGACGAAAGCACTTCTGTGACGCGCGATTTATCGTCATGGAAGTGGACACTTCCGTGATGATAATTTTGGTAATGTCATGGAACACTTCTACGACAGCATAGGTTATCTTGATTCTGTCATAAATTTGTCATGGGTGTACATGCATGACAAAAAAACGCGACAGCATAGGGTATCTACTTTTCTTAACACTTTTCCTCTTGTTTTGGACTCTAATTTGCATGATTTGAATGAAACTAACCCCGGACTGACACTGTTTTCAGCAAAACTACCAAGGTGTTGTTTTTGTGCAGAAATAGAAGTTCTCGAAATGGAACGAAACTCTGCGAAGAATTTTTATACCAATAAAGAGAATTTCTGGAGCCAAGATCCTCTAGAGGGGGCACCTGGTTGGGCACTACCCACCAGGGAGCCCCCCTCCTAGCGCGCCCAGGTGGGTTGTCCTCACCCGGTGGCCCCGCAGACCCTGAAACTGACGCTATAAAATCCTATTTTCCAGAAAAAATAAGGGAGAAAGAATTATCGCATCCACGAGACGGAGCCGCCGTCACCTCCTGTTCTTCATCAAGAGGCCAGATCTGGAGCCCGTTTGGGGCTCCAGAGAGGGGAATCTTCGTTCTTCATCATCACCAATTCCATGATGCTCCCCACCAGGAATGAGTAATTCCTTCGTAGGCTCGCTAGTCAGTGAGGAGTTGGGTGAGATTCATCATGTAATAAAGTTAGTTTTGTTAGGGCTTGATCCCTAGTATCCATTACGTTCTGAGATTGATGTTGCTATGACTTTGCCATGCTTAATGCTTGTCACTTCGGGCACGGGTGCCATGAATTCAGATCTGAATCGTTTATGTTATCACCATTATATCCATGTTCTAGATCCAATCTTGCAAGTTATAGTCACCTACTACGTGTTATGATCCGGCAACCCCAGAGTGACAATAGTCGGGACCACTCCCGGTGATGACCGTAGTTTGAGGAGTTCATGTATTCACCGTGTGTTAATGCTTTGTTCCGGTTCTCTATTAAAAGGAGGCCTTAATATCCCTTAGTTTCCGTATGGACCCCGCTTCCACGGGAGGGTAGGACAAAAGATGTCATGCAAGTTATTTCCATAAGCACGTATGACTATTTACGGAATACATGCCTACATTATATTTATGAACTGGAGCTAGTGCCGTATCGCCCTAGGTTATAACTGTCTCATGATAAATATCATCCAACAAACTAGCGAACCAATGCCTATGAATTTATCTTATATTGTTCTTGCTAAGTTACTGCTATCATTACTGTTGCACTTGTTACAAAACTACTGCTATCACTGTTACCATAACTATTACTGCTCTCACTATTATCAAAACTATCATATTACTTTTCTACTGATCATGTTGCTGCAGATAATTAATCTCCAGGTGTGGTTGAATTGACAACTCAGCTGCTAATACCTTCAAATATTCTTTGGATCCCCTTGTGTCGAAGCTATAAATTTGGGTTGAATACTCTACCCTCGAAAACTGTTGCGATCCCCTATACTTTTGGGTTATCATTACATCATATGGATCTCCAAGAGACCATTGTATTGAGAATCAAACGAGAGAGAGGAAGCCATCTAGCTACTAACTACGGACCCCAAAGGTCTACAAAGAACTACTCACGCATCATCGAAGAGGCACCAATGGAAGTCGTGAACCCCTCTGTGATGGTGTCTAGATTGGATCTGGTCGTTCTGGACTCTGCGGTGGCTGGAATTTGATTTTCGTCGACTCCCCTAGGGTTTCTGGAATATTGGGATATTTATAGAGTAAAGAGGCGGTCTGGAGGCACCCGAGGTGGGCACAACCCACCAGGCTCCAGGCGTGCCCTGGTGGGTTGTGCTCCCCTCGGAGCAGCCCCCAGGTGCTTCTTCGGCCCAGTGGATGTCTTCTGGTCCATAAAAAATCCACAAAAAGTTTCGCTGCGTTTGGACTCCGTTTGGTATTGATTTCTGCGATGTAAAAACATGCAAAAAACAAGAACGGCACTTGGCACTATGTCAATAGGTTAGTACCAAAAAATGATATAAAATGACTATAAATGATTATAAAACATCCAAGAATGATAATATAACAGCATGGAACAATAAAAAATTATAGATACGTTGGTGACGTATCAGCATCCCTAAGCTTAATTCCTTCTCGTCCTCGAGTAGGTAAATGATAAAAACAGAATTTTTTATGTGGAATGCTTCCTAACATGTCATATCATATTATTTTCTTAGTAGAATGGACATTTGGACCTTTGTATTGTTCAAAGCAATAGTCTAGTTTTGACATGATAACTTAAATACTCAAGCATACCAACAAGCAACCATGTCTTTCAAAATATCAACGCTAAAATAAGTTATCCCTAGCCCATCATGCTCAATCATTGATCCATTCATGAAACACACTCGCATATTAGCTATACCCAATGCTCAAGTACGTTCATAGTGCCTCCTAGTTGGTGATTTTATAAGAGAAGATGGAGACTCAAATAAAAATAAAAATTGCATAAAGTAAAAGAAAGGCCCTTCGTAGAGGGAAGTAGGGATTTGTAGAGGTGTGAGAGCTCAAAGGGGAAATCGAGAGATTAAAACATTTTGAGAGGCATAATTTCCCACCAATGAAAACGATTTAGAGTTCCCAACACTTTCCATGCTAGATATACAATAGGTAGTTCCCAAACAGAAATTAAAGTTTATTCCTTTTTTCACCATACTTTCACTTTACATGCCTAACCGTATCCACGGGTGCCTTCCATACCAACACTTTCCAAGGAATTTATTATTTGACAACATAATAGTAAATTCGTTTTCCATTTCAGGACTAGGCATCCCTAATACCTTTGCCTTACCCTCGTGCAATGACAAGTGAATAAACACTCATCGTGAGAATAACACATCTAGCATGGAAAATATTAGCCACACCTCACGGCCTCCCGAGCGGTACGAGCACACAAAAGAGAAATTTATTTTGAATATTAGAGATGGCACAAGTAGTGATCATACTTAGTGCAAAATGAAGGCTAGCAAAATATTGAGAAGCGACCAACCAAGAAATGAATAATCTCATAAGCGAGCATTAAGCATAATTAACACCGAATAATGCACCACAAGTAGGATATAATTTCATTGCATAACTATTGACTTTCGTTCTTGCATAGGGAATCACAAACCTTAACACCAATATTCTTACTAAAGCATAATTACTCATCAACATGACTCACATATCACATCATCATATCTCAAAACTATTACTAAGAATCAAGTTTATTTTATCCAATGATCTTCATGAAAGTTTTTATTATATCCTTCTTGAATATCTATCACTTTGGAACTAATTTTCATGTGTTGCTTCTGATAAGCTCAAACAAATATAAGTGCAGATCATGAGCATAATATTTCTTTCTCTCAAATTAATTTAAGTGAAGCAAGGGAGAATTTCTTGAAAATTTTACTAGCTCTCAAATAAATCTAAGTGAAACAAGAGATCATTTATTCAAAAATACTAAAGCACACCATGCTCAAAAAGATATAAGTGAAGCACTAGAGCAAGTCCATAGCTCATAAAAATTTAAGTGAAGCATAGAGAGCAATTATAACAAGTCATGACATAATTTTGGCTCTCTCAAATAGGTGTGTCCGACAAGGAATCAAGTCTAAAAATACAAAGCAAAACAAGCAAAGACTCATATCATACAAGATGCTCCAAGCAAAACACATAGTATGTGATGAATAAAAATATAGCTTCGAGTAAAATACCGGTGGTCGTTACAAGAAAGAGGGATGCCACTCGGGGCATCCCCAAACTTAGTTGCTTGCTTCTCTTTGGATAATAGCTTGGGATGACATGGGCATCCCCAAGCCTAGGCTCTTCTTACTCCTTATTCCTTCATCCATCGTAAGATAACCCAAAACTTGAAAACTTCAATCACACAAAACTCAACAAAACCTTCGTGAAATCCGTTAGTATAAGAAAGCAAATGACTACTATAAGTACTGTAGCAATCCAATTCATATTTTATTCTTGCATTATATCTACTATATTCCAACTTTTCTATGGCAAAAACTCATCAAAGAAAACCATAGAATCATGAAAACAAGTACACAGCGCAAAGAAAACAGAATCTGTCAAAAACAGAACAGTCTGTAGCAATCTGGATATTTCGAATACTTCTGTAACTCTAGAAAATCTTGAGAAATTAGGAAAACCTAAGCAATTTGTATATTAATCTTCTGCAAAAATAATTGGCATTTTATCATGCTCTGGTTAAAATGAGAATTGTTTTCGTGAGCGCAAAAGTTTCTGTTTTTCAGCAAGATCAAACAACTATCACCCAAGAAGATCCTAAAGGATTTACTTGGCACAAACACTAATTAAAACACACACAAAAACAATCATCACAGTAGTATAATTGTTCTAACACTCAAGAACAGAAAGCAAAAGACAAAAATAAATTTTATTCATTGGGTTGCCTCCCAACACGCGCTATCGTTTTATGCCCCTAGCTAGGCATAAGATTTTATTGATGCTCACACAAAAGATAAGAGTTAAACACAAAGAGAGCATCATGAAAACATGTGACAAACACATTTAAGTCTAACATACTTCCTATGCATAGGAATTTTATAGGCGAACAAATTATCAAGGCAAGAAATATCTAGCATATGCATAGCAGAGAAATAAAACATAGACAATCTCAATATAACGAGAGGTAGTCTAGTAACAAGAAAATTTCTACTACCATATTTTCCTCTCTCATAATAGTTATATGTAAGATCATAATCAAATTTAATAATATATCTATCATAGAAAATTTTCTCTTCATGATCCACATGCATGCAAAGTTGACACTCTTCCAATATAGTGGGATTATCATCAAATAAAGTCATGACCTCTCCGAACCCACTTTTGTCAAAATTTTCATAAGACTGAACATTCTCCAAATATGTAGGATTCTTTTTATCTAAAGTTGACACTCTTCCAAACCCACTTTTAATATTATCGCAAGCATATTCATCATGAGGTTTAAATAAATTTTCAAGATCATAAGAATCATTATCACCCCAATCATGATCATTGCAACAAGTAGTGGACATAACAAAACAAGCATCCCCAAGCTTGGGGTTTTGCATATCACCAACACAATTGACATTAATAGAATTTATAATAACATCATTAAATTCATGCTTTTCATCTAAGGAGCTATCATGAATCACTTTATAAATTCCTTCTTTTAACACTTCATCACAATTTTCAGATTCGTGAATCTCAAGCAAAACTTCATAAAGATAATCTAGTGAACTCAATTCACTAGCAATGGGTTCATCATAATTGGATCTCTTGAAAAGATTAGCAAGTGGATGATGATCCATATCAATTGATTTTTAGCAAGCGAAGATGCAAGAAAATAGAAGACACATGGCAACACAAGCAAACATGAGATCTGACGAGAAGACGGCGAACGAAAAAGAGGGCGAATAAAATGGCAAATTTTTGTGAAGTGGGGGAGAGGAAAACGAGAGGCAAATGGCAAATAATGTAAATTGCGAGGAGATGAGATTTGTGATTAGGAACTTGGTAGGTGTTGAAGATCCTCCCCGAAAACAGGCGCCAGAAATTCCTTTTGATGCGGCTTGAAGCTACGTCGACATTTCCCCAAAGAGGAAGGGAAGATGCAGCACAACGGCGGTAGGTATTTCCCTCAGTTATGAGAACAAGGTTATCGAACCAGTAAGAGAACCAACCAACACTACGTAAGCAGCACCTACACACGAATAACAAATACTCGCAACCCGACATGTAAAAGGGGTTTTCAATCCCTTTCGGGTAGCGGTGCCGGAAATTGGCAAATGGACGTCATAAAAATATGATAGATTGGATCGCGGGAACGCGAGATAAAATAAATAAGAATAAATTTCAACAAGTTTTTTTTAATTTTGGGGTTTAATAGATCTAAAAATAAAAGCAAAGGAAAATAGATCGCAAAGGCAAATAATATGAGAAAGAGACCCGGGGGCTGTAGGTTTCACTAGTGGCTTCTCTCGAGAAAAATAGCAAATGGTGGGTAAACACATTACTGTTGGGAAATTGATAGAACTTCAAATAATCATGATGATATCCAGGCAATGATCATTATATAGGCATCACGTCCAAGATTAGTAGACCGAATCCTGCCTGCATCTACTACTATTACTCCACACATCGACCGCTATCCAGCAAGCATCTAGTGTATTAAGTTCACGGAGAAATGGAGTAATGCAATAAGAACGATGACATGATGTAGACAAGATCTATTTATGTAGAAATAGACCCCAATCATTTTATCCTTAGTAGCAACGATACATACGTGTCGGTTCCCCTTCTGTCACTGGGATCAAGTACCGCAAGATCGAACCCACTACAAAGCACCTCTTCCCATTGCAAGATAAATAGATCAAGTTGGCCAAACAAAACCCAAATATCGGAGAAGAAATAAGAGGCTATAAGCAATCATGCATATAAGAGATCAAAGAAACTCAAATAACTTTGATGGATAAAAAGATAGATCTGATAATAAACTCAAAGTCCATCTGATCCCAACAAACACACCGCAAAAAGAGTTACATAATATGGATCTCCAAGAGACCATTATATTGAGAATCAAATGAGAGAGAGGAAGCCATCTAGCTACTAACTACGGACCAGAAGGTCTACAAAGAACTACTCACGCATCATCGGAGAGGCACCAATGGAAATGGTGAACCCCCTCCATGATGGTGTCTAGATTGGATATGGTGGTTCTGGACTCTACGACGGCTGGAATTGATTTGTGTCGACTCCCCTAGGGTTTCTGGAATATTGGGGTATTTATAAAGTAAAAAGGCGGTCTGGGGGGCACTCGAGGTGGGCACAACACACCAAGGCGCGCCTGGGCCTCCAGGCGCGCCCTGGTGCGTTGTGCTCCCCTCGGAGCAGTCCCCAGGTGCTTCTTCGTCCCACCGGATGTCTTCTGGTCCAAAAAAAATGCACAAAAGTTTCACTGCATTTTGACTCCGTTTGGTATTGATTTCCTGCGATGTAAAAAACATGCAAAAAACCGCAACTGGCACTTGGCACTATGTCAATATGTTACTACCAAAAAATGATATAAAATGACTATAAAGTAATTATAAAAGATCCAAGAATGATAATATAACAGCATGGAACAATCAAAAATTATCGATATGTTGGAGATGTATCAGCGAGCTTTGCCATGTGGAATGACCCGATCCACTTCTTTGTGTGGGTCTCTGGTCGGTGATCTCCGCAGCTGTGGTTCCCGCAACGGAGGAAGGTTTGGGAAGTCCGAGATGCGGGCGGGAGCGCGGCAAGGGGGGAGGGGGAAGCGGCTAGAGGATGTGGTGCAGATCCCAGCTGCGGATCGGCGGCATGGAGCGTCAGCCATGCGGTCCGGCCATTGGGAGGAAGGGGTGGTCAGGGAACGACAGGGGCGCGCGCCGGCGGCGGGGAGGGGGAGGAGGAGAGACAGAGTAGACGGATATAATTTTACTTGGCCGCCGAGCAGTGGAGGATAAATAGGAAGGTGGGGAGGCTGAGAATAATTTATCCTTCACTAACGCCGATTGAGGATAGGCTAGGTGCCCGTTAGAGGACGGTTAGAGTTGCCCTTATGCTCTATTATTTCTAGTTCAATTATTTGCTTGGATCTTATTCTTTGAGCATACTTATCATCACTACCATATCTAATAGTACACCAATTGCAATATATATATCTTTTTATTCATGCCTAGTTGAAATATTCTCACGATCCTCTCGATGTGCCATCGTCCATAATTAACCACACATGTGCAGCCCTCTCCACACTATATATACACATGAAAACAACAACTACTTGAAGGAAATATGCCCTAGAGGCAATAATAAAGTTGTTATTTATATTTCCTTATATCATGATAAATGTTTATCATTCATGCTAGAATTGTATTAACCGGGAACTTAGTACATGTGTGAATGCATAGACAAACAGAGTGTCCCTAGTATACCTCTACTTGACTAGCTCGTTAATCAAAGATTGTTAAGTTTCCTAGCCATAGACATGTGTTGTCATTTGATAAACGGGATCACATCATTAGAGAATGATGTTATGGACAAGACCCATCCATTAGCTTAGCACTATGATTGTTTACTTTTTATTGCTATTGCTTTCTTCATGACTTATACATGTTCCTATGACTATGAGATTATGCAACTCCCGAATACCGGAGGAACACTTAGTGTGCTATCAAACGTCACAACGTAACTGGGTGATTATAAAGATGCTCTACAGGTGTCTCTGATGGTGTTTGTTGAGTTGGCATAGATCGAGAATAGGATTTGTCACAACGATTGTCAGAGAGGTATCTCTGGGCCCTCTCGGTAATGCACATCACTATAAGCCTTGCAAGCAATGTGACTAATGAGTTAGTTATGGATGATGCACTACGTAATCCAGTAAAGAGACTTGCCGGTAACGATATTGAACTTGGTATGATGATCCCAACGATCGAATCTCGGGCAAGTAACATACCGATGACAAAGGGAACAACGTATGTTGTTGTGCGGTTTGACCAATAAAGATCTTCGTAGAATATGTAGGAACCAATATGAGCATCCAGGTTCCGCTGTTGGTTATTGACCGGAGAAGTATCTCGGTCGTGTCTACATAGTTCTCGAACCCGTAGGGTCCGCACGCTTAACGTTCGATGACGATTGGTATTATGAGTTTATGTGATTTGATGTACCGAACATTGTTCGGAGTCCCGGATGTGATCACTGACATGACGAGGTGTATCGAAATGGTCGAGACATAAAGATTGATGTATTGGAAGGTTATGTTTGGACACCGGAAAGGTTTCGGATAGGTTCGGGCATTTTCCGGAGTACCGGGGGGTTACCGGAACCCCCCGGGGGATTAATGGGCCTTCATGGGCCATAGTGGAAGAGAGGAGGAGGCGGCCAAGTGGAGGTGCGCACCCCCCAAGCCCATTCCGAATTGGGCGGGGGGGCGACCCCCTTCCCTTATCTCCCTCTTCCTCTTTCCTTCCCCTCCTAGTTGGACTAGGAAAGGGGGGAACCTACTCCTAGTAGGAGTAGGATTCCCCCCCTTGGGGCGCGCCCCATGAGGCCGGTCGGCCCCCTCCTCCCCTCCTTTATATACGGGGGAGGGGGCACCCCATACACACACAAGTTGATTTCTTAGCCGTGTCGGTGCCCCCCTCCAAAGATTTCCACCTCGGTCATATTGTCGTAGTGCTTAGGCGACGCCCTGCGTCGGTAACTTCATCATCACCGTCACCACGCTGTCGTGCTGACGAAACTCTCCCTTGGCCACATCTGGATCTAGAGTTTGAGGGACATCACCGAGCTGAACGTGTGCAGATCGCGGAGGTGCCGTGCGTTAGGTACTTGATCGGTTGGATCGCGAAGACGTTCGACTACATCAACCGCGTTACTTAACACGTCCGCTTTTAGTCTACGAGGGTACGTGGACACACTCTCCCCAGTCGTTGCTATGCTTCTCCTAGATAGATCTTGCGTGATCGTAGGAATTTTTTTAAAATACTACGTTCCCCAACAATGGCATCCGAGCCAGGTCTATGCGTAGATGTTATATGCACGAGTAGAACACAAAGAGTTGTGGGCGATAATAGTCATACTGCTTACCAGCATGTCATACTTTGATTCAGCGGTATTGTTGGATGAAGCGTCCAGCACCGACATTACATGACCGCGTTCATGAGATCGGTTCCACCGCTGCTTCGCATTACGTGTGGCTAGTGGGTGTCTGTTTCTCCAACTTTGGTTGAATCGAGTGTGACTATGCCCGGTCCTTGTTGAAGGTTAAAACAGCAAACTTGACGAAAAATCATTGTGGTTTTGATGCGTAGGTAAGAACGGTTCTTGCTAGAAGCCCTTAGCAGCCACGTAAAACTTGCAACAACAAAATAGAGGACGTCTAACTTGTTTTTGCAGGGCTTGCTGTGATGTGATATGGTCAAGACGTGATGATATAATTTGTTGTATGAGACGATCTTGTTTTGTAACAGTTATCGGCAACTGGCAGGAGCCATATGGTAGTCGCTTTATTGTATGAAATGCAATCGCCATGTAATTGCTTTACTTTATCGCTAAGCGGTAGCGATAGTCGTAGAAGCAATAGTTGGCGAGACGACAACGATGCTTCGATGGAGATCAAGGTGTCAAGCCGATGACGATGGTGATCATGACGGTGCTTTGGAGATGGACATCAAAGGCACAAGATGATGTTGGCCATATCATATCACTTATTTGATTGCATGTGATGTTTATCCTTTATGCATCTTATTTTGGTTAGTACGGCGGTAGCATTATAAGATGATCTCTCACTAAATTTCAAGGTACAAGTGTTCTCCCTGAGTATGCACCATTGCTACAGCTCGTCGTGCCTAGACACCATGTGATGATCGGGTGTGATAAGCTCTACGTTCACCTACAACGGGTGCAAGCCAGTTTTGCACACGCAGAATACTCGGGTTAAAGTTGAAGAGCCTAGCATATGCGTATATGGCCTCGGACACCGAGACCGAAAGGTCGAGCGTGAATCATATAGTAGATATGATCAACATAGTGATGTTCACAATTGAAAACTACTCCATCTCACGTGATGATCGGACATGGTTTAGTTGATATGCATCACGTGATCACTTAGATGATTAGAGGGATGTCTGTCTTAGTGGGAGTTCTTAAGTAATATGATTAATTGAATTTTAATTTATCATGAACTTAGTACCTGATAGTATTTTGCATGTCTATGTTGTTGTATATTAATGGCCCGTACTCGTTCGTTGAATTTTAATGCATTCCTAGAGAAAGCTAAGTTGAAAGATGATGGTAGCAACTACACGGACTGGGTCCGTAACTTGAGGATTATCCTCATTGTTGCATAGAAGAATTACGTCCAGGAAGCACCGCTAGGTGCCAAACCCGCTACAGGAGCAACTCCAGTGTTATGAGCACCTGGCAGAGCAAAGCTGATGACTACTCGATAGTTCAGTGTTGCATGCATTACGGCTTAGAACCGGGACTTCAACGACATTTTGAACGTCATGGAGCATATGAGATGTTCCAGGAGTTGAAGTTAATATTTCAAGCAAATGCCCGGATTGAGAGATATGAAGTCTCTAATAAGTTCTATAGCTGCAAAATGGAGGAGAATAGTTCTGTCAGTGAGCATATACTCGGAATGTCTGGGTACCACAATCACTTGACTCACCGGGGAGTTAATCTTCCGTTGATAGTGTCACTGACAGAGTTCTTCAATCACTGCCACCAAGCTACAAAAGCTTCGTGATGAACTATAATATGCAAGGGATGGATAAGACAATTCCCGAGCTCTTCGCAATGCTAAAGGCTGCGGAGGTAGAAATCAATAAGGAGCATCAAGTGTTGATGGTCAATAAGACCACTAGTTTCAAGAAGAAGGGCAAAGGGAAGAAGGGGAACTTCAAGAACAACGGTAAGCAAGTTGTTGCTCAAGTGAAGAAGCCCAAGTCTGGACCTAAGCCTGAGACTGAGTGCTTCTACTGCAAAGGGACTGGTCACTGGAAGCGGAACTGCCCCAAGTATTTGGCGGAAAAGAAGGATGGCAAAGTGAAAGGTATATTTGATATACATGTTATTGATGTGTACCTTACTAATGCTCGCATGATGGCGCTTTGGGTATTTGATACTGGTTTTGTTGCTAATATTTGCAAGTCGAAACAGGGGCTACGGATTAAGCAAAGATTGGCTAAGGACGAGGTGACGATGCACGTGGGAAATGGTTCCAAAGTCGATGTGATCGCCATCGGCACACTACCTCTACATCTACCTTCAGGATTAGTTTTAGACCTAAATAATTGTTATTTGGTGCCAGCGTTAAGCATGAACATTATATCTGGATCTTGTTTGATGCGAGATGATTATTCATTTAAATCAGAGAATAATGGTTGTTCTATTTATATGAGTAATATCTTTTATTGTCATGCACCCTTGATGAGTGGTCTATTTTTACTAAATCCTGATAGTAGTGATACACATGTTCATAGTATTGAAGCCAAAAGATATAAGTTTAATAATGATAGTGCAACTTATTTGTGGCACTGCCGTTTAGGTCATATTGGTGTAAAGCGCATGAATAAACTCTATGTTGATGGGCTTTTTGAATCACTTGATTATGAATCACTTGATGCTTGCGAACCATGCCTCATGGGCAAGATGACTAAGACTCCGTTCTCCGAAACAATGGAGCGAGCAACAGACTTGTTGTAAATAATACATACTGATGTATGCGGTCCGATGAGTGTTGATGCTCACGGCGGGTATCGTTATTTTCTGACCTTAACAGATGATTTAAGCAGATATGGGTATATCTACTTGATGAAACATAAGTCTGAAACATTTGAAAAGTTCAAAGAATTTCAGAGTGAAGTGGAAAATCATCGTAACAAGAAAATAAAGTTTCTACGATCTGATCATGGAGGAGAATATTTGAGTTACGAGTTCGGTCTTCATTTGAAACAATGCGGAATAGTTTCGCAACTCACGCCACCCGGAACACCACAACATAATGGTCTGCCCGAACGTTATAATCGTACTTTATTAGATATGGTGCGATCTATGATGTCTCTTACTGATTTGACGCTGTCATTTTGGGGTTATGCTTTAGAGACGGCTGCATTCACGTTAAATAGGGCACCATCTAAATCCGTTGAGACGACACCATATGAACTGTGGTTTGGCAAGAAACCCAAGTTGTCGTTTCTTAAAGTTTGGGATTGTGATGCTTATGTGAAAAAGCTTCAACCTAATAAGCTCGAACCCAAATCGGAGAAATGTGTCTTCATAGGATACCCAAAGGAGACTGTTGGGTACACCTTCTATCACAGATCCGAAGGCAAGATATTCGTTGCTAAGAATGGATCCTTTCTAGAGAAGGAGTTTCTCTCAAAAGAAGTGAGTGGGAGGAAAGTAGAACTTGATGAGGTAACTGTACCTGCTCCCTTATTGGAAAGTAGTTCATCACATGTGATTCCTACACCAGTTAATGAGGAAGCTAATGATGATGATCATGAAACTTCTGATCAAGTTACTACCGGACCTCGTAGGTCAACCAGAGTAAGATCCGCACCAGAGTGGTACGGTAATCCTGTTTTGGAGGTCATGTTACTTGACCGTGATGAACCTACGAACTATGAGGAAGTGATGATGAGCCCAGATTCCACGAAATGGCTTGAGGCCATGAAATCTGAGATGGGATCCATGTATGAGAACAAAGTGTGGACTTTGGTTGACTTGCTCGATGATCAGCACGCCATAGAAAATAAATGGATCTTCAAGAACAAGACTGACACTGACGGTAATATTACTGTCTACAAAGCTCGACTTGTTGCGAAAGGTTTTCGATAAGTTCAAGGAGTTGACTACGATGAGACCTTCTCACCCGTAGTGATGCTTAAGTCTGTCCGAATCATGTTAGCAATTGCCACATTTTATGATTATGAAATTTGGCAAATGGATGTCAACACTGCATTCCTTAATGGATATCTTAAAGAAGAGTTGTATATGATGCAACCAGTATGTTTTGTCGATCCGTATAGGTGCTAACAAAGTGTGCAAGCTCCGTGGTCCATTTATGGACTGGTGCAAGCCTCTCGGAGTTGGAATATACGCTTTGATAGTGTGATCAAATCATATGGTTTTATCTGCACTTTTGGAGAAGCTCAGATTTACAAGAAAGTGAGTGGGAGCTCTGTAGCATTTCTCGATATTATATGTGGATGATATATTGTTGATCGGAAATGATACTGAATTTCTGAATAACATAAAAAGATACTTGAATAAGAATTTTCAATGAAAGACCTTGGTGAAGCTGCTTATATATTAGGCATCAAGATCTATAGAGATAGATCAAGACGCTTAATTGGACTTTCATAAAGCACATACCTTGATAAAGTTTTGAAGAATTTCAAAACAGATCAAGCAAAGAAAGGGTTCTTGCCTATGTTACAAGGTGTGCAGTTGAGTCAGACTCAATGCCCGACCACTGCAGAAGATAGAGAGAAAATGAAAGTCATTCCCTATGCTTCATCCATAGGTTCTATCATGTATGCAATGTTGTGTACCAGACCTGATGTATGGCTTGCTATAAGTTTAACAAGGAGGTACCAAAGTAATCCAGGAGTGGATCACTGGACAGCGGTCAAGAACATCCTGAAATACCTGAAAAGGACTAAGGATATGTTTCTCGTTTATGGAGGTGACAAAGAGCTCGTGTAAATGGTTACGTCGATGCAAGCTTTGACACTGATCCGGATGACTCTAGGTCACAAACCGGATACGTATTTTTATTAAATGGAGGAGCTGTAAGTTGGTGCAGTTCCAAGCAGAGCGTCGTGGCGGGATCTACGTGCGAAGCAGAGTACATAGCTGCTTCCGAAGCAGCAAATGAAGGAGTCTGGATGAAGGAGTTCATATCCGATCTAGGTGTCATACCTAGTGCATCGGGTCCAATGAAAATCTTTTGTGACAATACTGGTGCAATTGCCTTGGCAAAGGAATCCAGATTTCATAAGAGAACCAAGCACATCAAGAGACGCTTCAATTCCATCCGCGATCAAGTCAAGGAGGGAGACATAGAGATTTGCAAGATACATACGGATATGAATGTTCCAGACCCGTTGACTAAGCCTCTCTCACGAGCAAAACATGATCAGCACCAAGACTCCTTGGGTGTTAGAATCATTACAATGTTATTTAGATTACTGAGTCTAGTGCAAGTGGGAGACTGTAGCAAATATGCGCTAGAGGCAATAATAAAGTTGTTATTTATATTTCCTTATATCATGATAAATGTTTATCATTCATGCTAGAATTTTATTAACCGGAAACTTAGTACATGTGTGAATGCATAGACAAACAGAGTGTCCCTAGTATGCCTCTACTTGACTAGCTCGTTAATCAAAGATGGTTAAGTTTCCTAGCCATAGACATGTGTTGTCATTTGATAAACGGGATCACATCATTAGAGAATGATGTGATGGACAAGACCCATCCGTTATCTTAGCACTATGATCATTTAGTTTATTGCTATTGCTTTCTTCATGACTTATACATTTTCCTATGACTATGAGGTTATGCAACTCCCGAATACCGGAGGAACACTTAGTGTGCTATCAAATGTCACAACGTAACTGGGTGATTATACAGATGCTCTAAAGGTGTCTCCGATGGTGTTTGTTGAGTTGGCATAGATCAAGATTAGGATTTGTCACTCCGATTGTCGGAGAGGTATCTCCGGGCCCTCTCGGTAATGCACATCACTATAAGCCTTGCAACAATGTGACTAATGAGTTAGTTGCGGGATGATGCACCATGGGACGAGTAAAGAGACTTGCTGGTAACGAGATTGAACTAGGTATGATGATACCGACGATCGAATCTCGGGAAAGTAACATACCGATGACAAAGGGAACAACATATGTTGTTGTGCAGTTTGACCGATAAAGATCTTCTTAGAATATGTAGGAACCAATATGAGCATCCAGGTTCCACTGTTGGTTATTGACTGGAGAAGTATCTCGGTCATGTCTACATAGTTCTCGAACCCGTAGGGTCCGCACGCTTAACGTTCGATGACGATTGGTATTATGAGTTTATGGGATTTGATGTACGGAAGGTTGTTCGGAGTCCCGGATGTGATCACGGACATGAAGAGGAGTCTCAAAATGGTCGAGACATAAATATTGATATATTGGAAGGTTACGTTTGGACACCGGAAAGGTTTCAGATAGGTTTGGGCATTTTCCGGAGTACCGGCGGGTTACCGAAACCCCCCGGGGGCTTAATGGGCCATAGTGGTAGAGAGGAGAAGGCGGCCAAGTGGAGCCCCCCCCCCCCACGCCCAATCCGAATTGGGGGGGGGGGGCTCCTTTCCTTCTCTCCCTCTTCCTCTTTCCTTCTCCTCCTAGTTGGACTAGGAAAGGGGGGAACCTACTCCTAGTAGGAGTAGGATTCCCCCCCATGGGGCGCGCCCCATGAGGCCGGCCGGCCCCCTCCTCCTCTTCTTTATATACGGGGGAGGGGGCACCCCATACACACACAAGTTGATTTCTTAGCCGTGTGCGGTGCCCCTGTCCACAGATTTCTACCTCGGTCATATTGTCGTAGTGCTTAGGCGACGCCCTACATCGGTAACTTCATCATCACCGTCACCACGTCGTCGTGCTGACGAAACTCTCCCTCGGCCTCAGCTGGATCTAGAGTTTGAGGGACGTCACCGAGCTGAACGTGTGCAGATGGCGGAGGTGTCGTGTGTTAGGTACTTGATCGGTTGGATCACGAAGACGTTCGACTACATCAAACCGCGTTACTTAACACTTCCGCTTTCGATCTACGAGGGTACGTGGACACACTCTCCCCTGTCGTTGCTATGCTTCTCCTAGATAGATCTTGCGTGATCGTATGAAATTTTTTGAAATACTACGTTCCCCAACACTACTAAAATAGGAGTGCTAATGGGTTGGCAAAACTGCAGCGAGTTGAAGATCTTTTTTTAACATGCCCATTTAAATTTAGCAGAGTATGTCAATAAACCAAAACAATATCATTTGATCTATCATTTTCACACTGCGTTTTTATGAAGTTATATATGTCAAAAAATAGTAAATATGATGAACTTGGTCATACCTAAGATAAACCCGGCTAGAGGGTCCATGCTTACTTGCATGAGTAAAGGTAGTAAAGAGAAAAAGGTAAGCATGGTTACATATCGCAGCTGATGCGTTGAAATCACTGTTCAAGATATCTTCCGATATTCCGATAAATCGGCCGATTTATCGCTTATCGGTGTCTGACCGATAAGATAAATTGACCGATAAATTAGTCGATATGGCGATAAATCGGCTGAGATGCCGATAAACTGCCCAATTTACCCCTTATCATGGGTCGACCGATAAGTTCCCGATAAGCGATATCACCATCATTGGTTGAAATAAATCAGGAATTAAGTGTTGGGATTACGAATCCTGCGTACTACCTCCGTCCTGGTTTATTGGCCCCTTTGTATTTTGCACTTCAGGATTCCTATTACGCCCGTACAGAAACGCCGTGGGCAACGAACGCCCATACCCTTGCGTCGCCCCGCTAGGGCGACACGGGGGCGATCTCGCGCCGCGGCCGCTAGACTTCACCGCGCCTCCTCCTTTCCTCGCCGCTGCCAGAGGCTGGCGCCGGGCAGGCCTCGGGCGCAGCCAAGGAAGGTGGCGGCGGGGAGCTTCTCGCGCTCGGGCAGGTGCATGGATCGGATCCTGGCCGGCCGTCAGCCCGTGCGGCGATCCGGGGGGAGCCCATGGATTGGACCTGGCTGTTCCGTCTGATCCTTCCGGCCGTTCGGGACACCGGCGGTTGGGCTCGCCCGGCGATGCCTGGTTTGGATCGGGACGCCTTGTAGCCTTCGTCCCATGCTAGGTGTGCTTCTCTATACGGATCTGGGTCACGGGACTTGCCGATCCTCGATGTGGATGGAGCTAGAGGTGAGGATTCAGATCGGGAGAAATCCCTAGTCGACCTTTCGGCCGCGGCCGCGGCGACGCCCGAGGGCGCCGCTTTCTTCTCCATGGAGACGCTCGTCAGATCTGCTTCTACTTCCACCACGTCATTTCTCTCCCGGGTGAAAGCCCTAACTGCGGTGGGTGGCGACGGCGCCTTCGGCTTCGTTCCCTTCTTGTAGGCGCCGCCTTGGGAGCTGTGTGACTATGGACACCGTTGGGAGGGCGTTGGCGGCGATCTGGATTAGGAGGTGGAGCGGTGTTTCATCATACGCATCAACGCTGACGGATCTCGGCAGCGTGGCGCAGTGGAGTCCCGGCGTTCGATGCGGGTTGGCGGACTCATGCAGGAGGATGAGGATGTCTGGCGTCGTGGTGGCGTCGACGGCAGAGAGTCCTGGCAAGGTCGGTGCATCAGTGCTGCTCTGAGGATGGATAGTTGGAAGATGGAGGTGACGGCCCTTGCAGCATGCGGTGCTCACTGTGAGTGTGCCGGACCGGTGTGTGACCCAGTCCAGGTAGTGGCTTGGATGGGGCATCCAGCTTTAGATATTAGGTTTTGATGCGATGTCTGTTTGGTATTAGGGTCGGACATTCGGCACACCTTCATCGAGGGGATAGGAGTAGCAACAGGCGTTGCCAAGATGGTGGCTTCAGCCTTATTGATGCATCACCTTGTATGACCTTTGTGAATAATTAATAAAATGACTGCATGCATCGTCCAGATGCAGAGGCCTGGGGTACATCCTCCTTTTCTAAAAAAACTAACAAAATGTTCATGCATGTCATAAAATAATATTATTGAAAACTATGTTCAAATACGAATCCAACAATATACTTTTCGATGACATGCATTTATATTTATTAGTTAAATTCCTAGTCAAAATTTGATACAAAATATGAAGGGGACCAACAAACCAGGACGGAGGTAGTAATGCAGAAACCTCGTGGAATAGTTGTTGCTAGGAAATGAGAAGAGAAGTTGCTAGCAACAATTCATCCAATTTCATTTTTTCATGTAGCAAAGCCATTATGCTTGTTGCTTGCTCTCTGATTCATTTCTCCATGCTTGCTTGCATGAGCAGGATAAGGATTGTTGATTAGTACATGTCGCTGCAGCTGACGGCGTTGAAATAAATTAGGCGTGCTGCAGAGGCTTCTAGAGCACGTTGTTGTTTGTTGACGTGCATTTTACCTCTCGGTGACATTGACAAATAAATCTTTACGAACGAAAGGCCATCACGGTAAGCAGCCATTGATTCGCATTAAATTCTCTGTTACTTAGACGAAGGCGGAGCCGTGGTATCTCTTTTTCAGAGAAAAGACCATAGTAGTTGCTTTACTCCATATGGAAAGCAAGATTGCTACGTACCAACTGTGTTAACACCGAAGTCAAGAAGTTTGTTGTAATTTGTAAATAATAACAGGTTGTAACGCCGACTCTCAAACCTACTACGTGCTTTTCCCGCAAAACCGAGACAAAGTAGTGATTTGTGTGTGGGGTGCAACCGTCCGGATCACTTCCATGTCTAGAGAAACCAACTCCGGCCGCTGCGCCGCATTAAAGCGGGCTGACCGCCCGTTCGCCTGGCTGTGGCCGCAACTATTTAAGCCGCATGTCGGCAATGCAAATCCACACCGAGCCCCTCCTCCTCCTCAAGCCCCTTCAACTCCAGTGGAAATGCCGAAGTCTTGGTACTCCGCGCTCGAAGTCGAAGGTGGTGGCGGCGGCAGTTTGTCATCAGACGAAACATAGCGTCGCCGTCCTCCCTCTCCTGAACCCTCGACATCAACGGCTGTTGGCTCCTCTGGCAAGGAGGAGATCATCATCTCCTCTAGCGACGAGGAAGACAAGAAGTTGCAACAGCAGCCGGAGTAGCGGTGGCGCCTCGTCGCGGCTCTGGGACGAAGAGTTTGTCCGTCAGATGAAGGTCATGTCGAAGCATTCGCTCCATCAGATGGGCCCGACGTCACCGTCGCCGGCTCGGGTCAAGGAGGAGTCACCATCCATGTCGCGCTACCGCGTCAAGTGGGAGCCGACGTCCCCACTTCAGTAGGTCAAAGAGGAACACGCCCCTCAGCCCCTCCCCCCCCCCCCCCGGTGCAACCGCGGCGGCGTTTCAAATTGGACACCCCGACAAGGACGAGTTGGCCTCGCCTCCGCACAGCCGGTACACCCGCATCGGCAGGCCTGCCTTGCCGCCCCGCTGCAACCGCCGCCTCATCAAGGAGGAGCTGCCACCCGCGATCATGAAGGCGCGGGGCCGCATCCTCCAATACCTCGCAGGCGGCGGTCTCGACGGTCCCTCGGGCTCGAGGACTGTCGTCTCCGAGGAGGAGCGCACGGCGCAACAGCAGGCGCGGTACGATCGACGCAACGCCGCCCGCCACTCCGCGTTCACCGAGACTGACGTGGCACCGAAATGGTCCGCAACGACCCGGACCTCGCTGTCATGTGGGCCCTCAACCGCTCCATCATCATCGCGGAGACGGCCGCCGTCGCCTTGACGGCAAGCTCGCCAAGATCGGGGATGAGTGGCTGCTTAATGGCTGCTCCGCCGGCGCCGACAGGGGCAAGGCCACCGCTGGCTCACGGCCGCAGGAGGCAAGGCTGGCGTGCCTCCGCACTGCGTCTAATAGGAGGCGGCTCCTCCGCGAAAGCAGCCCTACCGCCGGACAAGACTCACACGGCTCCGACGCCTTCCGCCATCGAGGACGACGCCAACAAAGATGCGGCAAGACAGGGCGGCCACGCGTACGAGGTGGTCGCCCGGTATAGACTTTATTTTTCTTCTTCTAGTTTTTAGTTAAACGGTTGAAATATCAATCTTTTTATGTAAATTAAGTCCGAATTTTAATGAAAATCGTTGTGTTTACATGAATTTCGTCTGGTTAGGGCAAATATGATTTCAATTATACGCAGACAGTGTTTGATGGCTGGCTCCTGCATCCGTGTCCGCAAATTGATCTCTTTCAGCATTGGAGATGCCTTAAATCATAACAATTGTTGTAAATACTACTGTAACAGATTGGCAGCCGCGAGGGCCAGGCGGAGCTAGTTGGAGCACCGGCTGCAGGCAAGGTAGCCGCGGCAACCCGGCCGAATATGCTCAAGCGAGCCTCATCTACTCTTACCAACTGCGTTCCAGTGTTACAGTAGCTCAGCTCCTTAACTACGTGTGGGTCTGGGTACAGGATACCACCATAAATGTTTTTGTCATACAGCATCCACTTGGACATTTGACCTGCACCTGCCTGCCTGCCAACACGCCGGCCAGCTGTACCGTGTATACGCACGCAGCTCCGTCAGCAACGCCCCAAGAGCCACACCCACATCCTCTTGAGTGATGAGAAAGAAAAGCTCGAGACAAAACGAGAAGCAAGTTCCGGCGGGTTTCCGTCCGGTCCAGCTCGTACTACCACGTCGATGGCGACGCTCGCGAAGTCCCGGTCGCACACGCGTGCTCGTATCCCTTGCTCATAATTAGCACCGTTCCTCCCCCGCGCGCGCCGAGCATTTTCCTCCGGCGTCGCGTAGAGGATGGATGGATGGGTGACATGGCGGTGGCCCTGCTAGACCGATCGATCGCTTGGTGCACGCTGCTGGCTCCTATACAGCCGCAAGCCTGCGTGGACGCATGCATGGACCATGCACCATGCGCTGCACACCTCGATCAGGCCAGGCCGCCATGTTGTTTTCGGGTGTGTTGTGTGGAGGATGGCGTTTTTGGTTTGAGCTGCAAAACAAAAACAAGGACGTGTTTCGATCCTCGCCACGTTTTTTTTCTTCCTATTTCCGCCCCTGCTTCAGCCGCCACACTATTTTTGTTTCTGATGGATCATACTCGTAGCAGTCCCCACATTTATTATTGCAAATGGATCTTACAAGTCACCTGCGTCGTTAAGCCATTCTCTTCTTTTCGCAAAAAAAAAGCCATTCTCTTTTTTTTTCTTTTTGCGGGGATCGTTAGCGTGTTTGGTTGCCCGGGTTACATTTCGCTGCATCGCATCCAGCATGCTGGTTGAGTGTGGCCTGGCTAGGCCAATGCAATGGTAAACTCAGATGTGTGTTTGGTTGCTTGTGTGATGTGGGCCTGGCTAAGCTAAATATGTGTTTGGTAGGTTGTATGAGGTGCCACGGACTGAGCCAGTTGTTGTTTGGTAAACCAGTCATACTGCTTATAGCAAACTGAGAAGCATGTCTCTCTCGGATAACATTAACAGGCAATCTTCGTTTACAAATACAACAAATACACAGGCAATCATTTAATCATGTACGTCGTCGATGACCAGCGACATCTGCCACAGTACTACTCAATGACAAACCATGTTAGATTCAGATCGCAATGGATACTAGAATGTAGCTGACCAAATTGTCTGAATTTGCGTTTTTTAGATCAGATCGCAACCGGAGCTTGCTAGTTGCTACCACCGCCATGAGATTCAGATCGACGCTACCGAATACTGCTGCTGCCATTTCCTGAACTTGCTACCGAAAAAAACTGAATACTGCTGCTGCCATTCCCTGAACTTGCTACCGCCGCCGCCATGAGATTCAGATCGCGCGACGCTCGCGTCACCTCGTCTTCCCGTAACCACATCCTCCGGTGTAGGACGCTTCTTCCCGCTGACCAGCGTCCCCCACCGTTGCGGGATCCAGATGCGACAAGCCTCATTGCGGGATCCACTCGCCGACGCCGACGTCGAGCGCCGCTTAGCCCGGCCTCAACAAAGATCTGGTCCGGCGAGGATGAGGAGGCAACAGCGGCGCGGCGAGAATGAAGAGGCAGCGACAGCGAGGATGAGGAGGAGGCGGCGCGCGAATCTGAGGCCGCGGAGGGGAAGGGAGGAGCAATGAGAGGACGGGCGAGCAAATGCGGAGTTATGGCTTGGGGTTCGCGACCCTCACATGAATCTGCACGCAGCGTGATGCAGGGCGGGTGCAGGCGTTGTGCCAGCTCGTGCATGCATCCGAGGAACGGCGGAATCGGGCGTAGCTCTCAGCCTGGCTGAGACGGTACTTTTTGCATCAGTTGGGCCAGGCCCAGATGGTCCTGCAGTTTATCAAACAAAGCTGAAAGTTGCATCTGAGATGCCATGTAGGTGCAGCACGGACAACCAAACACGCCTGCCATTCCTTCGTCAAAATTGGCAATTGTAAGAAAGTTCCCACTTTCTGACGGTCACTCTTGGCAAAAGACATAAATTTGACCTTAGGGCGAAACTATTTAACAAATTAAACTATATTTGAAAGTATTTCATCCAGTTGACCCTAATGTGCAGCGCCTAACAGTAAGGCGCTACACTCTATTGTGCAGCGCCTAACACATAAAGGCCACATCGCAGCGCCTAACTGTAAGGAGTTAGGCTACTGTCTGCAGCTAGTAAGCGAGAGTTGCAGATGAGAGTACCATCTTGTTGGAGCTGCACAAAAGGGTCAGCGGTGTGAAATATTTTTAAAAGCAGTTTAGTTTGTGAAATACTTTCGCTTTAAGGTCAAATTTGTCAATTCTGCTGTCACTCTTTCCCCGAAAAATCTTTGACTTACAATTATGGTCGTCCAGTACTAGCCTTGGTGTTTTTTTTTTCTTGCGGGGAAGTAGCCCTGGTGTTCGACTCAAGTATATATTGAGCACAGTGCTTTCTCCGACAGTTCAACGGGCATTCAACTTTCAGCAGCCTTTTTTTTTTTGCGAGGGAACTTTCAGCGGCCATTGATGCGCTGTGCGCACATGTAGAAGCAATAGTTTTATGATATGATACTTGCGGTTCTTGACTTTACAAATATGGCAAGCAGCAGAAAGTGCAGCAACTTTCAAATTATATCAGAATGGTTGAAAGCCACACAAGTACAGCTGAAAAAGAAATGGTTTCATTCTTTTCTTTCGAAGCAGAAATGGTTTCACTCTGGTAATGGAACCAGAGGCTGACGCCTCCCTTTTGCGCCAAAAAACAGCTGATCAGGCAGCGCTGCCCGAGGAAACAGGTGATCAAGAGACTCAGGCTAAACAACAGAAGAAGAAAATTCAGTTATGAAGACAGTGTTAAAAAGAAAAAGAAAAAGAAAAAAAAGCACGAGTAACATCACTTGAACCAAAAGTTGATTCTGGAGGTTCATGCTCAGTAGTGCTAGCGGTAGTAGTACAACTCATGTGCCCTGCACCATTCGTTCCATTATTCCCAGATGCACTATTATTTCCAGTGCAATTATTTGCTTGGCTCTTCTTCTTTGGGCATCCTCATCATCACTACCAGATCTAATAGTACAGCATATAATACACATCTTCATTCATGTTTGGTTGAAATATTCCCAGGATCTTCTCGATGATCCCTAGTTAACCATACATGTGCAGCCCTCTCCGCATTATATATGCACGAAAACAACTAAACTTCAGAAAACACACAATTATTTCGTCTGATTCTGACTGGCTGCTAACATCTGGTGAGAGCTCGCGGGATATGATCATACTGCAGAATTTCTTAAATTTTAGCTTTGCAATTGGTCGGTGGCGGAGGCGGGAGGGGCGGCTCGTGCCGTGACGACGAGCGGCCGCGCATTGGATACCAGGCACACATCGCCGAACCCACCCACCGGCCGGACAGGTTTGGTCACCCTGCCCCCTGCTTTTGCTAGCTTATGTTTCAGTCCAGTGGCAACGAGCGTCACACATGACGACTTTTTAATCGGCGAATGATGGCGCCAATAATCGGTGATTGATAATTAGCTTAGCTCCAAATCAAAGCAGGTCCATGGTCTCTAATTTTGTCAGTGGTCGCTTTCTGCCACCGGCTCAAGATGTCGCGGTCTGGCTAACAAAAACCATGAGGTTTGGTTTGGTACACCTCACAAGGTTTTTCTTTTGTTTGCAGGAACGTCGTTATAGCAATAGAGATTGGAAACCTGTGATTAACTTTTCTTATAATTTTTCTTATGAACTACCCTCTCCGTATCAAAAGTTTTGATACAGAAGTGAAGTACTCTCTCCATTTGGAATTATTTATCGCAATATGAATAAAAATGAATGTATCTAGAACTAAAATACATTTAGATACATTCATTTTTCCGACAAATATTTCCGAACAAAGATAGTAGTATATTTATAGAAAGAAACATTGTTAGTTAGCTACCCCCTCTGTAAAATAAGACATGTTAGATCACTAAAGTAATGATCTAAAACGTCGTATATTACTCTACAGAGAGAGCACATATGTTGTTTAACAAAATGTGAATTTTCACACTGAAACATGTCCCAGCAGTTTTAGTTGTAACATCCAAAAAACCTCACAAAATTAGACATATATGCATATGAATTTCACGACCTAAGACAACAACTTTCAATGAACCCGGGACATGGAGATATCGTACATCAGGTTTATTTATTTTTATTTAGTAGCAGGTCTTGCATTATGGAGTATATGCTTCGAGGTGGAGCAGTTAACAAATTAGCTAAAGGGGAGCAAGTTGTCTACATATTGACAACTCATGATCATTGTTTATTAAACTTGTGATGACACAAACCGAATGTAAGAGCATCTCCGGCCGTTGGCCCTCAGTGATTTTACGCGCCTCTGGGGCGAGCCACGGTAAAATCTGGGCGAAGCGGTTCCCAATCGCCGCCTGTGGTCGCCCCAGACGCGTATTTTTTTTAATTTAAAACATCTAAATTCGGCAAAGTTTGGCCAAATTTGGCATAAATTCGGCTAACTTAACATTCATATTCAACATGTTCGGCGTTTACATAACTTATTTAAAAAAAGGACATCTACGGGGCGAAGAAGTCACTGAGCGTGGCGAAGTCGCCGACGTCGCCACCGTCCTCGGCGGCGGCGGCGGCCTTCTCCTTCTTGATGGCACGGCCGCTTCGCCGCCGACCTCGCCGACGCCTCGCCTGGCCAAGCCGCTTCAAGCGCTGGCGAGGATCCGCGCGGCTCCATCTGCGCCATTGCCGCTACCATTTCAGGCCATTGCCGGCGAGATCCTCCTCCTTGACGCCGCCGGCGAGCTCGGGAGCCTCGCTTTCGCTTGACCGCTGGCGAGCCCGGCCCGCTTCTTCGGTCGACGGCGCGGAGAGTACCAAGGCGCGCCGCCGCCTTGTTAATGATGATGGCGCCTGGCGCGCCGACGAAGCGGCGTTTCACGCTGCGGGCTCGCTTGACGCCAAGAGCGCCGCGAGCCGTAGAGCGAGGAGGAGCGAGGAGGAGGAAGAGGAGGAAGAGCCGAACCTCTGGCACCCATGACCCGGCCCGGCTGGGCGGACGGGCGTGGCGGAGATGCCGCGGCTTGTTGCCGCCGAGATACTCCAAAGACCCGTGCAAGCAGCGGCCTTGCCATTGATTCCCCACGGGAAACCGATGCGCTCTGGGGAAAGACGAGGCGTCGTCTCGCTGACGCGGCTGGCCCACGGCTCTTTCGCGCCAACATCGTTTGCCCCGGCGCCCCCGGGCGCCCCCCAGCGTGCCGGGTTCGGTTTGGGTCCGCCGACGTCCGTTTCGGCCTAAACCGACGAAAAACGGGTTCCTGAAGGCGCGACTGGGTCGATTTTTAGGCGTCGGCGCGGTAAAAACGCCTAGGAAAGGCCTGTTAAAGGCGCGGCTGAAGATGCTCTCAATCGTCGTCTGCGCTAGGAAACCACCGGCATTTGGAGTGGACCACACTGCACAGCCCTCTCAGCTACGAATCCCATGGCCGACGTCAATTAACAAGCAGGACCAAAATTAGACTATTGAGATGGGATCTGCCAATCTCATTGTCGGAGCTCTCATTAAAGGAAATTTAGCATTCTAATAAATGGGGTCCTTCCAATCATCTGAAATTGACAGATATATCGGTGTGCAGGGGTGCATGAAAGGAACAGGAATATGAATTCTCTGCAGCCAGAAAGGAGGTGGTTTATATTTTCAGGGGAAAAAGGGAGGATAAGGAAGAAGCGTCGCGCCATGGCCATGCGTACACTTGTTTATCAGCTCACATCACAATCTTACAGCTTGCATTGTGATTTGTGTAGGAGACGTCCTTGTCAAAGATAGAAAAGGACCGCTTCCACCCAAATGCTTTTACTTTATGACTAGCCTCTAGAATGTTCGGCAATACAGAGGTGTAACCAAAATCGCCCAGACATAATTCATTTTCTGTCTAACTATATACTCCATATGCACGTTATCTTGTAGTTATATGTGTATTTTTTCTTTAGAAATATTTTATGTCGTTTCCAAACAGATGATTTTATATTGCTGAAAAATGCATCCCTTAGATGCATCTATTGGGTTTTGGTGATTAATAACAAAAACGACCTGAAAGGACTAGCACATTTTTCTTCTTCAAGAAAACTTCCTATCTATTCATTAACTGTCAAGGTAGTACAAAGAACACCTGAAATAAGAATTACATTCAGGTCCGTAGACCATTTAGCGATGACTACATGCACTCAAGCGAGCCGAAGACGCGCCGCCGTCATCGCCCCTCCCTCATTGGAGCTAGGCAAACATTGTTGTAGTAGACAGTCGAGAAGTCGTCTGCTAAGACCCCATAGGACCAGTGCACCAGAATAGCAACCGCCGCCAATGAAGAGAAGTTTAGATCGGAAGAATCTAACCTGTTGACACATAGACGCAGACGAACAAAGACCGGATCCAAGCAGATCCATCGAAGACAAACATTGACCGGATCCCACAAGATCCGCCGGAGACACACCTCTACACGCCCTCCAATGATGCTAGAAGCATCGCCGAGAACGGGGCTAGGCGGGGAGGACCTTATTCTATCTTCAAGAAGCCGTCTCCGTCTCGTCTTCCTGATCATGGCACAAACCCTAACAAAACTCCAAAAAACAACCCAAAATGGAGCCCTCCCGCCGGCAAGGGCCGGGATCCACCGCGCCCCCGTTATCCAAGGACCATAGGGGACGAGGCAGACCGGCGACGGCGCCGACGAGAGGAAAGGAACAACTAGCTGAGAGGATTAGCATGTTATCAAGTTTATTTTAGAAACATAGTTCTTATTTTGAGAGGAACATCAGTGGCGACTCCTATCTCCATATTTCTTTCAAGTGGTTCTCTACTCCAATGACTATGCATTAATTTATATGTTTTTGGTGAATCCAAATTTTACATTGAACTGCAAGACAGTCGTACAATCAACACAAACACAATCAAAAGAGCTATGGTTGAACTTGAAGATAAGATCCTCAACAAAAAGATCTCAAGAATTCCACTCTCACTACTTGAATCCTCCATTTTTTTCACTTCTTGGCACCTCTGAGTTTTTCTACCCAGTACTACCGAGCTTATGAGGAATTAGTCCTGTCGAGCAAACTTTGTTCCTATAGTGCTGAAATTGCTAAAGAATCTTTTTAGTATAGTACTGCCCATCTATGTTTCCTCTAAGGCCACTGATGTTAGCTCCGACACCTCCAAGCATAACCTTTTATCCGACACTACCGAGCCCTTTTTCATGTTGCTTTTGCATCAGAGTCTCGATATAGGACCGATACTACCAAGAAATATTATTGTTACTTTGAGCTGAGATTTAGGCATTTCTGCAGTGATTTCATTGAGAACTACGCTATTGGACCCGGTACCTCTGAGACTTCAGTATTCCTACTTCCAAGCTAGTCCAACTCCCCAAAAAAGAGCCACCTTTTTGGTCTATTTCTATCACGGATACCTCCGAGTAACGAGTCAGAGGTATGATAGACAACCCGACACCGAGGGTACTATGCAATTCCAGAAACCTATGTTTCCTTCCGACCATCAAATTTTTAAACACGCTTGGTAGTTCCGAGAACTTCTCTCTAGTACTTTAGTGCAAGCTACTATTTTTGAGTAACAATCAGAATTTTTTTCTCTTACTATAAAGAGAACCACACACCTCTTCATTTTTTGAACCACCTCAGTCCATTCCAAGAGAGAGTAGATCTTTCAAGAAGACATGTTGTTGCTTTGGTGATTCCAAGATACTTCCTTGGATCATGAATACCTAGCTGATCCCTTTCTTGAACCCTTATTCCTAAGTGTTTATCTTTCTTTACTTCAAGCATATATTTTGTAAGAGAGAGATCCTATGGTTCTTGAGAGTGCTTTGACTGAAGATCCTTTGAGGAGTTCATCCAAGTGACTTTTCTTTACTTGTTACTTGGAGAGTTTGCGGCTCCTAGACAGCTATGAATCACTCGAGAGCCTTCAACCATCATATTGTGAAGGAATCAAGGGTTTGTACAAGACCCAAAGACCACCTTCATGAAGATCTACGTACCCCGATTGAGGCTTGACCTTTGTGGTCTATAAGCCATGGTGGAACAGGTGGGCGTGTGCTAAGTGAGCTCTTTGTGGGTGACGATGCCAAGACCTTGTGGTTTAAATCCTTTGTGGTTCAAAAAACCTCCATCAGTAAGGAGTACAATTGAGCCAACTATATGAACCTCGGTAATACATCATCGAGCCCCCTCTATGTTTGCATCTCTTAACTCTAATATTTACTCTTCATGAAATTGTTGGAAATATGCCCTAGAGGCAATAATAAAAGCATTATTATTATATTTCCTTGTTCATGATAATTGTCTTTATTCATGCTATAACTGTATTATCCGGAAATCGTAATACACGTGTGAATACATAGACCACAATACGCCCCTAGTGAGCCTCTAGTTGACTAGCTCGTTGGTCGACAGATAGTCATGGTTTCCTCGACTATGGACATCGATGTCATTGACAACGGGATCACGTTATTAGGAGAATGACGTGATGGACAAGACCCAATCCTAAGCATAGCACAAAGATCGTGTAGTTCGCTTTTGCTAGAGCTTTTCCAATGTCAAGTATCTCTTCCTTAGACCGTGAGATCATGTAACTCCCGGATACCGTAGGGAATGCCTTGGATGTACCAAACGTCACAACGTAATCGGGTGACTATAAAGGTGCATTACAGGTATCTCCGAAAGTGTCTGCTGGGTTGACACGGATCGAGACAGGATTTGTCACTCCGTATGACGGAGAGGTATCACCGGGCCCACTCGGTAGTGCATCATCAAAATGAGCTCAAAGTGACCAAGTGTCCGGTCACGGGATCATGCTTTACGGCACGAGTAAAGTGACTTGCCGATAACGAGACTAAACGAGGTATTGGGATACCGACGATCGAGTCTCGGCAAGTAACATACCGCTGACAAAGGGAATAGCATATGTGGTTGCTTGAACCCTCGACATCGTGGTTCATCCGATGACAACATCGAGGAGCGTGTGGGAACCAACATGGGTATCCAGATCCCGCTGTTGGTTATTGACCGAGAGCGCCTCGGTCATGTCTCAAGATGTCTCCCGAACCCGTAGGGTCTACACACTTAAGGTTCGGTGACGCTTAGGGTTAATAGGAAGACTTGTATGTGATTACCGAATGATGTTGAGTCCCGGATGAGATCCCGGACGTCACGAGGAGTTCCGGAATGGTCCGGAGGTAAAGATTTATATATGGGAAGTCGCCAAACGGACACCGGAAAAGTTTCGGTCATGTCGGTATTATGGAGGGTCCACCGGAAAGGTTCCGGAGGACCACCGGAGGGGCCACCCTTTTGGGGGGCCACTTGGGCTGCGTGGGAGCAGCCAGCCCCTCATGGGCTGGGCGCACCCTCCCTTGGCCCATGCGCCTAGGGTTGAAGGGAACCTAAAGGGGCGCCCCCTGCTTGGGGGCAAGCCCCTCCCTTGGCCGCCGCCCCCTCTAGATGCATCTAGAGGGGGCCGGCCCCCTCCTCCCTTCCCCTATAAATACAAGGGTGAGGGGAGGGCTGCAAACCAATTGAAGGCGCAGCCCCTCCCCTCCCCAACACCTCTCCTCCTCCGCATACGCTTGGCGAAGCCCTGCCGGAGTACAGTCCCTCCATCTGCATCACGCCGTCGTGCTGCCATTGGAGTGATCTTCCTCAACCTCTCCTTCCTCCTTGCTGGATCAAGACGGCGAGACGCCTGCTGTTCGCACGTGTGTTGAACGCGGAGGTGCTGTCCGTGCAGCACTTGGTCATCGGTGATCGGAATCACGTTGGGAACGCCTTCATCATCACCACTTCCTCGAACGCTTCCGTGCTCGATCTACAAGTGGTATGTAGATGCAAACTCTCTCTCTTGACTCGTTGCTTAGATGAACTCATAGATGGATCTTGGTGAAACCGTAGAAAAAATTTTATTTTCTCGCAAAGTTCCCCAACAAAGGGCATCATGAGCTAGGTCTATGCGTAGTTCTCTTTGCACGAGTAGAACACAATTAGTTGTGGGCGTGGATCTTGTCAATTTACTTGCCGCTACTAGTCTTATCTTGCTTCCGCGGTATTGTGGGATGAAGCGGCCCGACCAACCTTACACGTGCGCTTACGTGAGACCGGTTCCACCGACTAACATGCACTAGTTGCATAAGGTGGCTGGCGGGTGTCTGTCTCTCCTACTTTAGTTGGAGCGGATTCGATGAAAAGGGTCCTTATGAAGGGTAAATAGAAGTTGACAAGATCACGTTGTGGTTATTCGTGAGGTAAGAAAACGTTCTTGCTAGAACCCAATTGCAGCCACGTAAAAGATGCAACAACAATTAGAGGACGCCTAACTTGTTTTTGCAGCAATTGACATGTGATGTGATATGGCCAAGTTGTGATGAATGATGAATGACACATTGTGATGTATGAGATCATGTTCTTGTAATAGGAATCACGACTTGCATGTCGATGAGTATGACAACCGCAGGAGCCATAAGAGTTGTCTTTATTTTTGTATGACCTGCGTGTCATTGAAGAACGCCATGTAACTTACTTTACTTTATTGCTAAACGCGTTAGCCATAGAAGTAGAAGTAGTCGTTGGCGTGACAACTTCATGGAGGCACAATGATGGAGATCATGATGATGGAGATCATGGTGTCATGCCGGTGACAAGATGATCATGGAGCCCGAAGATGGAGATCAATGGAGCTTTATGATATTGGCCATATCATGTCACTACTATATAATTGCATGTGATGTTTATTATGTTTATACATCTTGTTTACTTAGAACGACGGTAGTAAATAAGATGATCCTTACAAAATTCCAAGAAGTGTTTCCCTAACTGTGCACCGCTGCCAAAGTTCGTCGCTTCTAAGCACCACGTGATGATCGGGTGTGATGGATTCTTACGTTCACATACAACGGGTGTAAGACAGATTTACACACGCCGAAAACACTTGGGGTTTACTTGACGAGCCTAGCATGTACAGACATGGCCTCGGAACACAGAGACCGAAAAGGTCGAACACGAATCGTATGGAAGATACGATCAACATGAGAATGTTCACCGATGAGACCGGGTCCGTCTCACGTGATGATCGGACACGGCCTAGTCGACTCGGATCGTGTAACACTTAGATGACTAGAGGGATGTCTAATCTAAGTGGGAGTTCATTTAAATTTGATTAGATGAACTTAATTATCATGAACTTAGTCTAAAACTTTTAAATGATATGTCTTGTAGATCAAATGGCCAACGCTCATGTCAACTTGAACTTCAACGCTGCTCCTAGAGAAAACCAAGTCGAAAGATGACGGCAAGCAACTATACGGACTGGGTCCTAACTCGAGGATCATCCTCATAGCTGCCAGAAACAATACGTCCTAGAAGGACCGCTAGGTGACGCCTCCGTCCTGCAGAACCAAGACATTATGAATGCTTGGCAAACTCGCTACCGATGATTACTCCCTCGTTCGTGCGGCATGCTTTACAGCTTAGAACCGGGCTCCAAAAGCGCTTTTGAGCATCACGGAGCATATGAGATGTTCGAGGAGCTGAAACTCGTTTTCCAAGCTCACGCCGGTCGAGAGATATGACATCTCCGACAAGTTCTATAGTTGTAAGATGGAGGAAAACAGTTCCGGTGAGCACATCTTGAAGATGTCCAGGTTGCACAACCGTATGACCCAAATGAATATTAACCTCCCCGATGAGGCGGTCATTGACAGAATCCTCCAATCGCTCCCACCAAGCTACAAGAGCTTCGTGATGAACTACAACATGCAGGGATGGTAAAGACCATTCCTGAAGTGTTCTCTATGTCAAGTCACCGAGGTTGAAATCAAGAAAGAACATCAAGTGTTGATGGTCAATAAGACCACTAAGTTCAAGAAGGGCAAGGGTAAGAAGAACTTCAAGAAGGACGGCAAGGAGGTTGCCGCGCCCGGTAAGCAAGTTGCCGGAAGAAGTCAAAGAATGGACCCAAACCCGAGACCCAGTGCTTTTATTGCAAGGAGGGGTCATCGAAGCGGAACTGCCCCAAATACTTAGCGGATAAGAAGGCCGCAACACCAAAGGTATATCCGATATACATGTAATTGATGTGTACTTTGCCGCATCTGTAGTAACTCTTGGGTATTTGATACCGTGCCGTTGCTCATATTTGTAACTCATGCAGGAGCTGCGGAATAAGCGAAGTCGGCAAAGGACGAGGTGACGATGCGCGTCGGGAATGGTTCCAGAGTCGATGTGATCGCCGTCGGCACGCTACCTCTTCATTTACCTACAGGATTAGTTATGAACCTTAATAATTGTTATTTGGTGCCAAGTTTGAGCATGAATATTGTATCTGGATCTTGTTTAATGCAAGATGGCTACTCATTTAAATCCGAGAATAATGGTTGTTCTATTTATATGAGAGATATGTATTATGGTCATGCTCCGATGGTCAATGGTTTATTCTTAATGAATCTCGTTTAGTATTACACATGTTTATAGTGTGAATACCAAAAGATGTAAAGTTGATAACGATAGTCCCACATACTTGTGGCATCGCCGCCTTGGTCACATTGGTGTCAAGCGCATGAAAAAGCTCCATGCCGATGGACTTTTGGAGTCTTTAGATTATGAATCATTTGACACATGCGAACCATGCCTCATGGGCAAGATGACCAAGACTCCGCTTCTCCTAACAATGGAGCGAGCAACCAACTTGTTGGAAATCATACATACCGATGTGTGCGGTCCAATGAGCGTTGAGGCTCATGGAGGGTATCGTTATGTTCTCACTCTCACAGATGACTTGAGTAGATATGGGTATGTCTACTTGATGAAACACAAGTCCGAGACCTTTGAAAGGTTCAAGGAATTTCAGAATGAAGTAGAGAATCAACGTGACCGAAAGATAAAATTCTTACGATCGGATCGTGGAGGAGAATATTTAAGTCACGAATTTGGTACACACTTAAGAAAATGTGGAATCGTTTCACAACTAACGCCGCTGGACCACCTCAACAGTAATGGTGTGTCCGAACGTCGTAATCGCACTCTATTGGATATGGTGCGGTCTATGATGTCTCTTACCGATTTACCGCTATCATTTTGGGGATACGCTCTAGAGACAGCTACATTCACTTTAAATAGGGCACCGTCTAAATCCGTTGAGACGACACCGTATGAATTATGGTTTGGGAAGAAACCTAAGCCGTCGTTTCTAAAAGTTTGGGGATGCGATGCTTATGTCAAGAAACTTCAACCTGAAAAGCTCGAACCCAAGTCGGAAAAATGCGCCTTCATAGGATACCCTAAAGAAACCATTGGGTATACCTTCTACTTAAGATCCGAGGGCAAGATTTTTGTTGCCAAGAACGGAACCTTTCTGGAAAAGGAGTTTCTCTCGAAAGAAGTAAGTGGGAGGAAAGTAGAACTCGATGAAGTACTACCTCTCGAACAGGATAGTAGTGCAGCACAAGAAAATGTTCCTGTGATGCCTACACCAATCAAGAGGAAATTCATGATGATGATCAAGGTACTTCGGATCAAGTTGCTACCGAACTTCAGAGGTCCACTAGGGCGCTGCCCGCACTGCAGTGGTACGGCAACCCTGTCTTGGAAATCATGTTGTTAGACAACAATGAACCTTCGAACTATGAAGAAGCGATGGCGGCCCAGATTCCAACAAATGGCTAGAAGCCATGAAGTCCGAGATAGAATCCATGTATGAAAACAAAGTGTGGACTTTGACTGACTTGCCCGATGATCGGCGAGCGATAGAAAACAAATGGATTTTTAAGAAGAAGACGGACGCGGATGGTAATGTCACCATCTATAAAGCTCGACTTGTCGCTAAAGGTTATCGGCAAGTTCAAGGGATTGACTACGATGAGACATTCTCTCCGTAGCGAAGCTTAAGTCCGTCCGAATCATGTTAGCAATTGCCGCATACTATGATTATGAATATGGCAGATGGACGTCAAAACAACGTTCCTTAACGGTTATCTTAAGGAAGAGTTATATATGATGCAGCCGGAAGGTTTTGTCGATCCTAAGAATGCTAACAAAGTATGCAAGCTCCAGCGATCCATTTATGGGCTGGTGCAAGCATCTCGGAGTTGGAACATTCGCTTTGATGAGATGATCAAAGCGTTTGGGTTTATGCAGACTTATGGAGAAGCCTGCGTTTACAAGAAAGTGAGTGGGAGCTCAGAGCATTTCTCATATTATATGTAGATGACATACTTTTGATGGGAAATGATATAGAATTCTTGGACAGCATTAAGGCCTACTTGAATGAGTGTTTTTCAATGAAGGACCTTGGAGAAGTTGCTTATATATTAGGCATCAAGATCTATAGAGATAGATCGAGACGCCTCATAGGTCTTTCACAAAGCACATACCTTGATAAGATTTTGAAGAAGTTCAAAATGGATCACCCAAGAAGGGGTTCTTGCCTCAGACAGCAAGGTGTGAGATTGAGCTCAGCTCAATGCCCGACCACGGCAAAAGATAAAGAAGAGATGAGTGTCATCCCTATGCCTCAGCCATAGGATCTATTATGTATGCCATGCTGTGTACTGACACTGATGTAAACCTTGCCGTAAGTTTGGTAGGAAGGTACCAAAGTAATCCCGGCAAGGAACACCGGACAGCCGGGTCAAGAATATCCTGAAGTACCGAAAAGGACAAAGGACATGTTTCTCGTTTATGGAGGTGACGAAGAGCTCGTCAGAAGGGTTACGCCGATGCTAGCTTCGACACAGATCTGAATGACTCTAAGTCACAAACCGGATACGTGTATATGTTGAATGGTGGAGCGATGGTGGTGCATTTGCAAGCGAAGCGTCGTGGCGGGATCTACATGTGAAGCGGAGTACATGGCAGCCTCGGAGGCAGCGCATGAAGCAATTTGGGTGAAGGAGTTCATCACCGACCTAGGAGTCATACCCAATGCGTCGGGCCGATCAAACTCTTCTGTGACAACACCGAGCTATTGCACTAGCCAAGGAGCCCAGGTTTCACAAGAAGACCAGCACATCAAGCGTCGCTTCAACTCCATCCGTGAAAATGTTCGGGATGGAGACATAGAAATTTGTAGAAGTGCATACGGATCGTAATGTCGCAGATCCGTTGACTAAACCTCTTTCAAGGGCAAAACATGATCAACACCGTAACTCTATGGGTGTTCGATTCATCACAATGTAACTAGATTATTGACTCTAGTGCAAGTGGGAGACTGTTGGAAATATGCCCTAGAGGCAATAATAAAAGCATTATTATTATATTTCCTTGTTCATGATAATTGTCTTTATTCATGCTATAACTGTATTATCCGGAAATCGTAATACACGTGTGAATACATAGACCACAATACGTCCCTAGTGAGCCTCTAGTTGACTAGCTCGTTGGTCGACAGATAGTCATGGTTTCCTGACTATGGACATCAGATGTCATTGACAACGGGATCACGTTATTAGGAGAATGACGTGATGGACAAGACCCAATCCTAAGCATAGCACAAAGATCGTGTAGTTCGTTTTGCTAGAGCTTTTCCAATGTCAAGTATCTCTTCCTTAGACCGTGAGATCATGTAACTCCCGGATACCGTAGGAATGCCTTGGGTGTACCAAACGTCACAACGTGAATCGGGTGACTATAAAGGTGCATTACGTGTATCTCCGAAAGTGTCTGTTGGGTTGACACGGATCGAGACAGGATTTGTCACTCCGTGATGACGGAGAGGTATCACCGGGCCCACTCGGTAGTGCATCATCAAAATGAGCTCAAAGTGACCAAGTGTCCGTCACGGGATCATGCATTACGGATGCAGTAAAGTGACTTGCCGGTAACGAGACTAAACGAGGTATTGGGATACCGACGATCGAGTCTCGCAAGTAACATACCGCTGACAAAGGGAATAGCATACATGTGGTTGCTTGAACCCTCGACATCGTGGTTCATCCGATGACAACATCGAGGAGCGTGTGGGAACCAACATGGGTATCCAGATCCCGCTGTTGGTTATTGACCGGAGAGCGCCTCGGTCATGTCTCATGTCTCCGAACCCGTAGGGTCTACACACTTAAGGTTCGGTGACGCGAGGGGTAATAGGAAGACTTGTATGTGATTACCGAATGATGTTCGGAGTCCCGGATGAGATCCCGGACGTCACGAGGAGTTCCGGACTGGTCCGGAGGTACTGATTTATATATGGGAAGTCGTCAAACGGACACCGGAAAAGTTTCGGGTCATGTCGGTATTATGGAGGGTCCACCGGAAAGGTTCCGGAGGACCACCGGGAGGGGCCACCCCTTTTGGGGGGCCACTTGGGCTGCGTGGGAGCAGCCAGCCCCTCATGGGCTGGGCGCACCCCCTCCCCTTGGCCCATGCGCCTAGGGTTGAAGGGGGGAACCCTAAAGGGGGGGCGCCCCCCTTGCTTGGGGGGCAAGCCCCCCTCCCCTTGGCCGCCACCCCCCCCTCTAGATGCATATAGAGGGGGCCGGACCCCTCCTCCCTTCCCCTATAAATACAAGGGTGAGGGGAGGGCTGCAAACCAATTGAAGGCGCAGCCCCTCCCCTCCCCAACACCTCTCCTCCTCCGTGACACGCTTGGCGAAGCCCTGCCGAGTATGGGCCCTCCATCTGCATCACGCCGTCAGGCTGCCATTGGAGTGATCTTCCTCAACCTCTCCTTCCTCCTTGCTGGATCAAGACGAAGGAGACGCCACGTTCCGCACGTGTGTTGAACGCGGAGGTGCTGTCCGTTCAAGCACTTGGTCATCGGTGATCGGAATCACGTTGGGAACGCCTTCATCATCACCACTCCCTCGAACGCTTCCGTGCTCGATCTACAAGTGGTATGTAGATGCAAACTCTCTCTCTTGACTCGTTGCTTAGTAGAACTCATAGATGGATCTTGGTGAAACCGTAGAAAAAATTTTATTTTCTGCAACGTTCCCCAACAGAAATGCCTTGGTATCACTTACTCATTTTAGATTTGCTTGCTAGTTTCCCTATGCAACCTTATTGGTGTAGTCTAAAAACAATCAACTATTTGCGATGAAAACTTGGTTTGGTCTACCCCCACCACCCCCCCCCCCAAGACCAGCATAGACCATGTCCTTACAATTGCTTTGACTATTTCTCTTATTGTGAAGGTGACATGGAGATGGATGAGGTGAACGAGGTTGGGATGGTGTGGGCACCTTATTTTTCTGATAAAATTGGTGAATATTTGTAAAAGAAATTACTTAATAAAACACTCATTAGATTGTTCACGTCTACCTAGATGTAGTATTACATACACATAGGCCAACACTTTGCACCATTCGGGGTGATATTTTACCCAATTTGATGCCCACCCACCTATATGATCTCACTTAAATGCGATATATGGACCGATGGATCATTTTTGAACGCGAGGGGGGGGGGGAGCATGGATCATTGTAGAATGAAAATATTATACACAATATTTTTTCATGTGGATGGAACATCATTGCAATATTTTGCCCCACGTTTTGTAAAGAAGTGCAAAAACATTGCAACATCTTAATCATGCCCATGCAACAACTAAATCCAAGAAATGCATCAGATCCCTGATTTTCCAATGATCCGTTGAAAACTGGATCACAATGCAATATGAAAAACCATCACACTCAACATACAATAAATTGTGCAGGTAGTTGCAAAGAAACAAATTTGTAGCATAAAATCAACCATTCGCAATAGGTTCTAGAATAATTGCAACATGTTGCTCATGTATACACAAGAAATACATACTATATTCTAGCATGTCACAACACCATATATGTAACACCCTCGTTCGAATTCTCTCGATTCACAACCCACCTGTGAGGTGCGCCCACATATTCATACCACTTATACCTATGTTTCTCTAGGTGTATAAGGGTTAGAGGTGCTATGTTTGGATCACAAGGGTATACACTAGTCAAATTCTCTTTACAATTTTCCATTTGAGATCAAAACCACCGCACACTCCACTTTACCACATGGGTATCCACTAACTGGTCGGGGTATTACACTTAAAAAAACTAGGTTTCACTAACATCTTGATGCCAACATTTAAGGCACCATCCTTCACACATTTAGGCTTCCCTATAATGAAATCGGCTCTTTGGAGCCTAGTCGGCTCTAGAACAAACGACGATAGACCTATCCACCTAAGGGTTGTCTTCCTCAACCCTGACAGTGTGCGTGACACGCTCCAACTTAAGCTCCTTTGTGAAGTTATCCAGGGCATGCGATGTGGTTGATGACCTTCAACTAAGGAGGAAGAGAAGTGTTAGTGGAGGGATGGGGGCAGTAGATGAAGGTGAAAGAGGAGGGGGTGGAGGAGGAAAAATCGTGTCAAAGGAAGAAAAGGAGACATGATGGAAAATAAGGGCATGGTGGTGGTGGTCGAAGCCGGGGCGGGGGTGTGATTGGAGGAGGAGTTGGTACATTGTAATCTCGAAACAGGATTTCGCCCCGCTTTATATATAAAGCAAACACAGAGCAAAGTACACGGCCGAACAATCCAAAGTAATGGGGTAACCCTCATACAACGCCGATCTCGGGATAACTAGATCACATGAGACGCACACAATTACACAACCGAAATAAAAGAGCAGGAAGAACTGAGTACAACACCACGCAACACCCTACACCACCTACGCTCCACAACATCGTCCCAAGAGGGATAACGACGCCATGCGTCGCCGCTGCCAAGTCCATGATGGACAAAGGTTTTCACCCGGAACCAAACATAGAGAGGAGCCCCATAACAACGTCTTCAAGAAGATAACATCACCCGCAGGCGTCACCATCGTTGGCGACAAAAGCGTGGAGCTTTCGCTCGACAATTCCCCCATGCCAGCACGAGGTCTCTAGGGTACACGCGACAAGAATAGATCCCCAGGACCGGATCAGGGGTCGCCGCTGCCAGAGACAAAGCACGCCCGAGTCATCCACCACACTATAGCTCTCGCCACCCACATGGCTAAGATACATAGACACCACCACAGCCATGGTGCCCGCCAGAGCGCCAACCATGCGGACCGCCTTCCAGGGCCACCGCTCTCGCATCCATGCCTCGAGACAACGCCAATCGGCCACTTCACAGAGCACAAATAGTGGCACGAGAAGCCCGACATCAACCACCGAGCCCGGGTCATCGTAACCACCTTAGGGGTGCCCACACATGCAATTTCCTCCAATCCCGGTGGGCCAGGGGACATGACCCCGTGATTGCCGACGGCCTTCGCGGAGCAAAAAATTAAACGACGCCAAGTTCGCAACCTGTAACACCGATACGGCAGCCTGCGCACCGCTGACCCACCCATCACTGCCATAGACCTTCATCGACGCCATAACATGAGGACGCCCCCCAACCAACTGCAAATACCGACCTTGGCCTGACCGGAGGAGACCTAGAGCCGAGCACCCTGACTCCAATGCAACATCTGGCTGGGTCTCACTCGAGGAGCAGCCATCCCTGAGCCAGAGTACTGCGTCAAACTCTTGCTCGGGCGACAAGCCCACGTCGCCGGCCCACTGTCGGCAGCTGCACCCGGGAAAGACGAACGCCGCCACAACGAATGAGGGCCTCTCATGGCAGCTGGCAACTCCGGCCGTCGAGTCACCGCTCTGGCGCCCTAGCCCCTCACCGGCTCGTCAATCAAGACCGGTCCCTACCACCCAACACCAAGGTCATAACCAACCACCCACTGCCCCGCCTCCACGCCCATGGGAAGGGACCGAAGCACCACCACAAGCCATCGGCCATCAGCTCTTGTGCCAGCCACAAGACCCAGACCGCGCTTGCCACCCATGGCCGCCTAAAGAATCATTAGATCCACCGGGCACAACTGCGCTGCCCCCTGTGCCGTCCCCATCAAGGAACGACACCCATAGAGCACGCATCCGCCGGAGAGACACCAGCAGCCCATCATGCCGCCGCCACCAGGCGCCATCGGGACAGCTGTCGGCGCCGCGGTTGCAGCGCCCCACTCAATGTTGTGCATCCACCCTCGTGGGAGTGTGCGTGTACAAGCTCATTTTCCGTATTCACATCAACTAGAAGAAAAATTGAATACCCTTTGCAATTAATAAGTTATTAAGAGAAGCGTAAATGAACTAAGTTTACTTGTTTTTTTCCCTTCATGCTTGAGCAGTAGTCTTTTTTGCCGTTTTACGTGTAAGGCATGAGCTCTGCCGATTTCATTAAAATAAATAAATAAATACAAAATGACCTAATTTACAAAATAAATTAGGCCGAAAATCACACATTAGAGATTGAAAATCAACAATCATGCAAAAACCTTACCACCCCGCCAATGTTAGGCAATACGAACTCCACCGCCAACATGCCCACAAACTTGAAGATGTGTGGGTGAGCTCTTTGGATACGCCTTCAGCAAGCATTATCGTCGCTATCCTACTCTATTGAACCAAGGCTTTGGTCCAAAGTCCCCCACACCAGCCTGCCGGACCTCAGAAAAAGTCCGGCCACGCAAGGAATATCTAGTTTACGCAACATGCTGCTAGTTAGTTACAACCCCCCAAAAAACTTAGTTAATTATACAAGACAAAAATCTGGTACAGTTTAGAGAAAATGAGACAAAACCAGTAGCAAACGTTTCAAAACAAGGAAGAGCATGAACACGGCACGTTTCTGCTCCAGCTCACTGACCGTGACGTGCACACTTAAACCATGTGCCTAGTTAATCTTCTATTTCTTCTTCATGAAATGCACTAGATCGCACTACTAAGAAGCAATAATCTTCTTGCCCCACACGTTTGCACTAACAAGAATACATCCGTGAGGAGAGAAGACGTGGGGCTGCTTAGCATTATACTTTGCCAAACGCAAAGAGCCACGCCGGAACGTTGCACGACTGCGACATGATACATTTGTTCTTCCCACGCTTACGCAAGCTTTCTGTGCATTTTTTGCGGGGCTTCAGTGCATTTGTTCTCCTGCCATTGATCTGACGCCCTAGTGCATCGTCTGGTTTCATTGATCAATGCAATAGGCGTCTGTCCGCTTGAAAGTAGCTAGAAGTTGCATCATTGAGAATGTCAGACAAAAGAAAGCTAGAGGGATCACCATCCCACATTACAACATATTTTGGATCATGAACATACTTAGCTAGATTTTGCGCCACACAATTAACATCCCTCAGGCTATGTAAAAAGGTCAATGACCCGATTCTTTGCACTCTCTGAAATCAGTCTGCTTGCAGCACTAGTCACTAGTCATGTGCATCAGTGCATGAGACATCACTAAAACAGGGGGCGAGCAACAGAGGTATTGACCGGATGCACATCAACAAGTTGATTACGCAAAAACACATCAACGCCACTACAAAAAGTTGATTACGCAAAAAAAGAAAAACTGAGGAGCGTTGATTACGCAAATGGACAACGTGAATGGGGCGTGGCTATACCTCGCTTCTAGGAAAACAACCTTCCGACTCACTGAAGCGCCTTGCAGTCGCGGAAGGGTATGGACCAGCCCTATGCCGGCAGGCCACTGCCTCTTTTTTCACATTTTTTTATTTTTTACTTTCATTTATATTTCCAAATATTCAAAATAAAATATTTCAAAAAACAATTACATAAACGATTCAAACAAATGTTAACGAAGTATTTGAAAAATGTTAAATGTAGATAGAGAAAATGTTTCTCATGTATATGAAAAATGTATACACAAAATATATAATGTGTGTGAAAAGGTTGATCATGTATTTAAAATTTTTAATCCAAGCATTTGAAAAAAATATATTAAACAAGTATTAAAAAAATTAATTACGTATTTGCAAAATGTTAATCAAGCATTTGAAAAATGTTGAACGTGTATAAAAATGTTGACCATGTATATTTTTAAAAATTGTATTTGAAAAATGTCAATCAATCATTTAAAAAGGTGTTAAATGTGTATATAATTTTTTTGATCATATATTCGAAAAATGTTAATCTATTATTTAAAAAATGTTAATCAAACATTTGACTTTTTAAATATGCATAGTAAAAATATTGAACATGAATTGGAAAAAAATTATACTTATATTAAAAAATGTTAATCAAGGATTTAGAAAAAAATGTAAAATGTGAATAGAAAAAATGTTGGCCATGTATTAGAAAATTATTAATAATATTTAAATTTTCTAATCAAGAATTTAAAAAATGTTAAATATATACAGAAAAAATATTGACCATGTACTCAATAAATGTTAATCTTGTACATGGAAAATATTAAACATGTATTAGAAAAATATATTAGATATGTAACCAAAATGTGTATTAAAAATAATGAAAACCCGAAAGACAACAAAGAAAAACAGATAGAAATAAAACCCCAGTAAAAACCAAATAAAATGAATAAAAAAGCTAGTGAAAAACAAAAAAGAAACAAATAAAACAAAAGAAAAACAAGTAAAAATAAAACCCCAGTAAAAACCGAAAAGCCAAAACAGGGGAAAAACCCATCTAAAGCCCGAAAATGCGTACATAAAACCCTGAGAAAACGCCCGGCACGCGACACATGGCAACGGCTGAGAGCGTGCGCTCTCAACCCACCCAAAGTATCCCTTGAGGGGCTCCCGCAAAGGGTACTCCTAAGTTGGTTTCTCTCCCCTTTTACTGAGCTAGCGTTTGGGCCAGGGCCCAAGAATGATTTAAAGTGTGCACCATCTTTTCCGATAACAAAACCGCTCCAGGGTCCAAGAATGTATACAGAAAACGACGTTTCCTATTTGGCGCCACAGGCGCCTGTTCCTACTATTTCTTCAAACGGGTGCCTTGTTGGACTCAGGCGCTTACATGCGCATTAGTTGGACTCAGCCCATTATCATTTCTTATTTTAATTCCCCAAAGAACACTACAAGCAGAGTGATTCGAACCTAGGATCTCTAGATTGAACACCGATCGCACTGACCAACTCACCCACCACACTTGAAATGCTACATTCCTTCTTGTACGCCCTAAATGCAGAGACTAGAAATACAACTCTTTTCCTTTTTTTCCTTTTCTTTTTTGTTTTCTTAAATGTATGAACTTTTCAAAATCGTGATTCTTTTTTCTTCTTTGTGGAAATGCGTGAACTTTTTTCATCAAATCCGATGAACTTTTTTTCATATTTGATGAACTTTTTTTCAAATTCAATGAACTTTTTTCAAATTTGATGAACTTTTTTAGATTTAATGGACTTTTTTTATCGAATTTGATGATTGCTTTTCAAATTCAATGAACTATTTTCAAATTCGATGAACTTTTTTTCAAATTCAACGAATTTTTTTCAATTTTTAATGAAAAATTTCTATTTTTTGGATGATCGATTTTTTTCCAGATTTGTGAACTTTTTTCAGAATTGATGAACCTTTTCTTTTTTGTGAACTTTTCTTAAAAACTAATGAACCTTTTTTCATTTTTTTTCTATTGTCAAATTATTAAACATTTTATTAAAATATAAAGATTAACTACGACCGTTTTCTTGGTTTGAATAACAGTGCGAGTTTGGTACAGTGGTCATTGCTGTAGGTCGTCTCTCTTGGTGCTGAGTTCGAATCCTAGGTTTCCTAGAATTTGAAGTTTACTTTTTCTCCACCTTTCCTTTTTGAACAGGTTGCTGGGCCGGCCCGCTTCGCGTCGGTTGCGAGCGACATAAGCGCCAACCGGCGCTTAAAGCGCGGATTAGGAGCTCCCTACGGAAACCATCCTAATCAGCATGCATGCCGCAAAGACTATATTTCGTATATAGCGAGTCTTCCTCCGATCTCGCTTGAAGCGTCTATAGTTGTTGAGGTATAAATTTACTTCGCTAGAAGCATAACTATACCTCTCAGAAAGGAAAAGAAATGCATTTTTTTTCTTCCACGAGAGCCACAGGTGTGCCTCTCGGAAATAGAAAAACATGTTTTTTCTTCTTGCACGAGGCACATATTTGCCTCATGAAGATAAATGTTTATTTTCATGAGAGGTTATGTCTCTCGGAAAGGGAGAAAAATCCTTTTCTTTCGAGAGAGGCACAAATATGCTTCTCCTGAAGGCAAATATTTGCTTTCGCGGGAGGCACAGGAAAGGTATAAAAGGTGGGAAAAAACCGTGCTTCTAGCTGGGGGGTCTTTTCCTCCATTTTTCCGAGTATTTTTTTTGAAAAAAGTTCGTCGAAACCTATTAACATGGCATGTAGTTTGAAGAACTTGATGCGAGAAATCCAAGGGAATAACAATTTGGGATTTGAAAACACGGTTTAAGAGATAAAATGTTTTGAATAAACGAATCTGCAAAAAAGAGAAAACTCCAGTTTGTGACAAGTGGCGCACATGTAGTGTGGTACTTCTCGCAACCTAGAGAGGTGGGAGTGACCTTTACAAGGGAGAGCCCTAAACTAGTGATTTCGGGAAGAGGGGGATCACGGGCGGACCAGGCCCAATAGCCATCACCAGCTGGCTGGTCACACTCGCTACGCCGCACGTTTTCCGCTCGCACTTTTCTCCTTTCGCTTCACTTCTTTGAAAAAACAAATCTGCAGCTGATTGTAAAACAAAACCGGCTCTCCCTTTTTTCCATATTTGAAAAAGTTCACGAATTTAGAAAAACATCATGGTTGATAAAAAATATTCATGAATTTTGAAAATAACCACAAATTTGAAAATATGCATGAATGTTTAAAATTTCCATGGATTAAAAGATGACAAAAATTTAATAAATTTCATAAATTCTAAAAATGGTCTTGAATTCAAAAAAATTGCCAACTTAATAAATGTTCACATTTGAAAAACTGTCAAGAAATTGAAAAATATTCATGATATTCACAATTTTGAAATGTTCATGAATTAGAATAAAATAAATTTTGTAAATGATCTTTAATTTGAAAATGTTTATTTTTGTAAAAAAACAATGAATTTAAAAGGAGAGAAAAGGAACTGAAAATGAAAAATAACTAAACAAACAAAATAAATACAACAAGTAAACCGAAGGAAAAGAAAAAGAAATCCGCGAAAGCTTTTGACATCTTTCCAAAACGAGTGTAGAGTTTCCCGGAGCACTCCTGGGTTTGGGGGAGCTTTGAAAAATATAGAAACTTCCTCGGGAAATGGGAGGGAACGTTTAAAGTTCCCCGACACTTACCCTACCTAATTTTCTCCATCAAAATTTGTCTTAGGCATTTCACCCTCGACAAAGAAGGCTTCATGTTATTGACCCGAAGGAACATCGATACCTTATGTGGCTTCGGCTCAAGGATACTCATGTTGAGGAATAGCCAAAATTATACTAGCCACCCCCAACTCCTAGATGGCGATTCACATGGACGGTAAACGAAAGCCAAAGACAATTAGCACGAGAAAATTGAAAGAAAACCGAACAAAAAAAGAAAAATAAAAAACCCTGGAAAACTAAGCAAAAACCTGAAAAATGCCACAATGGGGAAAACATCTAGCGGAGGACATGTACTGTGTTCTCTCCAACTAATTTCTCCCAAAGAGTAGGCCTAAAAAATGCGATGCAAGAGAAAGAGCATATAGGGATGCGTTTGGTAGCCTGCATCACACCCAAACAGGCCCATTGGGTGCAAGAAAAACCCGTTTGGTAGCATAGATGGAGGCCCGACTCGCTCTCACATGTACCTTAAAGAATCCAGAGTCTGGCTTGCTAGGAATGCTCAAATCGCCCGTTTCCAATGAGTCAGACTGAGTCAAGCGCAAAAGTCTTGCACCATGTACACAACGGTGCAGGGGGTCGGGGTGGAGATGGCGGGAGAAAATAATCGAGCGGAGCGGGATAGCACAAAATCGAGCTTCACTCCCCCCATTTACTCGCTCAACTCTAGTGCCATGACAAACTCAACGTCAGTTCTCATGTTGATCGACGGCGGCAACTTGTATCTACGGAAGCAGCGGTGTTGGCATGATTTCAATCTCCGGTAGCAGGACCAACTTCTCCCCTTCGTCTCCGACTCTGTCTTGTCCTCCTCGTGTGCGCCATGGGAAAGTTGTTGGCTCCAAAAGAGGAAATCAACATACAAGCCCCTCCTCTGTTAGGTTGTTTGTTAGTCCATTAGGTACGGTGTAGGGCCGATTTATCCACTGCGCACTGCATTATTGATGTCACCTATTAGGTTATGGACGAACATATGAAGCTGGCTGCTCAGGCAGCAACACTCATAGTTTTGATTCGGTCCCGGGTCATGTTGGTCCACAAGAGAGCTGTTTGTCGGAGTGATATGTCTGTCATCCGATATGGTCCAATGTTAATCCAATATAGGGAGAGGGTGGAAAATCTAAACTACATCTACAACTGCAACGATGTAGAGGCTTCGTGGATGCTTCGAATGCGAAGAGCACATTTTGGCAGACTTGAGCAGATGTTTAGGAATAGGGGGCTGCTAGAAGATAGCATCCACACCTATATGGAAGAGCAAGTTATCATGTTCCTTCATATTGTAGGTCATAATTAGAGGTTCAGGGTTATTCATAACATGTCCACGAGATCAATGGAGACTATTTCCACGTATTTGAAGCAAGTGTGCTATTGGGGAGTTCAGAGAAGAGATTATCAAGGAACCAACTAGGAAACTCATAGCAAGATTCACAATAGCCCAAAATGGTTTTTGTATTTCAAGGTGGGTATTACTCGTAGTTCATGCCTTGACATGCTCGTATTGTTCTGATACAACCATGACACGACGTTTTCATGCCATCACATGATTGGATTGGCGCAGTATATGGTACTCATGTGATTGCTATAGTGCCAAGGTCACAAGCTGCAACATACAGGGGTAGTACGAACTACACAAGCCAGAATGTGCTTGCTGCTGTTGACTTTGATCTGTAGTTCACATATGTGTTAGCTGGCTGGGAAGGATCAGCCCATGATGCTAACATTCTTGTTGGTAGCATGGATCGACCTTATGGCATTAATATCTCTGATGACAAGTTCTACCTAGAATATTTTGGCTATACATATCGGCTACTGTTCTTGCACCTTTTGGGGAAACCAGGTACTATCTGAATGAGTTATCTTCCAAGAACTATCCTAGGACTGCACATGATTTTTTTTTAATCTTGGACACTTTAGCTTTAGAGTTATGGCTGAGACGACATTTGAATCTCTATAGATGTAAGATCCTAGATTAGAAGTCATTCCATCCTTTCCCCACTAAGGTTAGGCTTGTTCTTGCGTGTTGCGCCCTCCATAACTGGATCCTAGAATGTGGTTATGATGAGCTTGTGCCATAGGAGTAAGATGAGATGGTTGATGATGTTGATACCTCTAACCATGGTGTGGAGGCATTTGACAACGAAGCTTGGAAGACCAAAAGGTTGGAGTGGTTTGACGCAATATGGGCAAATAGAGGTAACACAAGGATCGCAAAGAAGAATAAGTAGCGGTAGAAGAGGAAGAAGCAACAGTAGGAGAAAGAAGACGAGAATGGACTTCCCCCATGTTGGGCACCGGTGAACATTCCCCTATTGAGCCATATGGTTGTTAGTTAGTAATACAATTTGTTAGTAGGTAGGATGAACTATCATTTATTTACTATCTAGGACAAAAACAATATTTACTAAAAACTTCATATATTAGTGTCATGTGTGGTAAGGTTACCACTAGTGAGAAGGAGTGAGCATAACTTAGACAATGCACAATCAAACACCGCGTAGTGCAATAGCTCAGCCCAACGCGGGCAACTAAACACTAGGAGTAAATACATGCCAAAATATTTAAAATTCAAAAAAAATTAGTTCATTTTTTTTTTGAAAAAAATACATATATATCTAGAGACATGATGTACATGTGTGTAAATTTTCAAGTCAAAATACGTTAAATGAGAGCTGCAAAAATCTAGGGAGCACATGCATTAATCATCCTCAAAGTTCATGATTTTATCTTTTTTGTGCATCTCTCAATTCAAGGTATTCATCCTCAAATTTAAAACACATTACATCCTTGTATAAACATGTAATTTTTTTAGAATTTTTTGAAACTAAAAACTTTGAATTTCAAAATTTTCAAAATTAAGGCCTCCATGGAGTTTAGTCTCCAACATGCCCTAATCACCTAATAGCCAACATGTATAGTAGATAATTTCCAAGAAATACTTCTTTATTAATATATGGCCCACCTTACACTATCACCGGGTTTCTTGGAGCCCATGCCGCAATTCACTGTTAATCTACAACCTGCTTCTCTTCTCTCTCCTATTCTCTTTCATCCAACTCAACAAAAAATATAATACTACTTTAATATTTACAACATGTTGAATGTATCTTATTAGACTTGCTCTAAATTAGAGATGCAATGACCCCAAAAATGATGCAACCTAGCAAAAATGTCCTATTAACGATAAATTAGCATGATTGACCCTATGGTCTTTTTCCGGATCTAACCTTTTTCAAGACGCTGGTAACCACGTCGTCTGGCTTGCATGGGAGATGCCACTAACCGTGGCGTCTGGCCCTGGCCCATCTCTTGGTCAGCCATGTTGACTGTCCAACGTGGCATGCTTCCCATACCAACCTATATGCCACTAACTTTGGTATCTCCTTCGGAAGAGGTAAGCTTCCACAGGGAGAGTGTGTGGGTACCACCACTCTTCTTCCCCGAGCTTGAAGAACAGTGGAGAGCTCCTCCCTCTCCCCCATCTCAAGGTTCACTAAATCTCCCCCCCCCCAATGGGTGTTTCTTCCATGGATCTTTCTCTCCCTTGTTGCTTGAGGTAATCTCCCACGATCCCTTATTTTTTTTCAGTATTTTTTGTTATTTTGGTGGGATTTTTTATCCCTAGGTGGAACCTTAGTTTGTAGCTTTCTCCAAATGCTTGGGTATGGGATATCTTTCAATTACTTCGTTGAACTGGTAGTAGTAATGGGTTATGCATGTTGCGAGTCTGATTATGATTCCTTTGACGAACTAAGGTTAGGGTTAGGTTATTTGATAATCAAATGCCATGGATTATTTAGTACATATGTTTTCATGTGTATTTGAAACAATTCTTAGCAATGGCATGATCCACATATAGCTATCACTGATTCTTGCTTGAGGTAATCTCCCCATGACCCCTAATTTTTTTCAGTATCTTTTTGTTATTTTGGTGGGATTTTTTATCCCTAGGTGGAACCTTAGTTTTGTAGCATTCTCCAAATGCTTGGGTATGGGATATCTTTCAATCAGTTTGTTGAACTGGTAGTAGTAATGGGTTATGTATGTTGTGAGTCTAATTTTGATTCCTTTGATGAACTAAGGTTAGGGTTAGGTTATTTGCTAATCAAATGCCATGGATTATTTAGAACATAGATTTTCATGTGTATTTGAAACAATTTTAGCAATGGCATGATCCATATATAGTTCTCATTGATTCTTAGAGTTGCATCGTTTTTCAAATAATGCATTAGAGTTGTCACTAATTCATTTAATTTTTGTCATTCTTTTTAGATGGGTAGACTCGTTAATGTTCACTATTTGGACAAAGTGGCATTTGTGACAACAATGCCGACATTCTTGACGACAATGAGAAAGTGATAGTATTCGAGACAAGTCCTAATTATGATGAGGTTATTGAGAGAGTAAGAGATGTGTTGAATTGGATGGACCCACATGATAGAGTTGAACTAATATGAAGGTATGATGTTTGTAACGCCTCATACATACCCGTAGGATACTGTCCGTTACTCATGGCGGGATCTATTCTGGTCCCACAGATCAACATTAGCCTTTCTTGCACACTTTGTCCTCACTCGTGCGCATGTGGGACCAACTTCCCAATCGGTCACCCATCCTGAAAGTGCTCCGAGATGAGCACGCTTAACTTTGGAGTTCTTTCTGAATGGGCTCCTGGAAAATAAGGGATTCCTTATTGATATCAGTAGTCTATCATCCCAATTAAGCCAGGCTCTCACACACACCCTCACTCAAAGGAACCGACGTCCTCATTTCCCACAAGAATGTTCCCTCTTGGCACATACGTATGTGCGTCCAGTCCAGACATACTCGCCGGATACTGGCTGTTACTCCTGGCGGGATCTAGACTGGCTCCACAGATCAACACTAGTATTTCCTACGCACTATGTCCTCACTCGTGCGCACCCGGGATCAACTTCCCAGTTGGTCACCCATCCTGAAATTGCTCCAAGTTGAGCATGCTTAACTTTGGAATTATTTTTGATTGGACTCTCGGAAAAGAAGAAATTCCTTATTGATATGAGTAGTCTATCATCCCTATTAAGCCAGCCTATCACAATGTTGGAGTGGGAACGAAATATCGATTGAAGAATATGCCTATCACCTCGGAATTGCAATGAGGGATAAACAAGGATAAATTTGTGGCCTCGGAAGACAAATCACTTGAATTATTTGCGACCAAGGTCCAAGGTCGTCGGTTTGAAATTGACCTGAACCAGCAAGTTTCCTCCCCATGTGATGATATGAGCCCAAGTAGAAGTGTGCCTTCCGTTGAGGATAGGGCCGAGGTCTATGGCCCAGTGCTTCTAGCCAACCACCACCTAGCCAAGAAAATGAAGTTGTTGTGAATTCTAGTGACAAAGCCAATGAAGAATATGATGATGGTCATGGTGGTCATGGTGATGGTGATGATGATGATGAGAAAGAGGATGGGATTCACGAGAATGAGCATTGTGATAAGGTTAAGAGGGAAGATTAAAGCATGAGAAGGACATGACATGAAAAAAATAAGATGGCTTGCGAGGAGTGGGTACGGAAGCTTGAAAGGGCTTGTCATGCACTAGAGGATGGCCTTGGTGATGATGATGAGCTAGAGGATGATATTATGGTAATGAAATTTATGACTTGCATCCATTTGCAGGCAGCAGGACAGACCATGATATCCCCTTTAGTTGTGCCTATGCACATGACTCGGATGACAAAGTCACAAAGGTCCGGAGGAAGAATTGGGCGAGGATGCATTCACAAAGAGAGAGAACCATATATACACATAGTTGACATGCCTGGAAATAAGAAATCCATTGCTTCACGATCTCAGGCTGGCCCATAAGGTTGTAGTTGATGGTGGCATGAGTAGGACAATATAGTCGGCACCCTGCCCAGACCCTCGCGAACCAAGGGACAAGGACGGGAATGCTTACCTGAAGAAAGGGGCGAAGTTTGTGAGCTATGAGGCCTTCAAGGTGTGGCTAAGGGGCTATTTGGATTGCGCCATCGCATGCCTCACCAACCGCAGGAGCAACAATTAATTGGTAGTTGATTCCACCGACTATGCATCGCCAAAAAATTGGCGCTAGATTGAACTAGGGCAACTATTTAGAGCAGGGCACACCAATTACTTGGTAGCCATCCAAACATGCACGCCATGCTAGTTCAACGCCATATTTTTGGCAGGGCATCCTAGGGCATCGATCCAAACATCCTCTAAGTGACAATGCCATTAAGAACCATATACCTTATGTTGTTGGGCACTTCGACCAAAAAGTGTGTTACACCATCCATTGTGAGAGAGAAGGACGCCCATGGACGGCACATGGAAGAAGACTTCCAATCAGGCAATGGGTGTTAAGAAGTTGTGTGCCTACTCACATATGCAGGGCCCCGTCCAAAAACGAGCCTCAGCCACCGTCAGCTCACTTATGAGTTTCCCGGGTTTAAATTAATGAAAGAAGTACCAAGTGATCCAACTATGAAGGTGCAGTTCCTCATGGGGACCGTGGAAAAAATGTTCAAATACAAAGTCAAGTATGGCAAGACATGGAAGGCTAAAGCGAACGCTCTAAGGATGTTGTACGGTGGTTGGGAAGAAGCAGACATCCGCCTCTCATGGTTGTTGCGAACGGTTACCCATAGGAGCCCCAACATGTATCATGTGGCCGAGGATGATGGTCATGGGGTGTTCCTTCGTGCCTTCTATAGTTTTGGACAATGCATCATGGCCTTTAATCATCATCGACCGGTTTTGTCTATAGATATCACTTTCTTGACCAGCTGATACAAGGGCACAATCATGGTAGCAATGGCGTACTCTTCCAATCTTCTGTGAGGAAAAATGTGATTGGTGATAGAGATGTGTGCATCATATCAGATCAGCACATGCATTTAGTGGCAAACTTTTACAGGGCATGTAAGAGCAAGAAGTTAAGCAAGGATCTAACCCATGTTTGTGTGGCCCTCACTACCGATGCATTCACATTCGCTACGACAGACTCTACAAAGTTATCAATGAAGGGGGGAACGAGTTTTTAATACGGAATTTTGCCGAGAAACACAAGTGGGCACGGACTCATGAGGAAGGAGGTTGGAGATACGACAAAATGATGAGAAACATGGTTGAATGTTTCAACAATGTGCTCGAAGGTGCCCATCCATTGCCGGTGACTGCAATAGTGGAATATGTCTTCTTCAAGCTTAACGAGTATTTTGTGATGTATTCCAAGGACAACGTGAAGTGGATAGGTAAAAAATTGAATATCCACCAAAAGTTGACGAGTGATGATGTTTTAAGAAACTAAGTCCTCGGCACATAATATTATTGTATTCAACACCAACGACATGATCTACCAAGTCGACGAGCCAGGTGAGAAAATGCGAGATGGTATGTCATATGGTGATCGTGTATTCAAGGTGCACCATAAGAGACAGTGGTGCCAGTGCGAGAGCCTAGTAAGTATCATGAGCTGTGCTCGCATATTTTGATAGCTGCGTCATCGAGAAATATACATGTGTTTGATGGGACAACCGCGCGGAGGCATGAGTTTAATCTCAAAGCTACTAGGTAAACATGGGCTCCTCGATTCCACCCTTTCTTGGACCCATTACAGTGGCCTGACTATAATGGCCCCGATCTTAGGCCCGATCCTATGCTCAAGGTGGAGCCAAAGGGTAGAAGGAGATAGAAGCGGCTGAGAGGCGATATGGATGACCTAGCTGGATACACTGGCATGAAGCAATTTGTAGCAGGCATTTTATTGAGACTCCGGAAACTAACAATTGTGATAGATGTGATGATACGAGACACAATGTGAGAACATTCTATAAGAAAAGAAAAATATCAAAGGAGGGCAATCCTATCAGGAGTCACACCGGTGTTGGTAGAGGGGCTTTTGGTGGTGGTGGCGGTAGAGGTGAGGCTAATGGAGGCTAGAGAGGGGGTAGGAGTGCTGACCGTGGTAAAGGTGAGACTAATGGAGACCCTAGAGGGGGTAGGAGTGGTGGTCGTGGTAGAGGTGGTTCCGACGGTGATGGGAAAGGATGAAGGAGTGGTAGAGGATCGGCTTTTCATGATTTGTGTAATCCAAATGGTTGATAGAATATGAATGGTAAAAAGTTGTTCATACTATTCCAAACATTTTCTTGTTTCATTATGCTTACACGTTTACCTTTTTCATGTCTTTTGGTAAGGGCATCTCCAACCAAAACTCCCAAATCACCCGCATCTTCCGGACCGCATAGTCCGGATGTGTTGTGCCATGCAACGCGAGACTGTATCGGTCCACTGAGTGGTCTGAACGCACTTTTTCCTGCAAAACGAGGCAAGCTAGGGGGGCTTTGTGGCAGTCTGAACCGCTGCCACGCTCGCGTCTGACTGCCCTTGCCCACCCAAACCCCTCCCGGACCCATTTTCTTCCAATCCACCCCTTCCCCCCTTGCTCCGCATCCCCACCATTCTCCTCCTCCGCCGTCACTGTTCCTCTCCGGCCGGCACACAAGCATTGTTGTACTTCTGCAACCAACACCAATGCGCCTGCTCGCCTTTTATGACGGCGTTATCCACCCAGGGCCCGTCCGTAGGTGCGCACACTCTGCCGCGTGTCGAATTCGTCCATGGCGGTCACCACACCCGACAGGTGTTTGGTCAAATGCCATTGAGCTTATTTTCGAACACCAAGTCGGTTTTTTAGAGTACAAAGGATGGCGGGGGTACTCATTCATGGAGGATGAGTTGTTGTGCAATGCATGATTGTCCGTATCCATTTATTTCGTAGGCAGGAGTAGAGGGGGTTTCTTTTGACAACGCATGCATGATTTGTTTCACGTGCGAAAACACAATGCGTCCCTATGACATGCACATCATCCAACAATGCAATGTGAGGTTGTTGGCGTATTGATGGTACGCCTTCCAGACCTTCGTCACCAAGTTTTGTGACGTGGTTGGTTGGTTGGACGCAAGGTGGCCATTGCACGCGACAGAGGAGGAGATCATAAGTTTTACTTCTTCTTGCTCAACTTGTCGACTGAATTATTCATTTACTCAATGTTGCTTTACACGTCGTGTAGCCCATATGTGTTGCCGTGGTGTACCGCAGGATAGAGGGACGGCCTTTTACATACATAGACTGTTGGATGAAGCTTTTATTTTTTTTCATTGTTGGATAAAGCTTTTTTTCACTGTTGGATGAAGTTGAAGGGGCAGTATGTGTGTGACAACAGGGTGTGTTCATGATAAACTTGTTGAACATCCGGTTAATCTCGTTGAATTTGAACTATTATTATACTAGACTTACTTGCATATTATGTACTCCCTCCATTCCTAAATAATTGTCTTTCTAGCCATCTCAAATGGATTACAACATACGGATGTATGTAGACATGTTTTAGAGTGTAGATTCACTCATTTTACTCCGTATGTAGTCACTTGTTGAAATCTCTAGAAAGACAATTATTTAGGAACGAAGGGAGTATGTATGATTTGTGTTATTTTCAATCTGAACTTTGTTGAAATCCGCCGTATTTGCATGAATTTTATATGGTTAGTTCAAGCAGTTGTTGAAATATATACGAACAACATTGGATAGCTCCATGTTCACGGACGGATGCCGGAGTAAATTTACGGGTCACGGAGATGCCGTGATAATTATTTTCTGGTAGGCATGGCTTCATTCAGCCCGGCGCCGACGGAGAGTGCACGTCGAATGGATCTAGATTGACTGTACTTGCTGCTAGTGTCCGACATTAGGCCGTCTTTTTTGGCAGAAAAAAAAATAGGCCGTCAAATCCGACCATGGCTGCTTGCTAGCTGCCCTACTTCCGAGCAATCCGTGGTACAGTCACACTTGGGCTGGGGTGGGTTGGAATACTCTTAAACCGATGGAGTACTGTGGTGTGGCTGCGTTGACCAGCGGAGGGCTGGCAAACACGGTGTATCGTGCGTGCAATGATCCGATGGACCCACTTGCCAGCCTCCACCGAACGCGGTCGGCGATGATGACCGGTGGAGAGCATGCGGCGCCCTGCAGTTGGTGGTGTTCTTTTCCTTCACGTGGTTCCAGTTCCACGCTCTTTCTCTCGTGCACGTGGTGTCCTGGAGCGGGTGTGGTGTGGATCGCTTTTTCTGTATGTTATGCTCGCTCCCTGCTCAATTTGTGTTGACCGGCGGGCTTCGTTTCCCACCCACGGCACGACCACCGACTGCCAGAAGTCTACAGAAAGGTCAAGCAACCACACGCTAACAGCAGCAGGCATGTCGCTGACTGACGCAGTGGCAGTGGCACCATCCCTACCACTACCAGATTCCTTCAAGCACTCGTCAATGGAATGTTTTATATATGAGGATGCTCGGTCACCCTCGCCTTCAAGGCTTCAACAAACAACACCGCCACCACAGCGCAGCATTCACTCCCAAGCATCACCGGGGCGGGCTGCGACTGCGAGCGATCGATCTCGCTTAACCAACCACCATGGGCGCGCCAGGCGCAGCTCCCCTAGCAGGCAACAGCTTCGTCATCCTCTCCGTCGCCGTCGTCGGCATCCTCGCCACCAGCCTCCTCCTCCTCGCCTACTACCTCTTCCTCACCCGGTGCGGCCTCGCCTCCTTGCGCCGCGACCACGACGACGTCGTCACGACCACGCAGCATCACCACCATGTCGTCTACTCCACAGCACCAGAGCCGAGCCGCGGCCTGGAGGAGGCGGCGATACGCCGGATACCCACGCTCCGGTACCGGGAGTCCAAGCAGCTGCAGGCACCGCAGGCCCAGGCGGCGAGCGAGTGCGCGGTGTGCCTCAGCGAGTTCCAGGAGGGGGAGAGGCTCCGGCTGCTGCCGCCCTGCCTCCACCTCTTCCACATCGACTGCATCGACGCCTGGCTCCACGCCACCGCCAACTGCCCGCTCTGCAGGGCCGCCATCTCCGGCTCCGCCTGCCAGCCCCAGCCCCACATTATACTTAACCAGATCGGCATCGTCAACGTCCTCCAAGCCGACCACGTAGTCATCGACATTGCCTCGCCGTCCCGGGGCGAAACGAGCAACGTCGGTGGCGTACCTGCGACGGTAGTGAGCATGGGAGACGAGCGCATTGACCCGAGGAGGGACGAAGTGTTGGACGTGCAGCAGCCCATGAGAAGGTCGCTGTCCATGGACTCCTGCAACGACAAGCACTTGTACCTCGCCCTGCAGAAGGTCCTGCGGCACCACCACTCTCACTCTGCTTCTCTCGGGGAGGACCGCAAGGGGGAGAGCAGCACCCCCGCCGCCGCAGCCAGCAGCCGGGCAGCAGGAAGGTTGCGGCGATCCTTCCTCTCCTTCAGCCACAGCCGGAGCTCCCGAAGTGCCATCTTGCCAATCTGAAACTATTGTTTTGTTCACATCAGTAAAATGTACATTTCTTGTAGCTACACTAGACGATGAACTCAACTCAAGTAATACGACCCTCTCATTCTTTTCATTTCTTTGGTTTTCGGTTTTCATGGTCGCTTGTTCAGCTTTGGATTGCACTCTAATCGACGGTGTTGAGGAAGTAAATCGAACGAGTCTTGACTAGATGGGAGTACAATGCGTACTTTAGCACCCACACGACTTGTATTTTTTTTTTTTGATGAAAAGGGGTTTCCCCCCACCCCAACTTTTTTATAGAAAGCCAAGGCAAAACAACCAGCCACGGACTGTTAAACAGCGCTCGACGACAGAGAGTTGCTGCCGCAGATAAAGAGGGTTTAACCCTATTACAAGCTCATAGTTCAAACACAAGTAGCAACGACTACAGCTCCATACTTAGAAAGAGCCCTAGGATCTCCACGCAATCCTAAGCAACTCCCCTCTTCGGTAGTCCAAAAGCCTTAAGCATCGGAGAAGTAGCGCACCCTGCGCCTCGGAACATAGTACTTTCCACTTCTTGATCGTCGCCCCAAACAGGTCCAGGACACACCTCATGCTTCGCCATCTTCGTCCCTGGAAAACAAAATCATTCCGAAGACGCCATAAGCTCCACAAGGCAGCAGTAGAAACAATATTCAAGGCTTCACAATGTTTCCTTCTCTTTCAGAAGGAAGTTAGTTGATCAAAAGAGTTAGGAACATTTATCTCAAAGATATCAGCAATTAAGCTCCGCATGCATTCAAAGCAACAACGCAATCAAAAAGAAGATGTTGAATAGATTCAGTTCACAAGAAAAGACACATGACATGTCCTCAACATGCCTACGTTTAGCCAAATTATCTCCGTAAGACTTTTGTTATAATAAATCAGCCAGAGAAAGACATGTATATTTGGAGGCACTTTGATCTTCCATATGTCATCTCTAATGATAGAAGGAATCCTCCAAAGTTGATTAGTTTGTAAAAGGATTTGACAGAGTACTTGTTAGAAGAATCTAACATCCAGAGAGGTTGATCTGGCGAGTTGGACAAGCACACAGTCTTAACAATCTCATTGAGCTCCTCCCATCTCACTAATGTATTCATAGCGACACATCTCCTAAATGTTAACCGAAGCTCACCATTCACCCAAACCTGGGCCAGGGTAGCCTCCTGTTGATGGCAAATACTATATAGATCCCAAAATGCAGTTTTCAAAGAGCAATCTCCTGCCCAGATGTCATGCCAAAAGGCAATGCTATTTCCATCCCCAGGAACCCATCTATAGAAGTTCTTAGCAGCTGCAAAGGCCCAAGATAAACTCTTCATAAATGGAGAACCAAGAACCACCCTAGTATTAAAAAAATTAGGACAAGTGGTATTATATTTATACTTCAACAATTTCTTCCAATCACTGTCCCTTTCGCTATAAAACCTTTTTCCCCACGATGCCAAGAGAGCCATGTTAAATTCTCTAAGATTGGGTACCCCCAAGCCACCGAACTCTTTTCTCCTAGAGATCAGCCCCCAATTAGCAAGGTGGTATTTATGAGAATCCCCCATGTTGCCCCAGAAGAAATGAGACATCTGAAAAATAATCATATCAATTGCCCATTTGGGAAATTTCACAATAGACATAAGATAAGCAGGAATACTAGCAATGCATGTGGTAAGCAATATCAATTTCCCCCTGTAAGATAGAAATCTTCCCAACCAGCCCAAGATGTTCTTAATAATCCTATCAATAATGGGTTGAAGGTCCTCCCTCCTCAACTTTTTAAAGTGAAGGGGGACACCTAGATATTTGAAGGGGAAATCCCCATCCGGCAGCAGTAAAACTTGGGCAAATTCATTAGACAGTTGTTCGGAGATATTAATAGCATGCAGATCACTTTTATGGAAATTAATTTTCAAACCCGACAAATGTTCAAAGCATGAAAGAATCCACTTCAAATTTTTAGCATAGTCCAATGAAGTCTCTAAAACAAGATTGTGTCATCCGTGATATTGCAGTGACCACACCACTGGAAAGGCACTGTATGTAAGTCCACAAATTAAACCACTACTTGTAGCTTTACAAGCATTTTGAAAACACATCACCACTGTGTTAAAAAGAAGGGGTGAGTGAGGGTCACCTGCTTCAATCCCTTCCCCCTAGAGAACTGGGGGCCATTAGCATCATTGATCCTAACTTGGAATGTGCTTTGATGAATGGTGGAGATCACCCAGTCCACCCATTTATTACCAAATCATCTAGATAGAAGCATCTCTTTTAGAAAATCCCAGCTCACTCTATCATAGGCTTTCTCATAATCTAGTTTAAGAACCAAACCAGGAGTCCCAGATCTATGAACTTCATGAATGACTTCATGAGCCATAACCACACTTTCTAAAATGAACCTCCCTTTATAAATGCAGTTTGATTAGAAGAGATTAGTTTGTCACAAAGAGGGAGGCCCTAGTGGTCATAGCTTTGGAAAAGATCTTAATAAAGACAATTGCTAAGGCTAATAGGCCTGAAATTCTTCATGTCTTTAGCCATAGGAATTTTTGGGATAAGAGTAATAATGGCATGATTGAGTTTATATATATCCAGGCTACCTCTTTCAAAATCTCTAACCATCCACATAAAATCTTCCTTAATCAAGTCCCAAAAGTTTTGGTAGAACAAAAAGGATAGGCCATCGTGGCCAGAGCACCATTAGCATATGAGCTCATCACAGCTTGCTTAATTTCTTCCTCGTAAAAGGTCTCTCTAGATAATCTCTCTCATCAAGACTCACCATATCATCCTCGCACTGGAAGTTATTATCCAAATGGATATCAGGTTTGGGTTCAAAGGCAAACAACTCTTTATAAAAAGAGGTAGCCACCTCAAGCATCTCTCTGGTTGAGGTGACCACACCACTAGGACTATTTAGCTCAGAAAGATGGTTCTTTCTGTGTCTGTGGTTAGCCAGTGCATGAAAATAAGCATTATTTCTATCACCCTCTAGGATTTTTCTATCTCTAGATCTCTGCCAGAGGGCAGTCTCCTCTTTCTTCCATAAAACATTTAGCTCTTTCTTAATCTCTCTCAACCTGTCATAGTCAGCAGTAGATAGTTGATGGGTTTCAGACATGACATCCAATATATCAAACTCCGTATGAGTTCCTTCTTCTTTTCTTAAGAGCAGCCTCCTATTAATGTTCCACCCTTTAATTTTTTTCCTAAGATTCTTAGTTTTACATAACCAATTCTCAGCAGAGGATTTAATCAAGAAACAGAATTCCAGGCTTCCCCACCATTTGATGGAAGTCTGGTTGTGAGAGCTACCATTTCTCAAACCTAAATGGTTTGGGGTGGTTGGGGCTCTCGCACCAGATCCGTGACCAAAGGAGTATGGTCACTCCCCACCCTGGGAGAGCAACTAAAGTGGAAAAAGGAAAGTGTGTGTCCCAGTTCACGTAAACAAACACTCATTCCAATACAAAGAAAAACAGGAGAGACCTGGTTGTTAGACCAAGTAAACACTCTATTGGAGATAGAGATCTCCATCAATGCCCACCTATTGATCCAATCATTAAACAAGAAAACAGTCTGTTGGTTAACCAAACCACTACTCTTCTCTTTATCATTCCTAACCAAGTTAAGATCTCCACAGATCATAACTGGGTAAGAAGCATTAGACAAGGTATCATGTAATTCAGTAATAAAGTCTATCTTAAATTCAGGGTAAGCAGACCCATAAACCAACACTAACTGCCAGATGAAACCATCAGACTTATCTTTAATGGTAGCAACAATTGAAAAATTTTGATTAGTAAAACCAACCACTTCAAAACAGTTTTTTCTGAAACCCACAAGGATCCCACCCAGATTATCGGTGGCAGGAAATGCCAAACAAAATTATCAAATTTATCTATAGACTTGAGGAAACCCTCAGAAATGATTTCTCTCTTAGTCTCTTGAAAACCAATAAAATCAGGATTAGATTTGGCAATAGTATCACATAGGCACTGGATTTTACCATGTTGGCCCAAACCCCTAATATTCCAAATAAGACCTATCATTAATTAATTTTAAAAGGGTGGGACAAGCCACAAGGCTTACTCTTAGTTAGCATCATAGGTGTCCCCTCGAAGCATCAAGAAGTGCCCACCGGGTTCCATAGGGGGCATATCATTAGGTGTACTAACTAAATCACTGGGGTCAAACTCAAGGTTATCAGGTAGTACAATTTCATGATTGTTGTTGGCAAAAACCAAACACCTCTCTTTTTCCACCTCTATCATTTCATCAATAATAAGTTTCTTTTGATTGTCATCCCCCCCAATCAACAAAGCCATTTGACTCAACTGTTTATCAAGAATAGTTTTATCCATAGTAGAGAAGGATTTACCTTTGAATGTGGGTGGGATTTCCAGATTCTTCTTCCTCTTATACGCTGCAGCTTTTTCCATAATGTTAGTATTGCCATGGCCTCTGGTAGTGGGTCTCGTTGCAACAACAGGGCCCCACCTAGATTTGTTTTCCTGAACAGCCACTCCATTTTTAGCTTGAGCAAGTGATTCCAAGCAAGGATCTCTTCCAAGTTTCACTGGAGAATTTGAATAGCCTCGGGAGGAGAACCCCCATCTCATCTTCTATCTCCTCATCTTCAGAGTCATGCATGTCCACTGATCTCAACAGATCCTCACAGTAGTTCATATTCTCAGTATTACCCTCAGGGTTGGTGCTAATAGTTTTTCTTTTGGAAACAGGAGTTTTGTAGGCATCTCCTCCCCTGTCCTCGCAGTGTAGGTCTTGAACTGTCAGTCCACACATATCTTCAGAAGCATGCCCACGTCCATCAGAAGATGAACCCTTAGAATCATCTTTTGTCATAGTATATTTCAGAATAAAGTTCTCCTGGTCAGCGTTTATGTTATCTCCCATGTATGCATCCATCCTCCCTTGAACATCAGATTTTTTTGAAGAGTTTTGTTTGGATGGGAAATTGGCCTTGTCTAGTTCATCAATGGCTAGGTCACCACCTCGACCCATCGTAAATATGGCCTCCCTGGGTCCCTTCATGTCCTTCTGTCAGTTCTCCTCACCTTCTCATCCTCCTCAAAGTCCTCCTCATCTCCATCTACATCAATAATGTAATCAACACCACCGCTTGTTCAAAACATTCCACTGTACAGCCAAGTAAAAACAATTTCTTCTTCATCTCAATCAGTCTATCAAAAGGGATTTTGGTAGGGTCTCTGCAAGCAATCTTGACTCTGACATTCTAAATAAAAGTTCTAAACATACCAGTCCAATCCACATCTGTAAGAGCCCCAAACAAAGGAGGCAATTTGAGCAAACACTTTCCAAGTACACCACTTAGGAGGGATCCCTTCAATCAAGACCCAAGCTTCAATCAGTTCCCCAAATGGTTCACATCCACCTTTCCATTCAAGAAGAGTCACATTGACATCCTGTGGCGGGGAGAACCGTGCAACTCAATAAGATCTTCCACTTTTTTCCGTGGAGGAATCTAACCAAAAAGTCTTGCTAGACAACCCTCTGATTTGCCAGGGCCAACTTTTAGATTTGCAAAAGTAGCGTAAAGCAATTCCCTTAGCTTACTACCATTCACTTCTCCTTTCGTAATGTTAACCATCGCACAGCTTTTGGAAGTTCAACCACTTGGACTCATTAGCAACAGGAACATCCACATGGTAGAAACCAAGACCTTGAGCTCCACTACCAAAAAAGGCAGCAGTAGGCTGAACTTTAGACCAAGCTGCACAATTATTGACATTATGATTTTGTTGACAAATAAAACAGGCCTTCGGCTTCACACAATTCCCAACGTAGTGCCCCGGTCCACCACAATTGAAGCAGATCATGTCTTTGTACCTAGGGTCAAGGACTTGTTCCATCTCAACCTCCACAGATCGGGATGATCAGACTGAGCAGATCCAGCAGAGAAGCTGTGGATCCGTAGGCTTGGGAGCAGGAGCCTGCGCCTTTGCAGCGCAGATGGTTTCCGCCCAAAGAGGCGCAATGTGCTTTTGCCCAACTCCCTTGGCCGAACAGCAGGGTGGTTGCTCCCTCCACCGACGATCTGCCATCTTCTTCCCACGCTTAACAGCCTCAAAGAAAGGAGATAGATCCAGGCCAATCCCTCACGAGCAACCTTAATTTGTCCGGGAGTGGGTCGAACGGCCGACGAGTTGCGTGAAAACAATCTGCAGCGAAAAAGGCTTTGTTCTCAACCAGGTCTCTCGGATCCAAAGCAAAGGAACTGGATTTTTGGTGCTCTTGAGGTCGAGGGATAGAGTTTCTGGGGGGGCGGCGGCGAGGGGGGGAGGGAATGAGCCAGAGCTGGCCAAAGTGCTCCTCCACGTTATCTAGGTTTTCGGTTTTACGCAAACCACTCGTGGTTCCCGTTTTCTCTCCAACGACACGCATTTTGATCGTGGGCCCAGGCAGAGCTGGATTCATCCCACGGAAAGCAGACAGAGCCCCTGCCCCAGAACGGGTTAGGATTAAAACTGGCGAGCCCATCACGGACAAAATCTCCGACGAGGTCTCGCCCACGCAGTAAACAGCGTCAGATCCCTTGTTGTACTGGAAGTCAAGGGGGAGAACCCCCGAATCTAAATTCACATCTGGAACTAGCGCATTATAAACTGAAACCCGTCGTTCACTCGAACAATCACCCTTGAGCACGCCTCGGCGGTGCAGACGGAAATCCCGAAGCCTAGCCTTGAGAGTTGAATTAGCACGAAAATGTAAACCCAACTCACCTGGCCATGGAGGAGGATCAATGGCCTCGTCACGCTACCAACCGGTTGGGGAAGACGATCTATTGGCGACGCGGGGGCCAGACGGTCCCCGCAGGGATGAACTCCGGCGGAATCCTGGCGATCCCCTCCCACGAAGGTGGCCTGATGTTGAGCCTCGAAGGGTTCGCCGTCCTGAAGCTCTCCCAGCGGGCGGCTTGTCGCGGATCTGACGATTCCGCCTCCTGAATCGCCCAGAAGAGGAGCTCCACATCCTCGCAACCATCGTCTCCGATGAAGCGCACGCGCTCCACGAAGTTCGCATGGCGGAGGTGAAGGAAATATGCCCTAGAGGCAATAATAAAGTTATTATTTATTTCCTTACATCATGATAAATGTTTATTATTCATGCTAGAATTGTATTAACCGGAAACATAATACATGTGTGAATATATAGACAAACAGAGTGTCACTAGTATGCCTCTACTTGACTAGCTCGTTAATCGAAGATGGTTATGTTTCCTAACCATAGACATGAGTTGTCATTTGATTAACGGGATCACATCATTAGGAGAATGATCTGATTGACATGACCCATTCCGTTAGCCTAGCACTTGATCGTTTAGTATGTTGCTATTGCTTTCTTCATGACTTATACATGTTCCTATAACTATGAGATTATGCAACTCCGTTTACGGAGGAACACTTTGGTGCTACCAAACGTCACAACGTAATCGGGTGATTATAAAGGAGTACTACAGGTGTTTCCAAAGGTACATGTTGGGTTGGCGATTTCGAGATTAGGTTTTGTCACTCCGATTGCCTGGAGAGGTATCTCTGGGCCCTCTCGGTAATGCACATCATTATAAGCCTTGCAAGCAATGTGACCAATGAGTTGGTTACGGGATGATGCATTACGTAATCGAGTAAAGAGACTTGCCGATGACGAGATTGAACTAGGTATTGGATACCGACGATCGAATCTCGGGCAAGTAACATACCGATGACAAAGGGAACAACGATGTTGTTATGCGGTTTGACCGATAAAGATCTTCGTAGAATATGTAGGAGCCAATATGGGCATCCAGGTCCCGCTTATTGGTTATTGACCGAGAATAGTTCTAGGTCATGTCTACATAGTTCTCGAACCCGTAGGGTCCGCACGCTTAAGGTTTCGGCGATGCTATATTATGAGTTTATGAGTTTTGATGTACCGAAGGAGTTCGGAGTCCCAGATGAGATCGGGGACATGACGAGGAGTCTCGAAATGGTCGAGACGTAAAGATCGATATATTGGACGACTATATTCGGACATCGGAAAGGTTCCGAGTGATTCGGGTATTTTTCGAAGTACCGGAGAGTTACGGGAATACGTATTGGGCCTTATTGGGCCATACGGGAAAGAAGGAAAAGGGCCTCAAGGGTGGCCGCACCCCTTCCCTTGGTCTGGTCCGAATTGGACTAGGGAAGGGGGGCGGCCCCTTCCTTCCTTCTCCTTTTCCCTTCCCTCCTTCTCTCCTACTCCTACTATATGGAAGGTTTCCTAGTTGGACTAGGAAAGGGGGAATCCTACTCCCGGTGGGAGTAGGACTCCCCTAGGGCGCGCCATAGAGAGGGCCGGCCCTCCCCTCCTACTCTACTATATATACGGGGGCAGGGGGCACACCATGAACACACAAGTTTATCTACGGATCGCTTTCTTAGCCGTGTCGGTGCCCCTCCACCATATTCCACTTGGTCATATCGTCATGAGCTTAGGCGAAGCCCTCGCCGGAGAAGTCATATCGTCATGAGCTTAGGCGAAGCCCCGCGCCGGTGGAGCATCATCATCGCTACCACGCCATCGCGGCCGACGGAACTCATCCCCGACACTTTGCTGGATCGGAGTCCGGGATCGCCATCGAGCTGAACGTGCGTAACTCGGAGGTGCCAGACGCTCGGTACTTGGATCGGTCGGATCGTGAAGACGCACGACTACATCAACCGTGTTGTTATAACGCTTCCGCCACGGTCTCACGCAGGGTACGTGGACATACACTCTCCCTCTCGTTGCTATGCATCACCATGATCTTGCGGTACGTAGGAATTTTTTGAAATTACTACGTTTCCCCATGATGGCATCCGAGCCTAGGTTTTATGGTTTGATGTTTTGCACGAGTAGAACACAAGTGAGTTGTGGGCGATACAAGTCATACCGCCTACCAAAGATGTCATACTTTGGTTCAGCGGTATTGTGAGATGAAGCGCCCGGACCGACATTACGCCAGACGCTTACGCCGAGACTGGTTTCACTGCTACGAGCACTCGTGCTTAAAGGTGGCTGGCGGGTGTCTGTCTCTCTCACTTTAGTTGAACCGAGTGTGACTACGCCCGGTCCTTGCGAAGGTTAAAATGGAGTCTAGTTGACAAACTATCGGTGTGGTTTTGATGCGTAGGTGAGAACGGTTCTTGCTAAGCCCGTAGCAGCCACGTAAAATTTGCAACAACAAAGTAGAGAGCGTCTAACTTGTTTTTGCAGGGCATGTGGTGATGTGATATGGTCAAGACTTGATTAGATATAAGTTGTTGTATAAGATGATCATGTTTTGTTGAAGTTATCGGCAATCGGCGTAAGCCCTATGGTTGTCTCTTTGTTGCATAAGATGCAAGTGCCAAATAATTGCTTTACTTTATCGCTATGCGATAGCAATAGTTGCAAGAGCAATAGTTGGCGAGACAACCATGTGATGACACATTGATATAGATCAAGATGATGAAGATCATGGTGTCGTGCGGTGGACGATAGAGATCATGACAAGATTTTGGAGATGGAGATCAAAGGCGCAAGATGATCATGGCCATATCATGTCACATATTTTGATTGCATGTGATGTTTATCTATTATACATCTTATTCTTGCTTTGATTGACGGTAGCATTTTAAGATGATCTCTCACTAATTATCAAGAAGTGTTCTCCCCGAGTATGCACCGCTGCCAAAGTTCGTCGTGCCTGCACACCACGTGATGATCGGGTGTGATAAGCTTCACGTCCATCTACAACGGGTGCAAGCCAGTTTTGCACACGCCGAATACTCGAGTTAAACTTGACGAGCCTAGCATATGCAGATATGGCCTCGAGCACGGAGACCGAAAGGTCGAGCGTGAATCATATAGTAGATATGATCAACATAGTGATGTTCACCATTGAAAACTACTCCATCTCACGTGATGATCGGTTATGGTTTAGTTGATTTGGATCACGTGATCACTTAGATGACTAGAGAGATGTCTGCCTAAGTGGGAGTTCTTAAGTAATATGATTAATTGAACTTAAATTTATCATGAACTTAGTCCTGGTAGTATTTTGCAAATTATGTTGTTGATCAATAGCTCGCGTTGTTGCTTTCATATGTTTATTTTCATATGTTCCTAGAGAAAATTATGTTGAAAAATGTTGGTAGCAATGATGCGGATTGGATCCGCGATCCGAGGTTTATCCTCAATGCCGCATGTAAGAATTATGTCCTTAATGCACCGCTAGATGACAGACCTATTGCAGGAGCGGATGCGCACGTTATGAACGTTTTGGCTAGCTCAATATGATGACTACTTGATAGTTTAGTGCACCATACTTAACGGCTTAGAATCGGGACTTCAAAGACGTTTTGAACGTCATGGACCATATGAGATGTTCCAGGAATTGAAGTTAATATTTCAAGCAAATACCCGAGTTGAGAGATATGAAGTCTCCAACAAGTTCTATAGCTAAAAGATGGAGGAGAATCGCTCAACTAGTGAGCATGTGCTCAGATTGTCTTAATACTTCAATCGCTTGAATCAAGTGGGAGTTAATCTTCCAGATAAGATAGTGATTGACAGAATTCTCTAGTCACCATCACTAAGTTACTAGAACTTCGTGATGAACTATAGTATGCAAGGGATGACGAAAACGATTCCCGAGCTCTTCGTGATGTTGAAATCAACGAAGGTAGAAATCAAGAAAGAGCATCAAGTGTTGATGATTGACAAGACCACTAGTCTCAAGGAAAAGGGCAAAGGGAAGAAGGGGAACTTCAAAAGGAACGGCAAGCAAGTTGTTGCTCGAGTGAAGAAGCCCAAGTCCGACCTAAGCCCGAGACTAAGTACTTTTGCTGCAATGGAACTGGTCACCGGAAGCGGAACTACCCCTGAATATTTGGTGGATAAGAAGGATGGCAAAGTGAACAAAGGTATATTTGATATACAGATTATTGATGTGTATTTTACTAGTGTTCATAGCAACCCCTCGGTATTTGATAATCGTATAGTTGCTAAGAGTAGTAACTTGAAACGGGAGTTGCGTAATGAATGTAAACTAGTTGAAGGGGAAGTGAAGATGAGTGTTGGAAGTAGTTCCAAGATTGATATGATCATCATCGCACACTCCCTATACTTTCGGGATTAGTATGGAACCTAAATAAGTGTTATTTGGTGTTGAGCATAAGTATGATTTGATCATGTTTATTGCAATACGGTTATTCATTTAAGTAAGAGAATAAATTGTTGTTCTGTTTACATGAATAAAACCTTATATGGTTACACACCCAATGAAAATGATTCATTGGATCTCGATCATAGTGGTACACATATTCATAATATTGAAACCAAAAGATGCAAGTTAATAATGATAGTGCAACTTATTTGTGGCAATCGCCGCTTAGGTCATATTGGTGTAAAGCGCATAAAGAAAACTCCATGCCGATGGACTTTTGGAATCACTTGACTATGAATCATTTGATGCTTGCGAACCGTGCCTTTTGGGCAAGATGACTAAAACTCCGCTTCTCCTAACAATGGAACAAGCTACCGACTTATTGGAAATAATACATACCGATGTATGCGATTCAATGAGTGTTGATGCTCGTGGCAAGTATCGTTATTTTCTCGACCTTCACAAAATGATTTGAGCAGATATGGGTATATCTACTTGATGAAACATAAGTCTGAAATAATTGAAAAGTTCAAAGAATTTCAGAGTGAAGTGGAAAATCATCGTAACAAGAAAATAAAGTTTCTGCGATCTGATCGTGGAGATAAATATTTGAGTTACGAAGTTTGGTCTTCATTTGAAACAATGTGAAATAGTTTCGCAACTCACGCCATATGGAACACCACAACATAATGGTGTGTCCGAAAGTCATAACCGCACTTTATTGGATATGGTGCGATCTATGATGTCTCTTATCAATTTACCACTATCGCTTTTGGGGTTATGCATTAGAGACAAACTGCATTCACGCTTAATAGGGCACCGCCTAAATCCGTTGAGGCGACACCGTATGAACTATGGTTTAACAAAGAACCAAGCTGTCGTTTCTTAAAGTTTGGAAGTTGTGATGCTTATGTGAAAAAGTTTCATCCTGATAAGCTCAAACCCAAATCGAGAAGTGCGTCTTCATAGAATACCCAAAGGAAATTGTTGGGTATACCTTCTATCACAGATCCAAGGCAAAAACATTCGTTGCTTATAAATGGATCCTTTCTAGAGAAGGAGTTTCTCTCGAAAGAAGTGAGTGGGAGGAAAGTGGAGCTTGATAAGGTAATTTGTACCTTCTCCCGAATTGGAAAGTATTTCATCACGGAAATCAGTTCCAAAGATTCCTACACCAATTAGTGAGGAAGCTAATGATGATGATCATGTAACTTCAGATCAAGTCACTACCGAATCTCGTGAGGTAAACCAGAGTGAGATCCGCACCAAAGTGGTACGACAATCCTGTTCTCGAAGTCATGCTACTAGATCATGACGAACCTACAAACTATGAAGAAGCGATGGTGAGCCCAGATTCCGCTAAATGGCTAGAAGCCATGAAATCGAGAAGGGATCCATGTATGAAAACAAAGTGTGGACTTTGGTTGACTTTCCCGAGGGTCGGCAAGCAATAGAAAATAAATGGATCTTCAAGAGGAAGACGGACGTTGATAGTAGTGTTACTATCTACAAAGCTCGACTTGTCGCAAAAGGTTTTGACAAGTTCAAGGTGTTAACTACAATGAGATTTTCTCAACTGTAGCGATGCTTAAGTCTGTCCGAATCATGTTAGCAATTGCCACAATTTATGAAATTTGGCAAATGGATGTAAAACTGCATTCCTGAATGGGTTTCGGAGGAAGAGTTGTATATGATGCAACCGTAAGGTTTTATCGATCCAAAGGGAGCTAACAAAGTGTGCAAGCTCCAAATGATCCATCTATGGACTGGTGCAAGCATCTCGAGTTGGAATATACGCTTTGATAAGTTGATCAAAGCATATAGTTTATACAGACTTACAAAGGAAGCCTCAGATTTACTAGAAAGTGAGTGGGAGCACTACAAAGATTTCGATAAGTATATGTGAATGACATATTGTAGATCGGAAATAATGTAGAATTATTCTCAAAAGCATAAAGGAGTGTTTGAAAGGAGTTTTTCAAACAAAGACCTCAGTGAAGCTGCTTACATATTGAGCATCAAGATCTATAGAGATAGATCAAGACGCTTGATAAGTTTTTTCAATGAGTACATACCTTGACAAGATTTTGAAGTAGTTCAAATGGAACAGTCAAAGAAAGAGTTCTTGCCTCGTGTTACAAGGTGTCAAATTGAGTAAGACTCAAAACCCGACCACGGCAGAAGATAGAAAGAGAATGAAAGTCATTCCCTATGCCTTGGCCATAGGTTCTATAAAGTATGCCATGCTGTGTACCGATCTATTGTAAACCCTACACCGAAGTTTGGCAAGGAGTACAATAGTGATCTAGGAGTAGATCATCGACAGCGGTCAAAATTATCCTTAGTGGAATAAGGATATGTTTCTCGATTATGGAAGTGACAAAAGGTTCGTCGTAAAGGGTTACGTCGATGCAAGTTTTGACACCGATCTGGATGACTCTAAGTCTCGATCTAGATACATATTGAAAGTGGGAGCAATTAGCTAGAATAGCTCATTGCGGAGCATTGTTGACATAGAAATTCGCAAAATACTTACGGATCTGAATGTGATGCACCCGTTGACTAAAATTATCTCACAAGCAAAACATGATCACACCTTAGTACTCTTTGGGTGTTAATCACATAGCGATGTGAACTAGATTATCGACTCTAGTAAACCCTTTGGGTGTTGATCACATATCGATGTGAACTATGGGTGTTAATCACATGGTGATGTGAACTATTCTTTGTTAAATCACATGGCGATGTGAACTAGATTATTGACTCTAGTGCAAGTGGGAGATCAAGGAAATATGCCCTAGAGGCAATAATAAAGTTATTATTTATTTCCTTACATCATGATAAATGTTTATTATTCATGCTAGAATTGTATTAACCGGAAACATAATACATGTGTGAATATATAGACAAACAGAGTGTCACTAGTATGCCTCTACTTGACTAGCTCGTTAATCGAAGATGGTTATGTTTCCTAACCATAGACATGAGTTGTCATTTGATTAACGGGATCACATCATTAGGAGAATGATCTGATTGACATGACCCATTCCGTTAGCCTAGCACTTGATCGCTTAGTATGTTGCTATTGCTTTCTTCATGACTTATACATGTTCCTATAACTATGAGATTATGCAACTCCCGTTTACCGGAGGAACACTTTGGTGCTACCAAACGTCACAACGAATCGGGTGATTATAAAGGAGTACTACAGGTGTTTCAAAGGTACATGTTGGGTTGGCGATTTCGAGATTAGGTTTTGTCACTCCGATTGTCGGAGAGGTATCTCTGGGCCCTCTCGGTAATGCACATCATTATAAGCCTTGCAAGCAATGTGACCAATGAGTTGGTTACGGGATGATGCATTACAGAACGAGTAAAGAGACTTGCGGTGACGAGATTTAACTAGGTATTGGATACCGACGATCGAATCTCGCAAGTAACATACCGATGACAAAGGGAACAACGATGTTGTTATGCGGTTTGACCGATAAAGATCTTCGTAGAATATGTAGGAGCCAATATGGGCATCCAGGTCCCGCTATTGGTTATTGACCGAGAATAGTTCTAGGTCATGTCTACATAGTTCTCGAACCCGTAGGGTCCGCACGCTTAAGGTTTCGATGACTGTTATATTATGAGTTTATGAGTTTTGATGTACCGAAGGAGTTCGGAGTCCCAGATGAGATCGGGGACATGACGAGGAGTCTCGAAATGGTCGAGACGTAAAGATCGATATATTGGACGACTATATTCGGACATCGTAAAGGTTCCGAGTGATTCGGGTATTTTTCGGAGTACCGGAGAGTTACGGGAATACGTATTGGGCCTTATTGGGCCATACGGGAAAGAAGGAAAAGGGCCTCAAGGGTGGCCGCACCCCTTCCCTTGGTCTGGTCCGAATTGGACTAGGGACGGGGGGCGCCCCCTTCCTTCCTTCTCCTTTTCCCTTCCCTTTCCTTCTCTCCTACTCCTACTACATGGAAGGTTTCCTAGTTGGACTAGGAAGGGGAATCCTACTCGGTGGGAGTAGGACTCCCCTAGGGCGCCATAGAGAGGGCCGGCCCTCCCTCCTCCACTCCTTTATATACGGGGCAGGGGCACCCCATGAACACACAAGTTGATCTACGGATCGTTTCTTAGCCGTGTCAAAGTGCCCCTCCACCATATTCCACTTGGTCATATCGTCATGAGCTTAGGCGAAGCCTGCGCCGGAGAAGTCATATCGTCATGAGCTTAGGCGAAGCCCCTGCGTCGGTGGAGCATCATCATCGTCACCACGCCATCGTCTTGACGGAACTCATCCCCGACACTTTGCCGGATCGGAGTCCGGGATCGCCATCGAGCTGAACGTGTGCGTAACTCGGAGGTGCCGTCGTTCGGTACTTGGATCGGTCGGATCGTGAAGACGTCGACTACATCAACCGCGTTGTTATAACGCTTCCGCTTACGGTCTACGAGGGTACGTGGACATACACTCTCCCCTCTCGTTGCTATGCATCACCATGATCTTGCGTGTACGTAGGAATTTTTTTGAAATTACTACGTTCCCCAACATGAGGATGTGCATGTGGATCTCCCCCCACATGTCGCGGTCGGGGAAGCGTTCCATCACCACCCGCTCCATCTCGCGGCGAGCCTCCGGCGAGTTCGGATCTATCTCGGGCAGCAGTGTTGCAGCTGGCGGTGGAAGCGCCCGCGGCTCCGCAACCCGTGCCACCGGCACAAGCCGGCGGACCCGCACCCTGCGGCGTCGCTCTCCGGTCATGCTTCTTCTCTGCTGTGGATTGGAGGCGAGGAGAGCTCGGTGAGATGTGGGGGTGGGTAGGAGGATGTGGAATTAATGGCGGCATACGCGCTTCGCCCGAGAGGAAGGGGAGGGGGCGGGAGGGGGGCGTCATCACCCAGTACACACGACTTGTATCTGAAAGATAAAACACCAATCTCAAATTGCCAACGTCTTCAGATGAGAAAGTGCAGAGGAAATCTCAAAAGGCAGAGGAGAACCCGACCCGACGTGATGCTGATCGGAGATTGATATAGTATTCAGCAGGAAGGTAGGTACGGACGCGGAAACACATGCTAATTGGCGAATTGCCGACAAAACACACAACGAACAGGGGAACACACGCACACACAGAAGGCCTGATCTTTCAAAGAGAAACAGAAAAAAAAACATCACTCAACCACTCAAATGGAATTCCTTCAAGAACACGCGCGAGAATCGCATGTCTTTGTATTGATAGAGAGAAAAGAGGGTTTTTACTGATACCAGACAATTACAACGGCCTCACAAAGATCAATCTATTATATTTATATCTATCTATATCTATATCTATACCTATACCTACTAATAAAAGGGTTACCGCTTCTTACCATCATAATTTCGTCCGTTTTTCGTCCGTCCACCTCTCAGCTCTGCCTTATTTATTTCTGTTCTATTTTATTTCGTCCGTATTTGTGAAATCAAATAGTGTGGAGCTGAATGTGACTTCGTCGGAGGACATGAACGAGGCTTCACCAATTTTATAAAACTAGGAACACCAAAAATCATACCATCATGGACGGAGATGGTGAACATGAAAATCACCGCCGATGGCCAACATGAAAAGTGACAACATGAATGAGTTGCAGGAAATAGTTGACGCTTCAACTTTCTCTCCGGTTGCAACGCAGCACATATGCCCGTGCGTTGCAACGGGAGACATAATTGAAGTGTATTTAAATTTAGTTAGAATTATATGGGAAAACAAATTGATATTCATGCAAAAACTAATGCTCGCCAAAATCCGTAGACCAACACAATAACAATTTGCTGATTCCAAATGGACTTAAAATTTGTTTATATAGAGCTATAATTCACCATCATATTCTAATTTAAAATAGAATTGGTTATCTTTGATCCCAGCTTGAAATATACTACATCATGGTTGTAGAGGTGGTGTTGGCATGTGTTGGGTGCCTGGTGAGAACCAGTTGTCATTGATCCGTGCCGTTGTCACACAATATTAACAAAACAAAAAATAATAAAGTGGAAATGCTGGCATTTTACACAAACAATTCTACAGAACAAAAATAGTAGGTAGCAAGACCTAGAGGTCCTAAAAACATGTGTTTCAATTAAGAAGGGATGATACACCTGTCATAAACTCTATAAATAAAATTAATATTAATAAAAGCATAAATAATGAGATCACACAATTAATTGACATATTAATATTACTTATGGAAGAAGATAATGGATATACCTGGTGCTCATTGACTTTAGTTGACTCAGTAGCATGCGATTTTCTTTTATTATTGGGCTTGTTAATTTTTTTTCAGGTAGCTTACCACATGGTCCATGCGGTTGGGATTGTTGATATTGATAGGACAAATTGTTGTTTGCACCGATATAACCAGTGGTTATCGTTGCAACCATAGAAACAAAGAATTGTACATTTCTAGAGACTCATTTGTCGTTAATTCTTCTTTTCGTCACAATTTTTGATGGTAATCTCTCTTGCCCACCTATTCATGGCAAACATCATTAATCCCACAACTATGAGTTTGATCATCATACTCTATCACACAGTTTCGCGAGTCTCTTCTTCCTAACAACTTATAATTTTGTGGACTTGTAATGCTCCAAGTATATTAATTGATATTTCAAACCGGCAAGCATTAAAATCTTAAAGAAATAAAATCATTAATATTTTAGCCGTACAAATACAACATTAAAAAAAGGATGCCGATATTTTAGACGGGCTCATATTTTCTTTCCTCCACAAATAACGTTGCGTGCACCCTCAACTGTCTAAATATTCAAGCGTCAATCAAATCCTTCCATTTTAGCTTCACACAATCCTTCTTAAGGATTCCACCCTTATTAAATATTCAACCCACAATCAAATCATTCCTTTTAATTATTAGCCTCACATAATTCCTTCCTTCCTTTTTTCCTTGCCTTAGTATTAAGAATCCCATCCATTTAAATATTCTGCCGAGCCCACCACAATCCTTTCATAATCCTTCCTTACCTTACCTTATTATAAAGATCCCATCCATTCACATATTCTGCTGAGCCCACACAATCCTTCCTTCCTTTGAATTAGCCACATTCATTTGCTTAATTAGCCCATCCGCTTAATTAGGTCTCCTCTTTCACGTCTGTTTGTTAATTACTGCGCCATATTAACCAGTATGTGTGTATTTAACATCGCGAGGTCGGATTATTATTCATCAAGTAGTATGTTTATCTCAGTTGGTTGTCGTAGCCCAAAGAAATAGAAGGGATCTCACGTTCGATTCTTCACAGTAATGTATTTTTTTTCTTTCTCTAGGATCTAAGATAAAAAAGGCCCACTCGCGTGCACGTAGCCCATAAGAGAAGGCCCATGTTTTGACGGCCAATTAGATGGGCTAGGATAGCTGCGGTACATGGTTATTATGAAATTTCAGGCCCAAGTGACCTACGAACCAGCGAGTTTCATCGTGGAGAGCTGGGCGACGTAGGAACGAAGGCTCGCAGGCATAAAAACAGACGTACGAAAGTAAATGGAGGAAAATTTAGTACCACCTCGAATATGTTTCAAACTGAAAGTATAAAATCACAAAAAGAAGCGTATTGTGACGGTGAATTCATGGAGTCAATCCGTTTTTTATAATTACTAGCACAAACGCCCGTGCGTTGCAATGGGACAAAAGTTTATATGTATTTGAGTATGTGCAAAACACATCTATTGTTCATGAAAATTGTGCATGCAAAAGATCCCTTGTGTTGCAATAGATATTATAAAAAATTGAGAGTTTGTGTGGTATTCAATAGTTTACCTCGTTCTGCACAATCCGCTTCTGCCTCCCTTATATTTCCTTTGTTGTGAAACTGCTGGCATGCAATGCTGATCCTTAAAAAACATAAAATGATATGATTTAGATATACATGTGACATTGTCCTATAAAGTTTTCACCAGATTATCGATCAAATGTATGCCACTTTCATATATTGCAGAAGCAATTGAGAAAATAAATCACTGGGTTTTGATTAAAATCTACTGCCTTTGCTTTCCAAGAAAAGAACTTCCTTTGAAATGCATAATTAGCACTCACATGATGCTCAATGTGAGCAAATCTTTGTATAAATCTATGCAAAGCCAAATCACTAAAGTTACTCATCAAGATGCACGATGCAATTTCAAAGAAGGAAATGAAATATAATTTTGTAGCACTTGCTTAACAAAAAATAGTCGGCCGCCCCAACAAGTTTTTGGAGCTATTATGAAACTGGGTTTCTTCTATGTCTTGCATATTACATAACCGGGGTCCTGCTATTTGTGTATCTTTCTCTTGGTAAACAAATGGAACTAATATAGCACCATCCTTTTTAGGCCCTGATTACCCGTGTGCACATTATTGACATAAGTGTTCTAGCAAAAGAGCTCGTTTGTTGCAACATGTATAAAATAAATTCCATAGTTCACGTGATATTGAGAGTTTATCTGTTGTGGTTAAATAATGAGCTATATCTCTCAATCCATTAGATTCTTCCTCGTCTTATCATGAATTCATATTTTATACTTGCCCACTTTGAATATAAGATGACCGTTAGACAAGAAAGAGTTTACAATGTTTGGTGCTCTTTTGTTCATATCGTCGTCAAGAGGGAGCGCACCGACTGCGCCAACGCAACCACTTCCATTGACACCATCAACAGGGCTCAAGGAGGATCAGGATTGAGGCATGCAGAGTTGCGGGAGAGTTGGTACGATGAAAGGGAGTAGCCACATGAAGGTGGGGCATGGAAGGACCGAGGAAATGGTAGTCGTAGCCATCACCACACGCTTCTCTCTCTCTCTCTCTCTCTCTCTCTCTCTCTAGCCGGCGTGCGGGGCGAAATAGGACGTGGCCCCTCCTTCACCCAGTTCGAGTAACATGCACCTCGTACTCTCTCAACTCTTCATCCCTCCCTCTCTCCTCTATATCTCACCAACGGCACCGGTAACATCTAGAGTGGAGGAATGTATTGATGACCAGCTAGTCCACAAGAAAGCTCCAAATATCATTTCCTTTAAAAAATATTTATTTCTAACATTCCAGTCACACGTATTTTAGTTACTATAACTACCAATGCATTCGTAAGATACGCTAGGCATGAACATTAAGCCCGGGTCGTACAAACAAATAGTAGCCAAGAGTAGTCCATCTAGCGGCTTTTCATCGATAAAAAAGTAGTAGCCATGGGCAAGTGCGTGCCTTATCTTATCGAGAAGCTGGCCATCGCGCGGCCTCTTCTCCATCCAGCGCCTACGGCCTGGCCCGCGCGCCCGTCGGCGAGCCCATCTCCTCCGCAGTCTGTGGCCCCCTTCTCCTACCTTGGTCCTCCTCGCTTGCGTGCGCCCTCAGTCTCCCCTTGCTCGCCATCACCCAGCTGAGTTCACCGGCGAGGTGAGTGAGCTCCGTCGCCGCGCCTCTCTCCCACTCCTCTCTGATCCCCCTTCCGTCATCTACGCCCTGCCGGAGCGCCATGGACGTCCCCTGCCGCTGTTGTGCTTCTGGCCCTCGCTGATGGCCTCCTCCTTGCCTATGCACACCTCCGAGCCGCCCCGTTTCTGCCTTTCATGGGCGATTTTGTTGATTCCTTTTTCCGATGTCGTTTCCTCTGTGCCGATGCTGAGTTAATTTCTTCAGGGGTCGTTGGCTGATTTCTTTTCCCCTTCCCTCATTCCCTACCTGATTTCAGGGCCAGTTGTTGATTCTCTAGGCCGTAGGTATATAAACCGGCCAGATTAGATGTAATGAAGCACATTATTTTGACCGTAGAAAGGACCCTCCTTTAGCGTTGCCGGCATAAGTGACGGGCCGCAAAGTTGCACAGGGATGGGCCAGGCCACAAGCAGCCCAATGCAGCGAGCGTGGATGTGAACGCAAAACGGTCGGACGGACAGACGAACTATTAGTACCACCTCGTTTATATTATGAATTTTGTCTATACGAATCGTAAAAGTGTATTACGACTGGGCGAAAGCGTATTATGACGATGAACCCGGAGACCCAATCCGTGCTTTATCATTAGGGAGAGATTAGGGAAAGATTTGGGGTGATACTAATCCATATATCGCCCGTATACGTAAAAAAAACGCTATGTTCCAATCGGTACATCAAAGACTTTGGGCCTTCTGGCTGTCCGTTAATGGCTGCTGGTAGAACGTCAAAGACTTGGGCCTTCTGGCTGTTCGCAGGCCCAGCTTCAGTGCAACGCGGGAGGAAAAAAATACACGCTTGCGATAGGATTTGAACTCACAACCTCTTCCAGGCGATTCCTTTAGCGCTGGCCAACTGAACTAGGTCGGCCTATGTTACTTTGGTACACTTTGTTTTTTTTTAAATAGTACCACCTCACCTTTTTACAAGACAGCCATCAATTTATATACATGTTCAAGTGATCTGTCATCAATGATCCTAATAAGCCGTCTCCGAAATTGGTAATCAGAGGATGATGAGGGTGCCCAAAAATGAAAGTATTGAAGGAATGAGGGAAGCAAGGAAGGATTCTCGTAAAATAAGGAAGGAACAATCTGGTGGGCAATTAAACGGGGCAAGGAAGGAATCAGTACTGTATGAAATAAAAAAAGGATTCCTAATATGCATGATTGAGAAATATGATGGACAATTAAACGGGGCAATTAAGAGATATTCCTTCCCAGGACACACTTGAATGCTTGCCGCATACTAATATAATAGGATTCCTGATGGGATTAAACGCAGGCTTGGTGATAATTAATAGGGACTATTAAGAGAGATTCCTAAGACACATTGTTTATGCTGCGCAGAAAATTAAGAACGGGATTCATGCATACCTGCATTGCATGTTGTAAATGGGGTGCCCTTTACAACAAGGAACTTGCTTAATATGTGGGCTAAGGAAATATGATTCAGACTAATTAAGTGGCGCTTGGGGCCATGGCGCTGGCGTTGCCGGATGGCCCCAAGGGATCTGCGACGGAGCTCATCCCCGTGGAGGACGGGAACGGCTCGGAGTGCTTCAAGTGCGGCAGGACGGGCCATTTCCAAGCCCAATGCAAGTCCCCCCCTCTGTGTGATCTGCAAGCAGGAGGGGCATGCCTCTACCTACTGCCCTTCGAGGGAAAAGCACTTGCACCTCTAGATCATGGGTAGTGCTATTCCGGGTGAGGGCTTTTTCTGCCTTGAGTTTGAAGAGGATGAGGCCGACGTGGGCTCATATCTGAAGGCAATCAATGGAGCTGTACTGTCGGTAGACCCGGGTAAGCTCAACGTTCGCACTCTCAAGCAGGAGTTGAAGCACATTGTGGCGGGTGTCGGTGTCAAAACCGGCGGATCTCGGGTAGGGGGTCCCGAACTGTGCGTCTAAGGTCGATGGTAACAGGAGGCGGGGGACACGATGTTTACCTAGGTTTGGGCTCTTGATGGAGGTAATACCCTACTTCCTGCTTGATTGATCTTGATGAATACGAGGATTACAAGAGTTGATCTACCACGAGATCGTAATGGCTAAACCCTAGATGTCTAGCCTGTATGATTATGATTGCCTCTACAGACTAAACCCTCTGGTTTATATAGACACCGGAGGGGCTTAGGGTTGTACAAAGTCGGTTTACAGAGGAAGGAATCTTCATATCCGAACGCCAAGCTTGCCTTCCATGCAAAGGAGAGTCCCATCCGGACACGGGAGGAAGTCTTCTATCTTGTATCTTCATGGCCCATCAGTCCGGCCCACGTCATATAGGCCGGACGCCCGAGGACCCCTTAATCCAGGACTCCCTCAGTAGCCCCTGAACCAGGCTTCAATGACAATGTGTCCGGCGCGCGATTGTCTTCGGCATTGCAAGGCGGGTTCCTCCTCTGAATATTCCAAAGTAGTCTTCGAACACAGATAACGTGTCCGGCTCTGCAAAATAAGCTCCGCAAAGAGTATAAGATTTAATAAGTCCCATCTACTGACATCTTCTGTAGTGAGACGCCACGTCTCCGACCGGTCATTATTTCAAACCGTTTTTTAGCCTCCCGCTCCGTGTTTCGAGATGCGGTTTTCATTGGCATGTCTTGTCGAAGCAGAGATCGTGTCCCCTTATTGCGGGATTCTCATCAATACGGGTGTGGGTAATCCAACCGCGCCGTCTGCACGACCCTTGGGGAATAGGCGAGTTTTAAGGCGAATGGGGAGGCGCTTGATATTCGTTGCCTTTATAAAGAGATAAGATTCACCTTTTCACCCACGCCTTCTTTCTCTCTGCCCACCCATTCTCGAGCTCCAGCGCCCAAGCTTCCATCATTTCCGCCTAAAAAAAGCACTCCGACCATGTCCGGATCTGGAGCGCAGGGCAAGTGGATGTCCTCCTCCGTCACGGAGAAGGACATCACAAAGCTCCGGGAGGCGGGGTACTTGGCCCAGGAAATCACCCACCGGCTTCCGACCAAGGGGCAGATCATCCCCACCCTGAAGCCCCATGAGAGGGTGGTGTTCATTCACCACTTCGTCCGCGGGTTAGGGTTTCCTCTCCATCCCTTCGTCCGTGGACTCATGTTCTACTATGGGCTAGATTTCCATGATCTGGCCCCCAACTCCTTCCTCAACATCTCGGCATTCATTGTCGTGTGTGAGGCCTTCCTCCGCATCCCACCCCACTTCGGATTGTGGCTAAAGACTTTCAATGTGAAGCCAAAGGTGGTGGGTGGTCAACATGCAGAGTGCAGAGGCGCTATGGTGAGCAAGATGTCCAACGTCACATGGCCCAAAGGCACTTTTGTGGAGACCGTCAAAGGGTGGCAGCAGTAGTGGTTCTACGTAACAGAGCCCCGCGACACCACCTGGGGCGCGGCTCCCGAATTCAAGTCCGGGGCCCCAATGCAGCTTACCTCCTGGCTAGAGAAGGGCCTGGACTGGGCGTCATCGGACGAGGTGTCAGCGCTGCAGATGCGCATCAAGAGCATGGTGGACAAGAACATCAAGCTTGTCAATGTGATCCAGGTGATGCTCTTTCGCCGGATCCGTCCTTGCCAAAGCCGGACTTGCAATTTATGGGAGTTTGATCCGGCCAAGCACCAGACCTTGCAGCAGTTCTTCGGCTCCACGCATGAAGGCATTTGGAAGGTGCTTTTCAAGGCCAATGAGACGTGGCCGTAGACGACCGAGGACCGTGGGTATAACCTAACCCATCCCGCCAGTTCGGTAAGCTTTTCATATTTTAAGGTGTATCCTTCACCTGTACATTCAAGGAAGATATCTAAGCTTCCCTATTTGTCTTTTCAGGACTGGACAAAGAAGGCGGAGCGGATCCAGTGTCCGGCTCTGCTGCCCGAAAATCCAGCAATCCCACTTCTGACGAAGATGCTGGTTCCGGCGCCCTACCAGGCGCTGGAGAAGAAGGCCAAGGAGACCAGAAGTGGCCTCCGCTGTAAAGGCACTTCGGACGTGACGTCCGAAGACGCCAAAACCCACTCCTCCGTCCCTGCCGAGGATGAGGAGGAGGAGGAGGAGGAAAGCAACTCTTCCCCCGAGGGGGGAAGGAAGAAAAGGGCGGCCTCCATGGATCTGGAGGCAGAGGCGTCCAAGAAGGGGAAGGTCTCCCTCGCGGACAGCTCCGCATTGGACACCGATAGTAGCTCAGAGTGGCGCCCAGGAGAAGCCCCTGGCGAATCGTAAGTACTCAAGGCACTTATACACACATATATCCAACTTCTTTACTTCGTGGTTTTAATATGTCGAATCATGCATCAAGTCCGCCCACGCCGCCTGAGCGATCCTCATCTTTGGGGAATTCGCTGGATCCGAAGGTGATGGACAGCGGGTCACTTCCGGCGGCCTCCTCTCCCAAGGCCATGGATGATGCCGAGGTGTTGTCCCGAAGGACCTCCCCAGGCCAGCGAGAGATACAGGAGGCCGTCAGGGTGGTGCCAGAGGGTGATACCTCGGCCGCCGGACACATGGGGGAGCAAATCCCCCGGAGACTAGCGTTGGGGGCCATATCCAATTCGGCCCCCAGCCGAATACTATTACGGAGGCCCATACGGCTCCGGAATCAGGCAAGCAGCTTCCTTCGAAAGAAGGAGGTGCACCTATTCCGCCGGTGACCTCTGACCATCCAGAGGCACCAGATACTTTAAGCACTGCAAAGTGCTTCCATTGTTGAGGAACACCGTACCCTCATGGGTACGGTGGTTGAGAGGGTTTAGTCCGCTAAGATCGTACTGACCTAAGCCTGCACCAGCCTTCTAACAGGCGTTGAGGTATGCGACGTAATTTATGCAAAAAGAATGTCATAGTATAGACAGTAGCCCCTGAGACTATGTCCGGTGTTCGGAAAGAAAAGCCGGACAGAGGATCAAATAATTTTCGCAGGAGACTAACCATGCATGTCTATGTAAATAAGCAGGCGTCGATGCTGGCTGCGACCTCCCACTCTGCCGAAGTCTCCAAACCAAGCAGAAGTTCGAGCAGCCGAGGAAGAGCTCGGCCGTGTGAAAAAACAACTAGAGGACAAGCAAGGTATGCAATGTCCTATTTAGATCTAAAAAGATATGAATTGTTTGTGTTGATCATGTTATCATGATATTTCGTAGGTGCTGCGATCGAGGTGGAGTCCCTCAAGAACGCGCTGGCCGAGGCCCAGAAGAAAGCGGCGAAGGAACAAGCCGCCCGCAAAAAACACGAGGCCAAAGTCGGGGAGGTCCAGCAGGAGCTCCAGGACGCCGTAAAGAAATGCAAGTCCTTGGAACACAATATTGCGGACCAAGAGTCCGAACTTGCCAAGGCTCGCCAAAGCGGACAAGAGGCCCGGGTTGAAGCCCAGGGTGCCCTCCAGGAAATCCAGGAGGCTAGCAAAATCGCGGCGGGTAAGGCCTTTATTATTCAGAGCAAATATGTGAAGAAAAGGTACCTCTTACTGACCCGGATTTGGAGTTCTCCAGGAGCGTTTGCGGATCTCGCCACAAGCAGTTGTTGCTGATGCCGCGGAATTCTTACGAGCCGAAGGGGGGAGCTCAACGGAGAAGCTGTTCTGGTCGCAATACCTTGCGCCAGAGCATCCGGTGCCCTTTAGCGATCAGCTGAAACAACTGACCGAACTCCATAGGGTGGCCGAACTGGCCATGAAGGATTTGATAATCCGCCTATGGCTCGCCGGGCCATACCCAGCAGCCTACTTCGGGCTCGTGAAGCGGCTGGTCGATGCCTGCCCTCGGCTTGATGCCATCAAGCGGTCGGTCTGCATCGAAGGTGCGCGGATGGCCTGCGCCCGTGTCAAGGTGAAGTGGGCGAAGATGGACGCCGTCAAGTTTGCGATCGAGGGACCGCCCGCGGGCAAGGAGCACCGCCCGCCTGAGCGGTATTTTGATGATGTCCTGAAGGGATCCCGCATTGTAGAGGCCAGTGTGCAAACGACATTATCTTTGAATGAAGACATTCATGTTATCCCGTCCTGTATCATGAAACAAAGCCGATGTGTAATATAATGCTTGTTTTTTATTTAAAATTTTGCCTCCTGTGCGACCGTTTTATTAAATCTGAGAGTTGGCCAGTCGTCGGCTTCAGCCCCCATGTAGGTAGTACGGGGGTGTTCGGGTTGAAACCTAAACACTCTTGATCCAAGAGTTTGGTCCGTGATGGAGGTGATTAGTGGAGCGAACCAGGCAATCGGACTATGTTCGATAAGCAACAGGGCTATTTAACATGCCGAGACCAAGGGGGAGCTGCGTGCGGGTCCTGAAAATAGGTAGAGTGGTCATCAAGAAGACCACCTAGAGATTCTCTCATACATCTATGCTGCTTGCCGCCTTGGTATATCCATCCTTCGAAAGGATCGATGATCAAGCCGTCGTGAGGGGCCTATGGAAAAGAAACCAAAAAAGGATAAAAAGAAAAGGAAAAGTATGTGTGCCCGGGGGAGGTCGAGCCATATTATGGACCACAATCGAGTTGTGCCTCCGTCTTTGCCCATGGTATTTTGAGTGCGTAGTTATGTACGCGTGGTACGTACGCCGCCATTTGGTCGGGACCGAGACGGAGACCGAATTGCTAGTCGAGCTCCTGACGAGCTGGACTGTCATGCAGCGGAGTAGTCCGGACTCGTTTAACACTGTCCGGGAACTTGGCTGCTGAATTATTGTTCTGCTTGATAAGGCCGCTCTGTACTTCCGCTGCTAGGGCCACAATGTGCTCCTCGGTACAGAGGGAGCGTTCCGTGTTTCCATTGACCGTTATGACACCGCGTGGGCCGGGCATCTTGAGTTTGAGATAAGCATAATGTGGCACCGCATTGAATCGAGCAAATGTAGTTCGTCCAAGCAGTGCGTGATAGCCAGTGCAGAAGGGGATGATATTGAAGATCAAGTCTTCGCTTCGGAAGTTGTCTGGGGATCCGAAGACGACTTCCAATGTGATTGAGCCCTTTGCAGCGGGCCTACACCTGGTATTACTCCTTTAAAGGTAGTTTTTGTGGGCTTGATCCTTGATGGATCGATGCCCATCTTGCGGACCATATCCTGATAAAGCAGGTTGAGGCTGCTTCCACCATCCATGAGGACTCGCGTGAGGTGGAATCCATCAATGATTAGGTTGAGGACCAGTGCGGCTGAACCGCCATGACGGATACTGGTCGGATGGTCCCTGCGATCGAAGGTGATCGGGCAGGACGACCATGGGTTAAATTTTGGGGCGACTAGCTCTATCGGGTAGACGTCCCTGAGCGCGCGTTTGTGCTCCCTTTTGGGGATATGGGTAACGTATATCATGCTCACCGTTTTGACCTGGGGGGAACTTCTTCTGTCCCCCTGTGTTCGGCGGACGGTGTTCCTTGTCGTCGTCCTCACTTTGCGACCCCCTTCTCCTCATTCTCGGTATTTAACTTACCGGCTTGTTTAAAGACCCAACAACTTCTGTTGGTATGATTGGCTGGTTTATCGGGGGTGCCGTGGATCTGACATGGATGATCGAGTATGCAGTCCAAGCTGGATGAGCCCGGATTGTTTCTTTTAAATGGCTTATTTCGCTAGCCGGACTTGAGCCACTGAATCCGGCGTTGACCGCCGTGTCATCGGTATTGTCACCGTTGTTTCGACGCTTGTGCCTGTTGCGTTGGGTCTTGCCGTTGTTATTTCTGGCTTCAAAGGTGCCAGGTTCGCTTGCATTATTATTGCTACGGGCTAGCCAGCTATCTTCGCCCGCGCAAAAGCGGGTCATAAGTGCTGTGAGGGCTGCCATGGACTTCGGCTTTTCTTGGCCGAGGTGTCGGGAGAGCCATTCATCGCGGATGCTATGCTTAAAGGCTGCTAGGGCTTCGGCATCCGGACAGCCGACGATCCGTTCTTTTAGTTAGGAACTGGTCCGCATTTCTGGTGACTCTCCGCTGTTGAACTATGTGACTTAAGTCATGGCATCCGGAGGTCGGACGTATGTACCTTGGAAGTTGTCGCGAAGGCATCTTCCAAGTCCTCCCAATGCCAATAGAGTTTTCGGCAGGCTGTTTAACCAAAGGCCGCGTCGGGTCCCTTAAGTTTTAGCGGGAGGTATTTGATGGCATGAAGATCATCGCCGCGGGCCATATGAATATGGAGAAGAAAGTCCTCAATCCATACCGCGGGATGTGTTGTTCCATCATATGATTCGATATTCACGGGTTTAAACCCTTCTAGGAATTCGTGCTCCATTACTTCATCAATGAAGCTGAGTGGGTGTGCGGCACCTCTATATCGGTCCAAGTCGCGTCGTAGCTCGGATGAAGTCCGTCTGCGGTTTTCGGCCCGGACGTGGTTATGCTTGTCACGTCCGGCTAGATAGCCGCCGTCGATCGTCGGGGCACGCCCCCGTGATCCATAGATCGATCTGCTCTGACCTGCTCTATTTTCCAGGTCCTGCCGCAGGTCATATGTATATTCCCGAGCTGTTGTGTCTCTACCTTTACGGCGAGGTGGTATTGGCTGGTGTTCGTCTTGAATTGTTGTTTTGTCCCGGCCACGTGGTGGTCGGTCAGCCATGTTACGCGTTGATGATACGGGGTCCAGTGCCTCGTCGTCGCATTGGGGTAGAAGTTTACGCTTCGGGTAACTTTTGGTTGGGCGCTCGAGGCCGTATTCCTCGGCTGTCAGGACATTAGTCCACCTGTCGTTGAGTAGATCTTGATTAGCTTGAAGCTGCTGCTGCTTCTTTTTCAGGCTCCTTGCAGTGGCTATTAGCCGGCGCTTCAAGCGCTCCTGCTCAAGAGGTTCCTCAGGCACGATAAAGTCTTTGTCGCCGAGGCTCACCTCATCCTCGGAGTGTGGAAGATAATTGTTGTCCTCCGAGTCTTCATTTACGGCCTGTTCATCAGGACTAACTTGCCCATCTTCTCGATCGTCCTGTTCGGAGGTTGGCTCGACAGGTTCTTCTTCGTCTTCGGCATCGTCCGGAGTATTGTTGTCTCTCGTGCCGGTATTGCTGTCTTTTCCATGGCGTGATTTAGAGCGGCGCCGCTGATGTCGGCGCTTTGGTTGTATCTCAGGAGGTTTATCCTCGACTGGATTCTTCTCGTTATTGCCATTACCCTCTTTGTGTGTATCCACCATGTACATGGCATACGAATTGGAGGCCGTCCAGCGTCCGGTAAACGGCGGGTTTTGGGCCTGCTCCTCTCCGGCATCGTCGTCCATACCGTCGATGTCTTCGAAGCCGTAGTCGAGCATGTCAGTTAAGTCCTCGACAGTGGCTATGAAGTGGGTGCTGGGTGGGACGTAAAATTCCCCGCTCTCAGCCCCTAGTCCGGGCTGGGCATAGTTCGGACGTTGCTCCTCTGTAATGACGAGGGATCACATCAAGTCCAGAGCCTCGCTTAAAGGCAAGGTTTGGCCAGGGAGAAGAGAGTCTTTGGAGTACAGCGGGAAGGGAATTCCCTGGCCGAGCTCACACGATGTTGACTCCGGGGGTTCGGAGCCAGTGTCCGGAGAAGAGTCCGGCTTCATGATGGTTTCCAGCAACACTACTTCCTCCGGCTCTCCCGTACTGGGCTTAGTGGTCGCAGATAGTCCGGCGGGCTCAAGAATCCCGTCTTCGGACCCGGCGATGCGCTCCGGATGTAAGGCCAGAGCGGAGGTTGGGGTCATGAACCCTTGGAAGATCAAGTCTCCTCGGATATCAGCGACATAGTCCAGATTTCCAAAACTAATCTGGTGACCTAGTGCGTAGCTGTCGATCTGCTCTAGACGGCCAAGCGAGTTGGCCCGCAGTGCGAAGCCGCCGAATACGAAGATCTGTCTGGGGAGAAAAACCTGCCCCAAGGCGGCATTGTTGTAGGTGACTGATGGATCCATCGAACCTTCTGATGACAACACAACAGAACTCTCAATGAAAGCACCAATGTCGGTGTCAAAACCGGCGGATCTCGGGCAGGGGGTGCCGAACTGTGCGTCTAAGGTCGATGGTAACAGGAGGCGGGGGACACGATGTTTACCCAGGTTCGGGCCCTCTTGATGGAGGTAATACCCTACTTCCTGCTTGATTGATCTTGATGAATACGAGGATTACAAGAGTTGATCTACCACGAGATCATAATGGCTAAACCCTAGATGTCTAGCCTGTATGATTATGATTGCCTCTACGGACTAAACCCTCCGGTTTATATAGACACCGGAGGGGCCTAGGGTTGTACAGAGTCGGTTTATAGAGGAAGGAATCTTCATATCCGAACGCCAAGCTTGCCTTCCACGCAAAGGAGAGTCCCATCCGCACACGGGAGGAAGTCTTCTGTCTTGTATCTTCATGGACCATCAGTCCGACCCACGTCACATAGGCCGGACACCCGAGGACCCCTTAATCCAGGACTCCCTCAGCAGGTGACTGGGACCGGCAGACCTCGCAAGTGGGCGATGATGATTTCTCTGTTGTCTTTCCCTCGGCGGACCTGCTCCACATGGCCAAATCCAGTGGAAAGCTTTTCCTGCCTCGCACCGACATCACAGTTAGGGTGCACAAGTCCATCCACGAGGAGGTGGTTCCCATGTCCATGCCGAAAGTTTGGGTTTGTTTCCATGGCATCCCCAAGAAGCACCAGCGGGCAGAGCGGCTGATGGAGGGCCTGAAGATGCTGGGCCGACCAATCGTGGTCGACGAACTCTCCCTTATCCGGTTGGGGCCGGTGAGGATGAAGCTAGGCTGCAAAGCGCCAGACAAGTTGAATGGATTTGTGCAGGTTTGGTTCAACCATGAAGGCTACGATATCAAGGTGGAAGTGGAGCGCCTGCCAAAGTGCCCGGGGGACGGGCCGGCGGCTCTCAGCCCTAACGACGGCCGTCCGACGAGCGTGGCTCTCTCCCCCCGGAGGTGGGCTAGCTCGGGGCCAGGCGGGCGCCCGGGACCAAGAAAAGAGGTCAACGGCGGCTAGGGATGACAGGCCGGAGGCCATCAGCATGACGTGGAGATGGCATGCCAGGAGGACGAGCGCGAGGAAAGCATGCCGGACACTTCGATCGATACTGAGACCTGGGACATGCTGGGAGCAAAGGAGGACGAGATGCCCGTGGACAAGGGCATGTTGGAGACGGGGACGCTCGCGACTACGGATGCTGCTGCTGTTGAGATGCCTGTGAGCAGCCCACCCACCGTCCGTTCCCTGGAAAAAGCTTTCGACCAATACGGCTCCAATATCAAGGCTCTCCCTACCCCCGCTGCCTCCGGAGGTTTGTCGTTGCCAACTAGGATGGTGGTGCCCTCGTTCTCGGCTTCGCCCGGGCTGTGGGGCCGATTCGAGATGTGTGCTCAATGAGCCCCCCTCCGCTCCCCGCAATCGGGCCGGCGCTCCTCCAGCGGGTCTGGGCATGCTCCCAAGAAGATGGCGGGAAGGAAGCCTGCGGGTAACCCTGCGGTGATGGCTCTTCCGTCTCTGGTTGGCCCGGCAACGGGCGAGCTGTAGGCGGCCCTCGGCACGGCTAGGGTTTCTTCCAAGGCGCGACACTCCAAGGCGACTCCAGTGCCTCAACGGGCCCAAAGTGCGTGATCCAAGGCGGTGCTGGGCGATCTCTCGTCCCTAGAGAGCGCTCAACTTTGGCTCGCTGACAAGAATCCGGAATCCTCAGGTAACACCCCACCCTCCATTAAAATCCTTAACGATTTCACGGATCCGCAACTAGCGATGATTCTTTCCGATAGTGGCATCTAGGTTGGCCCGGAGGGAGATGCGATTCTGCCCATGATCCGTGCATGAGAGGAAGCCCAAGCTGCTCTGGCCGCACCTGCGGTATTGTCCAAGGCCAGTGCAGAGGCTTAGGGGGGCGACCAGCTCCAGGAAGCAGTTGGGGCTGTTTTTGGATGCTTGGATTCCCTGATGGTCGAGGGAGACGCTGAAGCCAGGGAGGCTGACGCCGCTCCATCCACCAAAAAAAGAGTGGCAAAAGCGGCGACTTCTCAGGGAGTCTGCTTAAGAAACCGTATCATCTGAATGCGATACTTGTTTTCGAACATCAGGGGATGTGGGCACGTTGGTCGGCATACCCAACTTAGAGAGTATATGGCGCAGGAAAAGATTGATGTGGTAGCGCTTCAGGAAACGATCAAGTCCGGATTTTCTTTTAGAGACCTTGTGGCATACGACCCCCTTCAACGCTTCTCTTGGAATTGGGTTGCCTCGTCTGGCCACTCTGGCGGTCTGCTTCTGGGTTGTAATAATGATGTGTGTGATGTTGTATGGTAGGAGCAGGGCGCATTTTTCATTTCTGCTACGATTAAGCACCGAGTTTCATTGGCCTCGTGGGCTATCATTTGGTGTATGGCCCAGCAGATCACTCTCGTTGGGCTGATCTCCTAGGGGAAATACAAGCTTTGGTAGGGCCCAAGCAAGCTGGCGCCATTCCCATCATCTTGGGAGGCGACTTTAATCTTATTCAGTCTGGCGCGGACAAGAATAATAGCAATACCGATTGGCCTCGGGTTTCGATGTTTAATAATGCCATTGCCGCAATGGCGCTTAGGGAAGTGGCCAGGACTGGCACCAGGTTCACCTGGACTAACAAGCAATTAGCTCCGGTGCGTAGTGTTTTAGACAGGGTTTTCATCACGTCGGACTGGGAATTACTCTTTCCCTTGTGCACACTGACGGATGAAACACGCATCGGCTCTGATCACGTTCCGCTCATCCTAGCTTCACTACAAAAAAGGACACATCCGTGACATTTTGGGCCGAACGAAATTTTTTTCTGTCATACATATGACACTTCTATGATGATAATTGTGACAAAACCCGGTATCATCGTAGATGTGGTGGGCTCCTACTTCTATGACAAAAAATCATGACAGAAAATGGGCTTTTCGTCTTGGGTGGGCTGGAGACGCAGCTGCATGACATTCTTTGGACCGTCCATGACGGAAAAAACCGTGGTAGAAGCGAGGGCGAGGAAAATTTCGGGGAGTTCCCGGTTACGGTGGGAGGTCAGGGGCCGAGCGATGCGCGTTTCTCTCGTACACGTACGCGCGTGTGTGCGAGGCGTTGGCTCTAACTGAACCCGAGCGAGGCGTTGGGCTCTAATCAACCCGAGCGACAGACCGCAGGCTACGCGTTATCGAACCCGAGCGATCAATCGTTGGTTGTTAACTGAACCCGATCGAGCGATTCCTTCGGTACTGCTGCTAACTGAAGCCGATTGATGCTACCTCTGGGATGAACAGTGAGCGTTGCGGGGGGTGGGGGGGGGGGTTGGATGAACCGTGAGCGGTGGCGTTGCCTTTGGATGAACAGGACCCCGTGGTGTGGTGGAGGGCTGGATGAACAGTAGACGGTGGAGGGGTGCCCGTGGAGGGGTGGATGAACAGGACCCGGTGGTGTGGAGGGCTGGATGAACAGTAGACGGTGGAGGGGTGCCAGTGGAGGGGTGGTTGAACAATACCCCGTGGTGTGGAGGGCTGGATGCACAGGAGACGGTGGAGGGGTGCCCATGGAGGGGTGGTTGAACAGGACCCCGTGGTGTGGAGGGCTGGATGAACAGTAGACGGTGGACGGGTGGTTGAACAGTAGCCGGTGGAGTAGCGCGCGGTGGAGGCTGGATGAACAGGAGCCCATGGAGGCTGGATGAACAGGAGCCCGTGGAGGCTGGATGAACAAGAGCCCGTGGAGGCTGGAGGAGGTTGACAGTGGAGATGAACAGTATCCCGTGGAGTCCTGCTTGCGGTACGCCACACCCTCCCGGCGAACAGGACCCCGTTTTCACCGTAGCGCCCAACACAAGTCCGCTGGCGGTACGCCACACCTCCCGATCAACCCGCTTCGACCGTAGTAGGTCCGCTTCTCCGCTTTTGCGGTACGGCAGACCCTCCCGATGAACAGGATCCTGCTTTCAACGTGGCCGGTCGAACACAAGGCCGCTTCTCCGCTTCTGCGCCACGCCAGCCTCGCTTCCATTCGAGACCCTCGCCGTATGTAATGACGCGGGCCATATTTTCTTTCTTGCACACCGTCATCAGACGCACATCGCAGGCGCTCTACTACGACACGCGGCGCCGCTTCTACATCGACCAAGATGTACGCATATCGCTCGCGGACTAGAATGATAACGCCACGACGCTTCGACTAGGTGGGTCCCAACCGCCGTGCACTTCCTTGCCTGCGAAGATGTAGCTGGTGGGTCCCAACAGTCAGGGGGCGAATCGTTTTTTTTGCCCGGACGCACTTCCTTGCGTTCGATGATGTAGCTGGTGGGTCCCAGCAGTCAGGGGGAAACGTTTTTCACGAAATATAGTGGCCCGTCCGATGGGTCCCAGCTGTCAGGTGGAGGAATCATTATTTTCCGCGTAATAAGGAGGCACTTCCTTGCTTCGGCCATGGACCCAGCTGTCAGCCTCTCCACGTACAGTCCACGTCCGATGGAAGTCGCTTGACCACGCTGACCACGCCACACGAGAGCACCGTGGCGGTGGACGATGGCGAGGCCTAGGAAGGGGACGACGGGGAGCCGGGAAGACGCGATGCAGGAAGCCCGCGGAGAGGAGTACAAGGGTTCACCGGTTCGGCCGCGTGGAGGCTGCCTTGCCGCAGGCTCGCCAGCCGTGGGAATAGTAGGGGAGGTGAGGCCTCCGCGGCAAAGACAACCGCCACGGAGGCAGGAGCATGCGGCACGACCGGCGCTGCTTTGGGCGGCTGGAGCAAGAAGACCAGAGGTTGAAGAAGCACTACGGCCATCGGATGGACATCATACGGTCACTGGAGCTAGAATCATTCATATTGACTAAAGTTGACAAAGGCCCCGCCCCGCCAACTTAGTAGGCCCATTAAGTCAGCCTCCCACCATGGTGGGTCCCAAAAGCGTGGGGAGTATTCATTTTTGTGGTAATAAGGAGGCACTTCCGGTGGGTCCGAGCTGACAGTGGGGGGAACGTTTTTTTCGCTAAATATGCTGGCACGTCCGATGGGTCCCAGCAGTCAGGGGGGAACGTTTTTTCGTGAAATAAGGTGGCCCGTACGGTGGGCCCCTGCTGTCAGGTGGAGGAATAATTATTTTGCGCGTAATAAGGAGGCACTTCCTTGCGGCCGCCTGGACCCAGCTGTCAGCCTCTCCACGTCAAGATTTTCCGATAGAAGTCGGTCGTTGACCACGTTGACCACGCCGCGCCGAGAACACCAGGGCGGTGGTCTGGACGATGGCGAGGCCTAGGAAGGGGACGACGCGGAGCCGGGGAAGACGCAGCAATGGAAGCCCGCACGGAGAGGAGTACGAGGGTTCACTGGTTCGGCTGCTGTGTGAGGCTGCCATCGCCGCAGAATAACATGGGGTGTGGGTGAGTAGAGGGATGGCCTGCCGCCGTGGGAGTAGTACGGGCGGTGAGGCCTCCACGGCATCACAACCGCCACGGAGGCAGGAGCACGCGACACGGCCGCAAGAAGGCTTTTGGGCGGCCGGAGCAAGAAGACCAGAGGTTGAAGAAGCACTACGGCCGTTGGATGGACATCGTACGATCACTGCAGCTAGAATCGTTTATATTGACTAAGTTGACAAAGCCCTTGGTACGCGTCAACTTAGTAGGCCCACAGCTCGGATTTGGTAGAGAACATATAGCCCATTTGTGATTTGTAGAATGTACAACCCATTTTTTAATTCTAATGGAATTTACTACAGCCCATTTACAGTTTGTTAAAAGTACAACCCAACTTCTAGCTAGGACAACGATTAATAATTTCAAACAACCGCTCAAAACAGAATTCAAAGAAGATTCCCACATTTTGATGGGATCCAAAATATTTTTATCCAAAATTTCTAGTCAGGTTAAATATAATTTCAAAAAAAAGTTGTATTACGTTAAAATCCAACGAAATATTGCACGTGCAACAAGTAATGAAATTAAAATTTTCAAATTTCAAAAATAATATATTTTTCAAAGTAATTACGTGTTTGGTGCATAGTAACTGTCCAGTTATTATAATTACATCCCATTTATTATTTCTTGAAGTCCATTTTCTTGTTAAGCCTAATGCATACCTCCTAGGAAAGTTTGCAGCCAAATGGGCGGAGAATAACAAGTTGACCCGGATATTGTGTACAACTGTCGGCCCAGTTGCATTGCTGATGTTGAAAAAAAGACCTGTGTAGTACAGTACAACCTAACATGGTTACTCAGCCCACATTCAACGACGCCGGAAAGGTCCAAACAAAGCTTCTATACAACTTCTTGAAGTCACTGAGCTCAATTAATAACTTAAGGAAAAAGTTAGATTACAGTGAAACCTAATTAAAAGCTGTCACGAGCAAATAAATAATTCAACGGGTCCCACTTGTGCGTGTGCACGTGTGTGTGTGCGTGTGTGTGTGTGTGAGAGAGAGAGAGAGAGAGATAGAGGGAGAGACCCATCGGTCGATGCTCGTAAATACATCTTTCAGCCATATGCATTGCTGATGCTCGGTAAAAACTTATATAGTTGACACAATCATATAGAACATCATAGCACACTGAACATGCATACAAAAATTTCACGCAGGCGGCACATCATGATGGAAGCAGTGGATCGCTACGGGAAGGGCTATGTTGAACCCAACAAAGTCGTACATAATGGTTCATCGTCTTTATCAATGACGGGGAAATATCTTGAATGTTGTGCAAAGAAAATGCATGCAGACAACACAATAAGTTCTGCTAGCACATTAAGTTGACGTACAACCCTTTCTAAAAAAAGTTCAGGTACAAAATTAGAATAGGTCACAATCAAATGTACTGGAAAATCAGTGCTTCACACCCATAGCTCGGATTTCACTAGTATCTGACAAGATTCAGTTGTTACCTCAAATTAGAGCACATCCAGGCAGCCAACCCTGCCTCTTCTCCCAAAGAAGCAGTGGCCTCCGCCGCGCGATGGAGTAGGCCCTGTGCCATCCATCGTTCCAAGCAAGACGGGGAAAGTCTAACGTTGACTCCTGTAATGGACGCTGCCGACGGACTCGCACCAGCCGGGCGGCGGCAGGACTTCGATTGATGGATTGACCACTTCTTCGACATGCACGAACACTCGACATGTACATCCCTAACGTGGTCCGCGGCAGCCTTGGTGGCGACGAATAGTACAACCCGGTTCCTGCACCGTATCTCAACACCAATCACCTTCGGTATGGTGGACAACTTCTTCATCCATGCCATAACCGTGAGCCCAAATTGTCCGAGGAACAAACATACTTACGAGCTCACCTCCAAGGTTGTTGATAAGCTCGCTCATGGACTCATTGTTCCAAGCATGTCGAGGCATGCCGTGGAAGGTAAGCTTTGTTAAAAACTCAAGCTCGAGGGCACCGAGCCCCATCCTGGTGCCACCGATCAAAGCTCACCAAATAGCGCCATCGCAGAACAAACGCCGGAAGATTCGAACACACGACTACGCCGGAAGTTGTCCGAACTCGACGAAGAAATCAGCCGGTGGCGGATGACTTCGACGAGCAAATCACTTATTTGGATGCCGTGGCGCAATGCCAAGAGCTTTGACAAGGTCGTCCGGCGAGACGGGAGGCTGGTAGCCGCTGATGGTTACCATCAGCACTTTGCCAAGAAATCGTCGCTGCGCCGCCATGCCATCGCTGGAGCGACAAAGACGCAGCGATCAAGGCAGGACGGACCTCGTGATCTCCGCTCGGTGATCTGCGCTGACCGTGACATGATAGTGCGCTTGAGTACAGGAGTACAGAGGGGGATTTGGGGAATCGGAGTTGGAATCGATATGCCAGCGGTGGGGGAGGGGCGGGAGACTGGGGATGAAAAGGTAGCATGAATTTCTAGCACGCACCAATATGCTCTCGGCGCACAAGCGCAGGAAAACACCGGTGGCGCCCACATGTCGGCCTAAGAGTCCTTATTCTTTCTTTTTTGGAGAGCCCGGCCTTTTTTTTCAGGATCTTTTGAGAGCCCGGCCTGAGAGTCATAATTGACCTGTTTGGCATTGCGTTACTACTCGCCCACATTCAACGACACCTCACCGCCCAAACAAGTGCACGCCATCGAAAAGACATCGAGCTCAAATTATATAACTTGAAAAAGGAGATATACTCAACACTAGAGAATGGTGATGCCCTCATTTAGCCCACCAAAGAGTTCGAGACAATAAACAGTTCGAAACAACGATATATACAACATTCAAACACCGACTAGTGACTACTATCGACATAAACAAAGAAGACATGATAGTTCATAAGAAGTCTTGCTACACCACCAAAACGCACCCATCTCAGAAGGCCGGACTCTCGTGATCCGCATTTAGAATGACATTCTAAATGTAAGCAACTATTACATAGTAAGAGTGACATAGACGAGGATGACCAAATGACAAGGAATATGCATAACAAAAGAAAGAACTACCCATCCGTAACCAGCAGCAACGACAACAAAGTCATTCAAGAGATGATCCAACACCATCATAATTTGCAGCCCCGCTCAAATGACCAAAGGATCCGGAGACACCAAGAATCCACCCTTTCGATGCAATAGCCCAATTACCTATCAACTCAAGGCTTGAACCACATCACTCCCCGTCAGAATTGAGACATCCAAGGATCAAAGTTAATCCGGATGCCTTTGTCATTCTCACCTTCTTTTGGCTGCAGTCAGATCGTTGACAATCGTGGAGTTTGCTCCCGTACTCCTAGGGCTCGCCGTAGACACAGCTTCCATAGCAAACAGAGCCTCTCCGCCATCAAGGTCCTTGCCAACGATGATCTCCTAGTTAATCGGATAATTGAGTCCGAGAAATGAGAGTGTGAACCAAGGCTGTTTACCCGCCTCCAACTAAAAAATCCTAAAGGCCCCAACAAGTCTGGTATCCTGCTCATAGACGTAATGGCCATCGTCCGGATACTCACGTATTACACGGTGCTTGTATACTGGGTTTTCTGCAATATAACTTTTCCGCTCATGTGTCCGAATGATCATCAGTCTTTTTGCCGCTGCCCGATCGAGCGAGGAACCAGTTGTGCTTCCTGTTTTTGGCAAAGGTGGTGTGATTACAAAGGGCAAGAATCAGGGACACCGCATCATATCAAAAAGGATGTGCATTGTTAATGTAAGATCAGCATTGTTCGTAGTATGAGTAGGATAATGCAAGAAACAACATTGATATGTCCTCGTTGGAACCGGGAGGAAAATACAGGAAATGTATACCGGGTTCAAAAATATAGAAGTGCCATGCATGGTTATACTCATGTTATCTCGCAATCGATTCTTCACAGGAAACTACCATGTCATGCATGTTATGTAATCATGTTCTCCCTCACAAACAAATTCTTCAAGGTAACCAATGCACCATGCATTGTTATATACTCATGTTCTCAGGTAAATTTTTGTGAGGATATTGTTCTAGCCATTGATTGTCAAGGGTGAATATAGGTATGTACACATGGTAAGCATTGCAGGATTTCACTACTTCCAAATATAGAGTTCTCCATATGCACATTTACTTCCCTAACGTATGGTTAGATGAAACCAACAGTGTGGTGCATGTTTCTACATCATGAAAATGAGGAAACTAACATGGCCACTAATACACACTCATATTTAGTAGTAGTATATAGATTACTGTAAAATAAGGATAATATCCATATATTCCTAACCGTTTGATTATTCAGGTACAAATTGGTCAGAATGACATGGTCACAATCGCATGAATTAACTCATTCCAAATATAGCTGATTTACGCGCCTCTAATACATTGCCATAGTTCTACTAAAATTTTGCTCAAACAGGATATGCCAATCATCACAAAAAGTTCAAACAAAGGTTCCAAGGCG